>CM064495.1:37882810-37953265 GCA_032716605.1 Paralithodes platypus | reverse complement strand
AGAACCATTCCAAACTGCCTAATTAACAAAACAAAAGGTTGACCTTCACCGACCTCAAAATGTGAAGAATTCAGACAGGGAATCCCTTCCTCAACTGTTCCACTCCAATTTGTCTGCCCAAATGGTTTGCTTTTCCTGGCTCTCTCGACGTTGAATTTTTTTACCACTCTCCCCGAGACTGTTTCAATCTATCTATCTATCTAGATAGATAGATAGATAGATAGATAGATAGATAGATAGATAAATCAAATGAGGGTATATTGGAGGGTCGACCCTCCAAAGGTGTAGTGATCATGTGGAGAAAGAGTTTGAGTAAAGTTATTGAACCAGTTTATTGTAATGACAGAATAATTGGTCAATTTTAAATTCGTTAGGGCATAAATATTTCATTGTGAATGTGTATTTACCCTGTGATAAACAAAATAATGACTCATTAAATGAATATCGTCACACATTGGCATTGTTAGAAAATCTGATCAGTGAACAAAATATTAATGATTGCATTATTAGTGGTGATTTTAATGCAGATTTTCAAAAAGGTCGTTTTAGGGATGACTTGACTACGTTTATTGATAATAATAATTTGTGTATTAGTGATGAAGTGCTACCTAGTGATGCCTTTACATATTTATGTCCTAGTAGAAGTGTTGTTAGCTGGCTAGATCATATCCTAACTTCGGAAAGTATACAAGAGAAAATAGATAATATCCGTATTCGATACGACCTTTCATTATTTGATCATTTTCCCATTGGGTTTAAAGTAAATATCGACGTAATTCATAAAAATTAGCATATAGAGTCAGTAACTAAGCAGTTTATTAATTGGAAGTTATTTAACTCAAATGATGTAATATTAAAATATCAAAATAAAGTAAGTAATGGTATCACTGGGTTAATTTTGAATGTCTCGAATGCTGTTCATATAATTGTCCAGATTCAAATCATATTAAGGAATTAGAACATATCTATGATACATTTGTTCAAATTTGTAATGATGCCTCAGCAGAATTTATACTAAACATCAACAGAGGTTACGAAATAAAGCCAGGATGGAATGATCATGTTCGCAATTTATATAAAGTAGCAAGGGAGAATTTTTGTATTTGGAAGAGGAATAACTGCCCCATAGTTGGCGAATTCCTTGAAGATATGAAGAGTTCACGAAAGACATTTAAGAAAGCTCTGAAGCATATAATACATAATGAAGCACAAATACGAAATGGAAAACTGGCAGAGTCTTATTCACATAAGAGGTACAAAACATTCTGGAATGAAGTTAGGAAATCGAAAAACAACAAAGGTTACTTGAATATAAAGATTGAAGGCGAATGTGATTCGAATCAAATAGCAGACAAGTTTTCACAAGCATATAAACGTGTATTTGATGACCAGAATTGTCAATCTAAAGATAATTTTGAAGCTTTAAGATTAAAACAAGATGTTCGAAGAGGTAAAATAGTTGGGACCATTAACTTCAATGATATAAATACAGCCATATCGGAGTTGAAGTATGTTATTGGTCACGATAATATCCATTCGAATCATTTGAAGTTTTGTCCAGAATATGCAAGAAGTTTACTTGTTAAATTATTTTCAGCATTTATTGTTCATGGCTTTATACCTAATACTATGATAACTGGAGTCATTCTTCCTCTTATTAAAGATCGTGGTAAAGATAAACATTTAATTGATAACTATAGACCAATAATATCGTCTTCAGTTTTTCTAAAGATTTTTGAATATTGTTTAAAATATAAATTAATAAATTATGTCGACTTTAATGAGAGGCAACATGGTTTCAGAGCGGGCCATTCAACTCTTTCTGCAGGTTTAATTTTTAAGGAAACTGTTTTACGCTATAGATCTGCAGGATCGAATGTATATGCGAGTTTTATTGATTTTAGAAAAGCTTTTGATAAAGTGAATCATTTTAAATTAATCCAGAAACTTTTAGAACTAGATATTCCTCATTACCTTGTAAATATTTTGTTTTATTTTTACAGAAACCAAATGGTTGCTACTAAACATAAAGATGCACTTTCAAAGCCCTGGAAGATTATGAACGGAGTGAGACAGGGTGGAATTTTATCTCCTTTACTTTTTAATGTATATATTGATCTATTAATCGAAACTGTATCAAAGTGCAAAACTGGATGTACTCTTGGCAATAGGATGAGTAACATTATTTATTGCCTATGCTGACGACATAGTAGTTTTAGCACCAACAGCGACAGGGTTACAAAAGTTACTAAACATCGTGGAACATGAAACGAAACTTTAGATATTCAAGTGAATGCAAAGAAATCAGTGTGTATGTTTTTATGGATACTAATAATATAAATGGTCTGCCGAGAATGAAGCTTAATGATGAAGTAATGATCAATGTACATGAACATAAGTACCTAGGATTTATTATTGATGATAAACTAAATAATGATAAGGATGTAAAAAGGACAAGAAATAAGTTTTATAATGAATTCAATTGTATTTTACGTAAATTCCCTAATGTTAATATTAATGTTTTTATTCAACTATTTAATAGTTATTGCTTAAGTTTTTATGGTACATAATTATTGTTTTCCAATAAGCGGTGTGGTGTTCCTCTGAAACAATTTGCGGTTGGATACCACAAATCCATTAAGAAGATTTTAAAACTTAAATACTGGGAGAGCAACCACAAAGCATGTGATTTAGCAGGGTTAATGACATTCACTCATCTAATTAATTGGCAAAAAATACGGTTTGCTCACAGATGTATGATGAAGCCTTGTATCTTTTTAAGAAAATGTTTACTTAACAATGATGATAGCTTATATTTGATGAAGGAAGTAAAGAATATTTTATTGAATATTTATAATATCGAATGTTTAATGGAAAATGACATTGACGCAGTAAAATCTAGAATAACATTTATTCAAAGCCGTGAACCAACTATGAGATAAATGTGCTTCATAATTCTCTTCCTATGTACAAACTTTTATGTAGCTTTTACGAAATAAAATATTGAGTCTGAGTCTGAGTCTATCTATCATTTAATGAATTGGTCAAAATAAGATTTGCTCACAAATGTCTCCTAATACCTTGCAAGTTTTTACACAAATGTTTGTTAAACCTTGATGATTACCTATTGTTAGCAAAGGAAGTTAACCATATCCTATTACAGGAATACGACGTATCAGCTTTGAAAACTAATGATATAAATGCAATCAAGTCAAGAATTATGCTTGTACAAAACCATGAACCTAGAATGCGGTAATGTATAAGGTTACTGTTATCTCTATTGTATATATGTAAAAAGTTAATTGTGTAACTTTTTATGAAATAAAGAATTGAGTCTATCTATAATCTATATATCTATTAATAATAACAACTGTTATATACCATTTAAGCTGTTTTCCATTGGATACCACAAGGCAATAAAGAAAATATTGAATATGAAGTACTGGGAGAGCAACCACAGTGCTTGTAGAGAATGTGGATTGATGGTGTTTAGACATTTGGTTAACTGGATGAAAATAAGATTTGTATATAGAAATCTCATAAAGCCATGTAGTTTTATAGAGAAGAACATTTATTACATGTTACATAGATCTTTTCTTGTAAAGGATGTTGAAAAAATAATCCTACATGAGTATGGATTTAATAACTTATTGCTAAATGATATCAATGCTATCAGATCAAAACAAAATTATATACAGAACACAGAACCAACTATGGGCAAAGGACTTTTAGCTTAATGTTTATAACTTAAATAACTCTGTAAAAAGTGTATATATATATATATCTCTTTATGAAATAAAATTATGACTGACTGACTGTCTATCGATCTATCTATCTATCTATCTATCTATATTTGTGTGTCTGTATGTCTGTCTACGTATCTTTATTTAGATATATTCTGCATATATATATATATATATATAGATATAAGTATATATATATATATATATATATATATATATATATATATATATATATATATATATATATCTATCTATCTATCTATTGCCTGACGCCGTGATCTCCGAAGGGGTGGCCACGAATGAACCGCCCCCATGCACCCATGTCCCCAGTCAGTCGACGCCCCTCCCCCCAACCAGCATCGCCTTCGTTCATATACTTCCTCATTCCATCCTTCCACCTCTCCTTTGGTCTACCTCTCCCTCTCTGTCCTTCCACCTCGCTCTCGTACACCCTCTTAGTCATTCTCTCGCTTTCCATACGTTCCATATGGCCGAACCACCTCAAGTTGTTCCTTTTCACACTTTCCAGCACATCTACCTCCACACCACACATCCTTCTTACTTCTTCATTAGTCTGTCTATCCCTCCATGTAACTCCGCACTCACTTCTCAAGTAGTTCATTTCCACTGCTCTCACTCTTGGTCTGAGTCTCTCAACCAACGTCCATGCTTCGCTTCCGTAAGTCAGTGTCGGGATTACCAAACTGTCATGCAAGGACTTCTTCACTTCCATACTGACCACCCTATTTCTTGTTACTGCTTTCAGCGTTCCTACAACCTTCTTCCTCTGTTGCACCCTCTCCCGCACTTCTTCATCCATAGTCCCATCTTTACTCAACACACTACCCAGATACTTAAAAGAGTTGATGATCTCCATAGCCTGACCATTCAACTTCACCTCACACTCTGTGACTTCACCCCTTTCGAAGACTATAACCTTGCTCTTACCCGCATTTGCCTTCAAATTCCGTTTTTCGCACACTGCTCCAAACTCATTTACCAAACCCTGCAGCTCCCATTCATTATCGCTCATCAGAACTGTATCATCCGCAAACAGCAGTATAAGCAGCTTCCACTCATTTCCCTCCCTTTTCAGCGATACACCAACATCCACTGCTCTTGATAGTATTTCTTTCATGACTCCATCCATATATACAGTAAACAACCACAGGGACATCACACACCCCTGTTTCAAACCAACATTCAGGTCAAAGAACTCGCTCTGCTCACTCTCCACACGTACTGCCGCCTTTGCACTCTCATACATACTCTTCACTGCTTTCACCAACTTGCCATCTACTCCGTATATTGTAAGTACTTTCCACAAACCTTCTCTATCCACTCTGTCATAGGCCTTCTCCAAGTCCATAAAGGCAACATACACCTTTTGTTTCTTCTCCAGATATTTCTCCACAACACAATTCAGGGTAAAAGTCTGATCTACACATCCTCTTCCCTTCCTAAAACCTCCCTGCTCATCGCCTATCCATTTCTCCGTTCTCACACTCACTCTCTCAATCACTACCCTACTGTATACCTTCCCTACTACGCATAGAAGACATATTCCTCGGTGGTTACCACACACTCCTCTTTCCCCTTTGCCCTTATATAGGGGGACTATTATGCCAGTCTTCCAGTCATTGGGTGCACTCCCCTTCTCCCATGCTAGTTTGCACATTTTCCATACCCGTTCGATCACTATCTCACCACCATACCTCAACATTTCCCCACACACTCCATCTGTTCCTGGTGTTATCCCCAACTTCACTCATTTCATGGCTTCCCACACTTCTGACCTCCTGATCCCCACCTCCTCCTCCACTACTTCTCTTCTTCTCCCTCCCATACCATATCCAACTATGTTTGCTGGCTCTTCATTCCTTACATTTAGCAACTCATTGAAGTACTCCCTCCATCTTTCGACTCTCTCTTGCTTCTCGACTAGCATTCTACCATTCTTATCTTTCACACCCTTACTGTTTCCCTTGCTACCTTCCCTAATTTTCTTGACTTCTTTCCAGAACAGTTTCTTACTCTCCCTCCATTTTACCCTCAGATTCCTTCCAAATTCCTCATCTACTCTTCTCTTACTTTCCTTCACTACTCTCTTTACCACCCTCTTACTCTCCACGTACCTCGCTCGTTTCTGTCTCTCGAAATCTTCATTCCCTCTACTACCCAACCACTCTCTATATGCTTTCTTCTATTCTTCCACAGCTATTTTTAACTCTTCTGTCCACCATGCTGTACCTTTCACTCCCCTCCCTCTTCTCCTCACTCCACACACCTCCTCACATGCTGCACTGATCTCTTCCTTAAACACCTTGCTCATCTCCTCCACTTCCTCCATAACTTCCAGGTCGAACCCACCTAGTCGTCTTTCTACTGCTCTCCTGTACTCTACCCTGATTTCCTCCTCCTGTAACCTCTCCACCCTCCTCACCATTCCACCTTCCTCTCGCCACCCTCCAGCTCTCCTCACCCACTTCTTTTGTATCCTAACCTTAGCTTTAATGATCAGACAGACCCCCTCCAATACCCCTATACACCCATAGCATCCATCACAGATTTCTTCATTCGTTCATTCACACATACATAATCAATCCATATATATATATATATGGTTCTATTCTCTCAGTGGGGTTCGAACCGCCGACCGTCAGGACGATAGCCGACGCTTTAATCAACTACACTACGGCAGATAGCCGACGCTTTAATCAGCTACACCACGCACTGCCGTGGTGTAGTTGATTAAAGCGTCGGCTATCGTCCTGACGGTTGGCGGTTCGAACCCCACTGAGAGATTAGAAACATTTAGTGGCTCACGTGTATTTATGATATACAGTATACTCTATATATGGCAGCGTCTACCCATGGGCCTTAAAAATTCACCAGCAATTTTTTCAGAGATTAATGAATAATGTATTGGCAGGATTGATCGGTCACAATGTTTATGTATATATAGACGATATTATAATTTTTTCTAGAACGGTAGAGGAACATCTTATCGCACTGAGAAATATACTTTCTAAATTAAGTGAGACAGGATTAAAAATTAAAATCAGTAAATGTGAATTCTTTAAAAAGAAACTGTAATGTTTGGGGCATGAATTAACTCCGGACGGGGTAAATACCACTGCTCAATTGACAAATTCTATCACTAAATTTCCTACGCCCACTAACGTAAAACAGTTAAGGCAATTTTTGGGCCTATCGGGCTACTATAGGGCATTTATAAAGAACTACGCTAGTATCGCGAAGCCCCTATATATTTTACTCAAGAAGGACGTTGAATTTTTGTGGGGAGTTGAACAAGAGGGTTCTTTTGCTGAATTAAAGGCGAGTTTAACATCTCGACCGACCCTGGTTTTCCCTGATTTTAAGAAACCTTTTTATATTAATTATGATGCATCATATACTGGGTTTGGAGCTGTTCTTATGCAGTATGACGATAGGAATCTCTTACGGCCGTTAGGATTCGCTAGCCGTTCTTTAAAACCTGCAGAACAGAATTATTGTGTTACCGATTTAGAAGGTGCAGCGCTAATTTGGGCGTTAAATATTTTTCGTGAGGTAATATATGGTTATGATGTAACTGTTTGGACAGACCATAAGCCTCTAATTAAATTGTTTGATGATAAACTTCTCACGGGTAGACGTGCCAGGTGGAAGTTAACATTAGCATCATACAATCCTACATTATTGTACGTTGAAGGCAAGCTCAACACAATTGCCGATGCGTTATCAAGGAATCCTGTTGCTCTAGTGTCGGTTAACGCACTGTTGTGCAGTAAAAGTATTGCGTTAGACCAGCTTCAAGATAGTTATTGGGGTAAAGTCATTCTTGCTTTAGAATCGGGTGATTTTAGCGGCAATCTCTCTAGTCACCCCGATTTAGCAGGTTTTGATTATTCTAATTTTGTAATGCATGAAGGGTGTTTGTACAGGAAGAGGGATTTAAATGACAGGGTCATTTTGCAACTCGTCATTCCAGATTGGCAAATTTGTACTTTATTACCTATTTTACATGGACATGATACAATTGGGCATCCGGGGAAGCTTCGATGCTTGACACAAGCCCAGAGAAATTATTATTGGCGGACAATGAAAAAGGATATAGATAGATATATTGACTGTTGTTCTACATGTACCACTATTAAGCCTAAGTTGAGCCCGGAAGTAAAAATCGGGGAATATCCGATTCCGGCGTATCCTTTCGATGTGGTTGCTATAGATTTATTGAAACTTCCACTGACTGATGCCGGAAGTCAATACATTATGCTCACCATTTGTCACTTTTCACGGTATGTCGTGTTATCAGTGTTGCAGGATAAAGAGGCGAAATCGGCCGCTAATAAATTTTTAGCGGACGTCGTGTGTAAATTTGGTTGTCCTAATACAATTATAACTGATAATGGTACAGAATTTTGTAATTCTAATATGACGAAACTATGCGATGAATATAATATAAATCATGTTACTGTTTGTCCTCATTCAACCCCAGTCTAATGGCTTGGCGGAACGCGCTAATCAATCTCTTATCCGTGCTCTTCGCGGCTTATTATTAGATCGTGATACGAGTACATGGGATTCAGTTTTACACTTTGCAGAATCAACACTAAATTGTTCGATAAATTCCTCAATTGCGGATTCGCCTTATTTTATTGTTTTTGGTAGAGACATGAGACTTCCTCATAATTCGTTAGTTCAGTCTAATTCTCCTGTTTATAACTGCGATGATTACGTGTTGTATCACTTGAACAATCTTCGGTCTATTTATAAGACTTTACGCTGTTCTCTTTCGAAATCAAAGGAAGACAAGCGAATAAACGTAAGAGGAATGTTAATATTGTGTTAGGGGATCTTGTTTATTTGAGGGAATTTTACGCCAAGGATAAATTACAACCTGTTTTCGAGGGTCCTTACCGCGTAATTTCAGTCGACAAGAATAGTACTGTTATAAAACATTTAGTAAAGGGCGTTGAAAATAGGGCTCATATGAATAATTTGAAACGTGTTATACGCAATTTACCTGGTTATGAAGATATTTCTGTTGACCACAAACCGATGAGTCCGAGGATTGTTAAGGGACGTAAACGGCCTAAAAAGACAAAGGGTGCTCATAAATATAATTTAAGATCGAGTAATGTTGCTTTTGTTAAAGAGGGAAGACATTTTGTTGCTCAATGGTGGGTAGACAGTTTGGGAATGAATTTGGATTAATTTTACATGAAATTTTTTAGTCATATTTTTGTTTTGTTTGGTTCCTCAGATGGGTGTCGTAGGAAGGATTGTGGTCTTGGTATTCTGGATACTGGGACGGTTGGCTGGACAGCTACGCACTGTCGCCGCTAGCGCAGGTAATCCTATCGATCGCACTAGGTCGGGGATGATTATGAGACCTAAGGGTAATGTAATAGTTTCCGATGTGGTAGGATCTTACGTGGATATGGCATATTTGACTAAGATTAAACAGGGATGTGGTAGTGTTTCAGAGGATGTAACTAGAACGAGGGATAAGTTGGACGAGCTTCAAGATTTGACTAAGCACTCTAATACTCAGACTGTGGATTAATTTCATTTGATGCGCTGGAAATTGTCTGTTGTGCAGCCTGAGGTAGACCATGTTTTTCGTAATGCAGAACCTGACTCTCACTCTCGCCGTAAACGGGGGTTGATTAATGTAGGTGGTAAGTTACTTGGGGGTTTGTTTGGCCTCGTTACTGAGGAGGACCTTCAATCTGTTGAGAGTAAAATTGAGGATCTTTCTATATATTTGGAGAAACAGAACAGGATTATGTCTACGAACAACATGAATTTGCAAAGCATGGTGTGACGCCTCCCGGCGTTGGCAGAATGGTTGCGTGGGGCATTGCAGCTCGCTAGCGCTCGCCAGGATGGGGGGATAGGCTACAGTTGTCCTAGAATGATCTGCTTTATTTCATTAGTGTCGTGTTGTCACAGACAGTCTAGAAATGGTCTTTGTTTTGGTCTGTGACCGCGCCTTATATTTTATATTCGCTATAATATAAATGTTGCTTGTGTGGGAGGCGAGCGAGAGAGTGTGAGGGAGTACACCCGGCAGCGAGGTGAGCTATGACGCGGCTCGCTTGGGCGCTGACGGCGTTGGCGGCCGGATGGTCAACTAGTCCCTTCCCGTCGCTGCCTCGTGTTCTTTACCACCTCAGAGCTTGCCTGACACGCGTATCGCCTACATCCTTTGCAATTCTGTCCCCCATACTCGCTACTTTGCATACTATTTCTCTCTCTCGACTTCTTTCTCATTCTCTAATCTTTATTAAACTCAACATCCCTTCTGGTTTCAGCATAGACGTTCACCGTCGACCAGTCGTATTGTACGCGAAGCTCTCAGATATTTCCATGTATTAGGTAAGGAGGTATTATGCTTTATTGAGGTTTAGAGAGACGGACTTTTCCGTATGTGTCCTCTCTCGGGAAGGTTGTAGACCGGTATATGTCTCCCTTGCAAGGTGTTGAGTGATTCTGCTTGGTTATCTAAAGCTAGACTAGGGGTAAGGTTACTGTGTCGTTGTCTCCGATGTGTGCAGTGTTAGCTAAGTTCTGCACGACATCGACAGGTACTGTGGGAGCCTAAGTTGTCTTCGGGTTGGTTTACTTTGCGAGCACAGCGCTGTGGTGTGAGAGGGCCATAGCCTATCCCTCACAACATAGTGCTGCCTCTTTGTGTTGACTTCTGAGGGATCGCCAGGATAGAGCTAGGTACTAGAGACCTAGATTTATCAAGAGAGCATCCCCGTCATATAACGTAATCTTCATTATACCACCCTTGGACAACGTTAGGCTACGAGCCGCATGCTCGCCCATTGTTGCCCTGCCTTGATACCCCAGCTAGACTTTATTAACTGAGCAGACACTGGTTAGAGGTAAGCCCCATTATTATATGTATGCAGCATTATTATTCACTGCACTTTTGAGCCGAGGTTGTTGTTGAGTTGCACAACCCGAGTAGGCTGTTGCGTTGTGTCACGAAGCATTTCTTTAGTTGTCGAGCATTACTACCTTTGCGCAGTCTTTATTATTCGCCTGCCCATTATTACTATATGTCCTAGCATTTATTGTGACCCGTATTCTGTATTATAATTGTTCAAGATTCTTTACGAACATCTTCCCAGCATCAGACTTATTTCAGAAGTTTCCAGTTGATGTTGCAGGACTAGCATTGCACTTTCTTTAATACAGGAGTGCCAGTTATTTGAGTATCTACCGTAACGTTAATTAATCACGTTAACTATCTTTTCTTTGTGTAACATAATCGAGTAATCTTTTACTGTTTGAGAATAGGCTGTTTCATTGAGCGTCAGCCTAGTGTGTGTGCACCAGTTACCGAGTCATAGGATACCTCGTTATCCAGACACGACTCAGGGCGGTAATGGTGTTTTGTTTTCCAGTGTTTAAGGCAGGGGTTGGATCTAGTGTTACCGTTGTTGCTTTTTGCCATTATCTAGTCCAATGTTGAAGAGCCCTGTGTCTTTGAGAACCTGGATCGTAACAATGGTAACAACCATTACTGATATGAGTGCATTTCTTAATGATGTACAAGGGTCACTAAATGCATTGGAGAGTAACGTAACGTTTTTTGAGGAGCTCGTCATGATATCCACTCGTATTGACACTTTCCATATTTTACCTACTATTTTGGGGAAGGATTTTGAGCGCTATATGCATGCTTTAGTTCACGCGGAGAACGGGCTAGTGACATCTGACTTACTTTCCTTGGCTGACTTATACAAGTTACTGAAATTGGCAAATAGGGAATTTGATTTGTTACCTTTGGTGGGTCACTCAGAATTAGAGTCTTAGTACCCTTTCCTCGAGGTGTACGTGAGTCACGGTAAATTTCTTATTTTGATCCCTTTTGCTTCTGACATGATTTTGTCTTGGACTGAAATTATACCTTTTCCGGTAACATTTCATAATTTCTTGCTCACTATTAAGTTCCCTGCCGAGAGTTTGCTAGTTTCGAAAGGGAAGTATATAGATGATTACTATTCGTTACTGAGTTCCTCCACTGTTCATGCGTTGTGTCACACGGCTCTCGGCTTGTTTACTATTTGCCCAGCGTCTGCTGTTCCTTTACTGCCAATGAGGTCTAACAAATGCGTTCAAGCTATTATTGGCAATGCCGATATCCTGGATAACTGTAATTTCACTCCGGTTCAATTTCACCCATTTTTTCATGTTCACGTAATTAATACTAATTTTCTTTATTTTGTGAATGCTTCAGAAATACTAATTACTTGCCCGGACCGTGCACCCTTTCATAAATCATGTATTGGCCAAGTTTATGTAAGGGACTCGTGTCTGTTGGTTTCATCTCATCTTACTCTTTATCCATCATTCACTCACATGCTTTCGTTCACAGAACAGGATATTCTGTTTGCTAGCATTCCATCTGAAGTAAACATTACAAACAACTTTTCATTTCCCAAGATAATTTCGCGTGAGATTGAAACTTTGGAGTTGATTAACACATCCATGGATACGTTGTCGTTCATGCATTTCGTTCGCCCTGAGTACGTCTACCCTCTGCCACTGTTCACTGGTCTTGTCGTCCTTATTTTCATCGTCATTTTCCTTGTAATTTCCAAGAACATTGAGGGTAGGTTGACAAGGATTGAGATTATTCAAAATGTTAGAACATAAATTGTTTTCATTATGTGTAAGGCAGTAGAGACCTGTAAACAGACCTGTGGCAGTTTTGTGGGTACGATTCCGTGTTTAACTTACTTTGCATAAATTTGATTTGTATTTTAAAATTGTTCTTTTTCAGGTATTCTATTTTCAGCATTTTATTTTTGATATATTCTATGTAAATTGTATTGTGTATATAACTATTTTGCACATTTGTTTTGTTATTTTCATATTGCATATTATCTGATTGGTTTAATTTTCTTTCCTTGGTATTCCGTGTTGAAAACCAGAATTCAAAGGCATTACCTATCTCTTTCTTTTCCTTACAATTAATCTAGAAGGGGGATCTAATGGATGTTTTGTTTAAGTTTGATGGAGGTCTAGGGAGGAAACTAACAAAATAATGAATACATGCAAAAATAGCCCAAAAAGTGAACCATCCCCCCATAATCTAACCAATACAAAGGGACTTCCTGTATATGGCATTATGGATATTAGTTAGGAGGAGACTGGCCGTTTGTTTGGTCTATTAATTCATTTATTCATATATGTGTTTAGTTTCCTCCCTAGACCTCCATCAAGCTACAAACACACCCCCTAGACTCCCCTTTAAGATACATTTGTAAATATTTCGATAGAATAATGTCCCGGCCGAAGGCCGGTTCCTCTTAAAATTACAGGCTCGCAATCGGTCGCCAGGAACAAATTGGCACTTAAATGGCACGAAAGGTCTTGACATCGATACAGAAATGGGACGAAAGGTCTTATAATCGACGAACTAATGGGGCGAACGTCTTAGAATATCACAACTAATGGGGCTAATTAAGCTTGATGGAGGTCTAGCGAGGAAACTAAGAAATAAAGGATTAATTGAATTAATAGACCAAAAAAACGGCTTATATATCCCCTTAAGCTTGATGGAGGTCTAGGGAACAAACTAAACACTTCACCTTAAACCCTTCTGTACCAGCTACATCCTTTTAGATTTATTCCGGCTACTATTAGACGATGTTATTCAGTTTCAAAAGGGCCTTCAGCAATTAACAGGCTTAGAACTATCTCAATTATCCCCTTTTACAACCTTAGATCCTTTTTAAACTGTACAAAATCGTATACATATAGCAAGAATTCAATTAAAAAGACGTCGCCGGTATGGAAGGGGTCACATGTACAGTCGCTAACACTAAGCAATATCGAACACAAACTGTACATAACAAAGGTGTATTATAATCAAAATACTTCCGAACTTTTGTTGTCTGTGTATGAAGGACACAAAAGGTAAGGCTGCCTGTAACAACTGTCTCCCCTAAAGGTTGAAAGAGTGACAGAGACCCAAAATCAAGGTACAATATCGGTAATGTATATGTTTTGGAAAGAAGTGTGATGTGCTTATTAAGTATAGTGAAATGAATAGGAGGAGGAGGTGTTTGTGAGGGTTAGCTGGATTACTCTCTGTGTATGTGAGGCACAAAGAAAGACAGTGGGGGAAGCCAGGCAAATGAAACAGGAGTTCCAGCAACTCCTTGGCTTTATCAATTCATTAATCCAAACGATTGTAAACTTTCTAGTGCTTACGACTATACAACCCAAACCAGGTTGGATGCAAAATTGTAAGAAGTGGAGGAAGGAAGGGGAGGGGAGGCGGGGGGGGGGCCAATATGAAAACTGATTTGAAGGGGAGAAAGGAGGGGGGGGGGATGCAATATGGTAACTGACTTGAAGTGGAGGTGGAAGGGGGGGGGGTGCAATATGGTAACTGACTTGAAGTGGAGGAAGGAGGGGGGGGGGTTGCAATATGGTAACTGACTTGAAGTGGAGGAAGGAAAGGGGGAGGGTCCAATATGGTAACTGACTTGAAGTGGAGGAAGTAAGGGGGGGGGAGGGAGGGTGCAATATGGTAACTGACTTGAAGTGGAGAAGGAAGGGGGGGGTGCAATATGGTAACTAACTTTAAGTGGAGGAAGGAAGGGGGGGGGAGGGAGGGTGCAATATGGTAACTGACTTGAAGTGGAGGAAGGAAGGGGGGAGGGGTGCAATATGGTAACTGACTTGAAGTGGAGGAAGGAAGGGGGGGGTGCAATATGGTAACTGACTTGAAGTGGAGGAAGTAAGGGGGGGAGGGAGGGTGCAATATGGTAACTGACTTGAAGTGGAGGAAGTAAGGGGGGGGGGAGGGAGGGTGCAATATGGTAACTGACTTGAAGTGGAGAAGGAAGGGGGGGGGGTGCAATATGGTAACTAACTTTAAGTGGAGGAAGGAAGGGGGAGGGGGGGTGCAATATGGTAACTAACTTTAAATGGAGGAAGGAAGGGGGGGGGGTGCAATATGGTAACTAACTTGAAGTGGAGGAAGGAAAGGCAGGGGAGGGGAGGGTGCAATATTGAAAGTGACTTGTTGGTGTGAAGAGACATCATTAGCGTGATGTTCAATATTGGTAGGGTACGGCAGGAGACAATATGACGGTGAAGATGGGATATATGAGGCGAGAGGCGAGATAGGTTGGAACAAGAGGGCATATTACATTGTCTTGTATCTAATCATGTTTTGTTGTTCTTTAACCCCTTCTGTACCGGTGACGTCTTTTAAAGTATATTCTAGCTATAAGACGATTTTATGCAGTTAAAGAAGAACCAGTGGTAGTAAAATTGGTTAAGTGAGATAGTTTGAAGCCTGTTAATTGCCAGAGACCCTATATAAACTGAATACAATATTATAATAGTAGCCAGAGTAAAGTTTAAAAGACGTCTTCGGTATAGAAGGGGTTAATGAAGAAAGTATCATTTCTATTAACAAACCAAATCAGAAATATAATTATGGAACCTACCTATCACTAACATCTACGAGTTCTTTGGTGTTTCTTATAATATACCAATATATATTTGACCAAGAATCATCTTTTCTTCTACATTAGCATGGGCACGTTTTTACTCATTTTACCATGATACTAAATCAAGTTCAGCAATCCAGCTTTTTTTTTTTTTTTTCACCTGAATTGATGAGAAAGTAAGCCCTAGCTAGATGAGTAGGCACATAGTATTTCATTTATATCATCAGGCTTCCCAGTGACGGGGAGATTAAGGGGAGACGGACTGTTTTTCTGGACCCCCTTCTCCCTAATGTTTAGCCCCCACTAGTTTTGAGATTTTAAGACGTTGGTTCCATTAGTTTGGGGATTTTATGACCTTTCACCCCATTTCTTTGTCAATATTAGGAACCTTCGTGCCATTTAGGTGTTGTTTTTTTCCTGGCGAGCGATAGCGAACCTGTAATTTTAGGAGGAATCGACCTTTGGCCGGGAAATTTGTCTACCGAAAAATTTACAAATCTATCTTAAAGGGGGGTCTAGGGGGTGTTTTTATAAGCTTGATGGAGGTCAAGGGAGGACACTAAAAATATATATATATATATACATGAATTATTAGACCAAACAAACAGCCACTGTCCCCTTAATACACATTGTCCTAACAAATGAAATGTGCACTTAGTTATAACCGTACAGCAACGCATTGCATACTAGGTATTATATTACTTTGGGCAGTTCATAATTATGTAGTTTACATTTTGTTTAGAATAGCCTATTTACAAATGAAGTATGGGCAATTGTAGCTAATTATTGTAATATAGAGTGCAATTGAAACAGTATTACAAGTGGAATAGTTCCCTGCACTTTAAAAGATTTAAATATGGTAAATGCTAACAGTGCTGAGCTGGTTCTGTGCTGAGCTTTGTTCTGTGATATTGTATAGTTGAGGCTAATAATTGTATGTATGTATGTATATGTATGTATGTATGTATGTATGCATGTATGTATGTATTTGCAATACTCGGGCACATACCCCATAGCTGGGGGTGGCCGACTCGGGACAGAGGCCGAACAGGGACAACACAACAACATTTACAAAAAAAAAAATAATAATAATATATATATATATATAGGCCTATCTTGTCTCTGTCTATCTATCTATCTATCTATCTCTATCTATCTATCTATGATCGTGCTCTCTATGACCATTTCCCTATAACTTTCAACCTTAATATTAAGATGGCACATCTTATTTTATTACTGTAATAAAAACAGAGTCTCATTTTTCACAATTTGTAAATTGGTCGCTATTTTCTTCTAATGAATGAACAACGACTTACAAAGGTAAAGTAACAACGACTTACAAAGATAAAGTAACAACGACTTACAAAGATAAAGTAACAATGACTTACAAAGATAAAGTAACAACGACTTACAAAGATAAAGTAACAACGACTTACAAAGATAAAGTAACAACAACTTACAAAGATAAAGTAACAACGACTTACAAAGATAAAGTAACAATGACTTACAAAGATAAAGTAACAACGACTTACAAAGATAAAGTAACAACGACTTACAAAGATAAAGTAACAACGACTTACAAAGATAAAGTAACAACGCCTTACAAAGATAAAGTAACAACAACTTACAAAGATAAAGTAACAACGACTTACAAAGATAAAGTAACAACGACTTACAAAGATAAAGTAACAACGACTTACAAAGATAAAGTAACAACGACTTACAAAGATAAAGTAACAACGACTTACAAAGATAAAGTAACAACGACTTACAAAGATAAAGTAACAACGACTTACAAAGATAAAGTAACAACGACTTACAAAGATAAAGTAACAATGACTTACAAAGATAAAGTAAATGAAAGCATTATGCAGTTGGGTTTGATGACATTGGATTGTTTGGACTGTTGTGTATATAAGTGTACACATAAAGATCATATTAATGAAATTGATTATATATATAAAACTCTTGTGGATGTTATGATAAATTCAACTAATGAATAATTATACTTTTGTGCCAAAAAGAAAGGAACACATTAAACCTGGTTGGAATGATCATGTACCCCACTTGTATAAAACTGCTAGAGAGAGATTTATAATATGGAAAAGAATAGGATGTCTCTTATCTGGAGATATACTTGATCATATGAAAGAGACTAGAAAAGCATTTAAAAAAGCACTAAGATATATAAAAACAAATGAAAACCAGATTAGAAATGACAAATTAGCTGAATCTTTGGCGAATAAAAGATATAACGTGTTTTGAAAAGAAGTGAGGAAGACAAAGAAAAATAAATCCTATATTAATATGAAAATAGAAGCTGAAGGTGAAGCAATTCTTATAGCTGAAAAATTCTCTCGGAGGTTTAAAGGCATCTTTGATGACGAAAAATGTCAAAATATATCTAATTTAAAGTACCTTACCACAAAATTAAATGCAAATGTAAGAAAAGGACAGCTATTAGGAAATATTAATATAAATTATGTATGTAAAGGAATTAGTGACCTTAAGTATGTCATTGGTTACGATAATGTACATTCAAATCATATCAAACATGGTTCTGAATATTTAGTGAAGCTATTAGCTAAACACTTTTCGTTTTTTGTCACACATGGATACTTGCCTGAAAGAATTACTTTTGGAGTTATTTTACCTTTAGTAAGGAATGAATTTCAAAGATCAGTGATATAGAAAATTACAGACCAATTGTATCATCCTCAGTGTTCCTCAAACTGTTTGAGTATTGTTTTAAATACCATTTTTAACGGTATGTGACTTTTAATGACAGACAGCATGGATTTAGAGTGAATCACTCTACGTCTACAGCATGCTTAGTTTTAAAGGAAACCATTTTAAGATATAATTCTTTAAGCCTCTTTTATTGATCTGAAGAAAGCTTTTGATAAAGTTAATAATTTTAAACTTATTCATAAACTTTAAAATTAAATATTCCAATTTTTTATGTAAATATTTTATATTTCTTATATAGGAATCAAAGCGTAGCTACTAAGCATAAAGATGCAATATCAGATCCTAGGAAAATTAAAAATGGAGTGAGACAAGGTGGTATTCTGTCAACAGTTCTATTTAATATTTACATTAATGACATGATAGAAAAAGTATCTGAGAGTAGTACAGGCTGCAAGTTGGGTAACAGATCTAGCAACATAATTGCTTATGCCGATGACTTGGTTCTGCTTTTTCCTTCTTCATCAGGTTGAAAATGAAGCAAAGGCAATTGATATTGAAATTAATCCAAGTGTATGTATCTGTATGTATTTTAAGCACAAAAACGATAATGTCAAGGATCCGATTTTATATTTATATGAAAATAAGTTAGAAGTTGTACACGAATGTAGATATCTTGGCTTATTAATAGATTGCAATTTGCATAATGACAAAGACATAATAAGATGCAGGAATAAGTTTTATAACGAATTCAATTGCCTTTTGCGGAAAATTTCTAGCGTTAGCTGTAATGTATTTAGTAAATTATTCCAGAGTTATTGTAACAGTTTTTATGGATCAGAATTGTGGTTCTGTAATAAGAAATGTTATGTCCCATTGAAACAATTTGCAATAGGCTTCCATAAAGCAATAAAGAAAATTATGAAGCTAAGATACTGGGAGAGCAACCATAAGGCATGTCACCTTGCAGGACTAATGACGTTTAATTATTTTATAAATTGGCAGAGATTCAGGTTTAGTTATAAAGTAATTAGTAATCCCTGCAAATATTTAAGAAAATGCCTGTTAAATGTGTCCAAGGATCTGTTCCTGGCTAACGAAGCCAAGTCTGTACTACTTTCAAAGTATAACATTGAAAGCATGATGGAAAATGACATAGATACCATTAAGTCACGGATACAGTATGTTCAAAATAATGAACCCACCTTGCGGTAAGATGAAATTTTATACACTGTATATATGTAAAATGTTACCATGTAACCTTTTATGAAATAAAGAATTTACTAACTAACTAACTATCTAATCACACTCATCTAGGTCGTCCAGGAGAAGACCCAGTATACTGTATACTCAGGTACATACCCCCTTGCTGGGGGGTGGCCGACTCGAGACAGAGCCCAAACAGAAACAACAATGAAGGGTTCTAATTCTCAGGGTTCGAGACCACTTTCGCGCTACCTCGGCCCTTTCGCTGTCTCGATGAGTAGGATAATTTTACAAGGGGAGGAGGATTTCTAGCCCCCTGCCCCCAGCTGTGTGAAGCAATAGAAATTCTTGCCAAAAATCTCGCATCAACACAGTGTATGAAAAATATACTATGATTATATTCATATTAGGAAGGCTATATGGAAGTCAGAGTGTGAATTAAGATAGGCTTTACCCATATAACTCCCAGATATCCTTACTAAGCCTTATACATAGTATAATGATAGCCATAATTAACTGTCAAAATGCGTTTTGATCCTCAAGAGGTTAAGCTGGAAAATTTATATTTGCTGCAGCATATGACATTCGAGGTCACCTTATATAAGTGTGATGTTCTCACAACTCTATTTGATTAATTTAATTCCCAAAGTAATTTATAACTTTTTGTTTTCCTGAGTTCACGAAAATATTGTTGAGTTATTCCTATAACTTTGAGAGAGAGAGAATATTATATTATATATTATACTTCCTAGGATAAACCAAAATACAGGCTGAGCTCACTAAATATTAAAAAGAAGAATCGTTTTTATGAACTCGGGCCATTACGATACTACAGAGAATCACATTTTGTCAGGCAGACACAACATGGAAGGTTGGCACATCTTTCGATCTATTTTTTGCTGGACGCCGTGATCCCCGAAGGGTTGGCCACGAACGAAACGCCCCCATGTACCTCTGTCCCCAGTCATCCGATGTCGCTCCTCCCATCCACGACCGCTTCCACGCATATACTTCTTAACTCCATTCTTCCACCTCTCACTCGGTCTACCTCTCCCTCCCTGTCCATACACATTCACATGCATTTTTATTAATTCTGTGATGTTACGTATGAAAGTAATGCCAGTATGATCATAATTATATGTAAGTATAGTTAAATATAATTAAATCTCTCTCTCTCTTTTTGTTTCTTTCTCTCTCTCTCTCTCTTTCTCTCTCTTTGTGTGTGTGTATGTGTGTGCTCACATCAGCTTTCTGTAGGCGATCTCGAAGTATATATATATATATATATGCGAAATAGATTTTTTTTTTTTTTGAGACAATGAACGGAGGAAGGAAAACACAGATAAAACAAAAAGGTCCATGTGCCTAAAGGCATCCTCCATTCATAAAATGTTTGTAACAACTGGATTTAAACATTTGTAGATTGTAAGTTTGTGGAAAGCAATTCGAGGGAAGTGAATTCCAAAGAGTAGTAGTTCTAGGGATAAATGAATTTTGATAAGCAGAAGTTCTGCAATGAGGAGGAGAAAGTGTAAATTCATGGGCGCTCTTAGCTGCCCTAGTTCTACGGGGAAAGGTGTGCAGAGGCGGCACAATTGAAGCAAGTTCCTCGGAACAATTGCTGTGAAAATATCTGTAGAATAATGCAAGGGATGCAACGTTTCTTCGTATGGATAATGTAGGAAGGTCCTGTGTGATTGCAGGGTTATTGATTAATCTAATAGCTTTATTTTGAATTTTGTCCAACTGCCTCAATGCAACCACTCCACTTTCACTTCCACTCCACAGAGGTGAACAGTAATCCATCTGAGAACGCACATGACTTTTATATATTACGGCCAACTGCTCGCCAGTGAAGAATTCTCGAACTCTGTACAGGAGTCCCAGTTTTTTAGAGGCATTCTTAGCTATGCTTCCAACATAATGTGTCCAGCTCAAGTTAGTAGTTAATGTTACACCGAGAATGTCAATACTAGGGGAAGTGGGAATATTTACATCATTAAAAAATATACTTGCCGCGTGGAAAGCGCAGTCTTAATATGAAGAACTAGACCAGGGTTTTGACAAACATCTTCACGGAAGTCATCCTTATTGGCAACGTTTCGGACTCACACAAGGTCCATCATTAGTCCTATGAATAAAATACAAGTCTTACAATAGCAATGTTTAAAATATAACGTTAATCAGAAGCCTAGACAACATAAACATTTTTAAACATTCCTATTGTAAGAATTGTATTTTATTCATAGGCCTGATGATGGACCTTGTGTGAGTCCGAAACGTTGCCAATAAAGATGACCTCCGTGAAGATGTCAAAACCCTGGTATTGTTCTTCATATATATATATATATATATATATATATATATATATATATATATATATATATATATATATATATATATGAGCTTACAGTAAATATAATAATAGAACTTTTAAAGCAAAGTTCTGAAGCATCTGGCCCATACACATAATGCATTTTATTGTTTCGTTTACGCTCGATACTAATCCAAATAGGTGCATCCGATTTATGCTCTTATTTGTACTGTAGCTAATTTCCCTTCCAGTCCAATATAACACATAACGAGTTTTGACCTAATCATAATATGTTCTTGCCTTTCAAACACACGTTGCAACCAATCTTGTTAAGGGGGGTCACCGTTTTTTTTTTTTTTTATCTTTCTCTCATTTTTTCTTTCCTTGGCTTGTATCCATTCGGCCCCATTCAGCCAACTGTTTTAAGACGTTTATCCCCATCCAGGTGTCGATATCTTTCTGGCGCGCGATAGCGAGCCAGCATTGTATGGAGAAATACGGCTTCGCCGGAGACATTTTTGTATCGAAAAATGTACGAATTTAGCATAATGTCAAAACAAAATTATATATATGCTGGCTCGCTACCACTCGCCAGGAAAATATTGACCCCTGGATGGCGGTAAGCGTCTTAAAATAGTAGGCTGAATGGGGCCGAATGGATACAAGCCAAAGAGAGAGGGAGAGAAAGAGAAAACAAGCGAGGTGGGCTCCCTTAATATGTTCTAATCTCTAAACAAGGAAGCATAAATTGTCTCTTTATCTTGGTGAGGATTGGTAGCTTTTTCTGCACATTGGGGAAATTGAGTGTCGACTATTTAATATATAATATTCTCTCTCTCTCTCTCTCTCTCTCTCTCTCTCTCTCTCTCTCTCTCTCTCTCTCATTACTGAGCGACTGCAGATGGGTTTTTGAATGTTTCAATGTTTAAGTCAGATTGCATCAGAGTGTATGAACTGAGATCTAATGGATATCGATGGACAACTTAAAAGCATAAGCATGATGTGATACATGGATACATGAGAGAGTAAATTCAAAATGAACAGGCAGCCAGGGAAAAACCTTGACGATTTGTCTATGGAAGTAGTTAATAAAATATAGTTAATATTTGAATAGCACATATTCTTCGATATGAAGAAGGGGTCCAACAGATTTTCCTGATTATTGTATACATTAATAATCTGCACATATATTGAAGAAGTGGAACACACACACACACACACACATATGGTCAAGCTATCTGCACTCTACTTGCCTGGCTCAGGGGCCAGGTCAGCTATTCCCTCTGCCTGCAGGTGGGGTCTCTGTCAACAATGTTCCTGGTCGCGGGGGATAGGTGTTCAGTCGCGCTAATAAGTGATGTCTCGGCACCAAGTATATTTTGTTCAATAATTGGTATCAGCAATATCTAAGCTTTATTTCTTTATATCGAGTGAAATATACACACATTTTCCTACACTTACCCACCCTATTCAACATCTGACAGACATTAATACAGCACAGAGCGAGCCAAACGTAATGACAGCTGGGACATGACTTATTAGCGCCACTGTACACGCACTGGACCCAATAGATTACCTGGTCTCTGCCCATGTTCTTACTCCCCCCCCCCCCCCCCTAACACTAGAATTGTTTCATTTTAGGAAGGACTTCTAGCCATTAAAAGGTTAAAATACCCCACGGACATCTTCTATTCCAATATAATGTTTTAATAATAGCCAAAATATACTGTTAAAACGTGGCGTACGTCTCAAGGGGCATGCCAGTCAAACTCAAGATAAATTATGTAAGAACAATATTGTATCTATTTAATGGTCCTGTTCACTCCGGCCAGAGTTTTGTTTGCCTAAATTATATTATATCCATGTGTATTCCTCTCTTTGTTCTCCCAAAGGCTTCAATATTTAAATATTGTCTTGGCAAAGAAGACTCGAAGTTTCTCTGGTGACAGCGAGGAGGGAAAAACAACAAAGACCCGGATGGAAGAGTATTATACAAAACATCGAAACAGTACAGTCGCGCTAATAAGCCATGTCTCGGCACCAAGTATAATTTGATCTATAATTGGTATCAGCACTATCTAAGCTCGATTTCTTCATATCGAGTGAAATATACAAACATATTCCAACACTTACCCACCCTATTCAACATCTGACAAACATTAATACAGCACAGAGCGAGCCAAACGTAATGACAGCTGGATGTGACTTATTAGCGCGACTGTACGTGAAGTAACAGGAGTAAGGTTTATTTATCAACTCTATTCACTCACTAACCTTTTAGTTTTTCGAGTCAATTGTACCCAAACGGTGAATCTAGTCTGTGTGTTCAAGAAATAACTATAGGTAAACTTACCCACGACCAAAGGACCGTAAGCTATTAGACAGTATTTTTTGTAGGCAATACTAATGTTATTATACTCATAATTTTACAAGGTTTGAGTTCCACTTTATTGATAACAATTTCCCGTTTCGTCTCCTTGAGCTTAGGGAGGGGAAGTAATATTAAAATGTAAAACTTGCAAACTAAACAAACCAACATTCTGACAAAGACAATATAAAGGCAAAATAAGTAATCAAAATCGGTATGTGGAAACAAAGCTCACTAAAATAAAATTTATGAAATAAAGGAACTATAAAAAAAGCCAAGCTCTGTTCTTAGACTATTATGTCGAACTATATGTTTGTTTGTTTGTTTTGTTACGCAACGGCCGGAGCTCCATAAAAATAATACGAACACAGCGACATAATCTTCCTTTTGTTCAACACCGGGTAGGCTTAGTGGTTTATGAGCAAAGATCGTGTTTTTGGGGTGCATGTATGGTGTGAGTGTATTGTGTGGTGCTAGTGGTGTATGTGATGAGTATAAGGAGGGTGTGTTGTACGTGGTGTGTGTGGAGTGTAGGTGTGTGTGTTGTAAGTGATATGTTAGTGTTGACGGGATATGCACGTGTTTATTATGTATATTTTGAGTGAAATATGTGTGATTTAGAAAGGGTTGTGTGTGGATCTTCAAGTATTTATACGTGTGTGTGTGTGTGTGTGTAAATATTGCACGTTTGTACAGTACGGGTGTGCATATTAACTGGAGTATTTCATGCCATTCTCCAAACTCAAATTTTCAACACGCCATGCGACTAATATATTTCAAACATATACGGTACGCGTAATGGGCACAGCCCTATTTCCTCTACATACAAAAAAAAAAAAAAAAAAAAAAAAAGCAAAACACAAATGTATACACTGTATGTGTTCCCCTATTCATATGATAAGGCGCTCTCTCCTTTTGTATTTTATTTTAGATTTAAGTATAGTATTGTTATGTGCGTTTTCTTGAAAGTTTGTTATGAAGTTAGTGTATTACATTAATTAAATTATAATTAGTATAAAAAGTTATCTGCCAACAGTTTTCAAACCACACGTATGTGTGTGTGTGTGTGTGTGCAAGAACACTCAGTAGAGTGCAATATTTTGTCGAAGGAAAGCTGTGTTGCATCCTATCCCCCCACTTTTGACATATGTTAATTAATCCAACCTCTGCACCCAGATTACCCACCAACTGTAATTCTTCTTGTGAAACTCATTAACAACAAAATGTCAGTCCACATTCCAAAATTACTACCGAAGCAAATAAAGGGTGTCTTCATACAAAGGAATATGAACAGCAACAGGCCGAAGTTGCTCGCTTTAAAGTATCGAGAAGTAGCACACACATGTGTTGACACAATTGATTTCACTTATACAGCTACTTAGTATGTACCTCTTGAATTTTAAAATAAAAACACTTTATGCACGGTGAAACAAATTCAACTTCCCCAGATCATTAACGCCTGCATTGCTGCACTGGCATGTATAATCATGCTTTATAAGCTAGTGAAAAAGGTATATTAAATGTAATTAAGATCAAATGTACTTTGTAATAATCTCATTTATCAATGTCACTCGCAACACCAAACACCTCGCAATGAAATTAAGGGAGCCCACCTCGCTTGGTTTCTCTTTCTCTCCCTCTCTTTGTTTTTTATCCATTCGGCCCCATTCAACCTACTGTTTTAAGACGTTTACTCCCATCCAGGTGTCAATATTTTCCTGGCGAGCGGTAGCGAGTCAGCATATATACAGTATATCTTTATTTTGGCAGCAAGCTAAATTTGTACATTTTTCGATAGAAAAATGTCTCCGGCGAAGCCGAATTTCTCCATGCAATGCTGGCTCGCTATCGCTCGCCATGAAGAAATCGACACCTGGATGGGGATAAGCGTCTTAAAACAGTTGGCTGAATGGGGCCGAATGGATACAAGCCAGGGAAAGAGAGAAAAGGAGAGAAAGATAAAACAAAGCCGGTGACCCCCCTTAATGAAAGCATGTGATCCTAATTTCAGAAAGGAGTGACAGTGTAAGCGACATCACAATGGGCGTGAGTGTGCGGAACAGACCATGGGCGGGGAGTCTAGGCCCGCCCATCACCCTGGCCCTACTACTACTACTGCTGCTACTCTGTTCCCCTCTCACCCACTCCGTCGTCCTCAAAGAAGCCTCCATAAGCGGTAAGAGTTTGTATGGCTTTTATATATCCTGTTCATCTTATCTGTCGTATCCCTATCTTAATTTCTGAACAATCAATTAGTTTAATAAGCTAATATATCAAATTATAACATATGAATCGTATACAGAGTATCCGTTGTGATTAATTTCATGAGGTTCTGTTCAAAAGAATAGATATATGCACAAAGGCTTGGAAGTTTCCAAATTAATTCTAGATTGCATTTGGTTTTAGATTAAAATGTAGGTAAGGTAAAGATATTTATCTTTGGTAACTTGTAACAGTAGCATGTACCAGAGGTTTAATTACAGACCAATAGATGGCGTTGATACCGTAAACATTTTACAGATATTAGACTAGATGCTGATATTTTCCTTTATACCTTTAGTTGGTTGTGGTGTTAGGCTGGGGTGGGGGGGGGGGGGGGCATACAATCGGATAACTAGAATAATGGAAACAGTATGGCTGATGCTTGGCATGTTACTGGGCTATATGTTATATTTTTTAAAATCTAAGTATAGCACATATCAAAACTCAATTATATCACCCCTATGTTTATCTGGATCACAATGTTGAATACATATGTGCTAATCAATTATTTAAACCATTCAGCCACCACTTCTTTAGAGTTATTTAGAATATAAAAACATAAGAACATTAATAAATGGAAACCTGTAACAGGTCCACTAACCCATGGCAACGAGTCGGTTCCTTTAACCCTCACTTACCTCGAACTGTCTCGTGGAATGTTACCATTTAAGGGGAGGCAGACCGTTTTTCTGGACCCCCTTCTCCCTCATGTTTAGCCCCATTAGTTTTGAGACTTTACGACGTTCGGCCCATTAGTTTGGCGATTTTAACACCTTTCGCCCCATTTCTTTGTCAATTGTATGACCTTTCGTGCCATTTCGTTATCAATTTTTTCCTGGCGAGCGATAGCGAGCCTGAAATTTTAAGGGAACCAGCCTTCGGCCGGGACATTTATCTATCCAAAAATGTACAAATTTATCTTGAAGGGGGTTCTAGGGATTTTTGTTTTAAGCTTGATGGAGGTCTAGTGAGGAAGCTAAGAAATAAAGGAATGAATGACAACAAACGGTCTGTCTCCCCTTAATACTGCAAACGCGTGACAGGCAGTTATAGCGAAAGTGAAAGTACATTTTACCCCATTCAAGGCACGAGGACGCCTCTTTTCTCAATATATTGGACAGTAGACGATTATATTTAGCTTTAGAATGAATCGTGACGAATCCGAGGGTTAGGTGATATAGACGGTATCCCTTTGATTTGTACAGGGCCTTGCATAACTAAAGAACACCGTCTTATATTAACTAGATTAAAATTAAAAATTTATCCTCGAATATTAATAAGGATAACCAAATAATTATGGTAAACCTCGAGGGCTACAATGGCATTGCTTTCTATATCCCGTTCAGTATAGCACGACACATTCCCTCATTGCATTCTGCTATTAATAGACAGATTTATTTAGCTTAGAAGCGATCTGTGGAAGTGAAAATATTTACTTGGGATAAATGCATTGCTTTGAGTAGTAGAGTTCCTTTCTAAGTTGATTAAGAAGGTAATGGGTTAATTACACAAAGGCGATTAATAAATCAATTACATTTGTGCAATATAATGAACCAAGCACATGTTAAATAATATTGTTTTGTAATATTCTGTAAATATCACTGTGTCATTTTAACCATGTAAAGATTTATCGTGTCTAACAATATCTATCTATCTATCGATCTGTCTGTCTATATGTATGCCTGTCTGTCTGTCTGTCTGTGTTTGTCTCAGATTAACTACAGACTGAAGCACTGTGCACAACTTTTTCAGTTTCCTAAAAAGGCCCGGTTACGAAGAGCAAACTTTTAGAGCAGCTTCAGGGTTGTAAACAAACTGTTATATAATTATAAAGGGACACACTATGACCCATCTCCAATAAAAGGAAAAGCAACTAGTATTTCGGAGAACATGGGGCCTCAATCATATATAATATACTTGTAAATTACTTCCCTTCGCAATTGACTTTTCGATACTTAATGGTAAACCATGAAACTACAAAGCCTCTGCATTCTATAAACAACCAGGTTTACATAATTAACAACGTATTTCGCTACAAAATCATCGTAGTAGCTGAGTGACTAAGTTGAGGATATAGCAATGTATCGTCAGCTGAAAATATACAGACATTTTGTGATGAGCGTGTGTTATAAAACTAATTATGTGTGTTCGGTTCACTGTCCGTGGTTTAGGTAAAATAATTATAGTGTGTAGTAGGATTTTATGAGTGTATTGATTGTAACATTTTACGATACATGTAAAATAATAACTAATTGATGGACAAATATTCGGTAGGACTGATAGGTTAGTGAAACTCAAGGACGAAGTTACCATAGGCCAACACGAACGCACTTAAATGTCACTCTCCTACCCTTTATAAATTACGTTAGCATCATCTCGTAACCACAGCAACACGGAGGAAGCTACGGACTTGGAGTTTGCCAGATGTATTAACCCCTTCTTTACCAGCAACGTTTTTTACATTATATTCTAGCTATATTTAGACGATGTTGTGCAGTTTATGAAGTATCTGTGGTCGTAAAAAGGGTTAAGTAAGATAGTTTATTTATTTATTTATTTATTTATTTATTTATTTATTTATTATCACCACAACTGCAGTACATTGATTTATCATTATACATATACATTATTACTTGACTGTCCACAGTCATGGTCCCAACTAAGCTAAAATGCTTTAAGGGCAACCTAACTAGGAAACTAACCCAAAGAAGAACACAAAACAAATACAAGATTTCAATATTTAAGAAAAGAATAAATATGAAATAATAATAATATAAACAAATATATATAATAACAATAGCAACAATAATAAGACTAATAACTACCGTTAACATGAATAACAACATGATTCTCTTTAAATATAATAGTTATAATAACAATACTTGGTATCAGTAATACTAGTAGCAATAGCTTGTTAATTGCTGGAGGCCTTTTTTAAACTGAATTAAATCATGTAATAGTAACCAGAATACAGTTAAAAAAGACGTCACCGGTACTGAATGGGTTAAAGACGTCACCGGTACTGAATGGGTTAAAAACTTCCCGACTTAGGTACTGAATGGGTTAAAGACGTCACCGGTACTGAATGGGTTAAAGACGTCACCGGTACTGAATGGGTTAAAGACTTCCCGACTTAGGTACTGAATGGGTTAAAGACGTCACCGGTACTGAATGGGTTAAAGACTTCCCGACTTAGGTACTGAATGGGTTAAAGACGTCACCGGTACTGAATGGGTTAAAGACTTCCCGATTTAGGTACCGAATGGGTTAAAGACTTCCCGAATTAGGTACTCATGTTATAATATAGTTTCACTTAAACCCATACTACCTCGATAAAAACGATTTGCAGAAACAAACTTAAGGGGAAATTTCCACTTGAAGGATTTTTTTCTAAAACCCTTTCTCCCTCATGTTTAGCCCCATTGTTTTTGAGATTTTAAGAAGTTCGCCCTATTAATTAGTTTGGCAATTTTAAGAACTTTCGTCCCATTTCTGTCAATGTTAAGATCTTTCGTGCCATTTAGGTGTCGATTTTTTCCTGGCGAGCGAAAGCGAGCCTGTCATTCAAGAGGAACCGGCCTTCGGCCGGGAAATTTTTCTACCGAAAAATGTACAAATTTATCTTTAAATTGTGTCCAGGGGGTGTAATTTTAAGCTTGATAGAAGTATAATAAGTGAGGGCAATCGGTACTAAATAGGACAAGAATTGCTCACAAGGTGATACAAGCATAAAACTTTCCACAATAGTTCACAAAGACCTATTTTACAATTTCAGGGCAGGAGCCACCGAGATTTCAGTGTTGCATAGCAACGGTTGCTAGGCAAATCATTTTCCTTAGCAACCGGCAGCAACAATGCAGTTTCTGGAAAACTGTGAGGTGCTATGGTTTTTTCTCAACTCCTTGTTCTAAAAAACATGTAGCATTGCATTTGGAGATCATATACAAGAATTATGTGGCATAAAATCCAATTAGGGCAAGTCAGGCTATAAAAATGCCACTCCTAAAGCTTCAGACACTGTTGTCATAGTCACTTTTGCATTTGCAGTAGGCTGTGCATTTTAGATGCGCATCAACACATTTGCAGTCTGTGCATCCTCCTCGGCAAGAACACTTCAGTAGTTCTGGGCAGGTTGCACTGGCTTCGGGCAAGTTAGACCACAGAGGCCTCCACTTTTCTGGGCAAGTCCATCCCCACTCACTTGGAGAGGGCAACTGTCGTTCTGGCACCGTGGTGCAGCCCCAGTGGTGCCCACCTTGTAGTACTGCCCTCTTCATGTGTTGCTGTAGAGCAGCCTTGGTTGGAGGTAGACATGATATCTGACGTCCTTTGTGGATGAACAGATTCTTTCTGACTTCATTGATGGAACGAGAAGTTGCTGTCCTGTCATAGAGTCGAATGGTGAAGTACTCCAGAGAAGCCTCAGTCGCTTCACCAATTTGTTCAGATGCATTGTGCAGCTCATAGAATGTCGCAGTAAATTCATCATGTGCCTCCCACACTTTCCATGCAGTCTTCTTTCCCACCTGGACCAGATGGGACACGGTATCACAACCTGTATAAGCATGGAACACAGGCAGTGCCAAGGATCTTTCTGTGCCAAGTGAAGCACATATTTCATGAGCTGGGATGTACCTAAAGTCCTTTCCACAACCAAAGGCAATCCAGAGTTCTATCTGCTGTCTCTGAGCCAGCTGCTGTACGACTGCCACTGCCAATACTACCACGTCAGTGTCCACAGTTCGAACAAGGATCTTGTGGAAGCCCTGCATAACAGCATCACTGACATGCACCATGATCCTCGAGTCTGCTTCCTCATGGTTGCAGGGAGCAGGGACCGTCTACATAGACGGGTAGTGGCGTTTCACGATCTTTGCTGTGATATACTTGTGGATTTCTCACAGAATCCCTGCGTCTCTTGATGCTGTTGTACACCAACAGCTGAGCAATGGATAGTATTGGTTGGCTGATAGTTGTGTTGGATGTTTGATTTGTGATGTTTGAACCATTGATAAGCATGCTGACCAGTGACAAAAGGGACCGTGGAACAGACTCCACTTGGCTGTTATGGCCAAACAATCCAGAGAATGTTATTTTGTGTGCGAAGATGTCCTGTCGGATCATTTCAGCAATTTGGGTCATCATGACACTCTGCTCGTCTCGATCAGTCTGGTATCCTTCTCGGAGAATAGAGCCAACATCTTCTTCACAAGCCATGAACACATCTCGTCCTTCTTTGTAAGCTTTCATCCTTGGGAGATGCATGAGAATGCGGTCTTTCAGATGCTTACTGTTTACTCGTGCAGTAACATCCACTCCAAGTTGATTTAGCCTGTCAGTGTAGAGCTTCACAAGATCTGCAAGTCTGAACACCTTCACATCCTCATCTTGCCTCTTCTCCTCAATGTAGGAAATCAGCTGAGCCAAAGCAATTCCTTTACATGTCTGGTCATCTGAGGCATCCTGATCCTGTGATACCTTTGCACGTGCTCTATTGTACAGGTTTGTAAGGCAGTTTGCATGATACTTTGCCTCCTGGGCAATAAGGTCTCCTGCACTTAATTTTGCAAGAAGATTTTCATCTTGTAGATCATGTGCGCATTTCCTCACACGAAAATCTAGTTGAAATGTACAGACTTCGCGGAGGTTCTCCTTTGTTTGCTGCTGGGAACAAAAGAAGCATTTGGGACAATTGCTGCCAACTGTTCCACTTGAGGCAGTATCACCACCACTGCTAGTGCTACGTGTGAAAATTCGTTTTGAAGCAGTTCCATCTTCCTCAGACTTGTGCTTTCGTTTTGCGCGTTCCAGTTTGGTATGTGAAAACTTCTGATAACAAGATTTGTGCCACTTTGCATTCTGTTCTTTCAATGTTAATTGAATACCATTCCCATGGTCAAGTCGTGCCAGATTGATTTTGATTGGCATTGAGTCAAGGTTACTAAACTGTGTGATGTTGTCTACTATGGTTTCATAGCCTCTGTCAGTTGGTGATATGAGAGACTCTTTGGTGTCCAGTTGACAAAAAACACAGATAGTCCAATCAGTTGCTTGAACAGATGAAGATGAGGCACTGGCCATTTCTGTGAATATTCAGTACGTCTTGACTATCACTGTGCGCAGATCAAATATATCAAACTTGCTGAAACTGGAAACAAAATATGATTAAGGCCGAGGGTTTATCCTTTTACCACCTTTATCAAATACATCTGTTGCACACATTCCTTTATGGGATACAACTAGGTTCAGTTTCCCTACACCTAGCCCGATCGTTCATCCAGTGCCATTTAAGTCCTGTGCGATCTGTACACCTTCCGGGTAATTCTTAAGCCCCGTTACCCTTGGCTCGGCTCTCCCGCGCTGGCACATCCTGTCAATTCAGGCACGGCTATCTAACTACATCTACCAACTACAAACTACAGTTTAGTAGCTAGTGGATTTGGGGCTGTTAGATAGCATTTGGGACACTGATCTAGATATACTAGTACTTATTAAAGTACTAGTATATCTAGATCAGCTGGCACTGAACCCCATGCTGAGTTACACAGCAGTGATGTCACCAGTGTGCCCTGGTTGTGTGCTGACATTCACTGTATTATATAGATATATATGCTTTTATACATCTTTTGAACCATTTTAGGAGTGAATATAGGAAAATAAATAAAAGTACAAAGTCATAACACTTCATAGTAGTTCAGAAACTGCATCGTTGCTGCCGGTTGCTAAGGAAAATGCTTTGCCTAGCAACCGTTGCTATGCAATACAGAAATCTCGGTGGCTCCTGCTCTGAAATTGTAAACTAGGTCCTTGTGAACATTTCCGGGAAGTTTCATGCTTGTATCACCTTGTGAGCAATTCTTGCACCCATTTCCTTGACGGGGGAAAGCCCCTCTCACCCCCCCACGATTTATTGAAATCCTCATATATTTAAACAGTATGGGGCAACAACAACAAAAATCCCCAATGCGAGACGCCGAGGCTACAATACACTCGCGGCGGATGTAAACAAAGCCACCCGCCTCTTGCGAGGTAGGTGATATAGCGGATATATTTTTTTCTTTTCAGGATCAGTAATGAATTTTTACGTGCATTTAGACACATATAGGAATGAAATAGATGGTATAAGAAACCGGTAGCATTCAAGGAGACTACTGCAAGACTCTTCTTCTTCTTACCTCTGACCGGGTATAGGCTATCCTAGTGTTTACTGGCCTATAACCCTTTGAAAGGACATTAGCCTAACCTAACAACCTTACCTAACCTATCCTAGTAGTATAAGTGGGGGCTGCCGCCCCCACACCCCCGCTTTGACTTAGATTTTTGGTGTATTTGTCTGTCAAGTGGGTATTTTTCAATTTGTTGATGACGAAAATCCTCCACGCGGACTATCTGGAGAAAAATATGGCGAAACTATTGGTGCCTATTTTCCCTAATAAATTGTTTCTCATAACGTCTCACTAGTGTCCTTGAATATTATCAAGGGTACGATATTAATTACTGGACACCTATTTTACAGGTACCGCCAACGATTCAATACATATTTTTTTTCGGTTTCCACGAATCCAACACCAAGCTACACCCTTTTCTGGTGTACGGAACACTAAAAAAGCAATGGGGACACTTTAATAATGATAATATGAGACGAAATATAAAGACAACTCGGTTGCGTTCGTGGAAGTAGCGTCGCTTTGTTTACTTTACGCTCGGAGTGACTTCCCGGTACCGCCTTGGCGGTCGACTTAAAATGGCTAAGCTTATAACCAGTTGTTGGGTCCATTTTTTGATAAAGACTTGCGTTATAGGCCGTGGGATACAGGACAGGGTTGAGGGGGGGCCCAGCCCCCCCCCCCCACCCCCCCCCCCCCCCGTGAATTATAATAATCGTCATATATGTGGCCAGCAGGGGGCAAGTAAAACAGCTGGCCGTAGTAACCTCGAGCGTCCTGGGTAAACAAACCGCGACGATCCGAAGCGACGACGGACTCCCCCCCCCCCCCCCCCCGCCGCCGCCGCCGCCGCCGATTTTCGGCACAAGCGCCCCGTTTTATTCTCGTCGAAAACCACATATAAAAAGTTATTATATCGTTTTCAATACTATTACCGGACCAGAAAAAGGTGTAGCTTGGTGATGGATGCGTGGAAACCGAAAACAAATATGTATTAAATCCTCGGTGGTACCTGTCAAATAGGTGTCTAGTAACTAAAATCGTACCTTATCAAGAAACCTATAGGCCATGATAAAATCGATGTATGAATTTAATTAAAAAATCTTTAGGTTTAATGTTATTTTAATACCACGATTTTGTTTTATATATTTGAAGATAAATATTTAATCTATATGCTCTAAAGATCATAAGAAAATTTGTTTTAACCCTCGGCAAAACCTAATAAAAAAGTATGCTACTAAAATTAATTTTTCGTAACAAGGTTGTCAATACAGTACTTCCAGTTATCGATAGCTCTAAAGATCATATGAAAATGTGTTTTATATACCCTCGGAAAAACCTAATATAAAGGTATGGTACTAAAATTTAATTTTCGTAACAAGGTTGTCAATAAGTTACTTTCCCGTTATCAATGTACAATCAAAGCTGAAGATTGCATAGTAAACACCGTAGACTTCATCGACTTTCACTTTTGTATAATCGACAGCCAATTGTTTTTATTATTTACTAAGGGATTAGTACTCAACCAGCGGGGGTGTGGGGGCGGCAGCCCCCACCTATAATACTAGGTTAGGTTAGGTAAGGTTGTTAGGTTAGGCTAATGTTTTTTCAAATCACTATGGGGGGCATGTCTCAACATCGATCGATAGGCCTAATGGGGAAAATAGGTTTTTCCGAGATTTCTAATTAATTACAAACTCTATATATTGATGCAAATGAAAAAAAACAAATTTATGAAAAACACTCTGAAAATTCGTGGTATTAAAATAAAAAAAAATCCGATATTTACATTGTTTCGCCTATCTTCTGATCTATCAACTATTTTAGATTGGGGCTTAGAAAATCTTGTTTTTGTCTGTGCTTCTAAAAACATTTTATCCAATCTTCCACACTATCTTCCACACTACTATCCCCTACTCTTCGACAACTCACAAATTAACCCTTCATCTTCACTCAATGGTACAGTTGGTCAAAGTTCCAGCTGACACACCCTCGTTCTGGGGCTCGCAGAAATAGCTGGCAATACTGGTGTAGTTGCCAATCAGTGGATATAATAACTTTAATATTTAAGCAAATCTACGAATAACGGTTAGCTGTCCGATAATTTTGGACGGGACCATTACCGCGAGCATGAAAGTAATGCAAACAACCCTGCTACCACAACCCTTACTGAGGAAAGTCGACGAAATTGTGTTTGTTTATGCGCAGCACTCTGTTTTTGGTAAGGATGGTGTTAGCGAGCGTACCATCGGCAAGATTAGGAGTGGTGGGCGTGTTCATTATTTCCATTATGTGTATTGCAATTCCGGTAAATTGATACGGTGTGACAGTCACGAGTTTTAGAATGTGTTTTTTTTTTTGCATTTTGTCTTTGATATACAGTGTTGTTTTACCTAACTAAGAAACCTAACCTAACCTAACCTAACCTAACCTAAAAGTAATACGTGGATAGAAACTAACCTAAAATGTACGCAAATACCAAAGCAGCACTGGATCGCGCAACTGTAAGGTCTCCCGAGTAAGGTAGGAGGGAAAACAAAAATCTATAAAGCAGAAATCCCATAAAACAGGATTTGTCATTATGCAGACAAGACTCTGTGTTTTACCCTATATCTCCCTTATAATACATTTGCGACGGGAAGGACATATATAGGACTGAAGACTATTATAAAACATACCTATAGGCTACACAAACATCGATGGGGCTTGTAACTGTCAAACAGAAAAATCCATATTCAAACCCACTACCTTCTAGTTTGAGATTCTCTACACCTTGATATACAATTAAGCATATGGCAGAATATGTATAATTGTACATATACCTGTAAATGCAGTCCTCTACTGCTCTTCTCTTCACCAACATGTAAACAAATCCCAGGAGTCTATATATGATTCTAGTCGGTGTGTAGACATCCGAACACAGTGTTTATCATGACGTAATCTAGAATATAAGTGCTTGTATTCAATAAAATCTCTATAATCACGGTATGCGGTATGCGCATTTGAGTCATTATCATTGATGTTCTTTTCTTTGCCAATTCTACTCATGCCATTCTGTCATTTATTGGATAACATTCATGGGTACTTATTACCGAAACTTCCACTAATTATTTCTCAATATTTGAATGCTATTATAGAATAAGGATACCTTACCTTCTGATACCTTGTGATGTGTTCGCCACACTTCTTGCGGCACTGAGGAGCGCGCCGCCCCTCATTCTGGGTGGTGATTTGGTGCAGCAGACTGTTTGAAGCGACAGCTCGCTCCCTTGCGAAGATGGGCTCGTCTGGCACTTTTTGCAGTTCGACATCGAGGGCTCTCTTGAAGTTGTCTAACGAGACGTCCCTCATGTCTCTCACTCGCCGTGGGAGTTTGTTGAAGAGACGTGGGCCTCTGTGTGATAACCAGCCCTCTCGCAGCGAGCCCATAGCACCCCTGTTATTCATCCAGGGGATATCGCATTCCCAGCCTCTCCTATCACTGAATTTCATGACTATCGGAGTATGTAGGTTTGGTACTAAACCCTCTGCGATTTTCCACGTGTATATTATTACATAACATTCTCTTCTACGTTCCAGCGAGTACAGTTTCAGTGCTCTTAAACGCTCCCAATAGTGTAGCTGTTTTACCGAACTTATATGCGAAGTGAAATTTCTTTATACACTCTCTAAGTCATTTATTTCACATGCTTTGTATGGGGATGTTAATACGCTACAGTATTCAAGCCGCGGTAGCACTAGAGATTTGAAGAGTGTTATCCAACCCGTTAGAAGTTTCGCAGCCGCAACTTTGACCTGGTTATGTACATTGAAACCCATATTTTCAGACATTAACACCCCAAGGTCTTTCACACTGTCTTTCCGTTCTATTATGTGGTTAGATTCTGTTAAGTAATTTGTATTTTCTTTAACGCCATTATTATCTCTGTACCTTATTAATTGGAATTTTTCTTCATTGAATTGCATGTTGTTTTCCCTGGTCCACTAGAACACTACATTTATGTCTTCCTGCAGTCGGCCCATGTCCTCTTGTGTGTTTACTATCTTGCTTAATTTTGTGTCATCAGCAAAAGACGACACCGTACTGTGTCTAGTGTTGGTATCTATGTCGCTAATTAGTATGAGAAACAGAAGGGGCGCTAGCACTGTTCCTTGGGGCACTGAGCTTTTGACATCCGAAGGCTCAGATGTGACTTGGTTTACTGCTACTGATTGTTTCCGGTTTACGAGGAAATTGGGTTATACTGATGATTTGGACCGACAGTTAGCCCATCGATCTTTTTAGGCCTAATAGGTCCGGTAGAGCATATACATAATTGCTATATATGTCATTAAGAGCTGAAATTTATTATAAGGGAGAACAAAAATTAAACTCTAAAATACCCACCACAGCTAGCAGTGCAATCTTAATGAGTGATGGAAAAGTAACATAAAGATTAAGATTTTTTCGCATAGGTTTAAACTTCCGGAAATTAAAGGGTAATAAATAGATGATTTCTTATTTTAACTTGCATCCGCCAACGCACTCATGTTATTGTTGTGAACCTCTCGGCCCTCTCGCTGCCTCTCGTTGCCGGAGTAAGGTATATGTTTTTTGCACTGCTAACCAACCAGCGGGGGTGTGGGGGCAGTAGCCCCCATCCATAATACTAGGATAGGTTAGGTAAGGTTGTTAGGTTAGGCTAATGTATTTTTTTCGCTTTTAACCCCTCATTTTCCCTGAACTTCAGAGCCCTCCCCACTGGTGGGGGGCGTGTTTTTAGATTGTTGGATAATGGGTAAATAATAATTTCAGCTCCTCTTCAGTATAAAACAACACTATATCTGAAGGAAAAATGAAAACAAAACAAAATAAAACTTACTGAAATAGCTGTCGGTCCAAAAAGTCAGGTTTACCGGAAATTGTATATCCACCATCCGATTTTCCCCGTTATACCTTTTGCTTTTAGTTTGTGGGCTATTATACCATGGTCACATTTATCAAATACCTTAGTAAAATCGGTGTAAATGACATCCACGTTTTTCTTTTCTTCTAGCGCTTTAAGAATTTTGTCATAGTGTTCCAAAAGTTGTGAGAGACATGATCTTCCCGCTCTGAACACATGTTGAACGGTGTTGTGTAGTTCATTTGCCTTCATGAATGTTGAGATTTTGCTTTGCAGGACTCGCTCGAAAACTTTAATGATGTGGGAGGTTAGAGCTACCGGGCGGTAGTTTTTTGGTAGTGCTTTACTCCCTCCTTTATGCAGTGGGGCAATTATTGCGTTTTTCAAGCTATCTGGTATTTCACCAGTGTCTAGACTCCTTTTTCACATTATAGCCAGGGGTTTTGAGAGGTTTTCCTTACATTTCTTCATTAGGATCGAATTCCATGAATCCGGGCCTGGTGCCGAGTGAGATGGCATGTTAGAAATGGCCCCTTCTATGTCTTTTGGACCGAAATCAATATCCAGCATCTGGGGTGTTTCCGTGGGGGAGGTTTCCATGAAAAATATATTTTGGTATCTGATGGCTTTTGTTTCATCAGGCTCACTGAATGCCATTTCATACTGCCTGCGTAAGAGTTCGCTCATTTCCGTTTTGTCCCCTGTGAATGAGCTGTCCCCTTTGCTTAGTGGGCCGATGTTTGATGCTGTTTTAGCCTTTTGTTTGGCGTATGAAAAGAAGTATTTGGAATTTTCCTTTATACCTGCAATAGCTTTCCTCTCCTCTTCCATTATGTTGTATGATATTCTTAGCCTTTGTTCAATTTCCACAATTTCTCTTATCTATTTCGGCCTTTTGCCTATCCTGTAGATTTGGATGTGTGCGTCTTTGTGAGAGTAATTTTCTTCTTCTGTACAGCCTCCTTCTTTCCCGATCTTGTTTGCTTCTTCATCTTGTTTGTCTTGCAGGTATATGGTGGCTACAGATTTGGGTCATGGTTTCTGTTATTAGGACTTGACATTCTGCTGGTGTCAGGTTATTCATTAAATCTTCCCAGTCTATTTCCTCCATTTCTTGATTTACCTCTTCCCACCTAATGGTTTACTGAAGGGGCCGGTTATTGTTCTCGATTCTGAGGTTGTCTGTACACTTGCTAAGGTTGTTTTGATCTCAATTAATTTATGATCTGAGTATGTTGTGTCCGATGTGTTAATGCTGTGTACTAAAGAGTCATTGTTAGTGAAGACCAGATCTAAGATATTGTTTTCCCGTGTGGGTTCGGCAATATGCTGGGTAAGACTACAAAAATCGCAAAGTTAAAAAAGCTCTAGTATTTGTATATTTGCTTCTCCGGTGTTATTTGCCACTACCTGGTTTTCTAGTTGTCTCCATTTAATGTTTGGTAGGTTAAAGTCTCCTAGCCATATAATATTTGGTGTTGGGTTCCCCAGGGTGTCTACTTCTGATTTTATTTTTTTGAGCTGGGTTTTTAATTCTTCTAGGGATGAGTCTGGAGGCCTGTATGTAACAATAACTGCTAAATTTAGGGATTCTATTTTAACTAAGTATTTCCACCACTTCATTACTGTTATTTAGGAATTCAGTACATATCAGTGAGTCGTGAATGTACAAGGCTACACCTCCATGTGATCTATGCGTTCTGTCTGCCCTATGTAGGTTGTAACCAGGAATTCATACCTCACTATCTTCCTGATCTTTAATGTGAGTTTCTGTGAGAGCCGCAAATATAGCGTTTCCTTCTTCTAGCAGGCCCCTAATAAATGGTACTTTGTTCGTGGTTCTATTTTTTAGGCCTTTGATATTTGCAAACAAGATTGGGGAGGGATTGTTTGGAGTACTATGTGCACCTAATAGTCTTCGGGATGTATTTGCCACTCTTGGGAGGCCAGGAGGTGCTCGAGGTGTTCTATGTGCTCTTCCATCTCCCTCAGTCTCTTCATCTGCCATTTCCCTCCTTGCCTTTTTCCTCTGTCTCGTCCTCGCATAGCTAGAGAGTTTTTTTTGGCTACCATTCGTGTTAGGTCTAGCATATCTCCAAGTCCCTTTAATATGAAAAGCTGGGCATTTCATATTGTAGCAGGTCTTTTTCTCAAGTGATGTCTTGCAAAGGGATGGGTGGTGGTATATGCAGATTTCACCAAATCTACATTTTCCATGACTGGTTAGGTTGTTGCAAATTTTGGGATGAGCAAATCTACATGACTTCCCATTATATTCACCCTTTTGACCAAAGTAGCACCTTCCAGCCAATCACAGACACTTTCTTGACTATCACTGTTCTATCCATAGACTTTTTCAAGCCCACTATTTCCCTGATATACTTCATGCCCTCCCACCTATTGTGGTAAATATTTAAATATTGAGTATAACTTTATTTTAATACCTTGATTTTTGTTATATATTTGAAGATAAATATGGAATCTCTCTGCTCTAAATATCATATGGAAATTTGTTTTAACCCTCGGCAAAACCTAATACAAAATGATGGTACTAAAATGTCTTTTTCGAAACAAGGTTGTCGATACGGTACTTCCAGTTATCTACAGCTATAATGATCATATGAAAATGTGTTTTAACCCTTGGAAAAACCTAATATAAAAGTATGCTACTAAAATGTAATTTTCGTAACAAGGTTGTCAATACGATACTTTCCTGTTATCACCGTACAATCAAAACTGAAGATTGCCGAGAAAACACCGTAGACTTAATCGACTTTTCTTTCGCCTTCCCATTATTGACAGCCAATTTTCTGTTTTTGTTACCAAGGGATTACTACCCAACCAGCGGGGGTGTGGGGTCGGTAGACCCCACCCATAATACTAGGATAGGTTAGGTAAGGTTGTTAGGTTAGGCTAATGTCTTTTCAAATCGTAGCCCTCCCCACTATCGGGGGGGGGGGGGGGGGGGTCTCAAAATCAATCGAAAATGGGGAAAATAGGTTTTCCCAAGATTTCTAATTAATGGAAAACACTATATATTGATGCAAGTGAACCCCCCCCCCAAAAAAACATCAAAAAAACTCCTAAAATTTGTGGTATTAAAATAAAATAATTCCAAATATTGTTGAGGCAAACAACATAATGTGAATTTACAAGCCACTTGTAACAAAGACAAATAATGGGAACTACTAGTGAAAACTAAAAATAGTACATCCATCACTGTATGTGTGCTATCAATAATGGTACGCCCGCTAACACCATTCTTACCCTGTTTTTTATAGGTCATATCAGGGTATTTTAAGTTTTTTATATCACAAATCTTCCATGGGGACAATATTGATAATATTATTGCGAGTTTATACATACTTAGTGTCCCTAATAAATTGTTTCTAATAGTGCCGCGAAAGAGCTCTTTAATGATATCCAATATTCTTGGTGTCTCTTTCTTGGAAAATCCGAAGCACTACTCTAGATAAAAGAGCCTCTGATAGGATATTACATTGTGACAGCCGCGAGACCCATCGATATTGTGTAGCATACGGAATTGTCATATGACTCATATCACATAATACATTGGTATACATGTCTGTACTGTCGGAAATGTATTATAGGGGAATTTTTGCCCCTACTGTTAAAATATATGAGAATGTGAGATAAGTCCTGGGGGGGAGGTGTGAGGGGGGCTTATGTATCCTACGCCAAACATAACATCATAATCTCTTCCAAGGATGTAATTTCCACCCTCTCAGGGCTTAATACTAAGAAGGCATACGGACTGGACAGTGTTCCTCCTATTGTACTCAAAAACTGTGCTTCCGCGGTGTCTCCCTGCCTAGATAAACTCTTCCGTCTCTGTCTCTCCTCTTACGTCTTTCCTTCTTGCTGGAAGTTTGCTCTCATTCAACCTGTCCCAAAGAAGGGTGACTGCTCTCAACTCTCCAACTTTCGTCCTATTGCTCTCATTTCTTGCATCTCTAAAGTTTATAAACTATTCTTGCCTCAATTTTGTTTAAGCATTTATCAGTATAACTTAATTTTGTTCGTAACAAGGTTGTCAATACTCTCCTATAGACAGCACCGATTAGTATATTCACCATTTTCCTTCCTCTCCCAAGGTACTAAGGACATATTATACAGTACTAGGGGTTAGGTGAGGGTTAGGTTTGTATCCCACGCACTAGGTACTAGCCTATGAACGGCGACCCAATGGTATTTAGAACGTCCCACTTGGTGAAGGTATTGTGGGTAAATCCCGACGAATTTCTTCGTTTTATGATAAATATCGTTATTACTTATTCATATGCGCCTATTTTACTTTTAATATTAAGATATTAACATGTAACAACAATAAAACAAGTGGGAATAGTATTTGGGGGGTGAAAAAGACAAATTATTGCCGACCGTCCAGTCATGAGGTGAGAGGCGCGCGAGACATACACCCTCCTCTCTCGAGGCCTTAAGCCAGACTGATGTCACGCTAGTGAAGTCTCTCTCTCGCTATGATCTTTATACACCTCCCTTTTGACCTTGGAAACTGCTGGGATATATTGGCGCGAAAAATGACCCGATAAACAAGGGAATACGAGGAAAAATAGGCCTTGGTTCATATGAGGACGCTCGCCCTCGTAGAGTTCAGACTCAATTGAGGACGCTCGCCGTTCTTGTGCTAGGGACATAGGTGGTAGGGACTAGGTGTTAGGTGAGTGTTAGTTTTCTATCCCACGCACTAGGTACTAAGGACATATACGGTACTAGGTGTTAGGTGTGGGTTAGTTTTTTATCCCACGCACTAGGCACTACGGACATATACTAGGTGTTAGGAGAGGGCTAGTTGGACAATACTTACGAGATGCACCACAGCTAGCAGCGCAATCTTAATGGGTGATGGCAAAGTAACATAAAGATTAAGATTTTTTTGCATAGGTTTAAACTTCCAGAAATTAATGGGTAATAAATATGATGATTTCCTATTTAAACTTACGTCCGCCGCTGCACTCATGTTATTGTTGTGAACCTCTCGGCCCTCTGTCTGTTACCCAACCAGCGTGGGTGTGCGGGCAGCAACCCCTACCCATAATTCTAGGAGAGATTAGGTATGGTTGTTAGGTTAGGCTAATGTTGGACAATATAAAGTTTATGTAATTAAATTCAGATTTCGATTTTATCGCGGCCTATAAGTTTCTTAAACCATGTATTTCATTCATATGTGTGTCTCAATGCGCGTAAAAGTGTACTACGGATCCTGAGAAAATAAAAAATCCTCTATCGCATACCTCGCAAGAGGCAGGTGGGTTTGTTTACATCCGCCGCGACTCGTGAGTGTAGCCTCGGCAACTCGCGTTGGGGAAAATAAGGTTTGTGTCCCCAACTGTTGAAATATATCAGGATTTCAATAGGTTCTGAGGGGGTGAGGGCGGGCCTTGCCCCCCCCCCTCAACATATTTTGTATCCCACGGCAAATGGCTATGGCCAAATACAGTTATTTTTCACTAGTGGGAAGCGTGTTTTTAGATTGTTGTTTAATGGGTAAATATGCATTTCCTACTATTATCACACACCAAAACACCTTTACACAACTCTAAAATAGATAAAAAAAAAAAAAAAAAAAATTGTTTGCAATTTAATTACATAAACTTTATATTGACCCTAATGTTTTCTCAAAGTTGACTACATTTTTATAACATAGGTTATTACTCACTCTATGGTCCGCCCCAACTGGATTTCTACCGTTAGCAGTTTTACCCAAGTAGCGGGGGTGTGGGGTCGGCAGCCCCCACCCATATTTCTAGGATAGGTTAGGTAAGGTTGTTAGGTTAGGCGGGAAGGATGTAGTGTCCGGGCGTATGATAGTCATGTTTACATAGGTAGATCGCCGTGGTAAGTTCGTGTCTATTTTGACTGCGATTTTATCGGTTATTTGCCCCCTGCTGTCAATATACTGTATATGAGGATGACAATATGTCATGTCGGAGTGAGGGGGACAAAGCCCCCCTTCAACATATTATTGTATCCAATGGCAGTCAAAATAGACAGGAACATGATCGCAAGTGTCCGACGGCACCGCCGCCGCCGCCGCCGTCATGTTTAGCATACATAGGTTGATTTCCGCGTGTATTTTGACGGCGATTTTTTTCTCAGTTATTTGACCCCTGCATTCTTGCCTGTTAGGCTAATGTCTCCGTGAATTTGACTATTTTTATAATATAGGCTATAACCCACTCCACCCCTTGAAATCCGAGCCAACTTTCATTAAAAGTTGCCTCGGGCTTTCAAAAAATCGGGTTTTATGGGTCGCGAAAATGCACAAACCCGAGCCTGTCTCACTATCGGGGTCCGTGTTTTTAGATTCTTGGATAATGGGTAAATACTAATTTCCATGAAATAATTTTCTTATAGAAAGCTTATAAGCCATCAAAAAAAAAAAAAAAAAAAAAAAAAATGACAATAGCTGTGGTGTATCTCGTAAAATTAATATTGACCGGCTACTTTTGTATCCCATGTACTAGGCACTAGGCACATATACTAGGTGTTAGGTGAGGGTTACTTTTGTATCCCACGTAGGTACTAGGGACATAATTTTTTTTTTTTTCTATATTCCAACTACTCCCTCTAGGGCATAGGCTGAGTATCAACGGTTCATTGAATGGCGAAGCTTGTGAGGTCTCGTTCCAGTCTAGAGAGTGAGACATGTGAAGCACTTTGGGATACAATCAGCCCCCGATATCTTGCCTTCGCAAGATGCACGGTTGCCCACCTATGACTCGAATCAGCCACATCTCTGTGGCTGTAACCCCCCCCCCCCCCTAAGGGGGCCTTCATCTTATGGTGGAGGAAATAAAAAGAATATGCCCGACGCATCCTACTGCCCGTCGTTCAAGGCGACTAATAGGGGGAATGGGGGTAGATTGTAGGCACCAGTCGAACAGGGCTATACCCAGGAGAGCCTGTAGACATTTCGTAAGGAGTTGCTGCAACTCCTGTTTCATTTGCTTGGCCTCTCTTACTGATCTCCTTTGTGCCTCCCTTACACTGAGAGTAGTCCAGCCAGCTCTCACAAACACCTCCTCCTATCTACTTCACTACACTTAACATGCACACCACACGCCCTCCTTCCACTAACAACAAATACAAAAAGTATGATGATAAACCTACACCAAGCCTCGGAGTCCCCAGGGGGGGGGACCATAAATGCCCCCACACCCACCCAAGCTTCCCCTAACGACCCCTCTAAATGCGCTGGACCACAGCCTGTCACTCTTACTATCAACTTTTGCAATATTTGCGGCCTTTCCTCTAATTTTCACTCTGTTGAACACCATCTTTCCTCCTCCAAGCCTGATCTTCTTTTCCTCACTGAAACCCAGGTGTCTGAGACAACTGCCAGTAGCTCCCTCTCTGTATCCTCCTACTTTCTCTATCCTAGTTTCAAAGCAAAAGGCGGGTGTTGTGCATACGTGCACAACAAACTCACTTGCTCTCGTGTTCCCGATTTAGACTCCTCTGAATTCTCAACTTTATGGCTCAAACTATCCTGTCATTCTCATTCTAAATATTTCTGTGCTGTCTATTTTTCCCCTAATTCTACCGACTTTCCAAAATTCTTTGACTATCTAAACTCTCAAGTGGAACACATTCTATCTATCTCTCCCTTCTCGGAAATCTCCATCTTAGGAGATTTCAACTTTCACTACCACCAATGGCTCTCCTCTCTTACTACTGACCAACCTGCTGAACAAGTCTTCGTCTTTTCTATCCTAAATGACCTAGAGCAGCTAGTCCCGCAACCCTCCTGTATCCCGGATCGCTTCGGAGTTCGGCCCAACATTCTTTATTTATTTCTGACTTCTAACCCTTCTTATGCTGTCAATTTTTTCTCTCCTTTGGGCTCCTCCGACCATAAACTTATCTCTGTTACCTGTCCTAGTACGGCCACTCGATCCTCCCAGCCGGCGGCGCTTGTGGAACTTTGGCGCTGCTGACTGGGAGGCTCTTCGGCAGTACTTCTTTGATTTCCCTTGGAATGACTTCTGCTTTCGTGGCCGAGGACCCTCGGAGACTGCTGAACGCATTACCGGTAATCCTCTCGGGAATGGAGGCCTACATTCCATTTTCTTTCTCACAGTCTAATGCAAACAAATCTTGGTTTACTCACGCTTGTTCTACTGCTGTCCGCAACTAGGAGGAAGCATCCCAACGGTACCGACACCTTAAAACTCAAGAATCTCATTCTTCCTATGTTTCTGCCCGGAATCAAACCAAATCTGTTCTTCGACTTGCCCAGCACTCTTTCATCAATAATAAATGAACTGAACTATCCAACTCTAGCTCTTCCCAAGCTTTCTGGCATCTAGCCAAAAACCTCTCCAACAATTTTTCTTCCTCGTTTTTCTCTCCCCTTTTCCACTCTGATGGCACAACCATCACATCGACACATCTTTTGTGCTAGTAAAGAATAATAAAGGTACAAAAATAATACTTGCGTTAATATACAGACCTCCAGCTCAATAAGTGCAAACTGGCCGAGAAATTTACGAACAAATTGCAGATGTAAGTAACTCACAAGATACCGTAATTTTTGGCGACTTTAATTTACCTGTGACCAAGGGGGGCGATACTCTTACTTCACACTCCGGACATGACTTGTATACGAACTTGCAAGAGAGTTCGCTTTATCAATTTGTTCGAACGCCGACCTGTGGTAATAACGTTCTTGACATTGTACTTGCAACAAAAGAAGAATTGATAGAGAATTTGAATGTTGGTGATGAATTCAGTAACAGCGACCATCGTACGATAACTTTCACTTTAAACTTTACTAGTAACGAACCAAATAGTAGCATCGAAAAAGTCCCTAATTTCAAGAAGGCAAACTTCCATAAACTTAGAGCTATGTTTAAAGAAACTGACTGGAGCTTTTTAATTAACAATAACGACATAAATACATCTTGGAAGTTATTCGAAACCACTTACCTAAAAGCAGTGCAAGACTGCATACCATCGAAAATACGGCGTCCAGGCCATAATAATAAGCCCAAATGGTGGAATAAAGATATTTCAAACTGCCTGCTTGCTAAAAAATTTGCTAATGATAGATTAAAATACTCACAAAATGACGAAGAACGGGTGAAATTTGTAGAGCTACGACGCAAAGCCAAAAAGTTAATTAAGCAAAAGTAAAAAGACCTTAGAGTTACATATTGCGAATCAAAGTAAAACAAACCCGAAAGAATTCTATAGTTATATCAGAAAGAAAAAAGTAGTTACTTCAAACTGTTGGACCGTTAGTCGATGAAAATGGAGAATACACCAAAGACGAAGTACACATGAGTAATGCCCTCAATACCTTCTTTGCATCAGTTTTTACAACAGAAGACCTCAGTGATATCCCTACACCATCGCCGATTCAGATTGATAATTCAGATGTTCTAAGCAATATCACCGTTACAGAGAGAGAAGTATTGAATTGTTTAGATAAACTCAAGGTAAATAAAACGCCAGGACCTGATACAATCTCGCCTAGAGTTCTAAAGGAAGCTAAGAATGAGCTCTCCAAACCACTGACATTACTATTCAATAAATCCTTGCAGTCTGGAACTATGCCTGATCAGTGGAAGCTAGCCAACGTAACACCGATATTAAAAAAAAGGCAGCAAATCCCTACCCAGTAACTATCGTCCAATTAGCTTAACCTCAGTTGTATGTACAATGCTAGAAACGGTCATACGAGACAGACTCGTAAATCACTTAGAGGAAAATAACATACTTAAAGATACTCAACATGGCTTTCGTAAAAAACGTTCCTGTTTAACAAACCTTTTAGACTTCTTCCACGATATCCTCAACCTCTACGATGAGAGTAAAGCTGTAGATATTATATACCTTGATTTTCAAAAGGCCTTTGACAAAGTTCCCCACAAACGTTTACTGCTAAAACTAAAAGCGCATGGAATACAAGATGGTGTGTTGAAATGGATAGAAAATTGGCTCAGCAACAGAAAGCAAAGGGTAGTCATAAACGGTAAGGCATCTAAATGGACCAATGTAAGTAGCGGGGTACCCAGGGATCGGTACTAGGACCAATTCTCTTTCTAATTTACATCAACGACATAGCTGAGGGTCTCACCTGCACAATCTCAAAATTTGCTGATGATACAAAAATTGCAAATAGCGTACTCTCAAAAGAACAAGTTGACGATATGCAACACAATCTAGATAAATTGTCATGTTGGGCCCAAATTTGGCAAATGAGTTTCAATGCGGATAAATGTAAAGTACTACATGTCGGATATCTAAATGAGAAAGCAAACTATTCGATGAATGGCACTCAGCTTAAGAATGTAAACAGAGAAACCGATCTGGGAGTAACAATATCCAGTAACCTAAAACCGAGTCAACAATGTTCAGAAGTTGTTAAGAAGGCAAACAAAATAATTGGCTTTATAGGCAGGTCATTTGAGCATAAATCCAAAGAAGTTATCCTAACCCTTTACAATTCCTTAGTCCGCCCTCTTCTGGAATACTGCATTCAATCCTGGTGCCCTTATTACCAAAAAGATATAAACAAGCTAGAACGAGTTCAACGTAGAGTTACCAAAATGATACCTAGCCTAAAGAACAAACCATACGAAGAGCGTCTTAGAGAATTAAATCTATTTCCTTTAACCCAGCGCAGATTAAGAGGTGACTTAATTCAAGTGTTCAAAATCATCAAAGGCATCGACAATATGAACTGTAGTAAGTACTTCACTATCGACCAATCTAATTACACGCGGGGAACCGGTTGCAAAATTATTGGTAAATCTTTTAACTCGCACGAATCTAAGAATTTCTTCTTCAATCGAGTTGTCAACTTGTGGAATGGGCTTCCCCGAAACGTCATAGACTGCATCACCGTTGATTCATTTGAACTCCGCCTAGACAAATATCTCTCATCAAACCCGCGACTGGCTGCGTTTGTAAATGAATAACTTTATTTTATCCCCTCCTCAGTTACTAACCCATCTGTCCTCTACTAACTTCCTAATCCTGCCACGGACATTAGTTCCAGGGCAGTAATTCCCTTTCCAATGTTCCCTTACCCACTCTAAACCACTGTTTGGACACTTGATCCTCAGTGTTTTGGAGGACAAGCAACCTAGAAGGGTCACTAGATCTGTTGTTGCTTGATTTCCTTTGTACTCCTTTGTACTTTGTACTTCTTCCTCTGACAAAGCTGAACTCTTCGCTCAAAGTTTTGCTAGAAACTCCACCGTGGATGATTCCGGTGCTATTTCTCCTTCTCCACCCTCTTCTCTCCTACTTATGCCTAATATCCTAATCTCTTCTAAAGATGTACTTTCTACCCTCTGTTTGCTTAATACTAAGAAGGTGTACGTTCCCGGACGTTGTTCCTCCTGTTGTACTCAAATACTGTGCATCCGTGCTGACTTCCTGCCTAGGCAAACTCTTTTGTCTCTGTCTCTCCTCTAACGTCTTTCCTTCATGCTGGAAGTTTGCTCTCATTGAACCTGTCCCAAAGAAGGGTGACCGCTCTCAACCCTCCAGCAATCGTCCAATTGCTCTCATCTCTTGTATCTCTAAAGTTTTTGAAACTATTCTTGCTTCCAAATTTCTTAAGCATTTCTCTTCTCATAATCTGCTCTCAGATCGCCAGTATGGTTTCTTTAAGGGTCGCTCTACTGGTAATCTTCTTTCATATCTTACTAACTCTTGGTCATCCTCCTTTCGGGACTTCGGTGAGACTTTCTCTATTGCGCTAGACATACGGTTTCTATCCTCCACCTGTGCCTTTGTCTCTAATTTCCTTTCCGGCCGTTCCATAGCTGCGGTTGTGGACGGCCATCTCTCATTTCCTTATTCTATCAAATCCGGTGTTCCTCAGGGCTCTTGTCCTATTTCCTATTCGCTTTCTAATTTTCATTAACCCTTGTTTTCAGGACCGGACTTAAGTCTGTATCTAAAAATCTGGTCTATGTGGCGGGGCCTGACTTAAGTCTGTGTGCAATTTTTGAGCAAGAATGGCTGTGAGAGAGAGACAAGCGACGGGAGGAGCGTAGGTTACCTCATGACCGCTCGGCACGGACTCCGTGCGCCTACTGACATCTACTCCACACACATCCACCCTCCCTACCTCGCCAGACAGGGAATTATGTGAGGAAATTACCGTATTTTAGGGTTTTCTCACTCGTGTTGCACGATTGTTGCAAGAGAACGCGTGGTCGTAGAAGGATGGTTCGGGTGTCATTGGAAAGCTCAATTTACGCCCTTTCAGGGATACATAATTGTATTACGCTCTGGCTCTTGTTTATGCATGAAAAAGAGCACGGAAACAAGGCCATTTAGGGTAAAACAAAAAATGCTGGGCGGGTAGTGGAAAAAAACTGACGGGCCCGCTCGTAATGTGTTAATGATCTTCTCAACTGTACCTCCAGTCCCATCCATTCCTACGCAGATGACTCTACCGTACACTACTCAATTGACCCTACCAAGAATTCTTGGAGTTGCCACCTGATACACGTTGTTTTGTACTGTAAACGACCTGGGCCCTTTAAATGTCGATATCCCGTAGTTATCCACCCTCCCTCTCCATCAATAATTCTCAATTATAAGCTACATGTCGTACTTTCTTTAGCCGACACATATTACAGCCATTGCATATTGATGCTTATTATATACCGGTATTAAAGTCACCCATAATATTAAAAAACTTATATTTATATATATACTGTAGATGGAAGAAGGTATTTTTGCGTTTTTTGGGTTATGATAGTTAATAATTCTTATAATTTTGCTTTCAGTAATTTTTTGCTACATATGGACATTCCCACGGGTACCATAGTATATAAGCACTTAGTGTACCGGTAGTCATCTAGTATATAGTAAAAACATGCAGAATCGTAAGAAATCGTGATAAACTTTGTATAGCCTAATATTGAGTATTATTGATGTCGACAGTCATAGCTCTGGTACTACTTCGGAAGCGTCCACCAGAGGTCTCAGGTGCATTCTTGGTAGGGTCTATTAGTTTTCCAAAACACCCCAGCCACCAATCCCTCAAAGACAAACATAATGAAGCCATAGAACACTTATTTTCTGATCTAACTGCTATTTCCAATTTGGGCAGAGAAAACCTTGTTACCTCTAATGCTTCCAAAAACCCAATTTCTCCATCTGTCTACCGGTCCAGAACTCCCAGAGGACTATCCCTTATTTTTCAACAATACAAAAATCAATCCTTCATCTTCTCTCGTTATTCTTGGTGTTTCTTTTTCTTCTGCTCTCACTTGGAAGGACCATATTACCAGTCTTGCTAAGGCAGCCTCCCAGAAGCTGGGTGTGCTCAACCGCCTCAGGGGTTCTTTACCCCTGCACAGCTTCTTGCTCTGTACAGGGGCACAGTGCGTCTTTGCATTGAGTATTGTTCACATGTGTGGGGAGGACCCTGTCACATTGCACTCCTAGACAAAGTAGAAGGTAAGGCCTTTCGTATCATTAACTCCCATCCACTCACCAACTCTTTGCAATCTCTCTCTCTCTGCTGCAATGTTGCATCTCTCGCTATTCTATCGTTACTATAATAATCAGTGTTCCTCAGAGCTCTCCAAGTGCATACCACCTCCTCTACGTAGGGTAAGTGCTACCCGTCTTGCAACGCAATCCCACCCCTACTCTGTGCAACTCTCCAACCCAAGAGTGAAACAATACTCTCAGACTTTCTTTTATTCAACAGCTGAGCTCTGGAACTCTCTTCGAGAATCAGTCTTTCCCTCTTCCTATGACATACATTGCTTAACACTCCGTGTGTCTAGGCATCTTGGCTCGAACGTCCCTTGATTTTGGCCCTGTCACTCTTTCAACTCTGGGGGAGACACTTGTTTCAGGCAGTTCTGCCTTTTGCCTCCCTTACTCACATAGAAAAAAAAAAAGTAAGTGCTTCACTCTCTCACCACCTAGACTCGGACCCTCACTCTCAGAATGCCACCTATTGAGCAATGAACTAGGTGTTATGTGAGGGCTAGTTTTGTATCCCATTTACTGGGTCTAGGTTAGGTTAGGTTAATGACAAGGGATCAGCTGGTAGGTATGGAATAATCTAAGTACTAGGAACATTTACTACCTGGCAGGTAAAGGTTACTCTTGTATCACACGTACTAGGTTCTATGAACACGTAGGTGTTTGGTGAGGGTTAGTCTTGTATCCAATGTACTAGGTCTAGGTTAATTGGTATTTATGATTTTCAAAACCGCTACGTTTTCGAAAAATCGGGTTTTATGGGTTTGCAACTTGGGAAAACCTGACTCTTAAAACTCGCAAAATCCGAGCCAACTTTTGCCAAAACTTGGCTCGGGTTTTATTCGAGTTTTATGGGTTTGTAAATTAAGAAAACCCGAGCCAAGTTTAGCTAAAATACGCTATTATCGCCGTTTTACACATTTAACTCTTCATTTTCCCTGACCTTCATAGCCCTCCCCACTATCGGGCGGTGTGTTTTAAGATCGTTGGATAATGGGGAACACGGTTTTTCCGAGGTTTGTAATTAGTTACAAACCCTATATATTAATGAAGACTAACAGATTCCCCCCCCCCCCCAAAAAAAAAAAAAAAAATCCATGGGAAAATGTGTGACATTAAAATGAAGTTTTTCCCATTTATCTTTCCATAACATACAGTACTCTCAGACCTCCAGTATGGCTTCCGGCCGCTCTACTGGTGAACTTCTTTCTTATCTTACTAACTCTTGGTCATCCTCCATTCGGGACTTCGGTGAGACTTTTTCTGTTGCGCTAGACATATCGAAGGCCTTCGATAGTCTGGCACAAATCCCATATTTCCAAACTACCCTCCTACGGTTTCTATTCCTCCATGGTGTCTTTGTCTCTAATTTCCTTTTCGGCCATTCCATAGCAGCGGCTGTGGAAGGCCACCATTTACTTCCTCAACCTATCAACGCCAGTTTTCCTCAGGGTTCTCCAAGTCTCTTCCTATTGTTCTTTAACGACCTTCTCAGCTGCACCTCCAGCCCCATTCACCCATATGCTGACGACTTTACATTGCACTATTCAACTAACCTTCCACAAAATTATTCACAGCAGGAACTCCAAAACTCACGTAAGGAGGTCATAAAACACCTATCGTCTGATCTCTCTGCTATCTATAATTGGGGCAGATTAAACCTTGTTACTTTCAATGCTTCCAAAACTCAATTTCTCCATCTGTCTATTCGTCGCCCCCTTTCAGAAAACTATGTCCTACTCTTCAACAACATACAAATTAACCCTTCATCTTCTCTTAATATTCTTGATTTCTCTTTTTCTTTTGATCTCTTTTGGAAAGATCATTCTACCACTCTAGCTAAAACAGCTTCCCAGAAGCTGGGTGTGATCAACCGCCTCCAGGGGTTCTTTACCCCTGCACAGCTTCTTACTGTGTACAGGGGCACAGTGCGTCCATGTACTGAGTATTGATCACACGTGTGGGGAGGATCCTCACACACAGCACTTCTAGACAAAGTAGAAAAAAAGCCTTCCGTCTCATTAACTCACGTCCACTCACCAATTCTCTGCAGTCTCTCTCTCTTCGTTGAAATGTTGCATCTCTCACTATTCTACCGCTATCACAATAATCAGTGTTCCTCAGAGCTCTTTTAGTGTATACCACCCCCTCTTAGTAGAGCATGCAGCACCCGTCTTGCAACACAATCCCACCCCTAGTCTGTGCAACTCTCCAACCCCAGAGTGAAACATTATTCTGTCTTTCTACTATTCAACAGCTGAGCTCTGGAACTCTCTCCCAGAATCAGTCTTTCCCTCTTCCTATGACTTAAATTGCTTCAAACTCAGTGTGTCCAGGCATTTTGGCTCGAACGTCCCTAGATTTTGCCCTGTCACTCTTTCAACTCTGGGGGAGGCACTCGCTACAGGAAGTTCTGCCGTTTGTCTCCCTCACTCATATAGAACAGAAAATGTGGTCCGCTTTGTTAACATACGCAGTTACATTCGCGTCTAATTTTACTGCTGTTATTTGCCCCTGCTGGTAATATATATGATGACAATAATTCATGCAGAGTGAAGGCGGCAAAGCCCCCTTGGTAATTATAGGGAAAAGGCTCGCACCCTTATTTTTCATGTTTTTCTTCCATATTTTGAGAAGTGAGTATTTTCATGGTTTTAGTTATATTTCCAACGTGGGATACAAGATGGGTTGAGGGAGGGTTCCCCCCCCCCCCCCCTCCCCCCAATGACATATTGATATCATCATCTATGTTGCCAGCAGGGGGCAAATATCGATTATACTCCATAATGGAGACGTTTGTAAACAGTGAGGATGTCCGAAGGAGCTATGAAAGTGATTGGACTTTATTTTTTGTCCAATATTATCGGGTTTTACTAACACTTACACTGCGGGCATATTTCCGCCATATTAGGACTAATTCAGGCACTCATGATTGATTAAGCAAGTGTCTGAATGAAATTAAATATATTCAGCCAAAAACTAGAAGAAAATAGCTTCAAAATGACACCAGAACAAGCTTCATAGCGTGCGGGCTTCACCTGCAGCGCTACCATATACATTCGCTAATACTGAACAATTATTGCTAATGTCGTGCTACATTTACTGCAGCACTGTATGTCTAGCGAGAGTATGGATCATACTTCTCAGTGCCTCGGCCGCCTGGCTGGAGAGAGGATGGGGGGCCTGTCTTGCTCCCGCTCTCTCGCACTCTATTCTACAGGCTTTAAGAGGCTTTAAAAGCCTGTAAATTGCTGTAAATTGCCATCGCGTTCCAGAACATCTCTCACAGCCAATGGGTTAATGTGATCAAAATTGTTCTCCCACAGTGAATTATACATGAGTACAGTATAATGACTCCATAGACCTGTATTGTCCCTAATAAATTATTTATAATAAGGCAGCGAGCTTTTTCTAAAACGCCCAGGCGTTTTGTAAATTGTTTTATTACCTGCCGTGGGATACAATAATGGGTTGAGGGGGAGCTTTGTCGCCCTCATCCCTCATGACTTATTGTCATAATCATATATATTAACAGCAGTGACAAATAACAGCAAATAACAACAGTCAAATTAGATGCGAATGTAACTGCGAGCGTGCGACTATGTAAACAAAGCGGACGGTACACCCGCTAACACAACTCTTACCTTATCATCTTTAAACCTACATTTTCTCTGATCTTCATAGCCCTCACCACTAGTTGAGGCCATGTTTAGCCTATTGATTGTAGGTTAATGGGTAAATATTCATTTCCTGCAGTCCTTACTATAGTTAGGTGGGTGCCCAACCCCGAAAGGGGTTGAAATAGGGGAGTTATCCCCCCCGCCAAAGGCGGCTTTCTAGGGCCTTTCCTAGCTGATGCTGAGAGGATTGGGTTCTAGTCATGTGGTGATGAGCTGGTCTATCAGAGTGAGAACTGAGCGATCTCTGCCATACCCATAGCTTACTCTGACTGTTCCTTTTACTTATATACTTTCTAGATCTCAAGTGATCTCTTCCGTGGATTGACCTCCTAATCTACCAAGATTGGAAGCCAAAGCGTCACATTTTTCCTTTGCCCCTCAGATTTCTCTTCATAATTGTTGAGGGGCACAGGGCCCTGGGTGGGGCTTTGGCTTCCCGGGCGTTTTCGCACCCTCCTCAGTTCCCCGCCATGGAGTGGCTTCGGTCACCCAGGCTTTATTGTGGTCGGCAGGGAGGGTTCTGTGGGGGCACTCGGTTATGGCCTTGGCCTTGCTCGGGGCCTTGGGGCTGTTCGGCCAGGCAGCTTGGGGAACAACAACACTGTGTATCACAGACAAAAAATATTATTTAAATGCTAAAGCTCTTGGCTGTCACCAACTAAAAATTCACCCAGCTTCCCAGAACTTAGGTATGCTGAACAGTGTCTGTGGGTTCTTTACCCCCACAGCTTCTTGTTTTGTACAAAGCCACAGTGCGCCCATGTATCGAGTACTGTTCGCATGATTCAGCTTTCACTGACAAGGTTATCATGTGTCACCAATTCAGGCACTAAGGGCAATTTATCTCCTTCGAGATTCAATACCACTGTAATAGCCATTAGAGACCATTACACCATCCCTGTGCTCAAGGGAGACAGTAACCAAAATCTTCACGCCAGAGCCAGGCGTAATCATTCGACCTCCTGGGTAGGAAGTCAAGACGCGATTTACTTGACCAGCCGGCTAGCTCTTATCATCATAAATTCCTCTCTTGTAAAATTAAGTAAATCCCGTAATTACACATCAAAACAATTATTTTCAAGCATTGTTTAGTGTTCATAAAAATCGTTTTACTACATAAATTGAGAAAATACATTGGATATTAAATGTACACAGCTTTTGAGTATTACTGTACAAGGCGGATTTTGTTTCAAGGTAATGGGAACTATACATAATGCCAACTAAATAATGATAATACATACTACCACCATAAATAAAGAGACCGTATTCTGAGCCTGTGGTTTCCTTTGCTCCCTGAAGATCTGACGGAGTATCCGGATTACTGTCTGTGTCGGATGAACACCCGGATACACTGCAAGAACGCCAACTTCACGTCAGTTCCAAGTGACATAGACGAGAAGACCACAGCTTTGTAAGTGTTGGAGGAGATGTGTGTGTGTTTGTGTGTGTGCATCAAAACTACATTTGTCCTTCTAGAACAGACAGTCTGTGGAGTCGTAAACACAATAATATGGTTTATTCTGTCAACTATTTGTGGCTATCGTGCATTTACTGTACGCAATAAATTGCCTTCTAATATCTAGAGGAATAAAACGATAAGTAGACTAATCCAAGCTTAGAGCTTGGGAAAGGAGGGATCAATCTTTAATATCTCTCCATCAGGATGGCTATTTTGTGATAAGTGTAAATATTGTGTAAGCGCGCGGAATTTTGGTGTGAGTATCCTAGGTTCGAGTCCTTGGGGTGCCACATGTATATGTTGATTTCATTAATTGAGTTAAGAAGTGAAGTTGGTTGGTGACGACATATAATTTAAAGTACATCTATTTCGGTAGTCAACAATGCTACTGTACCTTTTGTTTGTTATATACTGTATATTGTGTTCATGTTATTTTCAACAGACTATCTTAGATAACAATGTCATCGCAATTCACCACTTGCGAGTTTCAGGCTATAAAGAAGTTGGAGCCGTGAATATCGATATTAAAGAGAAATGCAATAATGATGAGGGTTTCTGATGGATAAAAAGTATGATCAATTTGTTCATGTGTATTTATATATGTATCATGACCATATTTTAGCTGATAATTCTGCTAAATATTGATGGCCACAGCTTCAACTTCCTTATAGACCAAAACTCGCGAGTGGTCAATTTGTGTTGGTATGGATGGGTGTGTAGATGTGCAATATATGTTGGTATGGATGGGTGTGTAGATGTGCAATATATGTTGGTATGGAGGGGTGTGTAGATGTGCAATATATGTTGGTATGGATGGGTGTGTAGATGTGCAATATATGTTGGTATGGATGGGTGTGTAGATGTGCAATATATGTTGGTATGGATGGGTGTGTAGATGTGCAATATATGTTGGTATGGAGGGGTGTGTAGATGTGCAATATATGTTGGTATGGATGGGTGTGTAGATGTGCAATATATGTTGGTATGGAGGGGTGTGTAGATGTGCAATATATGTTGGTATGGATGGGTGTGTAGATGTGCAATATATGTTGGTATGGATGGGTGTGTAGATGTGCAATATATGTTGGTATGGAGGGGTGTGTAGATGTGCAATATATGTTGGTATGGATGGGTGTGTAGCTGTGCAATATATGTTGGTATGGAGGGGTGTGTAGATGTGCAATATATGTTGGTATGGATGGTGTGTAGATGTGCAATATATGTTGGTATGGAGGGGTGTGTAGATGTGCAATATATGTTGGTATGGATGGGTGTGTAGATGTGCAATATATGTTGGTATGGAGGGGTGTGTAGATGTGCAATATATGTTGGTATGGAGGGGTGTGTAGATGTGCAATATATGTTGGTATGGATGGGTGTGTAGATGTGCAATATATGTTGGTATGGATGGGTGTGTAGATGTGCAATATATGTTGGTATGGAGGGGTGTGTAGATGTGCAATATATGTTGGTATGGATGGGTGTGTAGATGTGCAATATATGTTGGTATGGATGGTGTGTAGATGTGCAATATATGTTGGTATGGATGGGTGTGTAGATGTGCAATATATGTTGGTATGGAGGGGTGTGTAGATGTGCAATATATGTTGGTATGGATGGGTGTGTAGATGTGCAATATATGTTGGTATGGAGGGGTGTGTAGCTGTGCAATATATGTTGGTATGGATGGGTGTGTAGATGTGCACTATATGTTGGTATGGATGGGTGTGTAGATGTGCAATATATGTTGGTATGGATGGGTGTGTAGATGTGCAATATATGTTGGTATGGATGGGTGTGTAGATGTGCAATATGTTGTATGGATGGGTGTGTAGCTGTGCAATATATGTTGGTATGGAGGGGTGTGTAGATGTGCAATATATGTTCAAGGGTGATTGGTTACCTTAATCTGGAGACAACTCTAACCAGTGGGTCCCAATAAGCGTCATATCAACCAATAGTGTTAAGGGGGGTAGAGGTTAGTTCTGGACCTCCTTCTCCCTCATGTTTAACCCCATTAGTTTCGTGATTTTAGACGTTCGTTCAATTAGTTTGGCGATTTTAAGGCCTTTCGCTCAATTTCAAGTCATTTCGTGCCATTCAGGTGTCGATTTCTTCCTGGTGAGCGACAGCGAGCTTGTAACTTTAGAAGGAACTGGCCTTCGGCATGGAAATTGTTTCTACCAAAAAATTTACAAATTTATCTCGGAGGGTGGTCTGGGGTGTGTTATTTTAAAGCTTGATGGAGGTCTAGCGAGGAAACTAAAATGAAAAATAAATAAACAAAACACAACTTACTGTATAATTATATATAAACCAAAACTAATTCCAACCTCCCCTAAGGTCGATTATTAAATTGAAACTGGTTGAGTTGGTCCTGGTTAATTTGGCACACTAACAATGTACTGGTTGAAATGGTCTAATTAATAAATAAATATATAGACCAAAAAACAAGAACTACAAAAAACAAAAACAAATCATATGGAACTTGTATTTTGAAGCTGCCAGAGAACAATTGCTCGTAGAAATTGACAGAGAAATCGCTCGTGTGAAGCCGCTGTCACACAAGTGTTTTTTTCCGTCAATTTTCCATAAGCAAGTTTTTACTCGTATTATTTTGGGACATTTTCGCACTGGTATCGGTAACTAGACTGAAGGTAGATTAGGTTAGGCGGCTGAATTCTGATAAAGTGTAATTTTTGAAGCTTCAGACCATAATTGCTCGTACAAATTGCTCAAAAAGGGGCTCGTGTGACTCCGGCTTTATCTTACAGGTTCCTGGGTAACAACAGCATAGTCCTCGCTCCGGACTCCTTCGCGCCCTACCCTCTCCTCAAAATCATGTAAGTTATTAGCATTAGTTACTATAATACAATGTGTTATAGTCCATTGTTAACCCTTTCACTACTGATGACTACATTTTCATTATATTTCGGCAACTCTTAAACGATTGTATTCAGTTTAGGATGGCCAATTATAACAATTATACGACCTCCAACTCTCTCATGTATCCTGTTTAAGGGGGTCACCTGCTTTTTGTCTCTTTTTCTCTTTCTCAGGGTTGTATCCATTCTGCCTACTGTTTTAAGACTTTTATCCCCATTCAGGTGTCGATTTTTTCCTGGCGAGCGATAGCGAGCCAGCATTGTATGAAGAAATCTGGCTCTGCCGGAGACATTTTTCTATCGAAAAATTTACAAACTTAGCCTGCTGTCAATTTTTTGTTTAAATAATATGCTGGCTCGCTACCGCTCGCCAGGAAAAATCGACACCTGAATGGGGATAAAAGTCTCAAAACAGTAGGCTGAATGGGGCAGAATGGATACATGCCAGAGAGAGAGAACAAAAAAAGACAGAAAAATAGCAGGTGACCTCCCTTAACTTACACATTTAGTTAATATAACAGACCGGTACTGAAAGGGTTGATAATGTTTTTTTTTTATTTAACATTCCAAACCAAATGTAACTCTCCTGTCTGACTCACATACACATTTATTTAACCTCTGTCTAAAGCCGGTATCTTTTATAGTCAACATTCGATGATCAAAAACATTCTGACAACATTTCTGGAATATTTTGCACTGGAATCGGACACTAGACTGTTGCTAGATGAACTTAGGTAACCGAAATATTCAAAATGTTAACCTCATAAGCTGCCAGATCAGTGTTGAGGGTAAATGTTGATTGAAAAAGCGCTCGTATGACTCTGGCTTTAGAGATACAAGATTTAGAAAAAACTCCATCAAAATAGCATGACTGACAGTCCATCAACTTTAACATAATTCTTCTTCTCTACACACTACTTTATTCTACCCTCTGAGTCTGAGAATATACTTTCTTCTCTGTCTATCCTTCCTCCTACCCCATACCTCCCCCCCCCCCCCTCCCCTTCTCTCTCTATCCTTCCTCCTACCCGATACCTCCTCCCCCCCCTTTTTTTTCCTATGCCATCTTTCTATTTACACCTCCGTAAAATTATGTATTCACCAACAAGGTGAAAGCAATATCATGTCACAGTAATTGTGTTTAGGGGGGTCACTGTTTTTTGTTGTATCTCTCTCTACTTTTCTCTCTTTCCCTGGCTTTGATCCATTCGACCCCATTCAGCCAGCTGTATTAAGACGTTTATCCCCATCCAGGTGTCGATTTCTTTCTGGCGAGCGATAGCGAGCCACCATTGCATGGAGAAATCCGGCTTCGCCGGAGACATTTTTCTATCGAAAAATGTACAAATTTAGCTTGCTGTCAAAAATTGTTTAGCTTGCTGTCAAAACAAAAATATATATATGCTGGCTCGCTGCTGCTCGCCAGGAAAATATTGACACCTAGATGGGGGTAAACGTCTTAAAACAGTACGCTGAATGGGACCGAATGGATACAAGCCAAAGAGAGAGGGAGAGAAAGAGAAAAAAGTTGTGGATGTTTCAACCCCGAAAGTATATTGGACACTACCTAGTATATAAGACGCCACTCGAGTACAAAACACCCACTCGTACTCCAGCCAAACTAGGATATTTTCAGTCACCCTTCACAGCTCATATTGCCGTCCTTGAGAATCCTGACAGACACAATAGAGAACATGATTGCAACTCTCTCTCTCTCTCTCTCTCTCTCTCTCTCTCTCTCTCTCTCTCTTTTTTTTGACAGCAAGCTAAATTTGTAAATTTTTCGATAGAAAAATGTCTCCGGCGAACCCGGATTTCTCCATACAATGCTGGCTCGCTATCGCTCGCCAGGAAGATATCGACACCTAGATGGGGATAAAAGTCTTAACACAGTTGGCTGAATGGGGCCGAATGGATACAAGCCAGGGAAAGAAACAAGAGAAAGATAAAACAATCCGGTGACCCCCCTTAAGAGAAAGGAATAACATACATAAACGTAGTCAAAATGTCATAGGCAAATCAAATGTAAACTATTTATACTAACATAGCAGAATACATTGAAGAATTGATAAATCTATTTGATTAGGACAGAGAAGTGCAATTATGAAAGTTACATAGCAAAGAAATGTGAAATAGTATCTCTCCAGCTACCATCTAAAGCTAACCTAGTCTATGTTGTTTCTCTCCCCACCTCAGCCACCTACAGCACAACAGTTTGACGTCACTACCACCGGGTGTCTTCAAAAACCTCACACACCTCGGCAGATTGTAAGTTGGACTGAAACTCTTATTAATGTGTTAACCTATTTATGCAACTACAAGCGTTGGAAGTGTTTCATAGGTAAAATGTTTGATTCATATAATGGGAAAAATTATTTATTAGTTTGTGTATTTAAGATAAATTACTATTACTAAAGGTATATTTGTATAATGAAAAGCATGTGTTTACAACACGTGTTTTTGAGCCATAGTATAAATGCAGTCAGATGTTCATGTACAGTTACCCACGTAAGTTCTGTTCATCTCCGTATCTTCTACATGGAAATATAATGCATATGATTGAAATACAAGAGTAGTTTCTTATGCAGTGGTTAAAACTCATCCAATAAATCAACTGATAATTACAAGAAAACACATTCGATACTCATCCTGTTTTATTTATCTTTCATACGTAAGATCACGACGAGGAACAAAACTTATGTGGGCAACTGTACACTGGAGATCCTACAGTAAGATTGAAACGAGCCAACCCAGGCTTCCCAACATTATGTGTCTCACAGAGGCCTTCATCATTGATGAACCCTAACATTTTGCTTTTGTATTGCTTTTATATGTTAAATCAATTATATGTTTTTCCTATGTCTATGAAGAAGATAAAAGACAAAGATGCCTGTAACAAGTGTCTACCCTAAAGTTGAAAGAGTGACAGAGAGCCAAATTCAAAGTATGTTTGAGTAAAAATTAATCGACAAGTGGAACGTGGAGCAGTTTAAGTTGTACAATGAGGGAAAGACAGATTGAGGGAGTGCAAGTCAAAGATCACTTGTTGAGTAAAAGAAAGACTCGGAAAATTGGTTCGCTCTTGGATTAGAGAGTTGGACAGAATAAGGGTGGGAGTCTGTTGAAAGTCGGGTGCCCCTCACTCTCTGTAAGGGAGGAGCTAGATATGCACTGAGAGAGGTCTGAAGAACACTGATTATTGTAAAAATCATAGAAGAGTGAGAAAGATGCATCATTTTGGCGTGTAAAGAGAGATTGTATGGGATTAGTATGATAAGTGAGTTGATGACACAAAATGCGTTTTACTACCTTTTCGAGAAGTGCGGTTTGGGTGGAACTTCCAACTTATGCGAACAATACTCGATACATGGGTGCACTGTTCCCAATATAAAGCAAGAAGCTATGTTGGGGTGAAAAACCCACAGTTGGTTAAGCACACCTAACTAACTGGAAGCTGCTTTAGCAGGAGTGGTAATATGACCTTTAAAAGAATGATCAGGAGAAAAAGAAACTCCAAGAATACCGAGAGAAGATGGAAGGTTGATTTATGTTTTGTTGAAGAATAAGGAATAGTCGTGTGTAAGATCATGATAAGTAGATATATGGAAAATTAGATTATGCAAGCACTGAATGTAACATGATAGGCATGTATGGCCTAATGTAACATGATAGGCATGTATGGCCTAATGTAACATGATAGGCATGTATGGCCTAATGTAACATGATAGGCATGTATGGCCTAATGTAACATGATAGGCATGTATGGCCTCATCACATGAGTTTTGGGTAATCGCATAGTGGATCGTTGTGGAAAACTAGATCGTTGTTGAAGGTAGAATCATCAGCATTGGAGTAGTTAGGACAAGAGTTAAGAAAATCATTAATGAATATTAGAAAGAGAACTGGAGACAGGACAGAACCCGGAGAAACACTGGAGTTGATAGGTTGAGAAAGTAAGAGATGGCCGTCCACAATTGCATTTATGGAACAGTTAGAAAGGAAATTAGACACAAAGGCACAGATAGAGGGCTAGAAACCGAAGGAGGGTAGTTTAGAGATTAGATATTTGTGCCAGACTTTATCGAAGGCTTTCGTTATGTCTAGCGCAAAAGAAAGTCTTACCAAAGTCCCGAAGGGAGGATGACCAAGAGTTGGTAAGATAAGCAAGGAGGTCACCAGTAGAGAGGCCCTTAAGGAAACCATACTGGTGATCTGAAAGTAGATTATAGGAAGCAAGAAGGAAAGACGTTCGAGAAAAGACAGAGACTGAAGAGTTTGCCTAGGCAAGGAGTCAGCACGGAAGAATTTTTTTTGAGTACAATAGGAAGAACACCATCCGGCTTTTGAGTACAATAGGAGGAACACCATCCGGTCCGTACACCTTCTTAGTATTATCAAGAGTGAAAGAGAGAAGGAAAGACGAGGAAGTGAAATTGTTGGAGAGGTTTTGACTACATACCAGAAAGCTTGGGTAGAGCTAGATTTGGAATGTTCAGAACATATATTATTGATGAAAGAGTTTTTGGTGAGTCGAAGAACAGAATTGGCTTGAACATAAAAAGAGAGAGATTGTTGTGTTTGAAGGTGACGGTACTGTTTGTATGCTTCCTCCTTATTGTGGACTGTAGTAGAACAAGTGTGAGTAAATAAAAAACAAAATTGCATTAGACTGAGAGAAAGAAAATGGAATCTATGCCTCCATACCCGACAAGAGTACCTCGGTAATGCGTTCAGCGAACTTCGAGGGTCCCCTGCCATGGAAGCAAAAATCATTCTATGGGAAATTAAAGAAGTACTGCTGGACTAAATGCTATTGGTCATTTAGGATAGAAAAGATGTACGCTTGTTCACCATTTTGGGTCAGTCAAATGGGAGGAGAGCAATTGGTGATGGTGAACATTGAAATCTCCTAAGATGGATACTTCTGCGAAAAGAGAGATGGATAGAATGTGTTCCAATTTATAAATTATATAGTAAAAGAATTTTGGATGGTCAGTAGAGAGTTTAACAACACAGAAATAGTTAGTTTGAGAGTGACGAGAGCTTTAGCCAGAGAGCTGGGAATTCAGAAGAATCAAAGTTGTGAACTCGAGAGAAAGCAAGATTGTTGCGTACATATACACAACATCCACATTTGACTTCAAGCTAAGGATAGAGATAAATGGAGAATACAGAGAAGGGTTTGCTGTCAGTATCCAAGACAACTGGGTAGAAAGAGATGATTAGGGTTGGCAGAGGAGAGGTGGTGTTCCTCAGAGTGGGAAGTTAGAGGAATGGCTACGAATGTTGCATAAATAATAATATAAATTGTAATTGACCAGTCGTTTACACGGGCCAAACCTATTGGGGCATTTCTGGTCCCCCCCCCCCCCCCCCCCCCCCCCCCCCCCCCCCCCCCCTGTGGACTATGAGGTGGGTCGTGAGTTCGGGTGCTTGCCAGGGAAGGCGTAGGGGATTTTACTCTGAGTCCCATCAGGGATATGGGCTCTGGGGTAATAGGAGGTCCATACTCTGTCAAGTTTTGAGGGGAGGAGATCAACAACTTGGTTGTCCAGAATGCCTGTTCAGACAACGTGGAAGGTGTGGAATTAGGGCAGCGTGTCGATGGGAGCTGTCGTGTCGTTAGTGCAGCCATCAGGAAGCTGGGGATGCTGGTTATTCTCACACTGTTATACCACCCCACGCCTACCTCAACTGGCACCTGCACAGCTACCTATACCTGAGATAGCTGGACCAAGGTCAAACGGATACAACACACACCCTCTACACTCAGGTGTGAGCTTATCTTTTAGGTTGTTGGAAATGGTGGGGGTGGACTCTGTTAATCATTATTAGTAGCTGGAAGACGGATGTTATCCATAATTTTGTAGGAATCTTCATGGATTATTTATTTTTAAGATGCAGGCATAACGATATACCGTATATATATATATATATATATATATATATATATATATATATATATATATATATATATATATATATATACCTGTATATGTATACAGTATGTGTATTTTTGTTGTTGTATGTATCTGTGAATCAGAAGAGAGAATTATCTCAATTTACCTTCATATTCAGATCATTCCTTCCTGAAACTCCATAAAAACGTCTATGGGCAGCCAGTGTAAAAAGTAGAATTGCCTCCTCGCCCACCGAGAGGATGAAACTAAAGATAAAAAGATCCGAGAATGTCTCCCCCCCCCCCCCCCCCATAATCGGATTACCTCACCTTCATTAGGATTAGTCGGTGGTGGCTGTAAATGCTTCCCAGGATCCCCTACTGAGCTGAGGTGGTCTTGGACGGTCGCTGAAAGGGCTGTTAAGGGGGGTCACTGGTTTTTTGTTTTATCTTTATTTCCCTCTCTCTTTGGCTTGTATCCATTCGGCCCCATTCAGCCTACTGTTTTAAGACACTTACCCCCATCTAGGTGTCAATTTTTTCCTGGCGAGCGGTAGCGAGCCAGCATATTTATTTTTTTGTTTTGACAGCAAGCTAAAATTTTTAATTTTTCAATTTTTCCATAGAAAAATTTCTCCGGCGAAGCCGGATTACTCCATAGAATGCTGGCTCGTTATCGCTTGCCAGGAAGAAATAAACACCTGGATGGGGATAAACGTCTTAAAACAATTGGCTGAATAGGGCCGAATGGATACAAGCCAGGGAAAGAGAGAAAAGGCGAGAAAGAACAAGAACAAAAAAACGGTGACCCCCCCATAAGAGAAAATACATTTATTCAGGCTAACGCTAGAATATAAATTTGTATTCAATACAGAAATGGTCTAATTAATATATCATAATCTAATTAATTATGTAATTGTCTTAGATCCTAAGCTGCATAGTGTTGTCTAATGATGGGCAAATATATTGTAAATTAGGCCATCATACTGATTAGGTTAATGTCTCTCAGGTAGAATGACCCTGGTCTCTGGGTCTTCTCCTGGATGACCTAGATGTGTGTGAATTTATGTTGTTTTGTGTGTACGTTGTTTTCTGTTGTGTGTTGTGTTGTCCCTGTTCTTGCTCTGTCTTGAGTTGCCCCCCCAAAAATAAATAAATAAATAAATAAATAAATCAAAAAATAAATAAAAGGAAATATAAAAAAAATAGAAAAGTGGGGATTGGGCCTGAGAAAATAAATAGATAGATAGATAGGTAGAATAAGTGGCTTCCAGGGCAATATAAAAATAATATTGGGTGGCAAATACTCCCAGAGGGAGTGAGGAGAAGAGGGAGGGGAGTGAAAGGTACAGCATGGTGGACAGAAGAGGTAAGAATAGCTGTGGAAGAAAAGAAGAAAGCATATAGAGAGTGGTTGGGTAGTAGAGGGAATGAAGATTCCGAGAGACAGAAACGAGCGAGGTACGTGGAGAGTAAGAGGGTGGTGAAGAGAGTAGTGAAGGAAAGTAAGAGAAGAGTAGATGAGGAATTTGGAAGGAATCTGAGTGTAAAATGGAGGGAGAGTAAGAAACTGTTCTGGAAAGAAGTCAAGAAAGTTAGGGAAGGTAGCAAGGGAAACAGTAAGGGTGTGAAAGATAAGAATGGGAGAATGCTAGCCGAGAAGCAAGAGAGAGTCGAAAGATGGAGGGAGTACTTCAGTGTAAAATGTAAGGAATGAAGAGCCAGCAAACATAGCTGGATATGGTATGGGAGGGATAAGAAGAGAAGTAGTGGAGGAGGAGGTGGGGATCAGGAGGTCAGAAGTGTGGGAAGCCATGAAAAGAGTGAAGTTGGGGAAAGCACCAGGACCAGATGGAGTGTGTGGGGAAATGTTGAGGTATGGTGGTGAGATAGTGATAGAATGGGTATGGAAAATGTGCAAACTAGCATGGGAGAAGGGGAGTGCACCCGATGACTGGAAGACTGGCATAATAGTCCCCCTATATAAGGGCAAAGGGGAAAGAGGAGTGTGTGGTAACCACCGAGGAATATGTCTTCTAAGCGTAGTAGGGAAGGTATACAGTAGGTTAGTGATTGAGAGAGTGAGAGTGAGAACGGAGAAATGGATAGGCGACGAGCAGGGAGGTTTTAGGAAGGGAAGAGGATGTGTAGATCAGATTTTTACCCTGAATTGTGTTGTGGAGAAGTATCTGGAGAAGAAACAAAAGGTGTATGTTGCCTTTATGGACTTGGAGAAGGCCTATGACAGAGTGGATAGAATAGGTTTGTGGAAAGTACTTAGAATATACGGAGTAGAGGGCAAGTTGCTGAAAGCAGTGAAGAGCATGTATGAGGGTGCAAAGGCGGCAGTACGTGTGGAGAGTGAGCAGAGCGAGTTCTTTGACCTGAATGTTGGTTTGAAACAGGGGTGTGTGATGTCCCCGTGGTTGTTTACTGTATATATGGATGGAGTCATGAAAGAAATACTATCAAGAGCAGTGGATGTTGGTGTATCACTGAAAAGGGAGGGAATTGAGTGGAAGCTACCTATACTGCTGTTTGCGGATGATACAGTTCTGATGAGTGATAATGAATGGGAGTTGCAGGGTCTGGTAAATGAGTTTGGAACAGTGTGCGAAAAACGGAATTTGAAGGTAAATACGGGGAAGAGCAAGGTTATGGTCTTCGAAAGGGGTGAAGTCACAGAGTGTGAGGTGAAGCTGAACGGTCAGGCTATGGAGATCGTCAACTCTTTTAAGTATCTGGTCAGTGTGTTGAGTAAAGCTGGGACTATGGATGAAGAGGTGCGGGAGAGGGTACAACAGGGGAAGAGGGTTGTAGGAACGCTAAAAGCAGTAACAAGAAATAGGGTGGTCAGTATGGAAGTGAAGAAGTCCTTGCATGACCGTGTGGTAATCCCGACACTGACTTACGGAAGCGAAGCATGGACGTTGGTTGAGAGACTCAGACCAAGAGTGAGAGCAGTGGAAATGAATTACTTAAGGAGTGCATGCGGAGTTACATGGAGGGATAGACAGACTAATGAGGAAGTAAGAAGGAGGTGTGGTGTGGAGGTAGATGTGCTGGAAAGTGTGAAAAGGAACAACTTGAGATGGTTCGGCCATATGGAACGTATGGAAAGCGAGAGAATGACTAAGAGGGTGTACGAGAGCGAGTGGAGGGACAGAGGGGGAGAGGTAGACCGAATATGAGGTGGAAGGATGGAGTGAGGAACTACATGAACGAAGGCGGTGCTGGTTGGGGGGAGGGGCGTCGACTGACTGGGGACAGAGGTGCATGGGGGCGGTTCGTTCGTGGCCACCCCTTCGGGGATCACGGCGTCAGGCAATAGATAGATAGATAGAAATACTCCCCAAATACTGTACGTCAATAACTCAGTGGCCATTATGGCATGTGTTGCAGGGTTCTTAAGGGAGGCCACCTCGCTTTTTTTATCTTTCTCTCCCTCTCTCTTTGGCTTGTACCCATTCGGCCCCATTCAGCCTACTGTTTTAAGATGTTTACCCCCATCTAGGTGTCAATGTTTTCCTGGCGAGCGGTAGCGAGCCAGCATATATATATATTATTTGTTTTGACAGCAAGCTAAATTTGTAAATTTTTCGATAGAAAATGTCTCCGGGGAAGCCGGATTTCTCCATACAATGCTGGCTCGCTATCGCTTGCCAGGAAGAAATCGACACCTGAATGGGGATAAACGTCTTAAAACAGTAGGCTGAATGGGTCCGAATGGCTATAAGCCAGAGAAAGAGAGAAAAGGAGAGAAAGATAAAAACAAAAACGGTGATCCCCCTTAATTAGGTAAGTGAAATACGTGCCTTATTGCATTTACAGTTTTGACTATTTTGTTTGTTACATCACGTGGCAATACAGATTCCTTTGATATTGGGTATCCGGGTGTTTTTGTTAAATATTAAAACTTTTCATGCGTCCGTTTTTGCGAAGGTAAGGAATATGAGCAGAGGTAGGTTGCATAGTAAATGAGCAAGGGGATATACTGCGTGGAATGTTAAGCGTGTGTGTTTGTTTACATGTATTATGCGTTGGTGTGTATCTCTGGCGTGTTTGTGTGTGAGGTATAAATTATGTGTGCAATAGTGTATATATATATTGGTTTTATTCTTGCTTACTGATGGAATATAATTACTCATGAACATATGTACACTCACGCGTACTAAAACTTGCTCAGGGGTGGGTACTTCCTTCCACTTACTCCACCCTGGGCAGGTGGAAGGGGGGAGTCGGGTCCAAGTCTACCCCTAAGCCATCATTGCACATGCTTACAATGGCCAACATTTAACATTTGATATGAATTTTATTTATACACTATACTGTGTAATTGTATTCTCAAAATTAGTCTCTATACACAACGTGGGTTACAAGAATCTCGGCTGTAGTGATCTGCTTCTCTCTCTCTCTCCCTCTCTCTCTGAACACGCAGACTACGAGGTCAGTACATTCAAGTTTTTAAAATATGTAATGGGTTTGACAATGTGGATAATAGCAAAATGTGTAACCTCTATATGAATACAATACGCAACCATGAATTGCAGTTAGAATTGAAAAGGTTCAGCTCTAGTATTTGTGGAAACTGTTTCCCATTTAAGATTATGTTCTACCTGGAACAAACTTTCCTCAGAAGTTGTAAACATTTCCTCAGTTGAGCAGTTCAAGAAGACAGTACTTAGTAGATAGTATTTTGCACACTCTGTAATAAGTGTAGTGCACTGAACAATGTCTCTCCTTCCACTTCGAATATTTCCCCGAAATGGACCGCAAGGTCTTTGAGATTCTAGCTATTCCTTGTAACTCTCTCATAGCACACACTTTCTACAAGCAAGATATAACTGTTCTGAATGTGGTATATTTCCCTTCATTAGTGTGTGTGA
>CM064495.1:37877051-37882710 GCA_032716605.1 Paralithodes platypus | reverse complement strand
TTGTCAATTTATTACATATTGGATTCGTCTCGCCGTTGCGTTTTCACGGTATAATTATTTTTTTAATTTTGGACCATTTTTAGGCCTAGGCCTATTTTAAAGTTTAAAAACTCCATAGACGATATTATATATAATATAATATATATATATATATATATAGATAGATATATATATTTGTATAGATATATATATATATATAAATAGATATTAAATATTTATGTTGTATTTTGAATATCCTGTATTATGGATTCGTCTCTGTTGCGTTTCAACGGTATAATTATTTTTTTAATTTTGACCCTTGTTAGCCCATAGGCCTATAAGGTTTAAAACTCCATAGACGATATATATATTATATATATCTATATATAATTATATATTAATAAATATCTATATATATATAATATATATATATATATATATTAATATATATATTATATATATAATATTAATATTTGGTCGATTTGATTTTCAATATTATTACATAGTTGGATTCCTCTCGCCCGTTGGGGTTTCAACGGTATAATTATTTTTTTAATTTTGACCATTTTAGGCCCCCTAGGCCTATTTTAAAGTTTAAAAACTCCATAGACGATATATATATATTACTGTAATATTTATATAGTTTTATAACATATATATATATATATTGTATATATATATATTATATATTTTATTTTCTATATTCTATATATATCTATATCTATATATATATATATATATATATATATAATTTTCTCAAAAAACTTGGCCAGGCAAATCTGTGTTTTTGGTCGATTTTGACTGTCAATATTAGTACATATTTGGATTCGTCTCGCCGTTTCGGTTTCAACGGTATAATTATTTGTAAATTTTGACCAATTTTTAGGCCCATAGGCTATTTTAAAGTTTAAAAACTCCATAGACGATATATATATATTTGTATATATATATAATATATATTTTTATATATATATATATCTATATAATAAATATATTTATAATATATATATATATATATTATATATAAATATATTTTGGTCGATTTTGTACTAGTCTCGCCGTTAGTTTATTTTTTATATATTCTATTTACTCCCTAGACTATTATATATAGATATATTTATAGTATATATAATATATTATATATATAATCTTTATTTATACATTATATATATTTTATTTATATATATTATAATTATATGTCTATATATATATATATATATATATATATATATATATAATATTGTCTGATTTGATTTGTCAATATTATTACATATTTGGATTCGTCTCGCCGTTGCGTTTTCAACGGTATGATTATTTGTTTTAATTTTGTCCAATTTTTAGGCCCAATAGGCCTATTTTAAAGTTTAGAAACTCCATAGACGAGTTATTTATACGGATTTTTTTAAATTTATACATAAGTACACTTTGGCAATAATCAAATGGCGTAAACATATTAAAATCGGACCATTAGTTTAGGATTTCGATTTGACTGGGCTTCCTGGGGCCCAGGGACCGTTTTTTTTTGGACTTTAAAAGTCCTCTGTAGCCCAAACTATAAGTCCTAGGGAATTCTACTGGTGCCATTCGATTTTTCTCGCCGAGCTGCTTCTAGACATGGTCTTTGATTTCATTTTCGCCCAGCCATTCGGCCAGAATCGAAATATTTTTTCAAAAACCTTTGCCCCTAAATCGGTGATTTTGGTCGAATTTTGACTTGTCATATTATTACATATTTGGATTCGTCTCGCCGTTGCGGTTTCAACGGTATAATTATTTTTTTAATTTTGACCTATTTTAGGCCCCATAGGCCTATTTTAAAGTTTAAAAACTCCATAGACGATATATCTATATATATATATATAGTAATATATATATATAATATATATAATATATATATATATCATATATAGATTATATCATATGTATATAATATAATATTTATTTAATATATATAATATATATCTTTATATATTTTTATATTATATATATATATATATAGATATTTGGTCGGATTTTGATTTGTCAATATTATTATATATTTGGATTCGTCTCCCCGTTGTATATTCAACGTTATATATCTTATATTTTAATATATACCAATTTTATATATAGCCTATTTTAAAGTTTATAAAACTCCATATATCGATATATATATATATATATATATCTATTTTTGGTCGGATTTTGACTTGTCAATATTATTACATATTTGGATTCGTCTCGCCGTTGCGTTTCAACGGTATATTATTTTTAATTTTGACCATATTTTAGGCCCAATAGGCCTATTTTAAAGTTTAAAAACTCCATAAACGGTATATATTATATATACTGTATATATATATATATTATATATATATATATATCTATTAATTATACAAATAATTATATACATTATATATTATATAATATATATATATAGTATACATTTTATATTATATATATATATATATAGATTATATATTGTATATCTATATTTGTATATATATATAATATATATACAGATATATATTTTATAATATATATATTTTGTAATTTTGATTTATATATAGAATATATATAATATTTATAATATATATATATAATATATATATATTATATATATATATTATATAATATATATATATATATATATATATATATATAATTTTTAAGAGAAATTATATATCTTTTGGTCGATGTTTGACTTGTCAATATTATTACATATTTGGATTCGTCTCGCCGTTGCGTTTTCAACGGTATAATATTTTTAAATGTTGACCTATTTTTAGGCCCAATAGGCCTATTTTAAAGTTTAAAACGTCCATAGACGATATTAGATATATATATATATAATATTTATAATATAATATTATATATATATTATACAGTATATCTATTATATATCAAATTGCATATATATGTATATATATTTATTTTGATATATCTATATATATATATCTATATCTACGGAATATATATATATATATTTTGGTCGGATTTTGATTTGTCAATTTTGACATATTTCGATTCGTTCCCAGGTGCGTTTTCATCCCAATAATTATTTGTTTAACTTGACCAATTTTTAGGCCAAAGGCCTATTTTACTGTTTAAAAACTCCATATACGAAATATATATATATATTTTGTATTTTTTCTATAATAATATATATATATATGATATATATATATATATATATATATAGCCATATCTCTATATAATATATATATAATATATATATATATATATATATATATATTTTGGTCGGATTTTGATTTGTCAAATATTACATATTTGGATTCGTCTCCCGTTGCGTTTTCAACGGTATAATTTTTTTTAATTTTGACCAATTTTTTAGGCCCCCTAGGCCTATTTTAAAGTTTAAAAACTCCATAGACGATATTTATATATATTTCTATATATATATATATATTTATATATATAATATATATATATAGATATATATATATAATATATATATAATATATACTATATATATATAATTATATATATATTATTTTTATATATATAATAATATATATATATTATATAGACAGTATATATTTTATATATATATAATATATATATATATTTGGTCGATTTTGAATTGTCAATATTATTACATATTTGGATTCGTCTCGCCGTTATTCAACGGTATAATTATTTTTTAATTTTGACAAATGTTAGGCCCCCTAGGCCTATTTTAAAGTTTAAAAACACCATAGACGATATATATAATATATATATATATATATATATATATATATATATATATATATTATATATATATATCTATATATATATAATATATACTATATAATTTATAAATATATATATATATATATTTATATATACAATATTATATATATAATTATATCAAAAAATATATATTCTTTTGGTCGAATTTTGACTTGTCAATATTATTACATATTTGGATTCGTCTCGCCGTTCCGGTTTCAACGGTATAATTATTTTTCAATTTTGACAATTTTTAGGCCCAATAGGTCTATTTTAAAGTTTAAAAACTCCATAGACGATATATATATATATATATTAATATATATCTATATATATATATATATATATATAATTAATATATAATATTTATATTTGTATATATATATATTTTATATATATATATAAGTATATATATAAATATATATATATATATATAAGTATATATATTTTATATATTTATTGTTATATTATATATTAATAATATATATTATAGATAGATATAATTATATATAATATAATATATGAAAATATATCTATATATCTATAAATATATATATATATTTTGGTCGATTTTGACTTGTCAATATTATTACATATTTGGATTCGTCTCCCCGTTGCGGGTTCAATGGTATTATTATTTTTTTATTTTGACCTAATTTTAGGCCCCCTAGGCCTATTTTAAAGTTTAAAAACTCCATAGACGCTATATATATATATATTATATATAAATTATATATATATATATATATATATATATAATATATATATTAATATATATTATACATAAACTATATATATATCTATAATTATATATCGATAGATATATATATAGTTATTCTAACTGATATATATAATATATATTATATATAATATATTTTTTATATAGAATATATTATATATATATATTTTATAATATTATTTGGTCGGATTTTGACTTGTCAATATTATTACTTATTTGGATTCGTTCGCCGTTGCGTTTTCAACGGTATAATTATTTTTTTAATTTGACCATTGTTAGGCCCAATAGGCCTATTTTAAAGTTTAAAAACTCCATAGACGTAGTTAATAATATATATTTAAATATATATATATATATATATATACTCAATATATAATATATAAATATATTAGTTTAAAATTTTGATATTATAATTGTTGTCATATTGTACTATATAATACTATACTGTAATATAAGTCTAATATATATTGATGCCATTCGTTTTTTTCTAATATATATATATGGTTATATAAAATTATATATAAATATAAATATTATATATATATATTGTGTATATATATTTTGGTCGGATTTTGAATAGTCAATATTATAACATATTTGGATTTGTCTCGCCGTCACAGATTCAACGGTATAATTGTTTTTAAATTTTGACCTATTTTTAGGCTCCCTAGGCCTATTTTAAACTTTAAAAACTCCATATAGGAGTTATTTATGAACGGATTTTGTTGAGATTTATAACATAAGTACACTTTGGCAAGCTGAATCGAATGGCGCAAACAGAATTAAAATCGAATCATTAGTTTAGGATTTCGATTTTGACTGGGCCTTCCTGGAGGGCCCAGGGTACCATTTTTTGGACTTTAAAAGTCCTCTGTAGCCCAAACTATAAGTCCTAGGGTATTCTACTGGGTGCCATTCGATTTTTCTCGCCGAGATGCTTCTAGACATGGTCTTATATTTAATTTTATCCCAGCCATTCGGCCAGAATCGAAAATATTGTTCTCAAAAACCTTGGCCAATCAGTGATTTTGGTCGGATTTTGAATTGTCAATATTATTACATATTTGGATTCGTCTCGCCGTTGAGGTTTCAACAGTATAATTATTTTTTAATTTTGACCAATTTTAGGCCCAATAGGCCTATTTTAAAGTTTAAAAACTCCATAGACGATATATATATATATATATATATATATTATATATATACCGGTATATAATATATATATAT
>CM064495.1:37859551-37864551 GCA_032716605.1 Paralithodes platypus | reverse complement strand
ATTCGTATTCCCCGTTGCGATTTCAACAGTATTATTATTTTTAATGTTTACCAATTTTTAGGCCCAATAGGCCTATTTTAAAGTTTAAAAACTCCATAGACGATATATATATATATTTATATATATATATATATATATATATATATATATATATATATATATAAATAAATTATATATATGTATTTTGTATATATGTATATATATATTATATATATATAATATATGTATTTTATTATATAATATATATATATATATTTTGGTCGGATTTTGACTTGTCAATATCATTACTTATTGGATCCGTCTCCCCGTTGCGTTTTCAACGGTATAATTATTTTTTTAATTTTGACCAATTTTTAGGTCCAATAGGCCTATTTAAAGTTTAAGAACTCCATAGACGATATATAATATATATATATATATATATATATATAATTTATAATATATATATATATATATATATATATATATATATATATATATATATATATATATATATATATTACAATTATATATATACATATATATATATATCTATATATATAATATATATATAGTATTTTGGTCGGATTTTGAATTGTCAATATTATTACATATTTGGATTTTTGTCTCGCCGTTGGGGTTTCAACAGTATAATTATTTTTTAATTTTTTTTTAGCCCCCTAGGCCTATTTTAAAGTTTATAACTCCATAGACGATATATATATATATATATATATATATATATATATATATATAATTTATGTATATAATATATATATATATAATATATTTTATATGCAGTATATGTATATAATATATATAATTTATAAATATAATATATATAATATATATATATTATATATATTATACAAATATATATATAATTTTCTCAAAAAAACTTGGGCCCAGGCAAATCGGTGATTTTGGTCGGATTTTGACTTGTCATTAATATTACATATTTGGATTCGTCTCGCCGTTTCGGTTTCAACGGTATAATTATTTTTTAATTTTTACCTATTTTTAGGGCCCCCCTAGGCCTATTTTAAAGTTTAAAAACTCCATAGACGATATATATATATATATATTATATACACTATAATTATGTATAATATATATAATTTTTAAATATATATATATATTGAATATATAATTATATATATTATTTTGTATTATATATATATATATAATATAATATAATATATATATATATATATATATATATAGATATTATTATATATATTTTGGTCGGATTTTGATTTGTCATATTATTACATTTTTGGATTCGTGTCGCCGTTGCGTTTTCAACGGTATAATTATTTTATTAATTTTGACCAATTTTTAGGCCCAATAGGCCTTTTTAAAAGTTTAAAAACTCCATAGACGATTACATATATATATATATATATATATATATATATATAATATATATATATATATATATTATATATATATATATATATATATATATATATATTATATATATATTTTGGTCAAATTTTGATTATCAATATTATTACATATTTGGATTAGTCTCCCCGTTACGTTTTCAACGGTATATATATTTTTTTAAATTTTGATAAATTTTTAGGCCCAATAGGCCTATTTTAAAGTTTACAAACTCCATAGACGATATATATATTATCTTTTATATATATTTTATTATATATATTATATATATATAATTTATAAATAAAATATATATATATATATATATATATATATATATATATATTTATATAAAGTAAATACATAATAAATATATGTATGTATTTTGTATATATATATTAATATAAATATATATATGTTTATATTTATATTTTGTATATATTATACATATTATATATATATATATATATATAATTATATATATAGTATATAATATTATGTACAGTATATATATATATATATATATATATATATATATATATATTATATATATTTTGGTCGGATTTTGACATGTCAATATTATTACATATTTGGATTTGTCTCGCCGTCGCAGATTCAACGGTATAATTGTTTTTAAATTTTGACCTATTTTTAGGCCCCCTAGGCCTATTTTAAACATTAAAAACTCCATATAGGAGTTATTTATGAACGGATTTTGTTGAGATTTATACCATAAGTACACTTTGGCAAGCTGAATCGAATGGCGCAAACAGAATTAAAATCGAATCATTAGTTTAGGATTTCGATTTTGACTGGGCCTTCCTGGAGGGTTCCGTTTTTTGGACTTTAAAAGTCCTCTGTAGCCCAAACTATAAGTCCTAGGGTATTCTACTGGGTGCCATTCGATTTTTCTCGCCGAGATGCTTCTAGACATGGTCTTAGATTTAATTTTCTCCCAGCCATTCGGCCAGAATCGAAAATATTTCTCTCAAAAACCTTGGCAAATCAGTGATTTTGGTCGGATTTTGAATTGTCAATATTATTACATATTTGGATTCGTCTCGCCGTTGGGGTTTCAACAGTACAATTATTTTTTAATTTTTACCAATTTTTAGGCCCAATAGGCCTATTTTAAAATTTAAAAACTCCATAGACGATATATATATATATATATATATATATATATATATACTGTATATATATATATATATATATATATATATATTTTGGTAGGATTTCGATTTGTCAATATTATTACATATTTGGATTCGTATCCCCGTAGCGATTTCAACAGTATTATTATTTTTAATGTTTACCAATTTTTAGGCCCAATAGGCCTATTTTAAAGTTTAAAAACTCCATAGACGATATATATATATATATATAAATATATATATGTATATATATATATATATATATATATAAATTATATCTATATAATATATAAATTATATATATGTATTTTGTATACATATATATATATATATACACTGTATACATATATATAATTATATATATATATATATATTATATATTTATATTTTGTATATATATATATATATATATATATATATATTATATATATACAGTATATATACCGGGTATATATTATATATTTTGGGCGGATGTATATAATATATATATATATATATAATATATATTATATGCAGTATATGTATATAATATATATAATTTATAAATATAATATATCTATTATATATATTATATATTATATATATATATCTATATAATATATATGTATATATATTATATATAATATATATATATTAATAATTTCTCAAAAAACCTTGGGCCCAGTCAAATCGGTGATTTTGGTCGGATTTTGACTTGTCAATATTATTACATATTTGGATTCGTCCCGCCGTTGCGGTTTCAACGGTATAATTATTTTTAAATTTTGACCTATTTTTAGGCCCCCCCCCCCTTAGGCCTATCTAAAAGTTTAAAAACACCATAGACGATATATATATATATATATATATATATATATATATATATATATATATATATATATATATTGCATATATACTGTATATATATTTATTTTGTATATATATATACAGTATATATATATAATATATATACGGTATATATTATATCATTTTGGTCGGATTTTGATTTGTCAATATTATTACATATTTGGATTGTCTCCCCGTTGCGTTTTCATCGGTATAATTATTTTTTAACTTTGACCAATTTTTAGGCCTAATAGGCCTATTTTAAAGTTTAAAAACACCATAGATGATATATATATATATTTTGTCTATATATACAGTATATATATATTTTGTATATATATATATATATATTATATATATATATATGTATTTTGCATATCTATATATATATATATATTTATATATATTATATATATATATTTTGCTCGGATTTTGATTTTACAATATCATTACTTAATTGGATTCGTCTCCCCGTTGCGTTTTCAACGGTATAATTATTTATTTAATTTTGACCAATTTTTTAGGCCAAATAGGCCTATTTTAAAGTTTAAGAACTCCATAGACGATATATATATATATATATATATATATATATATATATAATTTATATATATATATATATATATATATACAGTATATAATATATATATATATATATATATATATATATATATATATATATTTTGGTCGATTTTGAATTGTCAATATTATTACATATTTGGATTTGTCTCGCCGTTGGGTTTCAACAGTATAATTATTTTTTTATTTTGAATTTTTTTAGGCCTCCTAGGCCTATTTTAAAGTATAAAAACTCCATACAAGATATATATATATAAATATATAATATATATATATATATATATGTATATATATATTATGTATATAATATATATATATAATAATATATATATATATATTATACAAATATATATATTTTCTCAAAAAACTTGGGCCCAGGCAAATCGGTGATTTTGGTCGGAATTTGACTTGTCAATATTATTACATATTTGGATTCGTCTCGCCGTTGCGGATTCAACGGTATAATTTTTATTTTTTTATTTTTACCTAATTTTAGGCCCCCCTAGGCCTATTTTAGAGTTTAAAAACTCCATAGCCGATATATATATATATATATCTATTATATACACTATAATTATGTATATATATATAATTTTTAATATATATATATATATATTGCATATATATGTATATATTTTATGTATATATATATATATATATATACAGTATAATATATATATATATGTATTTTGTATATACTGTGTATATATATATATTTTGGTCGGATTTTGATTTGTCAATATTATTACATATTTGGATTCGTCTCCCCGTTGCGTTTTCAAAGGTTTAATTATTTTTTTAATTTTGACCAATTTTTAGGCATAATAGGCCTATTTTAAAGTTTAAAAACTCCATAGACGATATATAATATATTGAATATATATACTATATATTACATATATATATTATAATTATATATATATCTATATATATATATATATATGTATTTTGTATATATATATATATTATATATATTATACCGGTAGATATATATAATTTATATTATATATATTTTGTTCGGATTTTGATTTGTCAATATTATTACTTATTTGGATTCGTCTCCCCGTTGCGTTTTCA
>CM064495.1:37807051-37852051 GCA_032716605.1 Paralithodes platypus | reverse complement strand
CTGGTACTCAAAGGGTTAAACACAGTATGTACTGTATATATTAATTTATATGTAATATAATTGTCGTCTCCAAGTATGTACAATATTATTAATTCTAGTACAAAATAGAATTCTACTATTGTTGAGGTAATGATCACTTCATTCGTGACATGTGACACAGGAGAGGGAAGATGAAGTAGCGGTGATAGTGGTGGTGATAATTATTATAGTAGCATACAGTGATAGTGGTGGTGATAATGATAGTAGCGGTGATAGTGGGGGTGATTATTATAGTAGCGGTGATGGTGGTGGTGATAATTATAGTAGCGGTGATAGTGGTGGTGATAATTATAGTAGCGGTGATAGTGGAGGTGATAATTATACTAGCGGTAATAGTAGTGATGGTAGCTAATTATAGTAGCGGTGATAGTGGTGGCAATAGTTATAGTAGTGGTGATGATAGTGGTGGTGATCATTATAGTAGCGGTGATGATAGTGGTGGTGATAATTATAGTAGCGGTGATAGTGGTGGTGATTATTATAGTAGCGGTGATAGTGGTGGTGATAATTATAGTAGCGGTGATAGTGGTGGTGATAATTATAGTAGCGGTGATAGTGGAGGTGATAATTATACTAGTGGTAATAGTAGTGATGGTAGCTAATTATAGTAGCGGTGATAGTGGTGGCAATAGTTATAGTAGTGGTGATCATTATAGTAGCGGTGATGATAGTGGTGGTGATAATTATAGTAGCGGTGATGATAGTGGTGTTGATAATTATAGTAGCGGTGATAATGGTGTTGATAATTATAGCAGCGGTGGTGATAATTATAGTAGCGGTGATAGTGGTGGTGATAATAATAGTAATGGTGATAGTGGTGGTGATAATTATAGTAGCGGTGATGATAGTGGTGGTGATAATTATAGTAGCGGTGATGATAGTGGTGGTGATAATTATAGTAGCGGTGATGATAGTGGTGGTGACCATTATGGTAGCGGTGATGATAGTGGTGGTGATCATTATGGTAGCGATGATGATAGTGGTGGTGATAATTATAGTAGCAGTGATAGTGGTGGTGATAATTATAGTAGCGGTGATGATAGTGGTGGTGATAATTATAGTAGCGGTGATGATAGTGGTGGTGATAATTATAATAGCGGTGATAATGGTGTTGATAATTATAGTAGCGGTGGTGATAATTATAGTAGCAGTGATAGTGGTGGTGATAATTATAGTAGTGGTGATAGTGGTGGTGATAATTATAGTAGCGGTGATGATAGTGGTGGTGATAATTATAGTAGCAGTGATGATAGTGGTGGTGATGATATGGGTGGTGATAATTATTGTAGCGGTGATGATAGTGGTGGTGATAATTATAGTAGCGGTGATAGTGGTGGTGATAATTATAGTAAGAGTGATGGTGGTGATAATTATAGTAGGGGTGATAGTGGTGGTGATAATTATAGTAGGGGTGATAATGGTGGTGATAATTATAGTAGCGGTGATGATAGTGGTGGTGATAATCATAGTAGCGGTGATGTGGTGGTGATAATTATAGTAGCGGCGATAGTGGTGGTGATAATTATAGTAGCGGTGATGATAGTGATGGTGATAATTATAGTAGCGGTGATGATAGTGGTGGTGATAAATATAGTAGAGGTGATAGTGGGGGTGATAAATATATTAGCGATGATAGTGGTGGTGATAATTATAGTAGCGGTGATAGTGGTGGTGATATTTATAGTAGCAGTGATAGTGGTGGTGATAATTATAGTAGCAGCGATAGTGGTGCTGATAATTATTGTAGCGGTGATGATAGTGATGGTGATAATTATAGTAGTGGTGATGATAGTGGTGGTGATAATTATTGTAGCGGTGATAGTGGTGATGATAATTATATTAGCGGTGATGATAGTGGTGGTGATAATTATAGTAGCGGTGATAGTGGTGGTGATAATTATAGTAGTGGTGGTGATAATTATAGTAGCGGTGATGATAGTGGTGGTGATAATTATAGTAGCGGTGATAGTGGTGGTGATAATTATAGTAGCGGTGAAGATAGTGGTGGTGATAATTATAGTAACGGTGATGATAGTGGTGGTGATAATTATAGTAGCGGTGATGATAGTGGTGGTGATAATCATAGCGGTGATGATGGTGGTGGTGACAACTATAGTAGCGGTGATAGTGGTGGTGATAATTATAGTAGCGGTGATAGTGGTGGTGATAATTATAGTAGCGGTGATGATAGTGGTGGTGATGGTAGTTGTGGTGATGATAGTGGTGGTGATAATTATTGTAGCGGTGATGATAGTGGTGGTGATAATTATTGTAGCGGCGATGATAGTGGTGGTGATAATTATAGTAGCGGTGATAGTGGTGGTGATAATTATAGTAGCAGTGATAGTGGTGGTGATAATTACAGTAGGGGTGATAGTGGTGGTGATAATTATAGTAGCGGTGATAATTATAGTAGCAGTGATAGTGGTGATAATTATAGTAGCAGTGATGATAGTGGTGGTGATAATTATAGTAGCGGTCTTAGTGGTGGTGATAATTATAGTAGTGGTGATGATAGTGATGGTGATAATTATAGTAACGGTGCTAGTGGTGGTGATAATTATAGTAGCGGTGATGATAGTGGTGGTGATAATTATAGTAACAGTGATAGTGATGGTGATAATTATACTAGCGGCGATAGTGGTGATGATAATTATAATAGCGGTGATGATATTGGTGATGGTAGTTGTGGTGATGATAGTGGTGGATGCAATAGTGACATTCATAAAGGCGCTACAGTTTCTGGTTTTGATGGTGATGGTGTAACAATATATATGATAATGGTGGTAGTAATGCTGGTGTTGATACAGTGAACATACTGTAATTTTGCCTGTGATAGCTAAGGTATTCATCGAGTGTATCCAGCGGTACTGACTTGTAACAATCATGGCTTAGTATTGTGATGTTCATGGGTATAAAATTATGATAATTGCAGTAGCAAATAATTCTCTAAGAGGCGATGATTGATGAATTCACCACACTAATGGAAGGAGGGAATACTTATGTTTATGGTGAGTTCGAAGTTAATAGTTCTGGTAATGGGGAGTATGGTGTAGAAATTCACTGTAGATGGATATTTTGTTGGTGATTATTGATGGTTATTGGAGTGGCAAAATATATATGATGACGTTACGTACCTGCATGGTGGAAGATAATATGGCAGTGACAATGGTGATGGATGATGATAGTGGTGATAGGGAGAAAAATATGGTTAGGGTGAAGATCAGCATGATAGTGAAAATAGAAGATTATGATAGTATGGTGATTATGTTGGTGACGACTATGTTGCGTTGTATGGGAGGGATAGTTGTTGTGCTACTTAGTGGATGAAGCCGAAGCATTGACCGGAATGTGGCTCTACAGCTCTTAGTTCAAGATTTCTAATTGATACCTTCTTTCTTTCACACATTATATTTAGCAGCTTCTTAAAGACAACAGTACTGCTGTCGCTTTGTACTCTATATTATTAGGTGAACATTAATTTTAGCTCCGATGATTTTAGAATGAAACGGGTTTAACAGTCTAGCTTTTATAATTGGGCCACTCATCAAAATATATATTTGTTCATAGGAAAGCATAATTATATTATTCCCAAGAGAAGGGAGAAAAGGTCCTGGTCTTTCAATCCTCGTCACATATTGTGTGTATATCATATACAGTATATTTAAACATGACATTCAGATAATCGATATATTTTACATATTTTATACGAGTCTTCCGTCAGAGGAATACCATAATTAATTTACTTATGTTATGCGTAATGAACAATGAGTTTTTTAAAATTGCATCCTTTACAAAGTTTCAAGTAACTCATGGCCAAGTATTTAAATGAGCATTTAAGGGGGGTCACCGGCTTTCTTTTATCTTTGTCTCCTTCTCTCTTGCCCTGGCTTGTATCCATTCGGCCCCATTCAGCCAACTGTTTTAAGACGTTTATCCCCATCCAGGTGTCGATTTCTTCCTGGCGAGCGATAGCGAGCCAGCATTGTATGGAGAAATCCGGCCTTCGCCGATGACATTTTTCTATCGAAAAATGTACAAATTTAGCTTGCTGTCAATAATAATAATAATAATCTTCTGGTTACTTATATAGCGCCCGTATCTCCTCCTTCGAGGATTCACAAGCGCTTGGCTTTCTTTAGTCTACCAGAGACCATTACCCATCCCCCTTGCGCATGGGGAGATGGTAACCGCCGGCTGTATCCCAGAAAAACTTTTCAATCTGAGCGGGAATTGAACGCGAGACCTTCAAGATGGGAATCAGGCACGCTATCAACTGAGCCAGCCGGACGGCTGTCAAAACAAAAATGTACATATTCTGGCTCGCTACTGCTCGCCAGGAAAATATTGACACCTGGATGGGGGTAAACGTCTTAGCACAGTAGGCTGAATGGGGCCGAATGGATACAAGCCAAAGAGAGAGGGAGAGAACAAGAAAACAAGCGAGGTGGGCTCCCTTAATGTTCGCGTGTTTACTATTCCATTTTTGCGGCGGTCTCTTGCTTTCATTGGTGGTTTTTGTAGGTAGAGAAATATTTAAATACAATAAATAAACATAAAAGACTGCATTTTTTGCTCTTTTATGCTGGCCCGTTACTATTACGGCATGACACTTTCAAGGCCTGTTTATGTTGGGAACTTAGAATATGAACTTTATCTCCTGTTAACTTCGATATGAACTTTATCTCCTGTTAACTTAGAATATGAACTTTATCTCCTGTTAACTTAGAATATGAACTTTATCTCCAGTTAACTTAGAATATGAACTTTATCTCCAGTTAACTTAGAATATGAACTTTATCTCCTGTTAACTTAGAATATGAACTTTATCTCCTGTTAACTTAGAATATGAACTTTATCTCCTGTTAACTTAGAATATGAACTTTATCTCCAGTTAACTTAGAATATGAACTTTATCTCCTGTTAACTTAGAATATGAACCTTATCTACCGATCATATGTGTCATTAACTTGAGTTTTGTCAATCACCGTATTTAACCCTCTCTGTACCGGTGACGTCTTTTGGTTTTGATTCCGGCTGCATTTAGACAATTTTATGAAGCTTAGGCAGGATAGTGTAGCTAAAAAGGTTAATCGAGATAGTTTGTCGCCTTTTAATTGGTAGACGTCCTTCCAAAGCTGAATAAAATCGTCTAACAGTTGGCAGAATACAACGAAGAGGATCTCATCGGTAGAGAAGGGGTTAAAATTATAGTGTGTCTTCTATACAGTTAGACAGTTAGACAGCTGACGGTAAACTGTCATGTCACCCTTATGATTACTCAGCTACTATATATACTACAAATATTTCATAGTTAAGGGGAGATGGTTAACTTTTTGGCCGATTTTTGCATGTAATCATTATTTTCTTAGTTTCCTCAATAGACCTCCATCAAATTTAAAAAAAACATCCATTAGATCCCCCTTCTAGATTAATTGTAAATTTTTCGGTAGAAAAATTTCTCTGCCGAAGGCCGGTTCTTCCAACATTACAGGCTCACTATCGTTCACCAGGGGAAAAATCGACACCTAAATAGCACGAAAGGTCTAAATATTGACGAATAAATGGGGCGAAAGGTCTTAAAATCGACTAACTAATGGGGCAAGCATCTTTACATCTGAAAATTAATGGGGCTAAATATGAGGGAGAAAAGGGTCCAGAAAACCGGCCCATCTCTCCTTAAATATGTTGTATATTAGAAAAACTTGGCAACAATATAATACCGAGACATAGTAGTTTCTAATTTTTCTCTCGATTATCGAGAAACCAATTAATAAGGGATTCAATTTACCGTCAGCTGAAATAAAACGGACTATATTTGGTAAACGTCGGATGGGCAGCACTGACACCCCCGTACCAGGCATACGCATCCGACGCTCCAAACTAAAATATGCGTGTGTGTTTATATTGTTTAATTCAGACAATGTTTTTTTAGTGATTTTGGATCTACTAGTGTATTACAGGCAGTCTATTAGATAATAATGCATTTGTTCACACACTGCATAGCAGTTTGAAGGCATGTGATATATTTTCTACTGGCATTGCAAGAATTTCCTCTTCTAGAAATGATTTCCTTTCACTAATTATACCCTGAACATATATGGCTGGTTTCTTTTATATTACCAATGTACGTATTCATATAATTAAAGCTAGGCTATATACTGTGCTATAGTATGCACTAAATATGAAAATATACTTAACTTTTTCAATAAATATAACTATTCCTAATTTAACCTATAGCACATTGATGTGCGCATTATATTTAATATTTCAGCGAGAGTTGTGGAATTATTATTTTGAGCTAATGGAGTTTATCTCCATAGCCTCTGTAATAAAGAATCTTACTGTATTTGTATAAATTATAGGATATATATTGCATATGCAGAACGAACGCGATTTTTAGATTAATGTTAAAGCTCTACCCAGGTGTAATACAGTATATAACTATAATACATTTTGAAAGAGAAGTATAGTTTTAGTTGTGGAAGCATGTCCTAGCTAATATGGATATCTGCCAATAAACACCACTGAGCCGGGTAAATATCACCTGATCAGGTTAGGTTAGGTAGAAATCCATCGAGATGTTGGCACTAGATAGCTTTGTACAGTCGGATGCCACAGTCTCTAGCCCCTCATAAGAATTCGTGGACTCCCTGTGTTTGTTTATGCAATTATAACTATCTGGGTGGATTTTTTGATATAACTTTCTTATCAATAAATAGTATATACAGGTTTGTAGTTGATGTATAGAAAATAATATTCCCAAACTCGCTTCCAGAGATATACTTCCATAAATATAAATAGGTGCAGTCCAGGAATATTTATGAGTGGGCTAGGAACTATGGTATCCGAGTGTACAATAACCTGAATTTGGGAAAATAAGGAAGTAGTAAAAACATTGCTGTACCGCTTTCTATACCCCCGAAATATATTCGATCAACTTAAAACTATGCAGTGGTGAATATCAAAGATGGCAACGGGAATTAATCGACTTCGAATTAAATATATATAATTGAAGTGCGAATTCAATATATATCATTTTAGTAAGATGAATACTAGTCACGATATTGTTTATAGTATTAGATGAAAATAACCTACAATCCCCAATAATAAAATATATAATTAGCTAAATGTAATTAACAATGCTAAAATTTAGTTTGTTTTCATATTACCATTACATTTATCAAATATGAATGTATTTCTTCGAAACCTATAGCACGTGTAATAGATAGTTCTTTAAACTATTGGTTTGAATGAAATTGAATTACATTTTTTTACTTAGCCAGTAGAAAAGACAGATGATAATCACAAAACGTAAATATTACATTGAGACATCCGCCTTAATTGCATCTAGAATTAAAACTCGAAAAGTTAATTAGTATATAACAATATGGTATTGCAAGTACATAATTGCACAATTGCACGCATTCCAAGTCCAATATCCAGGTCAAAATTATATTTAGATATCGAATAATTATAAGGAAGAGTTTCTTCCTACGTAATTGAAAAAATAAAATAATGCAATATGAAGAATTTTCCGATTTACTTTGTCTAGCCTATATCGTGATATTGAATACCTAATTGATAGACTTTTCTTTAGCTAAACAGATTAAGTGATTCCCTCTTTTCATGTATCTGATTATCTGACGTGCATCAATTGCATACTATATACATATTGTAAGACTCATTTTAAATGAAGAGAGTAGAATCAGTTATCATTGAAATGTTTTGAATATTGTAATAAATGTCTTCGTGGTACATTAATATGAATTGTTCTAAGCTAATGATGTGAAAACCGATCTCGGGATCTGAAATTAATCGTAGTGAGGGTTTGACTTGAAACAAAAGAGTCATGCCGTTTGGATGAAGGTCTCTATACAATGACTTTGTTGATGGCCACTTGAGATGAACAGCTGGTTTCCAAAGACCTTGGACTTTCCTTGCTAGGCATTTGAATGTATACGGAACCAAATCGAGAATATACAATGCATGTATATATCCCAGATGCTTCAAAATTTGGCCATAATCCTTCAAAGTCAGCAGGTAAAGCTCAAGGTCTTTTGAAACCGGATGTACATTAGTTCTAGATTCAATAGTTTGGCAACAACTTTGATAGCAAGTTATGTAAATTCCTAAAAAAAAAAAAAAATCCCAATGCTATTTGTGGAAATAAAAGGCAATAATTCAACATTGATTGGTGTCAAACTAAAGACTGAATTGATATATTTTAACTTGAATATGAATATTTTCTCAGTTAGGTTCTCAACAAACTTTCGGAATGTGGACAACACATTGAACCTATAGTGAAGCATAACTGCGTCCTATAGTGTCTAAAATATATCCTCTTTATGGTAAGTTTAAAAATATTAAAATTATTATTAAATATATACATCTATCGGTATTATACACACCCTCGTAATAGTCCTTTTACCATAATGCCCACAATGGGATTCCCAACATCTGAATTTTGAAGTGTGAAGCACCAGTAAGAAATTTTATATTACAGCAGATATTTTTCTTTATTGAAACTCGGATCTTAGGAGTCCCATTGTGTCTTGAAGAAAGAAACATGTTTTGAGAGCCATTGGATACTTACTTGGTGACAGTCTTATAGGCCTCCTTTTTATAGTCTAGGAAACATTATGAAATGTTCCATTCAATTATCAACTAATGACTTAGAATGACCATTGCGAAATTTCAAGTGAAGCTCAACTAAGAGCTTGTACTCGATTTAGGTGATTAAGTTGAACCTGAATATATAATCATCAATGCATTAGAGAGAAGTTTCGAGTGGAGGGGGCCGCCCTAGAGTTTGGTCTCGATTTTCGTGATGATGGCCTCCTCCTTGGGTATAGAGATCCTCGAAACTTCCGCCACGGTGGACTCGTCGAGGTTGTGGCCGGTGCCGTTGTGGAGGGGCAGAAGGTCTCGCTCATTGGTTAGCCTCAGGGTCGCACTCCTGAAGAAGGACGTTCTCGTGGCCTCGGAGTCTGGAAAGAGTAAAGAGGTGGTGCTGAGTGAGATACATAGATACACAGGCTGCACATACCTTGCAGTAACTACTAGACATTCAAGTATTCGATCTAACCTCTGATTTGCTTTTTGAAGACAGGCAAGAAGAATAAAGAAGGAGGCTCTGTTCCTCCGAATAATGTCGGTAAACTTTTTATAAATATGGTGTAATGCGAATATTGAAGTGATTTTAAGAAAAGGTACTAGTGAGTAATATATTAAACAGGAATATAAGATTATTAACTGTTAAGAAATAGATAAATACATGATACAACTTTAATAGATAAGAACTTAGTTATTAGATAAGAATATAGTGGCTTACCCGAGTCCCTCCTGGGTGGCCATAAACAGACTCCCCGGCCTCTCAGAAAACGGTGCACCTGAGACCTGAACTTGGTGGTGGTGAAGGTGTAGAGGAAGGGGTTGAGGGCAGAGTTGATGGGTAGCAACACCACCACCACGTAGGCATATAGATCGGCTGGTGACAGATCAATTGAATACGGTTAACAGTTGCGTCCAACATTTATATTGTCAGCTTTGGTTATCTCTCTAGTATACTGTAAGTGAACACAAATCCTTAGCATACAAGAACAAAGCCTTTATATTCCATGTTTGGTCAGTATCGTTCAGGATTGTTTTTGTTCCTGTATTAAACCATTAGCGGACATATTTTGTTTTGTTTAAGTTATGAATGTGGGACACTGCTTGTATCTGTGGGTGTAGTCACACCACTAAGTCCTTAACTAAGGGACTTATGTGCTTATAGAAAACTGCAAATTCGAACACTAGTTAATTCTCATCCGTGGTGAATCTTGTGATGCAAACAGTTAACTGATTTGATAATAAAGCCTTACACATAACAGGTTTGTGTGCTTACACTCTGTATAAGGAATTAATGGCGTGACCGTACAATAATGAGCTTTATTGCATATACGACCATAGACAGTAACATTCATAAAGGTATAGTATATGGATTCCTATTTGGACAGTATTCAGTTGACAAATAACATGTACAATTGTACATCCATGTTAAGGTATTTAAGAAGTTTAGAATAAACTAGTGCTAGTGACATGTACGTTATATATAGTCAACATCTATAAAAGTTATATTGCTCACGTATGATATCAATATCCGCAAGGGCCATAATACGAAGTATGATGATGGGTGTCCAACAGAGACAGTCGCTGAAGACAATAAAAAAGAATCTCATGGCAAATTCTCGGTCCCCAAGAGAGAGCGGAGTGTTGGCCCGGGTACGGCGAATACTGCAGAACATCCCAGTATATGACATTAAGATCACTACCACCCTAGAAGGAAACAGCAAGACAACATTGAAAAGTGTGAGTACAAAAAAGAAAGGGCCAAATAGTAATAAAATGTCAATTATATGATGATCACTATTATAAGGTATTATATGATGATCACTATTATAAGGTATTATATGATGATCACTATTATAAGGTATTATATGATGATCACTATTATAAGGTATTATATGATGATCACTATTATAAGGTATTATATGATGATCACTATTATAAGGTATTATATGATGATCACTATTATAAGGTATTATTACACAGATATATCAATATCGTAGGCTAGTAGCTTGTACCAGATGTTTTCCTTTATATTTCGACATAGCTGAACCACTAATGTATTTAACACCTCACGAGCGGGGGGGGGCTATTTTGGGCATATTCAGGCCCTCCTGAATGATAAATCAAGTATCTGCATGAAAAGAAATGTATTCAGCAAAAAATTAGGCGCTAAAAGCTTCAAAATGAGACCAGAACGAGCTACGTAGCACTCGTCATTCTCAGGCAGTGGTACCATCAACATGGGAGTTTAGCGTATAGCGGCATATTTTTTCCAGCTACGCTCACTACTGGCTACACTGCCGGCCTCTCGAGAACACAGGGAGGGTGAGTCAGTGGGCAGCGGTAGGCCCTGGGAGTCGGACGTGTGGCCCGCTGCGCTCCCGGCCATTTCACTCGATTTAAAAGCGTTAATAATGCTTGTATCATGCTGCAAAGAAACTATCCATCATACAAGGATCGTTATACACATAAACCGCATAGGCCGCTCGTAAGGTGTTAAGGGGATATTTCCACCTGGAGGATTTCTTTTCTGGACCCCTCTCTCCCTCATGTTTAGCCCCGTTGCTTTTGAGATTTTAAGACGTTCGCCCCATTAGTTTGGCAATTTTAAGAACCCTCGCCCCACTTCTGTCAATTTTAAGACTATTCGTGACATTTAGGTGTCGATTTTTTCCTGGCGAGCGATAGCGAGCCTGTAATTTAAGAAGAAGCGGCCTTCGGCTGGGAAATTTTTCTACCGAAAAATTTACAAATTTATCTTGAAAGGGGGTCTAGGGGCTGTAATGTTAAGCTTGATGGAAGTCTAGCGAACTAACTAAAAACCTCCCCTTAACTCCTTATGACTGGGTGACATTATACGACATCAATAGGATTATTGGGCAGCATCCCCAGTGTCGCCATATATAGCGCTAATGTGTTTTGCGCCAAACAATTAAATTTTCTAAGTTGTAATCTCGGCCCTATCGGCCTTGTGATAAACTAAGCCTCCATCGCCAGCCCCTTCTTAACTCCCCCAAGACTCTCCCTACTCCCCACCCCCAACCATAAGCACCCCAACCATCTTCCCTTCCCCCCCCCCCCCCCCCCCCCCTTACCCATCTGTCTTGATAGCGTAAGGCATAAGTGCGCGGAATTTCGATGTGAGTATCCTAGGTTCGAGTCCTTGGAGTGCCACACGTATTTGTTGATTTCATTAATTGAGTTTAGAGGTGAAGTTGGTTGGTGGGAAAAACATAACAATTACAGCATCCTTACCGGAAGCAAGGCAGCATTACACTGAGTGAGGGAAGGGGGTGGGTGACTCATTACCCTCTCTGAACCCACGTGATCGACACACACATACATACACACACAGACGCGTATTGATCCATTTATAGTTCCCAACATAGCTTACATAGTATATACGCATGCTAAAGGAATGGAGTACTGTTGAGGCTCTTGTGGTGATAAACAAGGAACAAAGTAATGTAGAACCATGGGGTTTTCACTATTCTTAAGCTGAGTAAGGTATTTGTTCAAGCTATGTGATTGATTATTTTGTGTTGCTTATTTTAGAAGCTACAACCTGCATAAACAAGGCGCTTGCACACCCATATCCCCGGCAAATTATTGTTTAGTGTGATATGCAAGTTGATAAATAATTTAAGGGGACATGGGCCGGTTTTCTGGACTACTTTCTCCCTCATGCTTAGCCCCATTAGTTTTCAGATGTTAAGATGTTTGCCCCATTAGTTAGTCGATTTTAAGACCTTTCGCTCCATTTCTACGTCAATATTTAGACCTTTCGTGCTATTTAGGTGTCGATTTTTTCCCTGGCGAACGATAGTGAACCTGTAATCTTGGAAGAACTGGCCTTTGGCAAGACATTTTTCTACCGAAGAATGTACAAATTAATCTAGAAGGGGGATCTAATGGATGTTTTTTTTAAATTTGATGGAGGTCTAGGGAGGAAACTATAAAAAATAATGAATACATGCAAAAATCGCCCAAAAAGTGAACCATCCCCCCTTAACTGACCCAATTTGGTTGAGTCCCACGAAGATAACGGCAGAGTAAAACCATCCGGGCACCCAGGGGTTATCCAGGTGGAGAGGGAAGCACAGGCCCTTGGTGCCGTAAAACCCTTGACGACTTTGGTAGTAAAATACTGTCACAGAAGCAAGAGGTCAAATCAATAAATATACTTATCTACAGTAGCTTATTATGAGTTATCTCTTTATGAATTAACCCCTTGAAGCTCTGACGCATTTTAGCAGTTTATTTTCGCTATCATTAGACGATTTTATGCAGCTTAGGAAGGATCTATGGGTATTAAAAGGGTAATCAATCATCTGACTTCCACACACCCTTCCTAATCTGAATAAAATCGTCTAATAATTACCAGAAAACAGAAAATAAATGCGTCTTGGATCTTGAAAGGGTTAATAACATTTGATTAGCGCACTACAAATATGGATGGATCTCAAAATATAATGCATTTTACAAATAAAATGTAAACATGAATGAACAATTAGATAGCCATATACAGTAAATAGAACAGAAACACAAGGAAATATGTATCATGACTTGAGAAACTATACTAGTGCTGTCATGGTAGAATGTTTATCATAATACTAAATAAGTTACACCCCGTTCTTTAACATTAATATAAATTACAAACCCCAATGTACTTTAATAAACTAATGAAAGAATGTGGCCCTCCCGGGATTAGTTATTGTTATAGTCTATTCGCTGTAAGTAGGCGAAAAATCATGTCTTCTAACCTCTAACTAAAAAACGACTAGAGTAATCGAGCTAATCTTTCTACCATTTGGGAAGGGTCAGTCAAGGAATAGATATGGAAATTTACAGCCAATATGGTCTAGCCCTTTTTGAATTACAGAGGATAGAGGTCATGATTTCTCGCCTACTTACAACGAATAGACTATAGTTATCATTGTTCTGACCTGGAGTGATAGAGAGCATGATGCCACTAGCCCAGATACAGGCCAGAGCCACCTTGGCCCCATACACCCAGGGACAGCTTAGGGGCTCCCAGGGGCCAGGTGATGCACAGCCACCGCTCCACAGACATGAACGACAGGATCAACACAGACACCTGAGGATATGGGAGGATCAACACAGACACCTGAGGATATGGGAGGATCAACACAGACACCTAAGGATATGTAAGGATCAACACAGACACCTAAGGATATGGGAGGATCAACACAGACACCTAAGGATATGGGAGGATCAACACAGACACCTGAGGATATGGGAGGATCAACACAGACACCTAAGGATATGGGAGGATCAACACAGACACCTAAGGATATGGGAGGATCAACACAGACACCTAAGGATATGGGAGGATCAACACAGACACCTAAGGATATGGGAGGATCAACACAGACACCTAAGGATATGGGAGGATCAACACAGACACCTAAGGATATGGGAGGATCAACACAGACACCTAAGGATATGGGAGGATCAACACAGACACGTAAGGATATGGGAGGATCAACACAGACACCTAAGGATATGGGAGATCGGTTGTACAGTATATTATTAATGCAATAACTGGTCATATGTAAACGTTCCTCTAAGGGGGGTGACTGTCTTTTTTTTATCTTTCTCTCCTTTTCTCTCTTTCTCTGGCTTATATCCATTTGGCCCCATTCAGCCAACTGTTTGAAGACGTTTATCCCCATCCAGGTGTCGATTTCTTCCTGGCCAGCATTGTATGGAGAAATCCGGCTTCGCTGGAGAAATTTTTCTATGTACAAATTTAGCTTGCTGTCAAAACAAAATATATATATATATGCTGACTCGCTACCGCTCGCCAGGAAAATATTGACACCTGGATGGAGGTAAACGTTTTAAAACAGTAGGCTGAATGGGGCCGAATGGTTAGAAGCCAAAGAGAAAGGGAGAAAAAGAGAAAAAAGCGAGGTGGGCTCCCTTACTATCTCCAAATATATTTTATAAACTATTCATGTAATGCCTATTTACAATGTCACGGGCATAATGATTAAATAACTAGTTGAGAGTCGAAGCATTATGTGTCATCGCGAAATATTATGTAAAGTCTTGAGAGCGAAATATGCCTTGAATAAGGCCTGAGTGATATTGCAAGATATTCATGATTGACCTCAGATGATGTCATAGCGAGGATGAGAGTCGAAGCATAATTTGTCATCGGGAAATATTATGTAAAGTCTTGAGAACGAAATATGCTTTGAATAGGGCCTGGGTGATATTGCAAGATATTTATGATTCACCTCAGATATATGCTTTGAATAGGGCCTGGGTGATATTGCAAGATATTCATTATTCACCTCAGATATATACTTTGAATAGGGCCTGGATGATATTGCAAGATATTCATTATTCACCTCAGATATATACTTTGAATAGGGCCTGGGTGATATTGCAAGATATTCATTATTCACCTCAGATATATACTTTGAATAGGGCCTGGGTGATATTGCAAGATATTCATTATTTACCTCGGATGATGTCATAGCGAGGATGCCCGTCAGAGAACACTGCCAGGAGGACATCCAGTAGTAGGCGTGTTGGTAGTACTCTGACCGGAACTCAACATCCTTCACAGCCACCACCATCAGATAGAACCCCGTCAGTAGGTCTGCCACTGGAAACATCCCAAGTAATTTGTTGATTGATAAATTGCAAATATTAACTCCTTCAGCACCATGACGCCTTTTTACCTTTGATGATTTTATGTAGTTTAAGAAGGACCTATGTTACTAAGAGGATTTATGAGATCGTATTTATTTATATGAGTCGTATAGGTTGATTAAAAACTAAAGAAAATCGTCTAATGTTACCAGAATATGATGAAAAATACGTAATGGTGTGGAAGGGGCTAATGGAACATTAATTTTAATATTACACTTTATGTATGTTTTATGTTCAGAAAACTAAGATTAAACAGGTTAAATGCTGCAAGTATAGCTTAAGGGGAGGTAGACCGTTTTTCTGGACCCCCTTCTCCCTAATGTTTAGCCCCACTAGTTTTTGAGATTATAAGACGTTCGGCCCATTAGTTTGGCGATTTTAACACCTTTTGCTCCATTTCGTTGTCAATTTTAAGACCTTTCGTGCCATTTAGGTGTCTATTGTTTCCTGGCGAGCGATAGCGAGCCTGCAATTTTAAGAGGATTCGGCCGGCCTTTGGCCGGTACATTATTCTACCGAAAAATTTACAAATTTATCTTGAAGGGGGTCTAGGGGGTGTTTTTCTAAGCTTGATGGAGGTCTAGGGAGGAAACTAAACAAATATACGAATAAAATAATTAATAGACCAAACAAAACGCCAGCCTTCCCTTAAGAGATGAACTACAACAGGTAAATCATATTAGTAAAACATGTATGGCGATGTGCAGCGGATGAACATATGTAGATGAAGTGCAGTGGGTGACTTGTGGCGGGTGCAGTGTGTTGTGTGAAGTATGGCAGAACCCAAAAAGTGAAATACTGTTTGTGAGAAGCAAAAGCTAAAGCGCAGTATGCATATCACAGATATAGTCTATTCGCTGTGAGTAGGCGAGAAATCATGACCTCTAACCTCTGTAACTCAAAAACCACTACGGTAATCGAGCTAAAATTTCTACCATTTGAGAAGAGTCAGTCGAGGAATAGATGTGGAAATTTACAGCCAATTTGCTCTAGCCCTTTTTGAATTACAGAGGATAGAGTCATGATTCCTCAACTACTTACAGCGAATAGACTATAGTTTTGTGGACAGCTGAACCCTGGAGATTGAAATACGATGGATGAAGTATGGTAGATAAGAATAAGATAATGAAATGGGAGTGCAAAACGTTGATATAGGTATAGTGGATAAATTGTAGTGGGTGAAACACAGCTGATCAGGTATGGGCAGTACATTATGGCGTACGCAGAGTGACAGGTGAAGCTAGGTTTCTAAAAAGTTGAAAGAGTCACTGTGTGTAAAGTGCTACGTGCAAAGTGTGGAGGATGAAACACGGTGGGGACAGTGCAATGGGTTAAGGGAACCCACCTCGCTTTTTTTCTCTTTCTCTCCCTCTCTCTTTGGCTGGTATCCATTCGGCCCCATTCAGCCTACTGTTTGGGCCCAAATTTGGGCCCAAATTTGGCAAATGAGTTTCAATGCGGATAAATGTAAAGTACTACATGTCGGATACCTAAATGAGAAAGCAAACTATTCGATGAATGGCACTCAGCTTAAGAATGTAAACAGAGAAACTGATCTGGGAGTAACAATATCGAGTAACCTAAAACCGAGTCAACAATGTTCAGAAGTTGTTAAGAAGGCAAACAAAATAATTGGCTTTATAGGCAGGTCATTTGAGCATAAATCCAAAGAAGTTATCCTAACCCTTTACAATTCCTTAGTCCGCCCTCTTCTGGAATACTGCGTTCAATCCTGGTGCCCTTATTACCAAAAAGATATAAACAAGCTAGAACGAGTTCAACGTAGAGTTACCAAAATGATACCTAGCCTAAAGAACAAACCATACGAAGAGCGTCTTAGAGAATTAAATCTATTTCCTTTAACCCAGCGCAGATTAAGAGGCGACTTAATTCAAGTGTTCAAAATCATCAAAGGCATCGACAATATGAACTGTAGTAAGTACTTCACTATCGACCAATCTAATTACACGCGGGGAAACGGTTGCAAAATTATTGGTAAATCTTTTAACTCGCACGAATCTAAGAATTTCTTCTTCAATCGAGTTGTCAACTTGTGGAATGGGCTTCCCCGAGACGTTATAGACTGCAGCACCGTTGATTCATTTAAATTCCGCCTAGACAAATATCTCGCATCAAACCCGCGACTGACTGCGTTTGTAAATGAATAACTTTATCCTCCCCTCAGTTACTAACCCATATGTCCCCTACTAACTTCCTAGTCCTGTCACGTTAGTGGCAGGGCAGTAGTTCCCTTTCCAATGTTCCCTTACCCACTCTAAACCACTGTTTGGACACTTGATCCTCAGTGTTTTGGAGGACAAGCAACCTAGAAGGGTCACTAGACCTGTTGTTGCTTGATTTCCTTTGTACTCCTTTGTACTCCTTTGTTTTAAGAAGTTTACCCCCATCCAGGTGTCGATATTTTCCTGGCGAGCGGTAGCCAGCCAGCATATATATATATTTGTTTTGACAGCAAGCTACATTTGTACAATTTTCGATAGAAAAATGTCCCCGGCGAAGCCGGATTTCTCCATACAATGCTGGCTCGCTATCGCTCGCCATGAATTTTATTGATAGAAATCTTGGCACCGCAACAACATCGCTCGCCATGAAGAAATCGACACCTGGATGGGGATAAACGTCTTAAAACAGTTGGCTGAAAGGGGCCGAACGGATACAAGCCAGGGAAAGAGAGAAAAGGAGTGCAAGATAAAACAGAAAGCCAGTGACCCCCCTAAAGTGTAGTGGCTGAGGTGGGGTGTGTGATGCTTAACTTGTGAAGCATAACAAGTATTACATGGCAGAATAAACGTGGCAAGAGAGCTGCACGGGTCAAGTTCCACGTAAAAGGGTAACGCAGTGGGTAAATTGAGGTACGGATACCACTGTAATTTTGTTTTTCTATGTGAGTGAGGGAGACAAAAGGTAGAACTGCCTGTAGCGAGTGCCTCCCCCATGAACTATTTTGGTCGAAGGAAAGGCTTTGGGTGATAAACATTGGTTGAAGCTTGGTGGGTAAAGAACAATGGGTGAGGCAGGTGAAGTTGTTGTTGTTGTTGTTGCTGTTCCCCAGGCTGTCTGGCCGAGGAGTCCCAAGGTCCCGAGCAAGGTCAAGGCCATAACCGAACGCCCCCACAAAATCCTCCCTCCTTACCACTAATAAAGCCCAGGTGACCGAAGCCGCTCCAAGGAGGAGGAGCGAGCGGAAACGCCCGGGAAACCAAAGGCCCCACCCAAGGCCCTGTGCCCCTTATCAATTATGAAGGGAAAGTTGAGGGGCAAAGGTGAAGTGATGTGGGAGGATAAACAGGTGATGTGTTTCCCACTTTATGCGGCTCAAACAATTGCATTAATCTTTAGAAGGCCCCTAAGGAATTGCAGGGGTAAAAAACTCTCCAATATAATCCTCAACTATTAGTGTCCCTACTTAAACTGATCAATAACGATTAACGAGAGCTAGAGCAAAAGAATGGCACGTTAAATCGTATACTGAATGTGTTTGATGGAATAGAGAAGCAGATTAATGGGAGACTGGCCGTTTGTTTGGTCTATTAATTCATTTATTCATATATTTGTTTAGTTTCCTCCCTAGACCTCCATAACGCTTAGAAAGCATCCCCTATACCCCTTTCAAGATAAATTTGTGCATTTTTCGGTAGAAAAATGTCCCGGCCGAAGGCCGGTTCCTCTATAAATTGCAGGCTCGCTATCGCTCGCCAGGAAATAATCGACACCTAAATGGCACGAAAGATCTTAAAATTGACAACGAAATGGAACGAAAGGTGTTAAAATCGCCAAACTAATGGGCCGAACGTCTTATAATCTCAAAACTAGTGGGGCTAAACATTAGGGAGAAGGGGGTCCAGAAAAACGGTCTGCCTCCCCTTAAGAGACACATGGTAGCTGCAGCACTGAGGGGGAAGTGTTGCATATGAAAAATGGTGGGTGAAGTGCGGCAGGTTAAGGGGTGAATTTTATGATGTGGTAAGTTACATATAGTTACATAGATACACAGACATTGCGGTCCCTACTTAGTAGTCTGGACTTAATTCTATCGAAATTTGCTACTAAGTGGAAGATAATGATAGCAAAGCAGAAAACTCTCTCCCCACTCACCCCTCCCACCGACCAAAGGTTGACATGAAATACAGCTAGGAAAAAAGGCCCCCAGATGAATGAACACATTTCTACCGATAAATTTATAGTATAGATCGAATTTGGAAAATAATAATTCCTAATAATTTTTTTTTTTTTTTTTACTCTCATAATCCCAATTCTCCTTCAAAATGAATGTCATGATGTGACTTTTTCTTAGTGATGGCATTAACTTGGCAATAATTGATTATATCTAGTGATTTAGGCAAATCGTTATAAGTAAATTGTCTGTTAAAATATTCAAACAGATTCGTCAAGCCATGTTGGCTACCTCCAATCAACTAATTTGCTTCTAGGTAATTAACTATCTTGTCTCTTAACACTTACGCTACAGGCATATTTCCGCCTATTGCCGCCATATTAGGGCTCATTCATACACTCCTGATTGATTAGGCAAGTGTCTGAATGAAATGTATCCAGCCAAAAACTAGAAGAAAATAGCTTCAAAATGACACCAAAACGAGCTTCGTAGCTCGAGGGGGTTCACTCGCAGCGCTACCATAGACATTCGCTAAGATGAGCAATGTCGCGCTACATTTGCCTTTGGCAGCACTGTATATCTCGCGAGACTCTGACTCAGAGCCCTCAGTGCCACGGCCGCCTGGCTGGGAGAAGGACGTGTGGCCTGTCGCGCTCCCGCTCCCTCGCACTCGATTTTACAGGCTTGAAGAGGCTTTAAAAGCCTACAAATTGCTGTAAATTGCCATGGCGTTCGGGAACGTCTCACGCAGGTGAAGGGTTAAAAGTGTCTCCATAATATTATCTACCATTGGTGTCAAAGTAATTGGTCGGTAATTACATACTTCGGCCTTATTACCTTTTTTTTAATATTGGAATATTTGCAGTTTTCCAATAGATTTCCGAGAGTGGAGTAATAAAGTATATATATATGTGACATGCAGTTAGCGATTTGAAGTGACCTGTAGGAAAAGTATAACTGGTGAAATACAGGGGAAGAATCAGGGTGGGTGTACTGGGTTAAACACAGTACGATAGGCTTCCATTGTTTCCCCCATCTCCTACGATCTATGTTTCCCCAAATGTATACCCTACGGAGATAAAATTAATAAGAAGATGGGTAATATACCTTCCCGTTGTATTCTCTGTATTGTTACTAACCTGAATCTGTTTCACAGTTCATAAACCGCAGCTGTATTGAAGGATGTTATTATAATTCCCCCTTCAATAAACAGGAATAATGCCAACTGATTTTTCATTAATCGATTTTAGGAGTAGAGTTAATAATTAATTCGCCATTTGTCTATGTAAGACGTTTTGTCTTACTCTGACTCCTATCAAGTGCGGGACTTGAGATTCGTGGTTTAATAAACTTAAGGGGAGATGGTTAACTTTTTGGGCGATTTTTGTTTTTCTAGTTTCCTCCCTAGACCTCCATCAAATTAAAAAAAAAACATACATTAGATCCCCCTTCTAGATTAATTTGTAAATTTGTTGGTATAAAAATTTCCCGGCCGAAGGCCGGTTCTTCCAACATTACAGGCTCACTATCGTTCGCCAGGGAAAAAATCGACACCTAAATAGCACGAAAGGTCTAAATATTGACGAAGAAATGGGGCGAAAGGTCTTAAAATCAAAGAACTAATGGTGCAAGCATCTTAACATCAGAAAACCAATGGGGCTAAACATGAGAGAGAAAGTGGACCAGAAAACTTGCCCATGTCCCCTTAATGGGATGATGTAAAATAATGCATAGCACCTCATTATCATCCTTGACCCACCTGCTAAGTTACGTATGAAGAGTGAGAGTATCTTGTTGTCGTCCCTGGAGAACACCCTGCCCCCCAGCACAGTGATGTTACCCACCAGTGTCGCCAGGGCCACCAGCCACACCGCCACCCGCAGCTCCTCCCGCACCAGCAGGTGTTGGAAGGACGATACACCTGGGGAGGTAACAACCAGAGGTGTTCTAAGTCAGCTCTAGAAAAGTTAAGGGGGGTCACCGTTTTTTTTTAACTTTCTCTCCTTTTCTCTCTATCCCTGGCTTGTATCCATTCGGCCGCATTCAGCCACTGTTTTAAGACATTTATCTCCATCCAGGTGTCGATTTCTTCCTGGCGAGCGATACCGAGCAAAATGTAAACATTTAGCTTGCTGTCAAAACAAAAAAATATTCATGCTGGCTCGCTACCGCTCGCCAAGAAAATATTGACACCTGGATGGGGGTAAAAGTCTTAAAACAGTAGGCTAAAGGGGGTCGAATGGATACAAGCCAAAGAGAGAGGGAGAGAAAGAGAGAATAAAGCGAGGTTGGCTCCTTTAAATGAAGCACGCAATACTTTAGAGTTGCGTAGTCACGAAATGTGAAGTTGAGTGGGAATTTACATGATGGCTGGCTTTTCATATGCATATCTATCAGGCATAACCATGTACAGTCAGAAACCGCAGTTTATGAGACACCTGGATAGGGCCCGGACATTGGGAGCGTATTGTTTCTGGACGACAGCCCACTTTAACTATCACAAGGCCGCACACATACGAACACACGTTTCGAACCAATAGATGCTTAACTCGGTTTGCCATATAACATTATTGTGTTGATACGCTACGATAAGATTCACACTACAGAATCTGATATAAAAATGACAAAAATACCACTGTTTGTTATTCCCTTCCATATCTACATTAAACACGGATAACCATTAACAAAATGGGAATGTAAAGAACACTACCAAACCACAGTGAATGGACAGGCTTTTCTTGTGTGTGTGTGAGATTCATCAGACGTCATCCATAGTAGTTAATATTATACACATACCGGTACTCACATATAATTCATCCATTTTTATATCATGCTATTAACCTTGTTGCACTGTAAACATTGCAATTATTCAGATACTATAATACTAACATCGAAAAGGCATCTATAGCCATTGCTAAACGCAATATCACGATGCGATGCTTATATAGCCTTTACCCTTTAGAGTGTTTTACTAAATCAATACCGAATCTATAAACCTATCAGCGTCCGAAGCATTACTTTGTGTGGTATTACATAACACCTCCCATATATCACTACTGATAACTCATTGCCGTTTCACACCTGAATGTCATAACCAGATGATAAAATGTAATGTTACATTGCATAGTTCGTTGTGTCGTATGTAATGAAGCAGACACTTCTGTTTTCAGTGTTTGTCGCCTACTGTAAAGCATTATGTATATTACAACACACATCGGATCACTTACACACACACACACACACACACTCGACTAATCGTAACTAGCAATGATCACTCATAATTGCCATTGTTACTTTACTAAACAACTGTTTATTACACACCAATGCAAGGTAAACATTTACACTGTAATACTGAACATCCTCCGCTTCGAAATGATTACAAGTATGCAGAACGTCGTCACTATTAATAATAATAATAATAATAATAATAATAATAATAATAATAAACATGGAAATGAAGACAGCTCTCTGGGGGGTGGGGGACGAGAGAGCGAACCTAAATGACCAAATTTCGTAACAGCCAATGAAACTTGGAAGGTTGGATCCCGAGCCATTCTCGTGGGGCAGCAATTAGGAAGTCTTTATTTTAATTTTAAATTTCTTAAAACCTATGGTAATATTCGTGTCCGTATTTACTGTAGATACTTATGGGAATGTAATAAAGGTATTTTTGTAATTTGTATATCCATAAATATATGAATGCGGATCATAACATAGCAGCAGCATTATCATTTTACATGGCAGACTGAGTGAAGCATCTATGAAGCCTTGTGAGAGTTAAAGTGGGCTGTCGTCCAGAAACGATGCGCTCCACATGTCCGAGCCCTATCAAAGTGTCTCAGAAATTGCGGTTTCTGACTGTACATACAGTTATTTGCAATACCATACCGTAGATGGTATAACATAAATGTGAATATTGATACAAATTAATATATATACAGTATATATATATATATATATATATATATATATATATATATATATATATATATATATATATATATATACATATAATATATATATATATATATATATATATATATATATATATATATATATATATATATTTTCAAAAAAAATATAAATAAAATAAAAATAAATGAATAATATATGTTGCCGGCAAGTATGTTATAGATAGATAGATAGATAGATAGATAGATAGATAGATAGATAGATAACGTACCGTCAGTTTTGGGTTTGCAGTCTTTTACGTGAGGAAAATAACCACAGTAACGAAACCTCTTGAAGTAACTGGAATTCAAAGAGAATTATGAATATGTTAAGCATATATTTTGCATGCATGTTTCCATATCCCAATTATCTTATTCATGTGATTAATAAGAGAATTAATAAAAAAAAAAATACATATTTGATTGGTTGAGGTCTCCATATGACTCTATAGCAATTATTTTACTGGATTTAGTGACTCGGACGAAAACAACAGGGAAGATTGTGCAAATGACACCAATAGGACCAAACCTAAGTTATGCAAGGGATGGTAGAGAGGTACCCTGACCATGATTCGAACCCACTCACTCCCTGTATATGTGAGAGAGTTGGGCACCGTAACCACTCGGCCCAACTCTCCCACATATACCTGGGATGAGTGGGTTTGAATCCTGATCAGGGTACCTCTCTACCAGCCTGTCATTAGATATTATACAAGGGAGTTCTCAAAAGGGGGCCCCAGTACTGACGCTATTCTTGACATCCAGTGTTCTGGCATATTGATCCAGAAGGGCTGATAGCCTCTGAAGTCCTGTTTAAGGGGAGATGATTAACTTTTTGGGCGATTTTGCATGTATTCATTATTTTTCTAGTTTCCTCCCTAGACCTCCATCAAATTTAGAAAAACACCCAATTGATCCCCCTTCTAGGCTAATTTGTACATTTTTTGGTAGAAAAATGTCCCGCCCGAAGGCCGGTTCTTCCAACATTACAGGCTCACTATCGTTCGCCAGGGAAAAAATCGACACCTAAATAGCACGAAAGGTCTAAATATTGACGAAGAAATGGGGCGAAAGGTCTTAAAATCGACTAACTAATTGGGCAAACATCTTAAAATTTGAAAGCTAATGGGGTTAAACATGAGGGAGAAAGTGGTCCAGAAAACCGGTCCATCCCCCCATAAACTAACTATATAATCCATGTTTTTCGAGTTGATGATAATTGCTATGTTACTATCTTGGTCACACAAGTATTGCATATAGTTTGTAGCGAAATGTGTAGATGTTTATGAAATCTTGGCAGTAATACGACGCAAAGACATTGAAGATCCATAATTGTCCATTTAGTATCGATAAATCAGTTGCTATGTAATTCAATTGGCCACTTGCGAGTTTCAGGCTATAAGGAAGCTGGAGCTGTAGGCATCGATATTTAACAGATTTACTTGCTAAAATGTGGTTTTAGTTCATTTATAAATACATATCAAATTCAGCAAACTTTCTATTAATCACCAACACGTATAATTTATGTATTTCTCCTAAATATTGATGTTTACAGCTCCAACTTCCTTATAGACCAAAATATTGATGTTTACAGCTCCAACTTCCTTATAGACCAAAATATTGATGTTTACAGCTCCAACTTCCTTATAGACCAAAATATTGATGTTTACAGTTCCAACTTCCTTATAGACCAAAATATTGATGTTTACAGTTCCAACTTCCTTATAGACCTAAATATTGATGTTTACAGTTCCAACTTCCTTATAGACCAAACTTCGCAAGTGGTCAATCAATTTACCGTCAGTTGGCAAAACGCAGACTATAACTATCATATGAAGCCGGTAGCACACGAGAGCTTAAGGGGAGATTTACACTTGAGGGATTGTTTTCTTTACCCCTTTCTCCCTCATGTTTAGCCCCATTGCTTTCGAGATTTTAAGACGTTCGCCCCATTAGTTTGACGATTTTAGGAACTTTCGCCCCATTTATTTAACTTTTAAGACCTTTCGTGTCATTTAGGTGTCGATTTTTTACTGGCGAGCGATAGCGAGCCTGTAATTTAAGAGGAACCGGCCTTCGGCCGGGAAATATTTCTACCGAAAAATTTACAAATTTATCTTGAATGGGGTTCAACGGGGTGTAATTTCAAGTTTGATGGAAGTCTAGGAAACTCACTAAAAACCTCCCCTTTAACCCCTTCTATACCGGTGATGTACTTGGCATTATACTCTGGTACCTATTAGTCGATTATATTGAGCTTAGGAAGGACGTCTACCAATCAAAAGGCTACAAACTATCTCAATGAATCCTTTTACCTACCACATATCCTTCCTAAGCCTCATAATATCGTCTAAAAGTAGCCGAAATTAAATAAATAAGACGTCGCCGGTACAGCAGGGGTTAATAGTAAACATTCAACGGTCGACAATATTCCGGGAACAGTTCGGGTTTATTTGGCACTGGTATCGGAAACTAGACTGAAGACAAATTAGTTTAAGGGGGGTCACCTCGCTTTTTGTTTTATCTCTCTCTCCTTTTCTCTCCTTCTCTGGCTTGTATCCCTTCAGCGCCATTCAGCCAACTGTTTAAAGACGTTTATCTCCATTCAGGTGTCGATTTCTTCCTGGCGAGCGATAGCGAGCCATCATTGTATGGAGAAATTCGGCTTCGCCGGAGAAATTTTTCTATCGAAAAATTAAGAAATTTAGCTTGCTGAAAAAAAATATATGTATATATGTATATGCTGGCTCGCTACCGCTCGCCAGGAAAATATTGACACCTGGATGGGGGTAAACGTCTTAAAACAGTAGGCTGAATGGGGCCGAATGGATACAAGCCAAAGAGAGAGGGAGAGAGAGAGAGAAAAAGCGAGGTGGGCTCCCGTAAGAGACTGAACTGTATAAAAGAGTTCCCCCTTACCCCCTTCATCCCATCACGCCATCATATTGTTTATTCTGGCTAAAATTAAATGATTTTATGCAGTTGAAGAAGGAATTATGTTATTCAGAGGGTTTCTTGAGATCGTAATTACCCATTTGAGTCTTATATGTAGACCACAAACTATAGAAAAACGTCTGATGGTAACCAGAATATGATGAAAAATACGTAATGGTACAGAAGGGGTTAACCCCTTCTGTACCGCTGACGTCTTTTTAGTTTTTCTTTGGCTACTAATAGAAGATTTTATTCAGTTTAAAAAGTGCCTCCAACAATTAACAGGCTTCGAACGCTCACTTAACAGGCTTCGAACGCTCACTTAACAGGCTTCGAACGCTCACTTAACAGGCTTCGAACGCTCACTTAATCTTTTTTTTTTACTACCGCAGATACTTCTTAAACTGCACAAACTGCACAAACTGCACAAACTCGTCTAAAAATAGCTAGAATAAAACTATAAAGACGTCTCCGGTAAAGAAGGGGTTAAGCTGCCAGATCAATGCCGAGGATGAATGATGAGGGGAAAGGGCTTTAGGGGAGGGAGAGGTTTTTCTAGACCCTCTTCTCCCTCATGTTTAGCCTCATTAGATTTGAAACTATAAGACGTTCAGTTCAGCCCATTAGTTTGGCGATGTTAAAGACCTTTCGTCCCCTTTCTTTCATAATGATAAGACCTTTCGTGCCATTAAGGTATCTATTTCTTCTTGGCGAGCGATAGCGAGCCTGCAATTTTTATTCGGCCGGGACATTTTTATACCGAAAAATGTACACATTTATCTCGAAGGGGTATCTTGGGGATGTTTGTTTGATGGAGGTATACTATGGGGAGCGGAACATAATAAATATATAAATTAATATATAAATAAATAGATCAATAAATATACCATGCCCCTCTTAATACTCACGCGTGACAGATCTCTGGCGATGACTCCAAGGAAAGATCTGCGGATATGTTATTGAGGAATTCTGAACTCAATTCCACCTCCTGCAGTGATCTATAGGAAAGGAGAGTAGTAATTTGCATTTTATAATTATTGTTTTTATTATATTTTCTTTTATCTGCCAACCTACGGATATTAGTCAATTTTGGAGGGTCCGGATATTAGTCAATTTTGGAGGATCCGGATATTAGTCAATTTTGGAGGGTCCGGATATTAGTCAATATGAAGGATCCTGATATTAGTCAATATTGAAGGATACGGATATTAGTCAATTTGAAGGATCCGGATATTAGTCAATTTGAAGGAACCGGATATTAGTCACTTGCCCACTTCAAACAATATTACGAAATGGTAAAAAATATAGACTTCATATTGTATATACATTGTTTGAACAATAAATCCCGTCACTCATTCTCATTCTGGGTGTGGTGTCCCAAGTTCGAATCCCGGGAAGACCATAATGCTTTCATTGGTTTATTAAAGTGCATTCGGTTTTGTAATTGATGATTATTGTAAAGAACGGGGTGTTACTTAATTCTATAGGTTCAATAACTATTGTATAGCGAAGCCGATCCTTAGTGATCTTGGCCCCATCATTGTTCTTTCCACTCACTGAAACATTAAGCTTTCCATAATGCAGTTGGGTCGAATACATGATTAGATTGATATCCAAAATTCGAAAATGGATATTAGTCGTGATCATGTATTCGATCTTTAACTATGTTGGTGGTGTAATGGTTTAGATGCTTATGTTCTGGGTGTGGTGTCCAGAGTTCGAATCGATAAATCAGTTGCTAAGTAATTAAATTTACCGTCAGTTGACAATAAATATACCATACCCCTCTTAATACTCACGCGTGGCAGATGTCTGGCGAGGACTCCAAGGAGAGATCTGCGGATATGTTATTGAGGAACTCTGAACTCAATTCCATCTCCTGCAGTGATCTATAGGAAAAGAGAGTAGTAATTTGCATTTTATAATCATTATTTTTATTACATATTAATTCATCTGCCAACCTACGGATTGGCAGGCATCAATACAGGTAAACATACCTAGCCTCGCACATACTGTATTTTTTAGTCATATAAGTATATTGTAGTGTTGTGGAATTACTGTGCATCCAGTAAGTAGGTTTGGAATATTCCCAATAAAGGTTCCTAAATCAGTTATTGTGATAATTAGGTGATTAGCATTCTAGGGTTGTGTTGATGTGGACAATCATGCTTGCTGGTGTGGGTCTGACGATTGGTTAGTCGGGTTAGGAACCTTAAGGGAGCCCACCTCGCTTTTCTTCAACTTTTCTCCCTCTCTCTTTGGCTTGTATCCATTCGGCCCCATTCACCCTACAGTTTTAAGACGTTTACCCCCATCCAGGTGTCAATATTTTCATGTCGAGCAGTAGCGAGCCAGCATATATATTTTTGTTGTTTTGACAGCAAGCTAAATTTGTACATTTTTCGATAGAAAAATTTCTCGGGCGAAGCTGGATTCCTCCATACAATGCTGGCTCGCTATTGCTCGCCAGGAAGAAATCTACACCTGGATGGCGATAAACGCCTTAAACAGTTGGCTGGATGGGGCCGAATGGATACAAGCCAGTGAAAGAGAGAAAAGGAGAGAAAGATTAAAAAAAAAAAGACGGTGACCCCCCTTAATAACCTATAATAATAGGCAGACTAAAAGAGTCTAATGGGAGTGACTTCCAAAGTGGAGTACTGCACTACCAGTAGGAACTAGGAACTATTCACACTTATATTTCTGTACTGGATGTATGCAAACCATTTAACCACGTGAGACCCGATGTATACTGTAGAAAAAGGACATAGTTAACCCCATGAAGCTCTGACGCGTTTTAGCAGTTTATTTTGGCTATCATTAGACGATTTTATGCAGCTTAGGAAGGATATGTGGGTAATAAAAGGGTAAATACTATCTCAATCAACCCTTTAGCTCGGTTCACACATACCCGTCCTGAGCTCCCGTCCTTCCCCGACCACTGAACTCGTATGCAAACGTGCAAGGACGCCGACATAAACGGATATGGTCAGTTCATGAACGTACAGTGACGCCACAACACGGGCCGCGGCAGCGAAGGCGGCGAACATTTTTGGTATGCAAAAAACAAACCCCTCAGGACGGGCCAACCGCCATAAAACGGGATAGGACGGGACACCCACGTGACACCCACAGGACTGGTCGGCGCATGGACGCCGTCTGGTGGCGTCTATGCGCCACCTAGACGCCACCAGACGGGAGTGGTCTGCGACCAAATAATTTGAAAATTGAGACGGCGATGTGGCAACGTCACCACGCCGTGCGCACCCAGCCTCTTCCCGCCACTCGGTGTCCATGGAATTAGTATACATCAAGATAAATATGAATAATTAATACATAACTAAAGTAGCACATGAATATTTTAACATTAAAAAAGAATTGAGGTATAAGAATTACAATAGGCAATGCTAAACCAAAGAAATAAAAAAGAAACATGAATTAACTGAACTTACAATGACATGCAATGAGAGTATAAATAAAGAATAATCTTATCAATGCATAACAAATTAAATTAATGCAAACATATTCCTACATTAAAAGAACTAAAAACTAATAAGAATACGCAATGTAAATAGAAAAAAAAGAGAAATTAAAATACACATAAAATACACTGAACTTAGAATGACAGATAATGATAATACATACGGAAATATAATGTGAATAAATACTACTGAATTACATAAGTGCATAAATGCAAGTATAGTAATTATAAATCATCGATTAAAGTATGCAACATAAATGACATAACATTCATGGTGGTGGCCATCGCCAACGACACTGCGTCGTATTATGGTCGCAGTGCCGTCACAGTGCCGTCGCAGTGCGTCGCAGACAGGTCGTAAACAGACTTCTTAGGTCGCCGTCCAACGGGATTGGTCGTGGTACCAAGTCGTCGTCCATGCGCCGTCTGCCGGGGCAGTGACGTGTTGAGGTCGCCGTCCACTCCCCGTCCATGCGCCGTCTGCCGGGGCGGTGACGTGTTGAGGTCGGGCGTCGTGGCCACACGTGGCCACTCGGGACACAAGGTCCTCCGTTTGATGCCGTCCAACAATTTTTGGTGGTCGGGGAAGGACGGGAGCTCAAGACGGGTATGTGTGAACCGAGCTTTAGACTTACGTATACCGTTACTAATCTGAATAAAATCGTTTAATAGTAGCCAGAAAACAGAACAGAAACGCGTATTGGAGCTTGAAAGGGTTAATTTACATAGGAACAAATTCTGAATAAAAACCTGTTTAGTTTACGATTGACTTTCATATTCCACTATAAATGTAGAAATGGCACTACAATTCACACACACGTAGTTATCGTTCCCTATAATTATACAATAAGTAATTACACGCTTGTTACTCAAAACAACCCCACTCCAAGTTATGCCGGTATCACACGAGACCTTTTATAGTCAACATTCGATATTCAAAAAAATTCTGGCAACATTTCTGGAATATTTTGCACTAGTATCGGAAACTAGACTGATGATAGATGAAATTAGGTGACAGAAATATTTAAAATGTTTGCCTCATCAGCTGCCAGACCAGTGTTGAGGATAAATGTTGAGGGAAAAAGCGCTCGTGTGATACCGGCTTTACTTATCCAACCGCTCGTACCATACTCACATTGACTTGAGGCTGTGGAGGCGACTCAGCGTAGTAATAGGAGAGGTCAGCAGTGGATTGCCGTCTAAATTTCTGTTGGATGAAATGCGATGTAAAGTAAAGGAAATTAATAACAGACAGATAGACATATATTGTATAACAAAATATACGTTACAGATAATATATATATATATATATATATATATATATATATATATATATATATATATAGAGAGAGAGAGAGAGAGAGAGATCTAGAGACTGTATATATACTGACAATACCCTCTATACAGACTACTTACATCGAAAACAGATGTGAGAGACTTGGTAAGTTGATTAAGGATATTTGCGGTAGTTATATATAACAATAAAAAAAAAAAAAAAACATTGATTGGAAAGGTTGCCCAACCCCGAAAGGAGTTGAAATAGGGGAGCTATCCCCCCGCCAAAGGCGGCTTTCTAGGGCCTTTCCTAGCTGATGCTGAGAGGATTGGGTTGTAGTCATGTGGTGATGGGCTGGTCTATCCGAGTAAGAACTGAGCGATCTCTGCCATACCCATAGCTTACTCTGACTGTTCCTTTTATTTATTTATCTTCTAGATCTCAAGTGGCGGCGTCTTTTCCGTGGATTGACCTCCCTACTGCCAACCTAGAAGTTGGCAGATTTTTTTTTTTTTTTTTTTTTTTTTTTTTTTTTTTTTTTTTGGAGATTGGGAGCCAAAGCGTCACATTTTTCCCTTACCCCTCAACTTTCCCTTCATAATTGCTGAGGGGCACAGGGCCTTGGGTGGGGCTTTGGTTTCCCGGGCGTTTCCGCACCTTCCTCAGCTCCCTACCTTGGAGTGGCTTCGGTCACCCGGGCTTTGTTAGTGGTAAGCAGTGAGGATTTTGTGGGGGCGCTCGTTTATGGCCATGGCTTTGCTCGAGACCTTGGGGCTGTTCGGCCAGGCAGCCTGGGGAACAACAACATCAACTCTACTTACAAGCTGGCAAGAGAATCCAATCCCACGAAAGAGTCGCTGTTAAGGTGTAGGATCCGGTTGAAATTCAGTTCTCTGGAAATATATTCAGAAGAACAATTATAGTGTAATGTAATATGCGTTTACAAATAGTGTTAGTTATTATATTGTTGTATTTGGGTGTACAGTGAAACATGTGGCAACTTTGTGTGCATGCGTGTGTGTGTGCAAATGGCTGTGTGCATTATTATAATATTACTACATCATCTATTTCATTTATTTCATCAAAAGCTGTGTTAACCATTTCGTCAACGGTTATTTACCCTAAACATAGTACAAGTGTTCAACATTAGCAACATAATTATACACACATAATATATTCATTGACAAACATGAGGGGTAAGCTCTAGGCAGGAATTGACCAAGGAAGTACTCCACGGGACTTTGGACAAGTGATAAGTTGCGGGATCTCGTTTCACATGCCTGACCTTTCATGATGCTCTTGTTGTGCCTCACAAACACAGATAACCTAGCTAGATACATACATACATACATACATAAAATTTTAAGACTGAGTGTTCCACACATAAGTGCAGTTTCAGTCTCTTGTCCTAATGGCGGCATTCCAGGCAACCCTGTTAAGGGCTGCTTCACTTGTCAAGTTCTTGGATTTGAGATCGGCGCGTATAGTCCGATCCCAGGTCTTCCTCGGTCCACCCCTTGGTGCAGCTCCCTCCACAATCACAGACCTGCATTTTTTCACCCAATTTTGTTCATCCATTCTCTCCACATGTCCATACCATCCCAGTCTACTTGTACGCATCACCTCGCTAATACTCTTTATACCTAAACGTCTCCTCAGCTCAACATTTGTTATTCTATCCTGTAGCCTGGCCCCACACATCCATCTCACCATTCTCATCTCATTACGCTCCATTCTGTTGACATCCTCTACTTTAACGGCCCATGTTTCTGAGGCATACGTCATTGCACTTCTAACACATGAGGCATACACCTTTCCCTTCAGGGGGAGAGGCATTCTTTTCATGGTCAGGATTGGCATCAATTCTCTGAACTTCCCCCAGCCACACCTAATTCTAGCAACAGTGGCAGCCTCAGCCCCACCACCGGCAGAGATGGTATCTCCTAGGTAACAAAACTTGTTCACCAGCTCCAAAGACTCATTTCCAAAATTCACAGCCACAGGATCATCACTTAACACAAGCTCGCCTTTGCACACTACGCACTCAAATTTCTCTATTTCTGACTTATCCTTCGGCAGGGGCCCCTTTATTCTACTACAGCGCTTACTCCCATGGTGTACCCAACATCGACAGATGCTACATTGAATTGAGTTAACGCCCACTCCCTTTCCACACACTGCACATGGGTATGCACCGCTCTTTTCCACATTGCCTCGTCTCAAACTACAATGCATAACCTTGGTTTTGTTAATATTGACTCTTAAACCCTTGCTCGCCATGCCCTCTCTCCACTCTCTGAATTTGGCCTCAGCATCCTGCATACTGTCAGCTATTAGGACTAAATCGTCTGCATAAAACAGTTCCAACGGGAGTCCGCCTCTAAAAATTCTAGACAGCGCCTCCAAGACCATAATAAAGAGGAGGGGGCTTAACACAGAACTCTGATGGACTCCAACACGGACTGCGAACTCATCACTCAGTACACCCTTCACCCTCACCGAACTTCGCGAATCCTCATACATCTTCATTATCACACGCACCAGCCCCTCTTCCACACCATGTTTCCTCATAGCCCACTGTACAACATCTCTAGGTACCCTATCAAAGGCCTTCTCCAGGTCCACAAACACAAAGTAAAGATCCCTGCCTTTTAGTAAGTATCTTTCCTGTATCTGCCTGACTATGAAGAGAGCATCGGTTGTACCATGTCCTGGCATAAAACCAAACTGCATATCATCAATAGAGATGCTTTGCCTGATCAAACCCTCAAGGACTCTCTCACAGACCTTCATGATTTAGTCAAGCATTTTCAGGCCCCTATAATTTCCTCTATCTAGCGCATCCCCTTTTCCTTTGTATATATTTACTATTACACTTTTGAGCCAATCCTCTGGGATTTTCTCATCTTTAATAATGGTGTTTATCAACTCAGTGACTAAGTTTACACCAATCTCCCCTGAGGCTTTTATCATCTCAGCGACAATGTCGGAGCAACCTGGAGCTTTACCGTCCTTCATTTTATTGATTGCGTCGCTCACTACAGCTGGTGCTATCAAAGGAGGGGGCCCAGATATTGGTTTTTCGATACTAAGCTGTTCCTTATCCCATTCAAACTCTACATTTAGCAGATTATATTCTTCTTTTTATCACTATAAGCACAATATAGATTTCCATCCAGACACGGGGTGTCAGGAATATTATGTAGCCCATTATCACTGAGCAGCTGGTACTCCCAACAGCACCATATAGATTGTAAAGGTTCCAAGGTAGAGTTGGAGACAGGAGCTTCCACATAAATGTTGAACAAGGTGGCGCAGGAGTCGGTTACCTAGGGTTTGCGTCAACTGAGCCAATTGAGTAATTGATTTCTGCACCATCCTGCATTGCAATTGGGAATTGGGACCAAGAAAAACATGGGATCCGACCTTACGGTCTGGCCTTGAATAACAAAAAACTGACAAGCGAGGCATCTCTGAACAGGGCTGCCTGGAGCGCCATCATAAGGACATGAAACCGGAACCGCACTTCCGAGTGTAGTACTTGTTATATACTGTACGTTTAGGTATGTACAAGTTCTGTTCCTTTTTGAGATTTTACTTTTGATAGTCAAAATAGTATGATTGTATTAGGAGACTTTCTTGCTATGCATTAGTTAATAATTCTTAGGCAACTGTTGAATAAGATACTACACTCTAAATTAAATTATACTCTTTTTACTTACATAAATATTATCTCAGAGAGGAACGGAACTTGTGCAAGGAACGGTACATCCATACATTTATAAACCGATTGTTCCTCACGAAGTGTGGTTCTGGTCTCACAACCTAATGGTGGCGCTCCAGGCAGCCCTGTTCAGAGCTGTCTCACTTCACTTGTCAGGTTTTATACTTATTTAAGATCAGACCTTACGTATATACTGTACAGTATATAAATCAAGAGCAGCAATAAAGATAATGGAGGTACTCACAGGTCAATTAATCCGGACATGTTGCTGAAGGCTCCATTCTCGACCACTGATATCCGGTTGTGACGTAGATACCTGTAAGGGTCGAGGTGGTGGTTGAGATAGTGGTTGGTGAGGGCTATGCTATAATCTATTCACTGTAAGTAGGCGAGAAATCATGACTTCTACCCTCTTTAACTCAAAAAGAGCGAGCGGGTGCCCAACCCCGAAAGGGGTTGAAATAGGAGAGCTATCCCCCCGCCAAAGGTGGCTTTCTAGGGCCTTTCCTAGCTGATGCTGGGAGGAATGGGTTCTAGTCATGTGGTGATGGGCTGGTCTATCAGAGTCAGAACTGAGCGATCTCTGCCATACCCATAGCTTACTCTGACTGTTCCTTTTACTTATATTTTTTCTAGATCTCAAGTGACGGCGTCTCTTCCGTGGATTGACCTCCCAATCTACCAAGATTGGAAGCCAAAGCGTCACATTTCTCCTTTGCCCCTCAACTTTCTCTTCATAATTGCTGAGGGGCACAGGGCACTGGGTGGGGCTATGGTTTCCCGGGCGTTTCCGCACCTTCCTCAGTTCCCCACCATGGAGTGGCTTCGGTCACCCAGGCTTTATTGTGGTAGGCAGGGAGGGTTCTGTGGGCCGGTCGGTTATGGCCTTGGCATTGATCGGGCCTTGGGGCTGTTCGGCCAGGCAGTCTGGGGAACAACAACAACAACTCAAAAAGAGCAAAGGCAAATTGTCTGTAAATTTCCACATCAATTCCTTGACTGACTCTTCCCCAACTGGTAGAAATATTAGCTCGATTACTCTAATTGTTTTTTTAGTTAGAGAGGTTAGAGGTCATGATTTCTCGTCTACTTATAGCGAATAGACTATAGTTTTGGTGGAGGTAATTGCTATAGTGGGCAGTTCGCATAGTAGTTGGTTATGCTTGTGGTATTGGTCATGATGGTAGTTGCTAGTGGGTGTGGATGTGGTATTTGTGAAAGTGGTTGCATGGTGATTATTGTAGTAGCGGTAATTATGGTAATTACTATACTGGGTGTAGTTGTGATAGTGGATGCATTGACCACTTGCGAGTTTCAGGCTATAAGGAAGTTGGAGCCGTGAACATCGATATTACACAGAAACGCAATAATAATGTACGCTTTTGATGGATAGATGGTATGTTGAATTGGATTTTATGTATTTATAAATGTACTACGACCATATTTTACCTGTACATTGTTAAATATCGTTGTCTACAGCTCCAACTTCTTTATAGAACGAAACTCGCAAGTCGGCAATTGGTGGTAGTGTTTGGTAATTGTTGTGGTAGTGGTGATGATGAGTTACTATAGTGAGAATAACTGTGGTAGCAATGTTAGTGGTTGGTGATCGTTGTGGTAGTGGTGATGATGAGTTACTATAGTGAGAATAACTGTGGTAGCAATGTTAGTGGTTGGTGATCGTTGTGGTAGTGGTGATGATGAGTTACTATAGTGAGAATAACTGTGGTAGCAATGTTAGTGGTTGGTGATCGTTGTGGTAGTGGTGATGATGAGCTACTATAGTGAGAATAACTGTGGTAGCAATGTTAGTGGTTGGTGATCGTTGTGGTAGTGGTGATGATGAGTTACTATAGTGAGAATAACTGTGGTAGCAATGTTAGTGGTTGGTGATCGTTGTGGTAGTGGTGATGATGAGTTACTATAGTGAGAATAACTGTGGTAGCAATGTTAGTGGTTGGTGATCGTTGTGGTAGTGGTGATGATGAGTTACTATAGTGAGAATAACTGTGGTAGCAATGTTAGTGGTTGGTGATCATTGTGGTAGTGGTGATGATGAGTTACTATAGTGAGAATAACTGTGGTAGCAATGTTAGTGGTTGGTGATCGTTGTGGTAGTGGTGATGATGAGCTACTATAGTGAGAATAACTGTGGTAGCAATGTTAGTGGTTGGTGATCGTTGTGGTAGTGGTTATGATGAGTTACTATAGTGAGAATAACTGTGGTAGCAATGTTAGTGGTTGGTGATCGTTGTGGTAGTGGTGATGATGAGTTACTATAGTGAGAATAACTGTGGTAGCAATGTTAGTGGTTGGTGATCGTTGTGGTAGTGGTGATGATAAGCTACTATAGTGAGAATAACTGTGGTAGCAATGTTAGTGGTTGGTGATCGTTGTGGTAGTGGTGATGATAAGCTACTATAGTGAGAATAACTGTGGTAGCAATGTTAGTGGTTGGTGATTGTTGTGGTAGTGGTGATGATGAGTTACTATAGTGAGAATAACTGTGGTAGCAATGTTAGTGGTTGGTGATCGTTGTGGTAGTGGTGATGATGAGTTACTATAGTGAGAATAACTGTGGTAGCAATGTTAGTGGTTGGTGATCGTTGTGGTAGTGGTGATGATGAGTTACTATAGTGAGAATAACTGTGGTAGCAATGTTAGTGGTTGGTGATCGTTGTGGTAGTGGTGATATTGGTAGCTTCTATTGGGTGTAGTTGTGGAGGTTATGATAATAGTGGGTGATGGTAGGGGTAGTGGTGATAATGATTTAAATTGTATTGGGTGTTATAATAGTTGAAGTACTGATTGGTGATTGTTATAGTGGTGATATTATTTAATATAGTGGGTATAGTTGTTGTTGTTGCTGTTGGTGTTCCCCAGGCTGTCTGGCCAAACAGCCCCAAGGTCCTGAGCAAGGCCAAGGCCATAAACGAGCGGCCTCACAAAACCTTCCTTGCTTACCACTAATAAAGCCTGGTTGACCGAAGCCACTCCAAGGCAGGGAGCTGAGGAGGGTGCGGAAACGCCCGGGAAACCCAAGCCCCACCCAAGGCCCTGTGCCCCTCAGCATTTATGAAGGGAAAGTTGAGGGGCAAAGGAAAAATGTGACGCTTTGGCTCCCAATCTGCCAACCTCTAGGTTGGCAGTAGGGAGGTCAATCCACGGAAAAGACGAGTCACTTGAGATCTAGAAATGATATAAGTAAAATGAACAGTCAGAGTAAGCTATGGGTATGGCAGAGATCGCTCAGCTCTCACTCTGATAGACCAGCCCATCACCACATGACTAGAACCCAATCCTCTCAGCATCAGCTAGGAAAGGCCCTAGAAAGCCGCCTTTGGCGGGGGGATAGCACCCCTATTTCAACTCCTTTCGGGGTTGGGCACCCGCCAGTGATAGTTGTGGTAGTTATGATCATGGTAGTTGCTATAGTGGGTGTAATTGTGGTTGTGGTAGTGATTGGTGATAGTTGTGGTAGTGGTTGGCAATGGTTGTGGTAGTTATAATAATGGTAGATGCTATAGTGATGATAATGGTAGTTGTGGTAGTGGCTGGTGATAGTTATGATAATGGTAGTTGCTATAGTGATTGTAGTTGTGGTAGTGGTAGGTGATAGTTGTGGTAGTGGTTGGTGATAGTTGTGGTAGCTATGATAATAGTAGTTGCTACAGTGATTGTAGTTGTGGTAGTGGTAGGTGATAGTTGTGGTAGCTATGATAATGGTAGTTGCTATAGTGATTGTAGTTGTGGTAAGAGTAGGTGATGGTTGTGGTAGTGGCTGGTGATAGTTGTGGTAGTTATGATAATGGTAGTTGCTATAGTGATTGTAGTTGTGGTAGTGGTAGGTGATAGTTGTGGTACCTATGATAATGGTAGTTGCTATAGTGATTGTAGTTGTGGTAAGAGTAGGTGATAGTTGTGGTAGTGGCTGGTGATAGTTGTGGTAGCTATGATAATGGTAGTTGCTATAGTGATTGTAGTTGTGGTAAGAGTAGGTGATAGTTGTGGTAGTGGCTGGTGATAGTTGTGGTAGCTATGATAATGGTAGTTGCTATAGTGATTGTAGTTGTGGTAAGAGTAGGTGATAGTTGTGGTAGCTATGATAATGGTAGTTGCTATAGTGATTGTAGTTGTGGTAAGAGTAGGTGATAGTTGTGCTAGTGGCTGGTGATAGTTGTGGTAGCTATGAAAATGGTAGTTGCTATAGTGATTGTAGTTGTGGTAGTGGTTGTTGTTGTTGTTGTTGTTGTTCCCTAAGCTGCCTGGCCGAACAGCCCCGAGTCCCTGAGAAAGGCCATGGCCACGATCGGGCTTTCCCACAGAGCTCTCATTGAGTGTAGATTGTGTTGTTGGCGTAAGTGGTTGTGTGAAATGCAGTCTTCTATGATGTGTTTAATGGTATGGGGTGCTGTGTTACATCTCGGGCAGGCGTCGACAACGGAGTCATCCAGTCTGTTCTGATAGCTCAGGAGAGCTGGATGGTGTCCGCATCTCAGCCTGGCCAGGTGGACTCTGTCCTCGCGAGGAAGGGAGGATTCGGAAGGATGGATTTCGGGAGGTCGTGCATGCAGCTGCGTGTTGTCTGTGAGTGAGTGGATGGATCGGTGAGAGATATGAGTATGGATGTGCTTCTGGAAGTTGGTTCGGGGTGGGCAGGGAGGGAGAGAGAACAATAATTGTGTGTGATACCGTGTGCTGGGTGTTGTTTTGATATTTCTTGGTGTCTGTGGGTGTGTTGCCATGTAGTTTAGTGGGTGGTCTTGGTTCGTGGAGGCTGCTGCCAGGAATTGAGTGCCTCTCATGTCCAGATGGTCTTTGACTTTGAGGATTTTGGTTTCTTGATGTAGGTGATCTGTGGGTGAAGTAGCTGTGCAGCCTGTAATGATCTTCAGGGCTTTGTTTTGAATAGTCTGTAAGGTCTTATGATGTGTTTCAGCTAGGTTAGAAGCCCAGGCTGGGCTTGCGTATTCCATCACTGATCTTATGTATTGTTTATATACTGTGGTGGTAGTTTCTTTGTTGTGTCCAAATTTTGTGTGAGCAAGTGACCTGAGGGCGTTAAGTCTGGGTGTCAGTTTCTTTTTAATGTTTGTGGTGTGCTGTTTGAATGTCATATGAGTATCATATGTTACTCCTAGGATTTTGGGTGTGTGTGTATGTGTTAGGGGTGTGTTGTTTATGGTGAGTTGAGGGATGTATTCGTGTTCTCCTGTCCAACTTGTGAGCAGGGTTGCGGTGGATTTGGCTGGGGCTTAAGTCTGTTTGTAGTGCACCAGCCATGTAGTGTATTGAGATAGGGTTGAAGGAGATCTGTTGCTCTTTTTGGGTCATGGTGTGTGCATGTGAGTGTTATGTCATCTGCATAGGAGGCTAAGTTTATTTGGGGCGTATTGGGTGTAGTTATATCGTGCATGTACAGATTGAAGAGTGCGGGCGATAGGATGGATCCTTGTGGGACTCCGTTTGGAAAGTTTCTGATTTTAGATGACTGACCGGCAAAAGATACGTGTGCACATCTGCCTGCTAGGAAGTTGGCCAGCCACCTTTTTGTGTTGTTGTGCATGTTTGTGTTGTAGATTTTGTTTGTTAGGTTGTGGCGGGGGATGGCATCGAAGGCTTTACTAATGTCGAGTGTGGCTAATAGTGATCTGTGTGGTGGTCTAGCTGAGTTGATGCCGTTGAAAGCTCTTTGTGTAAGGTCTGTGAGAAGAGTGTTTGTGGAGTGCAGTGGCCTAAAGTCATGTTGTGTTGGAGCTAGGGGTAGGTCAGGTGTAATTAGTTGTAATACTAGGCGTTCCATGACTTTGGAGGGGGAGCAAAGAAGTGTGATGGGGCGGTGCGAGGAGGGTAGCGTGGGGTCTTTGTTGGGTTTGGGGATTGTGATGATGATACCATGCTTCCAAATATCTGGTATTGTGTTGTGTGAATAGCTGTAGTTTGATATGTTAGTGAGTGCTTGTATGCCTTGTGGTCCCAGGTGTCTGAGGTGTATGTTGCTTATGTTGTCTAGGCCACAGGCAGGTGAGTGCTTGAGATTGTTGATGATATGCTTTGTCTGGTGATTGGTGAAGGGTGTATAGTCAGGGTCTGTGGGGAATTGTCTCTTACGTAGGATGACACGTCGGTCGTCTTTGTGAGGTTTTAGGTGGCTGACATGTGAAAAGTAATTGATGAGAGTGTTTGCTTGTTGTTTACATGAAGGAGTAGAGTCTGTTGTTGTGATTGCAGCATGTGATTGTGTTGTGTTGCTGTTGGAAAGTGTGATGCTGTTTAGTGTTTTGTAGAGTTTTTTGGGGTTTGTTTTGTGATCAAGTGTTTGTAGGAAGTTATTCCAATTTAGTTTTTGTTGTTCTTGTATTTTGTTATTAGTTTGGGTGTTGAGTGCTTGAATTTGTTGTGTGATGTCTTGTGTGTGGGGTGCTGGGGAGTGTTTCAGTATGTCGCGTTGTCTGATGAGGTTTTGAATTTCTGGTGTGAAGTTGGGGTTGTGTCTTTTCCTGTTACCTCTTGGAATGTGTTTCTTGTCGGATAGTTTTATTGAGTATGTGTACAGCATTGTTGATGTTAGTGATGGGTGTACTGTTTAGAGTTGTGAAGTGTTGTTCTGTCTCATTTGTGAATGCTTCCCAGTTAGCTCTTTTATAATTGGTGTATGTGTGTTTGTGGCTAGCTGGGGTGAGTCTGGTTTTGGTGGTGATAATGATCGGGAGGTGGTCAGAGCCTAAGGTTCTGACCACCCTCCAGGATGTTGTGGGGGCGAGTTCTGGGGAGCAAAAGGTGATGTCTGGAGATGATGGGTTATAGAGGGCTTGGTGAGGAATATGGGTATGTTGATGGATGTCGTTAAGGATGATGAGGTTATCGGTTTGGTTTTGTAGTACCAGCCCTCTGTCTGTGTCGGGGTTGTCGACAAACCAGGCCGACGTCTTGGTGTTGAAGTCACCACCCAGGATGATGTGTGGGGTGTGTGGGGTGTTTGTGATGTGTTGTAAGTGTGGTCTGTATTCATTTGGTACTGTAGAGGATGTTTGGGGAGGGATGTATGTGTTTATGATGGTTATGTTGGAGTTGTTGCCAGTGCGTATTTTAATTGACTGTATTTCTGTTGTGTTATCATTTGGGGGGAAGAGGGATTTGGTTTGTACACTGGTTACTATGCATGATATTTCTTTGTGTACCAGGGTGATGAGTCCACCGCCCCCGCCGACAGCCCGGTCTTGTCTGATGGTGGTGAAATTATGAAATGTGGGTGTTTTTTGTGTTGTGCGGAGTTTTGTTTCTTGTAAGATGGCAATGTGTATGTTGTGTTGTTTGATGAAGTGTGAGAGTTCGTGTTTCTTTGTGTTGATGCCATCTATGTTCCATGTGGTAGTGGTAGGTGATAGTTGTGGTAGTAGTTGGTAATAGTTGTGGTAGCTATGATAATGGTAGTTGCTATAGTGATTGTAGTTGTGGTAGTGGTAGGTGATAGTTGTGGTAGTGGTTGGTGATAGTTGTGGTAGTTATGATAATGGTAGTGGGTGATGTTGTGATGGTTGTGGTAGTGGTGACAATGATTTTGTGATTGTTCTGATATCGGATGATGATAACATGATTATCCCTTTGAGTACCAGCGAGGTGTGTTACATTTTATTCAAGCTATATTTAGACGATATTATGCAGCTTAAGAAAGATCTGCGGTAGTTAAAAGAGTTGGTTGAGATAGTTTGAAGTCTTATTACTGTCAGAGGTCCTTCCTAAGCTGAATACAGTCGTCTAATAGTTGCCAGAATATGATGAAAAGGACGTCCCTGGTACTGAATGGGTTATCATCATATATCTCTTATCTTGTCTATGTTTTTGGTGGACAGGATATCTAACTAAATATATGAACATGTTTTGAAGAAAGTTGGGAGAGTTCATTTACTTCCCAAAACAGATGAGTAACTTTTAATTAAGGTTGTTTTGATCCCCCTGCGCACCCCTTAATAACCTGTCATAAATGATATTCACTGATATGGAACCTCGCTACCGAAAGATTTTGCACAAACATTTTCAAATTATATTTTGACCCGAACGAGTAAGTAGAAGGCTCGATGCTTTAATATAATATGTATCTTAATAAATAAAGGTCAATGTTTGTCTGTTTGTCAGTTACCCGACCTTTGTTACTAAACTCCTCCCACAGTTTTGGTGCCAGGTGGGAGTGTGGGGCACCGTTGGAAAGCCCAGGCTTTGGAGATGGTTTTAGGCGAGTTTAGTGGAAATCAGAGACACTTTTGTTTAATAAAATATTCGGCAGAACTTATGTAGTATACGGGAGCGAAAAAAAAATCGAAAACAAAATATTGCCGTTTGGGGCAGAAGGAGGCCTCCGATCGAAAAGGTGTATGGAACGAAAGTTGTTCGCAGCTCCCCAAAATGGGGGTACGGATGAGGTCAGATCCAAAATTGGAGGTCATTTAGCGGCCGAAATCGAGATCGCTGTTTAATGAGGCACAGGGAGGTCGAGGCCGGTGATTATGGTAGTAGTAGTATTTATGGTAGTAGTGATTGATGATGGTGATTATGGTAGTAGAATTTAAACCCGGGCAACGCCGGGAACCCCTCCTAGTAGTATATATATATATATTATATACAATTGCACCACCCTCAATACTGATGCAGTAACTTACATATGGCATATATACATTGAAAAAGATGTGTAGATGCAGTACGAATAATCCTGAATTCTATTAATTTTGTTGTGTGTGAAGCCAATCGAGTTTTAACCCCATATAAAATACTGTGTCAATAATGTAAATACGTGTGCGGAAAAAAAACATATACTGTAATTAATTATGGTATTATGTACACATATGTTCACCATATAAGAAGACTAACACCACAGTACAAACAGAAAATAATACATGTGTCTAAGATCATTTAACAAACCCAGTAAGATTGGGCACGACCGTAACATGAAGGGATTGGTAATACTGTATGATGTAAATTGGGTTAAAACGAATGGATACGGAGAGAGAGAGAGAGTAGATAGAGATATATATAACCTAGGCTGTATAGTTAGTAATTTAAAAGTTAGTGCATTTCCTATTTTTCTGTATGCAAGTATAACTATATGTATTCATTGTTGTATGAAAGACGCTGTACATTACAATGAACATTTACTTTACAATTGATGTATATCAAATTATATTCACAAATCAGTTTCCATTGATAGAAGTTCATAATCTGAAATATCCCAGACATTTATGTGAACTGTAGTGTATAATTATATAAAATGGAGAGAAACATACATGAATGAAGTTATAAGTTAAATAATGACATGACAGAAATATAGGATTATGAGAGGGTTGTTATTTGACGAACAACAATTAGTGATGAGTGAAGAAAAGGTGAGGAAGGAATAACGAGGGTGATACAGGTTAAGGGGAGGCAGACCGTTTTTCTGAATCCCTTTCTCCCTAATGTTTAGCCCCACTAGTTTTGAAATTATAAGACGTTCGGCCCATTAGTTTGGCGATTTTAACACCTTTCACCCCATTTCGTTGTCAATTTCAAGACCTTTCGTGCCATTTAGGTGTCGATTATTTCCTGGAGAGCGATAGCGAGCCTGCAATTTTAAGAGGAATTGGCCTTCGGCCGGGACATTTTTCTACCAAAATGTTTTACAAATTTATCTTTAATTGGGATCTAGGAAGTGTGTTTCTAAGCTTGATGGAGGTCTAGGGAGGAAACTAAAAAAATATATGAATATATGAATTAATAGACCAAACAAACGGCCAGTCTCCCCTTAAGGTATATTAAACAAAACCATAGAAAAATGGAGAGCTTGGAAGGGATGTTAAAATGACACATTTAAATTGAAATTAATGTAACCAAGGGGGTAGAAAAATAAAAATAGGTCAAATTGTGAATGATGTAAGCAATTAGAATGACATGAGGAATATGGAAGATATGTTAATGAAAGCAAATTGAGTTTAAATTAATGTAGATCATGGAAGAGAGATATTCAACGGATATAGTGTTAAGGGGAGACAGACCCCTTTTTTCTTTTTGGTCTATTAATTAATTTATTCCTTTATTTCGTAGTTTTCTCACTAGACCTTCATCAAAGAGACCTTCATCAGTGGCAGAGCGGTCTTGCCACTGGACTGGTAATCCAATGGACCCGGGTTC
>CM064495.1:37580375-37806951 GCA_032716605.1 Paralithodes platypus | reverse complement strand
ATGCCAAAACAAAATACCCTCATTGTTCCCTGATAAATAGCACTGTATGAATATTCCCATATTCAAAATATTCTACAGGGTGGGCAATGCCTAGTGAGTTAACTGCTCGATAGATGGCGTTCTGATACAGTGAGGAGGCCCTAGCCGGGGGAGTGAGACTGTCAAGTGCCGCGAAGCAGCTTCAGAGATGGATTTGGGTTCGAGCCGTGAACAGGTGCTTCACATGCCTCACTCCCTAGGCTGGAACAAGACCACCCCCCCCCCCCCCCCCCTCACGGGCCTCACCGGTGTTCAGCGGTAGGTGAAAGGCTATCAACCCTATGCCCGAGAGGGAGTAGTTGGAATATCGAAACAAAAAATAGATTAGAAACAGACCCCCTAGATATATTTTTACATTTTTCGGCAGAAAAATGTCCCGGCCAAAGAATGTTCAGGCTCCCCCGCTAATCGCTACCCGGGGAATAATCGACACCTGAAATGGCACGAAAGTGTCTTAAAATTGACAACGAAAATGGGAAGAACTGTTTTTAAAATCGCCAAACTAATGGCCCGAACGTCCTTGATAATTAAAAAACTACGTGGGGCTCAACATTAGAAGAAGAGGGGCGTCCTAGAAAAATGTCTGTCCCCCTTAAAAACTAACTGCATAGCATTGTTGTTAGGTAGCTCACACAAAACCCTGTACAATTTACATACTTTCTTTGAAGAATGTGCCTCAACCTTTCCTATGTACAACACATACACACACGCCCGTCACCGGTTTTTTCTTATACTCTTTACAACCTCCACATTTCTATTCCATTACGTTTGGGACTGTGCCCCTCACACACAACCCAATTTTCAAAACCACCAGGGATAACGACCGGGAGGATCCGATGTCAGCCATGAATGTAATGTAGATCTCCGATCAGCAAAACCAAAAATTTGATTAAAGAACGGTCTGGCTGCATTTCTCAAAACCGCAACTTTAAAGGTTTTCTATGGCAAACGCCGTCGTAGCATACTCAATACATTTTTCAGATTTAGTAGGAACTAGTGTTTACTGAAAATTATGAATGTGATTGGTATAACAGAATCTTGGCTGCCCATACTAGTAAGATTAGAGATCTTTTTAGCAGAGTATTCCACTATTGCCCGGTTATGTAATGTTTGAGAAAAGCCGAATAAATAAATAATGGAGGTGGCGTTTTATTGATATCTCAAAGAAAGTCTTAACCCGACCCCACACTTTTCAAAACCTCAAATTGTGATAACTGGTCGACAAGCCTCTTGTGTGCTAATAAGAAATAATAAAGGTACAAAATAATACTTTGCATTAATATACATACCTCCTCAGCTTCAATCAGTGCAAAAACTGACCGGGGGTAGAAATTTATGAACAAATTGCAGATGTAAGTAACTCACCAATATACCGTAGTTTGGGCGACTTTAATTTACCTGTGACCAAGTGGGGCGATACTCTTACTTCACAACATCCACATGCCGGACATGACTTGTATACCAACTTGCAAGAGTGAAGGTTTCGCTTTACAATCAAATTTGTTTGAACACCGACCCCGTGGTAATGCATAACGTTCTTGACATTGTACTTGCAACAAAAGAAGAATTTAATAGAGAATTTGAATGTTTGGTGAATGAATTCAAGTACCAGCGAGACCATCGTACGATCAACTTTCACTTTAAACTTTACTAGTAACGAACCAAATAGTAGCATCGAAAAAGTCCCTAATTTACAAGAAAGCAAACTTTCAGATAAACTTAGAGCTATGTTTAAAGAAACTGACTGGAGCTTTTTAATTAACAATAACGACATAAATTACATCTTGGAAGTTATTTCTGCGAAACCACCTTACCTAAAAGCAGTGCAAGACTGCATACCATCGAAAATACGGCGTCGCCAGGCCATAATAATAAGCCCAAATGGTGGAATACATGATATTTCAAACTGGGGGGGGCCTGGCTTGCTAACTAATGTGTCTAATGATAGATTAAAATCCTCACAAAATGAACAAGAACGGGTGAATTTTGTAGATCTACGACGCAAAATCCCAAAAAGTTTTAATTAAGCAAAGTAAAAAGACCCTAGAGTTACTTCCATCAAAGTAAAACAAACCCGAAAAGAATTCTATAGTATATATCCAGAAAGAAAGAAGTAGTTACTTCAACTGTTGGACCGTGTAGTCGATGAAAATGGAGATATACACCAAAGACTAGTACAAATGAGTAATGGCCCTCCAATACCTTCTTTGCATCAGGTTTTACAACCGAGAAGACCTCAGTGATATCCCTACACCATCGCCGATTCAGATTGATAATTCAGATAGTTCTATCAGCAATATCACCGTTACAGAGAGAGAAGTATTGAATTGTTTAGATAAACGAAAGGTAAATAAAACGCCTGGTACCTGAATAGCAAGTCTCGCCTCAGAGTTTCTAAAGGAAGCTAGGATGAGCTCTCCAAACCACTGTACATTATCCTATTCAAACTTAAATCCCTCATTTGAGGCAGTTCTGGAACTATGCCTGAATCATGTTCGGAAGAATAGCCAAACGTAACACCGATATTCAAAAAAGGCAGCAAATCCCTACCCAGTAACTCATCGTCCCATTAGCTTAACCTCAGTTGTATGTAAAATGCTAGAAACGGTCAATAAGAGACAGACCTCGTAAAATCACTTAGAGGAAAATAACATACTTAAATATACTCAACAACGGGCTTTTCCGTAAAAAACGTTCCTGTTTAACAAGAACCTCTTAGACTTCTTCCCGATAGCCTCACCTCTACCTCTCACGAGTGAGGAGTAAAGCTGTAGATATTATACATACCTTGATTTTCCCAAGAGGCCTTTGAAAAGTTCCCCACAAAAACGTTTAATCTGCTAAAGACTAAAAGCGCATGGAATACAAGACGGTGTTTTGAATTGGATAGAAAATTGGCTCAGCGACAGAAAGCAAAGAGTAGTCATAAACGGTAAGGCATCTACATGGTACCATGTAAGTAGCGGGTACCCCAGGGAATCGGTACTAGGAACCATTCTCTTGTCTAATTTACAATCAACAACATAGATTAGGGTCTCAACTCTGTACAATCTGCCACATTTCATTTCAATCTCAAAAATTGCATCAAAGGCATCGACAAAATATGGAGGTAGTTAAGTACTATCACTACATCGACCATCTAATTACCACGCGCTGGGAAACGGTTGCAAATTATTGGTAAAGTCTTTTAACCTCACCCGAATCTAAGAATTTCTTCTTCAATCGAGTTGTCACTTGGTGGAATGGCCTTCCCCGAGACATTATAGACTGCAGCACACCGTTGATTCAGTTAAATTCCGCTTAGACAAATCTATCTCGCATCAAACCCGCGACCTGACTGGCGCTGTGTAAATGAATAACTTTATTTTATCCTCCCCGTCAGTGTACCACACCCCGATGTTCCCCTACTGAACTTCCTAGTCCTGCCACGTTTTGGCAGGGCAGTAGTTTTCCCTTCCAATGTTCCCCTACCCACTCTAAACCGACTGTTTTTGGTATCACTTTGATTGCTCAGTGTTTTGGAGGACAAGCACTAGAAGGGTCCACTAGATCTTTTGTTTGATGGGAAAATTTGTTGTATTTTCTTTGTACAACGTTTGTAGATTGTTCTTTTGCTTCCCTAATGTCGTGAACCTTCAGAGAGAGAGGAGAGAGATAAAGAGGAGAGAGAGAGAGAGAGAGAAGAGAGAAGAGAGAGAGCGAAGAGAGGAGAGAGAGAGAGAGGAGAGGAGGAGAGAGAGAGAGAGAATAGAGAGAGAGAGAGAGAGAGAGAGAGAGAGAGAAGATAAGAGAGAGAGAGAGAGAGAGAGAGAGAGAGAGAGAGAGAGAGAGAGAGAGAGAGAGAGAGAGTAGGTATGGTGGAGTGGTTTTACTATTGGTTAAATAATCTTGAAATCCCGGACTATAAATACTGATGTGTCGATAGGATGAAAGTATTGGGATGATTTACACAAAGCCATACAAAATTATGCTCTCCCTGTTTCCAAAACATTAGCATTGTTTGCATATTCCCAAAATCAATAAATGTATTGGGGCCTAGTGCCTACCGAGTAAAAAGCTCAATAGGTACAAAGGAATACAAAGGAAATCAAGCAACAACAGATCTAGTGACCCTTCTAGGTTGCTTGTCCTCCAAACACTGAGGATCAAGTGTCCAAACAGTGGTTTAGAGTGGGTAAGGGAACATTGGAAAGGGAATTACTGCCCTGGAACTAATGTCCGTGGCAGGATTAGGAAGTTAGTAGGGGACAGATGGGTTAGTAACTGAGGTGGGATAAAATAAAGTTATTCATATACAAACGCAGTCAGTCGCGGGATTGATGCGAGATATTTGTCTAGGGGGAGTTAAAATGAATCAACGGTGAGGCAGTCTAAAACGTTTGGGGGAAGCCCATCCTACAAGTTGACAACTCGATTGAAGAAGAAATTCTTAGATTCGTGTGAGTTAAAAGATTTCCCAATAATTTTGCAACCGTTTCCCCGATTGGTCGATAGTGAAGTACTTACTACAGTTCATATTGTCGATGCCTTTGATGATTTTGAACACTTGAATTAAGTCACCTCTTAATCTGCGCTGGGTTAAAGGAAATATATTTAATTCTCTAAGACGCTCTTCGTATGGTTTGTTCTTTAGGCTAGGTATCATTTTGGTAACTCTACGTTGAACTCGTTCTAACTTGTTTATATCTTTTTGGTAATAAGGGCACCAGGATTGAACGCAGTATTCCAGAAGAGGGCGGACTAAGGAATTGTAAAGGGTTAGGATAACTTCTTTGGATTTATGCTCAAATGACCTGCCTATAAAGCCAATTATTTTGTTTGCCTTCTTAACAACTTCTGAACATTGTTGACTCGGTTTTAGGTTACTCGATATTGTTACTCCCCGATCGGTTTCTCTGTTTACATTCTTAAGCTGAGTGCCATGCATCGAATAGTTTGCTTTCTCATTTAGGTATCCGATATGTAGTACTTTACATTTATCCGCATTGAAACTCATTTGCCAAATTTGGGCCCAACATGACAATTTATCTAGATTGTGTTGCATATCGTCAACTTGTTCTTGGTAGTGAGAGAGAGAATCAACTAAGCCTGTTCCTGGTATCAGGGCCCTATATTATGATAAAACAAAAATTGCTGAACAAACAAATATAGTTGTAAACATAATTTCCTGTTGTTCAAAGTTGCGTAGATACATATGGAACTTGTCTGCAAAGTATGGACGATATCGAGTAATATTCAAGAGAACAGTAGATTTTACATTACGATAATACATTTATCGCCGGGGTCGACGCTATCCAGCACGGGAAGGGGGGGAGGGGGGGTTGTAGGAGATAATCAATGTGATTTTTACCCTTCACTTGCACTTTCCTACACTAGGCAGGATTTTAGCACAAAAACAATATATATAAGTTTCGGGGGTGCGATATTTGGGTTGGGGGGGGGGTTGAAGATGTTGGATAGTTTATTTTATTTTTTACTTGCACTTTCCTACTCTGTAGGAAGGATTTTTAGCAAAAATAAAAACAAACATGCTTTCTGGGTCCCCAAAGGTGGAGCCTCCCCTTAAAGAAGGATCTATGAATAGTTCAAAAGGTTAAGCGAGATAGTTTAAGGCATGTTAATTGTTGGAGGCCATTTAGAAACTAATAAATATGTCTAATAGTAGCCAGAATAAAGATAAAAGGACGTCACTGGTACAGATGGGGATAATGTGTCTTACTCACAGTGACTCGAGTCCTGTGAAGCCTTGTAGCGTCTCGGGTGTCACCTCCTCCACCAGGTTGTGCTCCAGGAACCTGTTGGGGAAACGGAATAGATTTTTATTAACACAATTATTAGTATCATTATAAAATTATATCTATCTATCTATATTATTAAATCAGTTTGTGTGTCTGTCTGTTTTTCTGTCTGTGCGTTCTTAATAGGCGGCCGCAGTTTTGGACCTGGGGAGCTGAAACTTTGCATGTGGGTGTCAATTGACCTGGGTCAGGTCATAGAGGGGGCGAGGCCACGATCGGAGATCGTTTCGAGGCCGAAATTGAAAACAAATAAAAAAATAAAATGAAAAAAATTGCCGTTTGGGGTAGAAGGAGGCCTCCAATCAAAAAGGTGTATGAAATGAAAGTTGTTCGCAGCCCCCCAAAATGGGGATACGGATGAGGTCAGATCCAAAATCGGAGGTCATTTAGCGGCCGAAATCGAGGTCGCCGTTTACTGAGGCACAGGGAGGTCGAGGCCGGTGATTATGGTAGTAGTAGTATTGTGATGATTGGCGGCCGCAGTTTTGGACCTGGGGAGCTGAAACTTTGCATGTGGGTGTCAATTGACCTGGGTTAGGTCAAAGAGGCGGTGAGGCCATGATCGGAGGTCGTTTCGAGGCCGAAATTGAAAAAGAAATGAAAACTAAAAACATTAAAAAAATTGCCGTTTGGGGCAGGAGGCGGCCTCCGATCGAAAAGGTGTAGGGACCAAAAGTTGTTCGCAGCCCCCCAAAATGGGGGTACGGATGAGGTCAGATCCAAAATCGGAGGTCATTTAGCGGCCGAAATAGAGGTCGCCGTTTAATGAGGCACAGGGAGGTCGAGGCCGGTGATTATGGTAGTAGTAGTATTGTGATGATTGTGGTAGTAGTGATTGATAATGGTGATTATGGTAGTAGTAGTGGTGGTAGTAGTGATGGTGATTATGGTGGTACAGTATTATTACCCGGGCAACGCCGGGTACCCCTGCTAGTAATTGTTATAATCACAATAATTATAAGAATCATTATTATTATTATTATTATTCGTATTATTTTCTCTCAATCTCACTCTCTCAAAATAGGTACACTAAAGCTCATATAATATGTACTTTCGTCTGTATGCAATACCATTTATTTGAAAAAAAAAAAAAAACAAATATATCTATTTAGTTGGGTAGATTTATGTTTTTCGAATCTCCCGAAATAGAATACACCCAAAAGCTTAGAAAAATATGATACTATAATGGCATTGAAATACTAAGCGATGCAGCCAAGTTCGAGACTGGTACCACTGGTACCAGGCAGAACTGCCTGTAGCAAGTGCCTAACCCAGAGTTAAAGGAGTGACAGGGCCAAAATCAAGGGACGTTCGAGCCAAAATGCCTTGACACACGGAGTTTGAATAAACTTATGTCATAGGAAGAGGGAAATACTGATTCTGGGAGAGAGTTCCAGAGCTCAGCTGTTGAATAGAAAAAAGTCTGAGAGAAACGTTTCACTCTTGGGTTGGAGAGTTGCACAGAGTATGGTTGGGATTGTGTTGCAAGACGGGTATCACGTACCCTAAGTAGAGGAGGTGGTATATACTGGGAGAGCTCTGAGGAGCACTGATTATTATAGTTGCGATAGAATAGCGAGAGAGATGCAATATTGCGGCGGAGAGAGAACGATTGCGGAGAGTTGGTGAGTGGACTGGAATTAATGATACGAAAGGCTTTCCTTTAACTTTGTCCAGGAGTGCGATGTGAGGGCTTCCTCCCCACACATGTGAACAATACTTAATACAAGGATGCACCGTGCCCCTGTACAGAGCAAGAAGCTGTGCAGGGGTAAAGAACCCCTTGAGGCGGTTGAACACACCCAGCTTTTGGGAGGCTGCTTAAGCAAGACTGGTTATATGGCACTTCCAAGTGAGAGCAGATAAAAAAAAAGAGACACCAAGAATATTGAGAGAAAATGAAGGTTTGATTTTTATATTGTTGAAGTATAAGGGAAAGTCCTCTGGGAGTTCCGAGCTGGTAGTAAAATGGAGAAATTGGGTTCTGAAAACATTAAAGGTAACAAGATTTTCTCTGCCCCAATTGGAAATAGTATTTAGGTCAGCTGATAAGTGTTCTATGGCTTCATTACTTTTGTTTTTGAGGGATTGCTGTGTGAGGCGTTCTGGAAAACTAATTGAGTAGTGTAAGGTAGAGACATCTGCATATGAATGGATGGGACTGGAGGTATAGTTGAGAAGATCATTTATGAAAATTAGAAAGAGAATGGGAGATAGGACAGAGCCCTGAAGAACACCGGATTTGATATGATGAGGAAGTGAACGAAGGCCGTCCACAACCACAGCTATGGAACGGCCGGAAAGGAAGTTAGAGACAAACGCACAGATGGAGGGATAGAAACCGAAGAAGGATAGCTTAGAAACTAAATATTTGTGCCAGACTTTATCGAAGGCCTTCGATATGTCTAGTGTAATAGAAAAGGTCTCACCGAAGTACCAAAAGGAGGATGACCAAGAGTTAGTAAGATATGAAAGAAGATCACCAGTAGAGTTACCCTTAAGGAAGCCATACTGGCGATCTGAGATTAGATTATGAGAAGAGAAATGTTTAAGAAATTTGGAAGCAAGAATAGTTTTTAAACATTTAGAAATACAAGCGATGAGAGCAATTGGACGATAGTTAGAGGGTTGAGAGCGGTCACCCTTCTTTGGGACAGTTTGAATGAGAGCAAACTTCCAGCAAGAAGGGAAGACGTTAGAGGAGAGACAGAGACTAAAGAGTTTGCCTAGGCAGGGAGTCAGTACGGAAGCACAGTTTCTTAGTAAAATAGGAGGAACACCGTCCGGACCGTACGCCTTCTTAGAATTAAGCAAAGAGAGGGTAGAAAGTACATCTTTAGAAGAGATTAGGATATTAGGCATAAATAGGAGAGAGGTGGGTGGAGAGGGAGGAATAGCACCGGAATCATCCAAGGTGGAGTTTCTAGCAAAAGTTTGAGCGAAGAGCTCAGCTTTGTCAGAGGAAGAAGTGATGGTTGTGCCATCAGAGTGGAAAAATAGAGGGAAAGACGAGGAAGAAAAATTGTTGGAGAGGTTTTTGGCTAGATGCAAGAAAGCTTGGGAAGAGCTAGAGTTGCATAGTTCAGTGCATTTATTATTGATGAAAGAGTGCTTGGCAAGTCGAAGAACAGATTTGACTTGATTCCGGGCAGAAACATAAGAAGATGAGATTCTTGAGTTTTAAGGCGTCGGTTCAGTTTGAATGATTCCTCCTTGTTGCAAACAGCAGTAGAACAAGTGTGAGTAAACCAAGATTTTTTTGCATTAGACTGAGAAAAAAACAAATGGAATGTATGCTTCCATGCCCGAGAGGAATACCTCGGTAATGCGTTCAGCTTTCTCCGAGGGGCCCCGGCCTAGGAAGCAAAAGTCATTCCATGGTAAATCAAAGAAATACTGCCGAAGAGTCTCCCAGTCGGCAGCGCCAAAGTGCCACAACCGCAGCCGGTTGGGAGGATCCGGTGGCCGTATTGGAGAGATAGGACAGGTGATAGATATTAGTTTATGGTCGGAGGAGCACAAAGGAGAGAAAAGATTTATAGTATAAGCGGAAGGGTTAGAAGTTAGAAATAAGTCAAGAATGTTGGGCTGATCTCCGAAGTGATCTGAGATATGGGTGGGTTGCTGGACTAACTGCTCTATTTCGTTTAAGATAGACAATATGAAGTCTTGTTCACCAGGTTGGTTAGTGGAAACAGAGGAGAGCCATTGGCGGTGGTTAACGTTGAAATCTCCTAAGATGGAGATTTCTGCGAAAGGAGAGATGAATAGAATGTGTTCCACTTTACAAGTTAGATAGTCGAGAATTTTGGATAGTCAGTTGAATTAGGGGAGAGATAAACAGCGCAGAAATATTTAGTCTGAGAGTGACAAGAAAGCTTTAGCCAGAGAGTTGAAAATTCAGAAGAATCTAAGTTGGGAACATGAGAGATAGCAAGACTGTTGTGTACATAGACGCAACATCCACCTTTGGCTCGAAACTGAGGATGGAGATAGTAGGAGGATACTGAGAAGGGTTTGCTCTTAGTAGTCCCAGACAACTGTGTCTCGGTGAGAAAGAGAAGATCAGGGTTGGCAGAGGAGAGGTGGTGTTCCAGAAAATGGAAGTTAGAGGAGAGGCCACGAATGTTGGAAAAGTTAATAGTAAGTGTAGAAGGTAGTGGTCCAGAGCATTTTGTGGAGTCGTTGTCAGGGGACAGTCGGATGGGGGCATTTCTGGTCCCCCCTCGCTGGGGACTCAGAGGTTGGTTGTAATGTTGTCATCACTTTTGGCAGAAGATAGTGAGGTATGCAAGTTATTTGTAGTATAGTGTACTATAGTATCTAAGAAGAGAATCACCTCGACGACTCTTAAAGGATGTGGTATGAGACTGTCCAATAATATCCCGGACCGTGTACTGTGAGAGAAAAATCATCAAGTCCCTCTCCTACACCTGGAAAATCACTGAAACGAAGTTGATAGAATATTGTCTTATTTTAGAGTCCCGTGTTGCGAGTTTATTTTCCCTTCAGGAAGACACTACACACATACTATCCTTGACTTCCCCTATCTAATACTCTTAGGATTACAGTTGAACATTCTAGTTTCAACGTAACCAAAGACATTTGATAGCAAGAATTTATTGTGAAAAACAAAATCCTCTGTCAAACCTCGTATCCTAGTGATTTTGAACTATAAATATTTACTGTCCCTTGCAGTGATAATATTAGGGAATCTGGCTAAAGAAGGAAAATGTTCTGTATTTTTATGCGGGCAGACTAAAGTATAATTTCCAAATATCCGTGAATTAACATCAACATATTCGTAAAACACATTTTCCTATACTCTGATTGCTCTAAGATATTCCATTAATATTATTATGCTTGAAACTAACCTTTGATTTAGTCTAAGAACCTACGATAAGGTTTAAATCCATTACTATCTCCACTTTGTATTTTCAAGGGAATATCATCTTTACCAACGAACACATCAATAGCCTTATTTCTACCTATACTCATCAGGAATACTTACAACTCTGTTAAACTGTGAGCTCGTTGGCTAACTTGACGATCCCTTAGGTTGATCTTGTTGAAGTTCAGCCATCTAGTGGAAGGAAAAAGTAAGAGTTATAGGAATTAATAATTATATTGTACCAATAATGAGAGCAGATCAGTTGAAAAGAATTGATAGAATAATGCACAAATTAGTTTGAGATTGCCTACAATGTACACTGTTTAATCGTCTGCAGTTAAACAATTTACAAATATTGAATGACCAAAGAAATATTTTGAAAGATCTCATTTAACCCTCTCACGTTCTTGACGCAATGTTGAGCCTATTAGGGATACTTTAAAGCCTTTATTACCATCAGGGGTATTTAGAAACCTTTAGTTTAGTTACTTTAACCTCTGCAGTTGTCTTTGAGTTAGCTGTGGGCAGAAAACTAATTTTGGAGAGGTAATTATAAGAGTGAGAGAACTCTTATTTCTTATTGCTAATCTGGCAACCTCTGCGTCAAATGGTCGTGAGAGGGTTAAAGACATGCCCGAGTTGTTCCTCATTCCATGATCACTGTCTAAAATTCATCATAAAATAGTGTGTCCGCTACTAGTGCAAGCGATTGTATATATTAAATTTAGTAACCAAATATTCCGCTTACATTATTTATATCTATTAAACCGTCGTTCTATTTTTGTAAGCACTTTTCTTGGAGACTTTTCTAAATGTGATACAATATCGCGGCCCTTTATGCAAATGCCTTTCCTCTAAAACATTCCTGTTTTTATGACCTGTCTATCCAAACTTCGTTCGGAAAACTCCTCTCTCTTGGTTATCACTCTGACGCAGGGTATACTATTAACAACTCATTATATCTCTCGCTCTAACTCTCAAACAAACAATATAAATGTTCTTTTTAGTATCAGCCGGAACTCGAATCACCGACTGTCAGGATGAGAGGCCATGCTTTAATAAACTTAATATTAATGGGTTCTACGACGTGCGTATATATTGAAATAATTTCTCCAGGTAGGATTTCCTTTCATAATAATATCTAGAAGCTCATGTGTATTTGTGAGGCATACATAATAGTTATATATATATAATTATATAAATATTATAAATATTAATATTATATATACTGTATATATATATATATATATATATATATATATATATATATATATATATATATATATATATATATATATATATATATATATATATATTCCTCCTGTTGTACTAAAAAACTGTGCTTCCGTGCTGACTCCCTGCCTAGGCAAACTCTTTCGTCTTTGTCTCTCCTCTAACGTATTCCCTTCTTGCTGGAAGTTTGCTCTCATTCAACCTGTCTCAAAGAAGGGTGACCGCCCTCAACCCTCCAACTATCATCCAATTGCTCTCATCTCTTGTATCTCTAAAGTTTTTAAAACTATTCTTACTGTACTTCCAAATTTCTTAAGCATTTCTCTTCTCATAATCTACTCTCAGATCACCAGTATGGCTTCCTTATGGGTCACTCTACAGGTGATCTTCTTTCATATCTTACTAACTCTTGGTCATCCTCCTTTTGGGACTTCGGTGAGACCTTTTATATTGCGGTAGACATATCGAAGGCCTTCGATAGAGTCTGGCACAAATATATAATTTCTAAACTGCCCTCCTTCGGTTTCTGTCCCTCCATCTGTGTATTTGTCTCTAACTTCCTTTCCTGTCACTCCATAGCTGCGGTTGTGGTTGGTCATCGTTCAATTCCTCATCCTATCAACTCCGGTGTTTCTCAGGGTTCTGTCCTATCTCCAATTCTATTTCTAATTTTCATAAATTATCTTCTCAACTGTACCTCCAGTCCTATCCATTCATATGCAGAGACTACCTTACACTACTCAAGTAGTTTTCCTGAATGCCCCAGCCAGCAATCCCTCAAAAACAAATGGAATAAAGCCATATAATACTTATCTATTATCTAACTTCCATTTCCAATTGGGGCAGAGAAAACCTTGTTACCTTTAATGCTTCCAAACCTCAATTTCTCCATCTATCTACTCCATGAACTCCCAGATGACTATCACTTATACTTCAACAATACAAAGACCATCCCTTCATCTTCTCTCGGTGTCTCTTTTTCTTCTGATCTATTTTGGAAGGACCATATCATCACTCCTGGTAAGGCGGCCTCCCAGAAGCTGGGTGTGCTCAACCGCCTCAACGGGTTCTTTACCCCTGCACAACTTCTTGCTCTGTACAGGGGCACAGTGCATCCTTGTATTGAGTATTGTTCACATGTAGGGGGAGGATCCTCTCACACCGCACTTCTAGACAAAGTAGAAAGGAAAACCTTTTGAATCATGAACTCCAGTCCACTCGCCAACTCTCTGCAATCTCTCTCTCTCTTCGCCGCACTGTTGCATCTCTCTCGCTATTCTATTGCTACTACAATAATCAGTGTTCCTCAGAGCTCTCTCAACGTATACCATCTACTCTATGTAGGGTACGTAGTACCTATCTTTCATCACAATCCCACCTTACTCTGTACAGCTCTCCAACTCAAGTGAAACGATACTCCCAATCTTTCTTCTATTCAAAGGCTGAGCTCTGGAACTCTCCCTGAATCCATCTTTCCCTTATCCGACTTAAATTGTTTCAAATTCCGTGTGTCCAGACATTTTGGCTCGAACATTCCTTGATTTTGGCCCTGTCACTCTTTCAACTCTGGGGGAGGCACTTGTTACAGACAGTTTTGCCTTTTGTCTCCCTCATTCACATAGAAAAAAGTATATATATACTGCATATATAGCCAGACCTATGAGAGTTCCGTATGGAGCTCAGTGGTCTGGTTAATCTGCTCAACATAACTGTATATATATATATATATATATGTGTGTGTGTGTGTGTGTGTGGGTATGTGATTCACCGAATTTGTTTGTCAAGGGTATTCCACGCAATGCGAGCTTCAGCTCATTATTATCGAGCCTTCTTAACTGGGAGTGTATTGCTGAAGTGCATGTCATGTATTAGTGCATTGTTGCCAGTGGATGTGAGTGTAGTCTGTAATCAGTCAATTGGCGACATCTGTAATCGAAGGGTTGGGTTGATCTGTATGGTACCAGTCTCACCCGAATGCTTAGGTCGACCTATACGACACCCTTCTCACCTTGTAACAGACCACCAATCCCCGGAGGGGACATTACAACTTCGTCCACTTATACCAGGTTCTTATTTATACTAATAGGTGAACAGAGGCTACACCATTAGGAGACTTGCCCAAATGTCTCTTCCCCACCCGGGTCTCGTACGCGGGACCTTCTGATTGTGAACCAGACGCGCTATCCGTTACGCCACGAGGATGTGAGTGTGTGTGTGTGTGTGTGTGTGTGTGTGTGTGTGTGTGTGTGTGTCTATGTGTGTGTGTGCATCGCATCTAGCTTCACAATTTTTTCTTTATCTACAAAAATCGTCCTTTTTCCTGGACACTACTCACAAATGGAGCACACCCTCCACCATATCCAGAATAAGGTCTAGATGGTCTATGTTGTTGTGACTGAGCTCCATAAACCCCACGCCTCTCAGCCTTAGCCCCTCCAGCTCCCATAGGTCCTCGGTTGTTAGGTTGTTGTTGTCCAGGAACCTGTGAATGTGGGAGAGAATAACTTAGATATATATGTGAGAGAGAGAGAGAGAGAGAGAGAGAGAGAGAGAGAGAGAGAGAGAGAGAGAGAGAGAGAGAGAGAGAGAGAGAGAGAGAGAGAGAGAGAGAGAGAGAGAGAGAGAGAGAGAGAGAGAGACGGAGAGAGAGAGAGAGAGAGAGAGAGAGAGAGAGAGAGAGAGAGAGAGAGAGAGAGAGAGAGAGAGAGAGAGAGAGAGAGAGAGAGAGAGAGAGAGAATGTTGGAGAAACGGAAATAACAAATGAAAGGTGAGTAAATGCAGAGATAAAGACAGAGATAGAGAAGTAGGAGGAAGAATGAACGTAATAAAAAAATAATAAAATACTATTACCACCCGGACAAAATTAAGAGTGGATTTCCTTACATGCTCTGTTTATACAAGATAGAGATTTGTAGTTGATACCCATAGTTTATTATTTCAATAATATTTAACCCCTTGTGTACCGGCGACGTCATTGCAACTGTGTTCTAGCTATATTTAGAAGATTTGGTGCAGTTAAGAAGGATCGGTGGCAGTACAAAGGGTAAAGCGAGATACTTCGAGGCCTGTTAGTTGCTGGAGGCCCTTCATAAACTGAATATATAATCGTCTAATACTAGCAAGAATGAAATTAAAAGAGACGTCGCCCGTACAGATGGGAGCATAGTCCCACCGACATCCATTGATCGTCGACTATTTTCGCCATATTAAAGTAATTCCCCCCCCCGCCAAATAGGGATTGGGCCTGAGCATACAGCATATAGAAAAAGCTTGTAGGGGTCTCACATTTGTACACATAATAGCTTATGATGTGGGGCAAAGTTGGCAGCCCACAGATGCCACCCCAATATGTTCAATATTAAAACAAAAATCAAATAGGAATATTGCCTGGGAGTGGGTGTTCCATTAAGATACTTTTCGAATGGGACTCAATGGGTTAAGGGGAGATTTCCACTCGAGAGATATTTTGCTGGCCCCCTTTCTCCCTCATATTTAGCCCCATTGCTTTTGATATTCTAAGACGTTTGCCCCATAACTAAGAACTTTTGCCTCATTTCTGTCAATTTTAAGACCTTTCATGCAATTTAGGTGTCGATTGTTTCCTGGCGAGCGATAGCGAGCCTGTAATTTAAGAGGAACCGGCCTTTGGCGGGGAAATTTTTCTACCGAAAAATGTACACAATCTTGAAAGGGGGCCTAGAGGGTGTAATTTTAAGCTTGATGGAGGTCTAGGGAACTAACTAAAAACCTCCCCTTAACACAAAACAAAGCATTGAAATAAAAACACACATTGGCAATGATAAAGGGTCATGGTGAACAGGCAAGGAATTGGTCTGATAGAAGGATCATAGAAAACAGAATAAGGGCTCTGCAGAATAGAGGATGGTAATAACAATAGGCAAAATACCATTGTGTTAAGAAGTTGTTTTTTATGGACCCCTTTCTCCTTTATGTTTCGTACGATTATTTTGACAATTTTAAGACCTACTGTGCCATTTAGGTGTCAAATTGTTGTGGCGAGCAATAGTGACACTATAATTTAGGGGAAATTGTCATCGGCAGTGAGATTGTTTCTACCGATTTTTTGTTTTAATATTTACCTTGATCGGGGGTCGGGGCGGGGGGGGGGGGGGGGTCTTGGGGATATTTTCTAAAGCATGGTGGAGGTGTTGGGAGAAATCTAAAAATAATATGTAAGTAAATAAGAAAATTAACAAATATATACATATGCTGTATATACAAATCTCCCTTTAAGACAATCTGTATGTTATGAACAATTGGAAAAGACAGCTTGAATGAAACCCATGGCGGAAATGAACAAAATATAAGTTTTGCAACTTGAATCAGATGATACCAGGGAAGGATTCAAAATTAGCACATATGCCATCCTAAGCAATGGGCGAGTTCACACAGGCGGATTCTGTGATCGAGTCATGTAATAAGTGGCATCCAGTGAGGCACATGTACTTGATGTCCTCATTATATAAGCTTACATTTGGACAACAGCGCCATCCAAGATTTATAGGTAGTAACAGTGAGGATTTATATGACATTGATAGGCCCTGGCAAGATTTTTGTAGTGTCCGCTTAAGGGGGGGCGTTTTTTTTTTTTTTGAGGGGGCTGATATATTTATTAATTAAATACAGGTATATGTTTAGTTTCCATCCTAGCCCTCCATCAAGCTTAATAATACATCCCCAAGATCCCCCTTCTAGATAACTTTGTACATTTTTTGGTAAAAAATAAAATAAAAGTGTCTTGGCCGAAGGCCGATTCCTCCTAATTTATAGGCTCACTATCGTTCACCAGGAAAATTGCACGAAAGGTCTTAACCCCTTCTGAACCGGCGACGATTTTTAAATTATATTCTAGCAAGTATTAGACGGAATTATTAAATTTAGAAAAGGCCTTCAGCAACCCCGAGGGGGGTTGAAATAGGGGAGCTATCTCCCCCGCCAAAGGCGGCTTTCTAGGGCCTTTCCTAGCTGATGTTGAGAGGATTGGGTTCTAGTCATGTGGTGATGGGCTGGTCTATCAGAGTGAGAACTGAGCTTACTCTGACTGTTCCTTTTACTTATATATTTTCTAGATCTCAAGTGACGGCGTCTCTTCCGTGGATTTACCTCCCAATCTTTTTTTTTTTTTTTTTTTTTTTAAAGGGACAATGAACGGAGGAAGGAAAAACACAGATAAAACAAAAAGGTCCGTGTGCCTAAAGGCATCCTCCATTCATAAAATGTTTGTAACAACTGGATTTAAACATTTGTAGATTGTAAGTTTGTGGAAAGCAATTCGAGGGTAGTGAATTCTAAAGAGTAGTAGCTCTGGGGATAAATGAATTCTGATAAGCAGAAGTTCTGCATTGTGGAGGAGAAAGTGTAAATTCATGGGCGCTCTCAGCTGCCCTAGTTCTACGGGGAAAGATGTGGAGGCGGGGGCACAATTGAAGCAAGTATCTCGGAACAATTGCTGTGAAAATATCTGTAGAATAATGCAAGGGATGCAACGTTTCTTCGTATGGATAATGTAGGAAGGTCCTGTGTGATTGCAGGGTTATTGATTAATCTAATAGCTTATTTTGAATTTTGTCCAACTGCCTCAATTCCACCCCACAGAGGTGAACAGTAATCCATCTGAGAACGCACATGACTTTTATATATTACGGCCATCTGCCAACTGCCAATCTGCCAACCTAGACGTTGGTAGATTGGAAGCCAACGCGTCACATTTTTCCTTTGCCCTTCAACTTTCTCTCCATAATTGCTGAGGGGCACAGGGCCCTGGGTGGGGTTTTGGTTTCCCGGGCGTTTCCGCACCCTCTTCAGCTCCCCGCCATGGAGTGGCTTCGGTCACCCAGGGTTTATTGTGGTAGGCAGGGAGGGTTCTGATGGAGCGCTCGGTTATGGCCTTGGCCTTGCTCGGGGCCTTGAAGCTGTTCGGCTAGGCAGCCTGGGGAACAGCAACAACAACAACCATTGGGCCGAACCAGTAAATTATGCTGCACAATACCGTCTGAGCTCCCTTAAACATATACTGTACATATGTTCATGAGTAATTATATTCCATCAGTAAGCAAGAATAAAACCAATATATATATACACTAATGCACACATAATTTATACCTCACACACAAACACGCCAGAGATACACACCAACGCATAATACATGTAAACAAACACACACGCTTAACATTCCACGCAGTATATCCCCTTGCTCATTTACTGTGCAACCTACCTCTGCTCATATTCCTTACCTTTGCAAAAACGGACGCATGAAAAGTCTAAATATTTAACCCCTTAGGCACCATGACGTCTTTTTACCTTTCATTCTGGCTAAAGTTAGACGAATTTGTGCAGTTTCAGAAGGACTTAAGTTATTCAGAGGGTTTGTTGAGATCGTATTTACCCATTTGAGTCGTAGAGGTAGATTGTAAACTAAAGAAAATCGTCTAATGTAACCAGAATATGATAACAATTACGTAATGGTAGTGAAGGGGTTAACAAAAGTGCCAGGAAATTCTATATAAAAGGAATCTGTATTGCCACGTGATGTAACCAACAAAATAGTCAAAACTGTAAATACAATAAGGCACGTATTTCACCTACCTAATTAAGGGGGGTCACCGTTTTTGTTTTATCTTTCTCTCCTTTTCTCTCTTTCTCTGGCTTATATCCATTCGGCCCATTCAGCCTACTGTTTTAAGACGTTTATCCCCATTCAGGTGTTGATTTCTTCCTGGTAAGCGATAGCGAGCCAGCATTGTATGGAGAAAGCCGGCTTCCCCGGAGAAATTTTTCTATCGAAAGATTTACAAATTTAGCTTGCTGTCAAAAAATATATATATATTTGCTAGCTCGCTACCGCTCGCCAGGAAAATATTGACAACTAAATGGGGGTAAAAGTCTTAAAACAGTAGGCTGAATGGGGCCGAATGGATACAAGCCAAAGAGAGATGGAGAGAAAGAGAAAAAAGCGAGGTGGGCTCCCTAAACTCTTTCACGCTTTTATGACGCAGAGGTTGCCAGATTAGCAATAAGAAATAGAGTTCTCTCACTCTTATAATTGCCTCTCTAAAATTATTTTTTTGTCCACAGCTAATAACTCAAAGACAACTGCAGAGGTGGAAGTAACTAAACTAAAGGTTTCTAAATACCCCTGATGGTAACAAAGGCTTTAAAGTATCCCTAATAGGCTCAAAATCGCGTCATAAGCGTGATAGGGTTAAGAACCCTGCAACACATGCCATAATGTCCACTGAGTTATTGACGTACAGTATTAGGGAAGCGCTTTCAACAACATATTGTTTTTTATATCGCCCTGGAAACACTTATTCTACCTATCTATCTATTTACTCAGGCCTAATCACCACTTTACCAAAACAAAATTTAGGGGGGGGGGGACCCAAGACAGAGCAAGAACAGGGACAACACAACACACAACAGAAAACAACGAACACACAAAATCAACACAAATTCTCACACATCTAGGTCATCCAGGAGAAGACCCAGAGACCAGGGTCATTCTACCTGAGAGACATTAATCTAATCAGTATGATGGCCTAATTTACAATATATTTGTCTATCATTAGACAACACTATGCAGCTTAGGATCTAACACAATTATATTATTAATTAGATGATGATCTATTAATTAGACCATTTCTATGCTGAATAAACATTTATATTCTAGCGTAAGCCGGAATACATGTATTATTCTAGCGTAAGCCGGAATACATGTATTATTCTAGCGTAAGCCGGAATACATGTATTATTCTAGCGTAAGCGGAATACATGTATTATTCTAGCGTAAGCCGGAATACATGTATTATTCTAGCGTAAGCCGGAATACATGTATTATTCTAGCGTAAGCCGGAATACATGTATTATTCTAGCGTAAGACGGAATACATGTATTATTCTAGCGTAAGCCGGAATACATGTATTATTCTAGCGTAAGCCGGAATACATGTATTATTCTAGCGTAAGCCGGAATACATGTATTATTCTAGCGTAAGCCGGAATACATGTATTATTCTAGCGTAAGACGGAATACATGTATTATTCTCTTAAGGGGGATTACCTGCTTTTTCATCTTTCTCTCCTTTTCTCTCTTTCCCTGGCTTGCATCCATTCGGCCCCATTTAGCCAACTGTTTTAAGACGTTTATCCCCATCCAGGTGTTTCTTCCAGGCGAGCGAAAGCGAGCCAGCATTGTATGGAAAAATCCGGCTTCGCCAGAGACATTTTTCTATCGAAAAATTTACAAATTTAGCTTGCTGTCAAAACAAAAATATATACTGTGTATATGCTGGCCTGCTATCGCTAACCAGGAAAATATTGACACCTTGATGGGGGGAAAAGTCTTAAAACAGTAGGCTGAATGGGGCCGAATGGATGTAAGCCAGGGAAAGAGGGAAAAGGAGAGAAAGATAAACAAAAAAACGGTGACCCCCCCTTAACAGCCCTTTCAGCGATCGTCCAAGACCACCTCAGCTCAGTAGGGGATCATGGGGATCATTTGCAGCCACCACCCACTAATCCTAATGAAGGTGAGGTAATCCGATTATGGGGGGGGAGGGGAGAGCGGCGACGGGGGGGGGGGGGGGGGGAAAGGGAGACATTTTCGGTTCTTTTTATCTTTAGTTTCATCCTCTCGGTGGGCGAGGACGCAATTTTACTTTTTACACTGGCTGCCCATATACGTTTTTATGGAGTTTAGGAAGGAATGATCTGAATATGAAGGTAAATTGAGATAATTCTCTCCTCTGACTCACAGATACATAAAAATAAAATAAAATACATATACAGTATATATACTATATATATATATATATATATATACGGTATATCGTTATGCCTGCATCTTAAAAATAAATCATCCATGAAGATTCCTACAAAATTATGGATAACATCCGTCTTCCAGCTACTAATAAAGATTAACAGAGTCCACCCCCACCATTTCCAACAACCTAAAAGACAGGCTCACACCTGAGTGTAGACGGTGTGTGTTGTATCCCTTTGACCTTCGTCCAGCTATTTCAGGTATAGGTAGCTGTGTAGGTGCCAGTTGAGGTAGGCGTGGAGTGGTATAACAGTGTGAGAATAACCAGCATCCCCAGCTTCCTGATGGCAGCACTAACGACAAGACAGCTCCCATCGACACGCTGCCTAATTCCACACCTTCCACGTTGTCTGAACAGGCATTCTGGACAACCAAGTTGTTGACCTCCTCCCCTCAAAACTTGACAGAGTATGGACCTCCTATTACCCCACAGCCCATATCCCTGATGGGACTCAGAGTAAAATCCCCTACGCCTTCCCTGGCAAGCACCCGAACTCATGACCCACCTCATAGTCCACAGGAGGGGGGGGGGGGGGGGGGGGACCAGAAATGCCCCAATAGGTTTGGCCCGTGTAAACGACTGGTCAATTACAATTTATATTATTATTTATGCAACATTCGTAGCCATTCCTCTAATTTCCACTCTGAGGAACACCACCTCTCCTCTGCCAACCCTAATCATCTCTTTCTACCCAGTTGTCTTGGATACTGACAGCAAACCCTTCTCTGTATTCTCCATTTATCTCTATCCTTAGCTTGAAGTCAAATGTGGATGTTGTGTATATGTACGCAACAATCTTGCTTTCTCTCGAGTTCACAACTTTGATTCTTCTGAATTCTCAGCTCTCTGGCTAAAGCTCTCGTCACTCTCAAACTAACTATTTCTGTGTTGTTAAACTCTCTACTGACCATCCAAAATTGTTTTACTATATAATTTATAAATTGGAACACATTCTATCCATCTCTCCTTTCGCAGAAATATCCATCTTAGGAGATTTCAATGTTCACCATCACCAATTGCTCTCCTCCCATTTGACTGACCAAAATGGTGAACAAGCGTACATCTTTTCTATCCTAAATGACCAATGGCATTTAGTCCAGCAGTACTTCTTTAATTTCCTATAGAATGATTTTTGCTTCCATGGCCCTCGAAGTTCTCTGAATGCATTAACGAGGTACTCTTGTCCGGTATGGAGGCATAGATTCCATTTTCTTTCTCTCAGTCTAATGCAATTTTTTTTTTTTTTTTACTCACACTTGTTCTACTACTGTCCACAATAAGGAGGAAGCATACACACAGTACCGTCACCTTCATACACAAGAATCTCGCTCTTTTTATGTTCAAGCCAATTCTGTTCTTCGACTCACCAAAAACTCTTTCATCAATAATATATGTTCTGAACATTCCAAATCTAGCTCTTCCCAAGCTTTCTGGTATGTAGTCAAAACCTCTCCAACAATTTCACGTCCTCGTCCTTCCTTCTCTCTTTCACTCTTAATAATACTAAGAAGGTGTACGGACCGGATGGTGTTCCTCCTATTGTACTCAAAAGCCGGATGGTGTTCTTCCTATTGTACTCAAAAACTGTTCTTCCGTGCTGACTCCTTGCCTAGGCAAACTCTTCAGTCTCTGTCTTTTCTCGAACGTCTTTCCTTCTTGCTTCCTATAATCTACTTTCAGATCACCAGTATGGTTTCCTTAAGGGCCTCTCTACTGGTGACCTCCTTGCTTATCTTACCAACTCTTAGTCATCCTCCCTTCGGGACTTTGGTAAGACTTTCTTTTGCGCTAGACATAACAAAAGCCTTCGATAGAGTCTGGCACAAATATCTAATTTCTAAACTACCCTCCTTCGGTTTCTAGCCCTCTATCTGTGCCTTTGTGTCTAATTTCCTTTCTAACTGTTCCATAAATGCAATTGTGGACGGCCATCTCTTACTTTCTCAACCTATCAACTCCAGTGTTTCTCCGGGTTCTGTCCTGTCTCCAGTTCTCTTTCTAATATTAATTAATTATTTTCTTAACTCTTGTCCTAACTACTCCAATGCTGATGATTCTACCTTCCACAACGATCTAGTTTTCCACAACGATCCACTATGCAATTATCCCCAAACTCATGTGATTAGGCCATACATGCCTATCATGTTACATTAGGCCATACATGCCTATCATGTTACATGAGGCCATACATGCCTATCATGTTACATTAGGCCATACATGCCTATCATGTTACATGAGGCCATACATGCCTATCATGTTACATTAGGCCATACATGCCTATCATGTTACATTAGGCCATACATGCCTATCATGTTACATTAGGCCATACATGCCTATCATGTTACATACGGCCATACATGCCTATCATGTTACATTAGGCCATACATGCCTATCATGTTACATTAGGCCATACATGCCTATCATGTTACATTAGGCCATACATGCCTATCATGTTACATTAGGCCATACATGCCTATCATGTTACATTCAGTGCTTGCATAATCTAATTTTCCATATATATACTCATCATGATCTTACACACGACTATTCCTTATTCTTCAACAAAACATGAATCAACCTTCCATCTTCTCCCATTATTCTTGAAGTTTCTTTTTCTCCTGACAATTCTTTTAAAGATCATATTACCACTCCTGCTAAAGCAGCTTCCAGTTAGTTAGGTGTGCTTAACCAACTGTGGGTTTTTCACCCCCACATAGCTTCTTGCTTTATATTGGGAACAGTGCACCCATGTATCGAGTATTGTTTGCATAAGTTGGAGGTTCCACCCAAACCGCACTTCTCGAAAAGGTAGTAAAAAGCATTTTGTGTCATCAACTCACTTATCATACTAATCCCATACAATCTCTCTTTACACGCCAAAATGTTGCATCTTTCTCACTCTTCTATGATTTTTACAATAATCAGTGTTCTTCAGAGCTCTCTCAGTGCATTCCTAGCTCCTCCCTTACAGAGAGTGAGGGGCACCCGACTTTCAACAGACTCCCACCCTTATTCTGTCCAACTCTCTAATCCAAGAGCGAACCAATTTTCCGAGTCTTTCTTTTACTCAACAAGTGATCTTTGACTTGCACTCCCTCAATCTGTCTTTCCCTCATTGTACAACTTAAACTGCTCCACGTTCCGCTTGTCGATTAATTTTTACTCAAACTTACTTTGAATTTGGCTCTGTCACTCTTTCAACTTTAGGGTAGACGCTTGTTACAGGCATCTTTGTCTTTTATCTCCTTCATAAACATAGGAAAAACATATAATTGATTTAACATATAAAAGCAATACAAAAGCAAAATGTAAGGGTTCATCAATGATGAAGGCCTCTGTGAGACACATAATGTTGGGAAGCCTGGGTTGGCTCGTTTCATTCTTACTGTAGGATCTCCAGTGTACAGTTGCCCACATAAGTTTTGTTCCTCGTCGTGATCTTACGTATGAAAGATAAATAAAACAGGATGAGTATCGAGTGTGTTTTCTTGTAATTATCAGTTGATTTATCGGATGAGTTTTAACCACTGCATAAGAAACTACTCTTGTATTTCAATCAATTATGCATTATATTTCCATGTAGAAGATACGGAGATGAACAGAACTTACGTGGGTAACTGTACATGAACATCTGACTGCATTTATACTATGGCTCAAAAACACGTGTTGTAAACACATGCTTTTCATTATACAAATATGCCTTTAGTAATAGTAATTTATCTTAAATACGCAAACTAATAAATAATTTGTCCCATTATATGAATCAAACCTTTTACCTATGAAACACTTCCAACGCTTGTTTGCATAAATAGGTTAACAAATGAATACGAGTTTCAGTCCAACTTACAATCTGCCGAGGTGTGTGAGGTTTTTGAAGACACCCGGTGGTAGTGACGTCAAACTGTTGTGCTGTAGGTGGCTGAGGTGGGGAGAGAAACAACATAGACTAGGTTAGCTTTAGATGGTAGCTGGAGAGATACTATTTCACATTTCTTTGCTATGTAACTTTCATAATTGCACTTCTCTGTCCTAATCAAATAGATTTATCAATTCTTCAATGTATTCTGCTATGTTAGTATAAATAGTTTACATTTGATTTGCCTATGACATTTTTCTATCGAAAAATGTACAAATTTAGCTTGCTGTCAAAAAAGAGAAAGAGAGAGAGAGAGAGAGAGTTGCAATCACGTTCTCTATTGTGTCTGTCAGGATTCTCAAGGACGGCAATATGAGCTGTGAAGGGTGACTGAAAATATCCTAGTTTGGCTGGAGTACGAGTGGGTGTTTTGTACTCGAGTGGCGTCTTATATACTAGGTAGTGTCCAATATACTTTCGGGGTTGAAACATCCTCAACTTTTTTCTCTTTCTCTCCCTCTCTCTTTGGCTTGCATCCATTCGGTCCCATTCAGCCTACTGTTTTAAGACGTTTACCCCCATCTAAGTGTCAATATTTTCCTGGCGAGCGGCAGCGAGCCAGCATATATATATTTTTGTTTTGACAGCAAGCTAAATTTATACATTTTTCGATAGAAAAATGTCTCCGGCGAAGCCGGATTTCTCCATGCAATGGTGGCTCGCTATCGCTCGCCAGGAAGAAATCGACACCTGGATGGGGATAAACGTCTTAAAACAGCTGGCTGAATGGGGCCGAATGGATCAAAGCCAGGGAAAGAGAGAAGAGGAGAGAGAGATAAAAAAAGCCAGTGACCCCCCTAAACACAATTACTGTGACATGATATTGCTTTCACCTTGTTGGTGAATACATAATTTTACGGAGGTGTAAATAGAAAGATGACATAGGAAAAAAAGGGGGGGGGGAGGTATCGGGTAGGAGGAAGGATAGACAGAGAAGGGGAGGGGGAGGTATGGGGTAGGAGGGGGGGGGGGTATGGGGTAGGAGGGGGGGGGGAGGTATGGGGTAGGAGGAAGGATAGACAGAGAAGGGGAGGGGGGGGAGGTATGGGGTAGGAGGAAGGATAGACAGAGAAGGGGAGGGGGGGGGTATGGGGTAGGAGGGGGGGGGGGGAGGTAGGGGGTAGGAGGAAGGATAGATAGAGAAGGGGAGGGGGGGGAGGTATGGGGTAGGAGGAAGGATAGACAGATAAGGGGAGGGGGGGGGAGGTATGGGGTAGGAGGAAGGATAGACAGAGAAGAAAGTGTATTCTCAGACTCAGAGGGTAGAATAAAGTAGTGTGTAGAGAAGAAGAATTAAGTTAAAGTTGATGGACTGTCCGTCTTGCTATTTTGATGGAGTTTTTTCTAAATCTTGTATCTCTAAAGCCAGTATCACACGAGCGCTTTTTCACTCAACATTTACCCTCAACACTGATCTGGCAGCTTATGAGGTTAACATTTTGAATATTTCGGTTACCTAAGTTCATCTAGCAACAGTCTAGTTTCCGATTCCAGTGCAAAATATTCCAGAAATGTTGTCATAATTTTTTTGATCATCGAATGTTGACTACAAAAGCTCTCGTGTGATACCGGCTTTTAGAGTGAGAGGTTAAATATATGTGTATGTGAGACAGACTGGAGAGTTACATTTGGTTTGGAATGTTAAATACAAAAAAAACATTATCAACCCTTTCAGTACCGGTCTGTTTTATTAACTAAATGTGTAAGTTAAGGGAGGTCACCTGCTATTTTTCTGGGTTTTTTTTTTCTCTCTCTCTGGCATGTATCCATTCTGCCCCATTCTACTATTTTAAGACATTTATCCCCATTCAGGTGTCGATTTTTTCCTGGTGAGCGGTAGCGAGCCAACATATTATTTTGAAATGTTTTTGACAGCAGGCTAAATTTGTAAATTTTTCGATAGAAATTTTTTTCCGGCAAAGCCGGATTTCTTCATACAATGCTGGCTCGCTATCGCTCGCCAGGAAAAAAATCCACACCTGGATGGGGATAAAAGTCTCAAAACAGTAGGCAGAATGGATACAACCCTGAGAAAGAGAAAAAGAGACAAAAAGCAGGTGACCCCCTTAAACAGGATACATGAGAGAGTTGGAGGTCGTATAATTGTTATAATTGGCCATCCTAAACTGAATGCAGTCGTCTAAGAGTTGCAGGAATATAATGACAATGTTGTTGTTGTTGTTGTTGTTGTTGTTCCCCAAGCTGCCTGGCCGAACAGCCCCAAGGCCCCGAGCAATTCCAAGGCCATAACCAAGCGCCCCCACAGAACCCTCCCTGCCGACCACAATAAAGCCTGGGTGACCGAAGCCACTCCATGGCGGGGAGCTGAGGAGGGTGCGGAAACGCCCGGGAAACCAAAGCCCCACCCAGGGCCCTGTGCCCCTCAGCAATTATAAAGAGAAAGTTGAGGGGCAAGGGAAAAATATGACGCTTTGGCTTCCAATCTTGGTAGATTGGGAGGTCAATCCACGGAAAAGACGCCGTCACTTGAGATCTAGAAAATATATAAGTTAAAGGAACAGTCAGAGTAAGCTATGGGTATGGCAGAGATCGCTCAGTTCTCACTCTGATAGACCAGCCCATCACCACATGACTAGAACCCAATCCTCTCAGCATCAGCTAGGAAAGGCCCTAGAAAGCCACCTTTGGCGGGGGGATAGCTCCCCTATTTCAACCCCTTTCGGGGTCGGGCACCCGCCCTAATGACAATGTAGTCAGTAGTGAAAGGGTTAACAATGGACTATAACACATTGTATTATAGTAACTAATGCTAATAACTTACATGATTTTGAGGAGAGGGTAGGGCGCGAAGGAGTCCGGAGCGAGGACTATGCTGTTGTTACCCAGGAACCTGTAAGATAAAGCCGGAGTCACACGAAATTCAGCCGCCTAACCTAATCTACCTTCAGTCTAGTTACCGATACCAGTGCGAAAATGTCCCAAAATAATACGAGTAAAAACTTGCTCATGGAAAATTGACGGAAAAAACACTCGTGTGACAGCGACTTAACACGAGCGATTTTTCCGTCAATTTCTACGAGCAATTGTTCTCTGGCAGCTTCAAAATACAAGTTCCATATGATTTTTTGTTTTTTTCTATATTCCAACTACTCCCTCTCGGGCATAGGCTGAGAGCCTGTACATTCAACCGTACATTGAACGGCGAAGCCCGTGAGGTCTCGTTCCAGTCTAGGGAGTGAGACATGTGAAGGGGGTAGTGCTTGTTTTTTTGGTCTATATATTTATATATTAATTAGACCATTTCAACCAGTACATTGTAAGCGTGCCAAATTAACCAGGACCAACTCAACCAGTTTCAATTTAAATCCATAATCAACCTTAGGGGAGGTTGGAATTATTTTTGGTTTATACATAATTATATTTTGTGTTTAGTTTATTTATTTTTCATTTTAGTTTCCTCGCTAGACCTCCATCAAGCTTTAAAATAACACACCCCAGACCACCCTCCGAGATAAATTTGTAAATATTTTGGTAGAAAAAATGTCCAGGCCGAAGGCCAGTTCCTTCTAAAGTTACAAGCTCGCTGTCGCTCACCAGGAAGAAATCGACACCTGAATGGCACGAAATGACTTGAAATGGAGCGAAAGGCCTTAAAATCGACAAACTAATTGAACGACCGTCTAAAATCACGAAACTAATGGGGTTAAACATGAGGGAGAAGGAGGTCCAGAAGTAACCTATAACCCCCTTAACACTATTGGTTGATATGCCGCATATTGGGCCCCACTGGTTAGAGTTGTCTCCAGATTAAGGTAACAAATCACCCTTGAACATATATTGCACATCTACACACCCATCCATACCAACATATATTGCACATCTACACACCCATCCATACCAACATATATTGCACAGCTACACACCCCTCCATACCAACATATATTGCACATCTACACACCCATCCATACCAACATATATTGCACATCTACACACCCATCCATACCAACATATATTGCACATCTACACACCCATCCATACCAACATATATTGCACATCTACACACCCATCCATACCAACATATATTGCACAGCTACACACCCCTCCATACCAACATATATTGCACATCTACACACCCATCCATACCAACATATATTGCACATCTACACACCCATCCATACCAACATATATTGCACATCTACACACCCATACATACGAACATATATTGCACATCTACACACCCATCCATACCAACATATATTGCACATCTACACACCCATCCATACCAACATATATTGCACATCTACACACCCATCCATACCAACATATATTGCACATCTACACACCCATCCATACCAACATATATTGCACATCTACACACCCATCCATACCAACATATATTGCACATCTACACACCCATCCATACCAACCAACATATATTGCACATCTACACACCCCTCCATACCAACATATATTGCACATCTACACACCCCTCCATACCAACATATATTGCACATCTACACACCCATCCATACCAACATATATTGCACATCTACACACCCATCCATACCAACATATATTGCACATCTACACACCCATCCATACCAACATATATTGCACATCTACACACCCCTCCATACCAACATATATTGCACATCTACACACCCCTCCATACCAACATATATTGCACATCTACACACCCATCCATACCAACATATATTGCACATCTACACACCCATCCATACCAACATATATTGCACATCTACACACCCATCCATACCAACACAAATTGACCACTTGCGAGTTTTGGTCTATAAGGAAGTTGAAGCTGTGGCCATCAATATTTAGCAGAATTATCAGCTAAAATACGGTCATGATACATATATATATACACATGAACAAATTGATCATACGTTTTATCCATCAGAAACCCTCATCATTATTGCATATCTCTTTAATATCGATGTTCACGGCTCCAACTTCTTTTTAGCCTGAAACTCGCAAGTGGTGAATTGCGATGATATTGTTATCTAAGATAGTCTGTTGAAAATAACATGAACACAATATACAGTATATAACAAACAAGAGGTCCAATAGCATTGTTGACTACCGAAATAGATGTACTTTAAATTATATGTCGTCACCAACCAACTTCACTTCTTAACTCAATTAATGAAATCAACATATACATGTGGCACTCCAAGGACTCGAACCTAGGATACTCACACCAAAATTCCGCGCGCTTACACAATATTTACACTTATCACAAAATAGCCATCCTGATGGAGAGATATTAAAGATTGATCCCTCCTTTCCCAAGCTCTAAGCTTGGATTAGTCTACTTATCGTTTTATTCCTCTAGATATTAGAAGGCAATTTCTTTGCGTACAGTAAATGCACGATAGCCACAAATAGTTGACAGAATAAACAATTTTATTGTGTTTACGACTCCACAGACTGTCTGTTCTAGAAGGACAAATGTAGTTTTGATGCACAAACACACACACATCTCCTCCAACACTTACAAAGCTGTGGTCTTCTCGTCTATGTCACTTGGAACTGACGTTAGGTTGGCGTTCTTGCAGTGTATCCGGGTGTTCATCCGACACAGACAGTAATCCGGATACTCCGTCAGATCTGCAGGGAACAGAGGAAAACACAGGCTCAGAATACGGTCTCTTTATTTATGGTGGTAGTATGTATTATAATTATTTAGTTGGCATTATGTATAGTTCCCATTACCTTGAAACAAAATCCGCCTTGTACAGTAATACTCAAAAGCTGTGTACATTTAATATCCAATGTATTTCCTCAATTTATGTAGTAAAACGATTTCTATGAACACTAAACAATGCTTGAAAATAATCGTTTTGATGTGTAATTACGGGATTTACTTAATTTTACAAGAGAGGAATTTATGATGATAAGAGCTAGCCGGCTGGTCAAGTAAATCGCCTCTTGACTTCCTACCCAGGAGGTCGAATGATCACGCCTGGCTCTGGCGTGAAGATTTTGGTTACTGTCTCCCTTGAGCACAGGGATGGTGTAATGGTCTCTATTGGCTATTACAGCGGTATTGAATCTCGAAGGAGATAAATTGCCCTTAGTGCCTGAATTGGTGACACATGATAACCTTGTCAGTGGAAGCTGAAGCATGCGAACAGTACTCGATACATGGGCGCACTGTGGCTTTGTACAAAACGAGAAGCTGTGTGCGGGGGCAAAGAACCCACAGACACTGTTCAGCATACCTAAGTTCTGGGAAGCTGGGTGAATTTTTAGCGGGTGGCAGCCAAGAGCTTTAGCATTTAAATAATAATTTTTGTTTGTGATACACAGTGTTGTTGTTGTTGTTGTTGTTCCCCAAGCTGCCTGGCCGAACAGCCCCAAGGCCCCAAGCAAGTCCAAGGCCATAACCGAGCGCCCCCACAGAACCCTTCCTGCCGACCACAATAAAGCCTGGGTGACCGAAGCCACTCCATGGCAGGGAACTGAGGAGGGTGCGGAAACGCCCGGGAAGCCAAAGCCCCACCCAGGGCCCTGTGCCCCTCAACAATTATGAAGAAAAATCTGAGGGGCAAAGGAAAAATGTGACGCTTTGGCTTCCAATCATGGTAGATTAGGAGGTCAATCCACGGAAGAGACACCGTCACTTGAGATCTAGAAAGTATATAAGTAAAAGGAACAGTCAGAGTAAGCTATGGGTATGGCAGAGATCGCTCAGTTCTCACTCTGATAGACCAGCTCATCACCACATGACTAGAACCCAATCCTCTCAGCATCAGCTAGGAAAGGCCCTAGAAAGCCGCCTATGGCGGGGGCATAGCTCCCCTATTTCAACCCCTTTCGGGGTTGGGCACCCGCCCAACTATAGTAAGGACTGCAGGAAATGAATATTTACCCATTAACCTACAATCAATAGGCTAAACATGGCCTCAACTAGTGGTGAGGGCTATGAAGATCAGGGAAAATGTAGGTTTAAAGATGATAATGTAAGAGTTGTGTTAGCGGGCGTACCGTCCGCTTTGTTTACATAGTCGCACGCTCGCAGTTACATTCGCACCTAATTTGACTGTTGTTATTTTCTGTTATTTGTCACTTCTGTTAATATATATGATTATGACAATAAGTCATGAGGGATGAGGGCGACAAAGCTCCCCCTCAACCCATTATTGTATCCCACGGCAGGTAACAAAACAATTTACAAAACGCCTGGGCGTTTTAGAAAAAGCTCGCTGCCTTATTATAAATAATTTATTAGGGACAATACAGGTCTATGGAGTCATTTTACTGTACTCATGTATAATTCACTGTGGGAGAACAATTTTGATCACATTAACCCATTGGCTGTCAGAGACGTTCTGGAACGCGATGGCAATTTACAGCAATTTACAGGCTTTTAAAGCCTCTTAAAGCCTGTAGAATAGAGTGCGAGAGAGCAGGAGCAGGACAGGCCCGCCATCCTCTCTCCAGCCAGGTGGCCGAGGTACTGAGAAGTATGATCCATACACTCGCTAGACATACAGTGCTGCCAAAGGTAAATGTAGCACGACATTAGCGATAATTGTTCAGTATTAGCGAATATCTATGGTAGCACTGCAGGTGAAGCCCGCACGCTATGAAGCTTGTTCTGGTGTCATTTTGAAGCTATTTTCTTCTAGTGTTTGGCTGAATATATTTAATTTCATTCAGACACTTGCTTAATCAATCATGATCAATCATAATCAATCATGAGTCCTAATATGGCGGAAGTATGCCCGCAGTGTAAGTGTTGGTAAAACCCGATAATATTGGACAAAAAATAAAGTCCAATCACTCTCATAGCTCCTTCGGACATCCTCACTGTTTACAAACGTCTCCATTATGGAGTATAATCGATATTTTCCCCCTGCTGGCAACATAGATGATGATATCAATATGTCATTTGGGGGGGGGGGGGGGAACCCTCCCTCAACCGATCTTGTATCCCACGTTGGATATATAACTACAACCATGAAAATACTCACTTCTCAAAATATGGAAGAAAAAACATGAAAAAAAAGGGTGCGAGCCTTTTCCCTATAATTACCAAGGGGGCTTTGCCGCCTTCACTCTGCATGAATTATTGTCATCATATATATTACCAGCAGGGGCAAATAACAGCAGTAAAATTAGACGCGAATGTAACTGCGTATGTTAACAAAGCGGACCGCATTTTTTTGTCTATATGAGTGAGGGAGACAAACGGCAGAACTACCTGTAGCGAGTGCCTACCCCAGAGGTGAAAGAGTGACAGGGCAAAACCAAGGGACGTTAGAGCCAAAATGGCTGGACACACTGAGTTTGAAGTAATTTAAGTAATAGGAAGAGGGAAAGACTGATTCTGGGAGAGAGTTCCAGAGCTCAGCTATTGAATAGTAGAAAGACAGAATAATGTTTCACTCTTGGGTTGGAGAGTTGCACAGAGTAGGGGTGGGATTGTGTTGCAAGACGGGTGCTGCGTGCTCTATGAAGAGGGGGTGGTATACACTAAAAGAGCTCTGAGGAACACTGGTTATTGTAATAGCGGTAGAATAGTGAGAGATGCAACATTTCAATGAAGAGAGAGACACTGCAGAGAATTGTTGAGTGGACGCGAGTTAATGAGACGGAAGGCTTTTTTTCCACTTTGTCTAGAAGTGCTGTGTGTGAAGATCCTCCCCACACGTGTGAACAATACTCAGTACATGGACGCACTGTGCCCCTGCACAGAGCAAGAAGCTGTGCAGGGGTAAAGAACCCCTGGAGGAGGTTGATCACACCCAGCTTCTGGGAAGCTGTTTTAGCTAGAGTGGTAGAACGATCTTTCCAAAAGAGATCAGCAGAAAAAGAGACACCAAGAATATTAAGAGAAGATGAAGGGTTAATTTGTATGTTGTTGAAGAGTAGGACATAGTTTTCTGGAAGGGGGCGACGAATAGACAGATGGAGAAATTGAGTTTTGGAAGCATTGAAAGTAACAAGGTTTTCTCTTCCCCAATTATATATAGCAGAGAGATCAGACGATAGGTGTTTTATGGCCTCCTTACGTGAGTTTTGGAGTTCCTGCTGTGAATAATTTTGTGGAAGGCTAGTTGAATAGTGCAATGTAAAGTAGTCAGCATATGGGTGAATGGGGCTGGAGGTGCAGCTGAGAAGGTTATTAAAGAACAATAGGAAGAGACTTGGAGAACCCTGAGGAACACTGGCGTTGATAGGTTGGGGAAGTAAATGGTGGCCGTCCACAGCCGCTGCTATGTAATGGCCGAAAAGGAAATTAGAGACAAAGACACCATGGAGGAATAGAAACCGTAGGAGGGTAGTTTGGAAATATGGGATATGTGCCAGACTATCGAAGGCCTTCGATATGTCTAGCGCAACAGAAAAAGTCTCACCGGAGTCCCGAATGGAGGATGACCAAGAGTTAGTAAGATAAGAAAGCATTTCACCAGTAGAGCGGCCGGAAGCCATACTGGAGGTCTGAGAGTACTGTATGTTATGGAAAGATAAATGGGAAAAACTTAATTTTAATGTCACAAGTTTTCCCATGGATTTTTTTTGTTTTTTTTTGGGGGGGGGGATCTGTTAGTTTTTATTAATATAGAGGGTTTGTAATTAATTACAAACCTCGGAAAAACCGTGTTCCCCATTATCCAACGATCTTAAAACACACCGCCCGATAGTGGGGAGGGCTATGAAGGTCAGGGAAAATGAAGAGTTAAATGTGTAAAACGGCGATAATAGCGTATTTTAGCTAAATTTGGCTCGGGTTTTCTTAATTTACAAACTCATAAAACTCGAATAAAATCCGAGCCAAGTTTTGGCAAAAGTTGGCTCGGATTTTGCGAGTTTTAAGAGTCAGGTTTTCCCAAGTTGCAAACCCATAAAACCCGATTTATCGAAAACGTAGCGGTTTTTGAAAATTATAAATACCAAGTAACCTAGACCTAGTACATTGGATACAAGACTAACCCTCACCAAACACCTACAACGTGTTCATAGAACCTAGTAAGTGTGATACATGAGTAACCTTTACCTGCCAGGTCGTAAATGTTCCTAGTACTTAGATTATTCCATACCTACCAGCTGATCCCTTGTCATTAACCTAACCTAACCTAGACCCAGTAAATGGGATACAAAACTAGCCCTCACAGAACACCTAGTTCATTTCTCAATAGGTGGCGTTCTGAGAGTGAGGGTCCGAGTCTAGGTGGTGAGACAGTGAATCACTTACTCTTCTTTTTTTCTTCTATGTGAGTAAGGGAGGCAAAAGGCAGAACTGCCTGAAACAAGTGTCTCCCCCAGAGTTGAAAGAGTGACAGGGCCAAAATCAAGGGACGTTCGAGCCAAGATGCCTAGACACACTGAGTGTTAAGCAATTTATGTCATAGGAAGAGGGAAAGACTGATTCTGGAAGAGAGTTCCAGAGCTCAGCTGTTGAATAAAAGAAAGTCCGAGAGTATTGTTTCACTCTTGGGTTGGAGAGTTGCAGAGAGTAGGGGTTGGATTGTGTTGCAAGATGGGTAGCACTTACCCTACGTAGAGGAGGTGGTATGCACTTGGAGAGCTCTGAGGAACACTGATTATTATAGTAACGATAGAATAGCGAGACAGATGCAACATTGCAGCGGAGAGAGAGAGATTGCAAAGAGTTGGTGAGTGGATGGGAGTTAATGATACAAAAGGCCTTACTTTCTACTTTGTCTAGGAGTGCGGTGTGAGACGGTCCTCCCCACACATGTGAATAATACTCAATACAAGGACGCACTGTGCCCCTGTACAGAGCAAGAAGCTGTGCAGGGGTAGAGAACCCCTGAGGCGGTTGAGCACACCCAGCTTCTGGGAGGCTGCCTTAGCAAGACTGGTAATATGGTCCTTCCAAGTGAGAGCAGAAGAAAAAGAGACACCAAAAATAACGAGAGAAGATGAAGGATTGATTTTTGTATTGTTGAAGAATAAGAGATAGTCCGCTGGGAGTTCGGGACGGGTAGATAGATGGAGAAATTGGGTTTTTGGAAGCATTAAAGGTAACAAGGTTTTCTCTGCCCAAATTGGAAATAGCAGTTAGATCAGAAGATAAGTGTTCTATGGCTTCATTATGTTTGTCTTTGAGGGATTGGTGGCTGGGGTGTTTTGGAAAACTAATAGACCCTACCAAGAATGCACCTGAGACCTCTGGTGGACGCTTCCGAAGTAGTGCCAGAGCTATGACTGTCGACATCAATAATACTCAATATTAGGCTATACAAAGTTTATCACGATTTCTTACGATTCTGCATGTTTTTACTATATAATAGATGACTACCGGTACACTAAGTGCTTATATACTATGCTACTCGTGGGTATGTCCATATGTAGCAAAAAATTACTGAAAGCAAAATTATAAGGATGATTAACTATCATAACAAAAAAACGCGAAAATACCTTCTTCCATATGCAGTATATATATATATATATATATATATATATATATATATATATATATATATATAAATATACGTTTTTTAATATTATGGGTGACTTTACTATATAATAAGCATTAATATGCAATGGCTGTAATATGTGTCGGCTAAAGAAAGTACGACATGTAGCTTATAATTGAGAATTATTGATGGAGAGGGAGGGTGGATAACTACGGGATATCGACATTTAAAGGGCCCAGGTCGCTTACAGTACAAAACAACGTGGCGTGGCGCAGGCGGCAACTCCAAGAATTCTTGGTAGGGTCAATTGAGTAGTGTACGGTAGAGTCATCTGCGTATGAATGGATGGGACTGGAGGTACGGTTGAGAAGATCATTTATGAAAATTAGAAAGCGAATAGGAAATAGGACAAGAGCCCTGAGGAACACCGGAGTTAATAGAATGAGGAAATGAGCGATGGCCGTCCACAACCGCAGCTATGGAACGGCCGGAAAGGAAATTAGAGACAAAGGCACAGATGGAGGGATAGAAACCGATATGTCTAGCGCAATAGAAAAAGTCTCACCGAAGTCCCGAAAGGAGGATGACCAAGAGTTAGTAAGATATGAAAGAAGATTACCAGTAGAGCGACCCTTAAGGAAACCATATTGGCGATCTGAGAGCAGATTATGAGAAGAGAAATGCTTAAGAAATTTGGAAGCAAGAATAGTTTCAAAAACTTTAGAGATACAAGAGATGAGAGCAATTGGACGATTGTTGGAGGGTTGAGAGCGGTCACCCTTCTTTGGGACAGGTTCAATGAGAGCAAACTTCCAGCATGAAGGAAAGACGTTAGAGGAGAGACAGAGACAAAAGAGTTTGCCTAGGCAGGAAGTCAGCACGGATGCACAGTTTTTGAGTACAACAGGAGGAACAACGTCTGGACCGTACACCTTCTTAGTATTAAGCAAAGAGAGGGTAGAAAGTACATCTTTAGAAGAGATTAGGATATTTGGCATAAGTAGGAGAGAAGAGGGTGGAGAAGGAGAAATAGCACCGGAATCATCCAAGGTGGAGTTTCTAGCAAAACTTTGAGCGAAGAGTTCAGCTTTGTCAGAGGAAGAAGTGATGGTTGTGCCATCAGAGTGGAAAAGGGGAGAGAAAAACGAGGAAGAAAAATTGTTGGAGAGGTTTTTGGCTAGATGCCAGAAAGCTTGGGAAGAGCTAGAGTTGGATAGTTCAGTTCATTTATTATTGATGAAAGAGTGCTGGGCAAGTCGAAGAACAGATTTGGTTTGATTCCGGGCAGAAACATAGGAAGAATGAGATTCTTGAGTTTTAAGGCGTCGGTACCGTTGGAATGCTTCCTCCTTGTTGCGGACAGCAGTAAAACAAGAGTGAGTAAACCAAGATTTGTTTGCATTAGACGGTGAGAAAGAAAATGGAATGTAGGCCTCCATGCCCGAGAGGATTACCTCGGTAAGGCGTTCAGCAGTCTTCGAGGGTCCTTGGCCACGAAGCAGAAGTCATTCCAAGGGAAATCAAAGAATTACTGCCGAAGAGCCTCCCAGTCAGCAGTGCCAAAGTTCCACAAGCACCGCCGGCTGGGAGGATCAGGTGGCCGTACTAGGACAGGTAACGGAGATAAGTTTATGGTCGGAGGAGCCCAAAGGAGAGAAAAAATTGACAGCATAAGAAGGGTTAGAAGTCAGAAATAAATAAAGAATATTAGGCCGAACTCCGAAGCGATCCGGGATACAGGTGGGTTGCTGGACTAGCTGCTCTAGGTCATTTAGGATAGAAAAGACGAAGACTTGTTCACCAGGTTGGTCAGTAGTAAGAGAGGAGAGCCAATGGCGGTAGTTAAAGTTAAAATCTCCTAAGATGGAGATTTCCGAGAAGGAAGAGATGGATAGAATGTGTTCCAATTAAGAGTTTAGATAGTCAAAGAATTTGGGAAAGTCAGTAGAATTAGGGGAAAAATAGACAGCACAGAAATATTTAGAATGAGAATGACAGGATAGTTTGAGCCATAAAGTTGAGAGTTTAGAGGAGTCGAAATCGGGAACACGAGAGCAAGTGAGTTTGTTGTGCACGTATGTACAACACCCGCCTTTTGCTTTGAAACTAGGATAGAGAAAGTAGGAGGATACAGAGAGGGAGCTGCTGGCAGTTGTCTCAGACACCTGGGTTTCAGTGAGGAAAAGAAGACCAGGCTGGGAGGAGGAGAGATGGTGTTCAACAGAGTGAAAATTAGAAGAAAGGCCTCAAATATTGCAAAAGTTGATAGTAAGAGTGACAGGCCGTGGTCCAGCGCATTTAGAGGGGTCGTTAGGGGAAGCTTGGGTGGGTGTGGGGGCATTTATGGTCCCCCCCCACTGGGAACTCCGAGGCTTGGTGTAGGTTTATCATCATACTTTTTGTATTTGTTGTTAGTGGAAGGAGGGCGTGTGGTGTGCATGTTAAGTGTAGTGAAGTAGATAGGAGGAGGAGGTGTTTGTGAGAGCTGGCTGGACTACTCTCAGTGTAAGGGAAGCACAAAGGAGATCAGTAAGAGAGGCCAAGCAAATGAAACAGGAGTTCCAGCAACTCCTTACAAAATGCCTACAGCCTCTCCTGGGTATAGCCCTGTTCGACTGGTGCCTATAATCTACCCCCATTCCCCCTAATAGTCGCATTGAATGACTGCGCAGTAGGATGCGTAGGGGGGGGGGGTTTACAGCCACAGAGATGTGGCTGCTTCGAGTCATAGGTGGGCAACCGTGCATCTTGCGAAGGCAAGATATCGGGGGCTGATTGTATCCCAAAGTGCTTCACATGTCTCACTCTCTAGACTGGAACGAGACCTCACAAGCTTCGGCATTCAATGAACGGTTGATACTCAGCCTATGCCCGAGAGGGAGTAGTTGGAATATAGAAAAAACAAAAATATGTCCCTAGTACCTAACACGTGGGATACAAAAGTAACCCTCACCTAACACCTAGTATATGTGCCTAGTACCTAGTACCTAGTACATGGGATACCAAACTAGCCTGTCAATATTTACGAGATACACCACAGCTAATGTTTTTTTGTTTTTTTGTTTTGTTTTTGTTTTTTTGTTTTTTGATGGTTTATAAGCTTTCTATAAGAACATTATTTCATGGAAATTAGTATTTACCCATTATCCAAGAATCTTAAAACACGGCCCCCGATAGTGATAGTGAGACAGGCTCGGGTTTGTGCATTTTCGCGACCCATAAAACCCGATTTTTTGAAAGCCCGAGGTAACTTTTAACGAAAGTTGGCTCGGATTTCAAGGGGTGGAGTGGGTAATAGCCTATATTTTAAAAATAGTCAAATTTGCGGAGACATTAGCCTAACCGGCAAGAATGCAGGGGGCAAATAACCGAGAAAAAAATAGCCATCAAAATACACGCAAAATTAACTGCGGCAATCAACCTATGTAGGCTAAAGATGACGGCGGCGGCGGCGGACACTTGCGATCATGTTCCTGTCTATTTTGACTGCCATTGGATACAATAATATGTTGAAGGGGGGCTTTGCCCCCCTCACTCTGACATGACATATTGTCATCATCATATACAGTATATTGACAGCAGGGGGCAAATAACCGATAAAATCGCCGTCAAAATAGACACGAACTTACCACGGCGATCTACCTATGTAAACATGACTACCATACGCCCGGACACTACATCCTTCCCACCTAACCTAACAACCTTGCCTAACCTATCCTAGAAATATGGGTGGGGGCTGCTGCCGCCAAACCCCCGCTACTTGGGTAAAACTGCTAACGGTAGAAATCCAGTTTTTATCTATTTTGGAGTTGTGTAAAGGTGTTTTGATGTGTGATAATAATAGGAAATGCATATTTACCCATTAAACAACAATCTAAAAACACGCTTCCCACTAGTGAAAAATAACTGTATTTGGCCATAGCCATTTGCCGTGGGATACAAAATATGTTGAGGGGGGGGGGGGAAGGCCCCCCCTCACCCCCCAGAACCTATTGAAATCCTGATATATTTCAACAGTAGGGGACACAAACTTTATTTTCCCCAACGCGAGTCGCCGAGGCTACACTCACGAGTCACGACGGATGTAAACAAACCCACCTGCCTCTTGCGAGGTATGCGATACAGAGGATTTATTTTATTTGTTCAGGATCAGTAGTACATTTTTACGCGCATTGAGACACACATAGGAATGAAATACATGGTTTAAGAAACTTATCGCCGGCGATAAAATCGAAATCTGAATTTAATTACATAAACTTTATATTGTCCAACATTAGCCTAACCTAACAACCTTACCTAATCTCTCCTAGTATTATGGGTGGGGGTTGCAGCCCGCACACCCACGCTGGTTGGGTAACAGAGAGACGGCGAGAGGTTCACAACAATAACATGAGTGCAGCGGCGGACGTAAGTTAAAATAGGAAATCATCGTATTTATTACCCATTAATTTCCGGAAGTTTAAACCTATGCGAAAAAATCTTAATCTTTATGTTACTTTGCCATCACCCATCAAGATTGCGCTGCTAGCTGTGGTGCATCTCGTAAGTATTGTCCAACTAGCCCTCTCCTAACACCTAGTATATGTCCGTAGTACCTAGTGCGTGGGATAAAAAACTAACCCACACCTAACACCTAGTACCGTATAATTATGTCCTTAGTACCTAGTGCGTGGGATAGAAAACTAACTCTCACCAAACACCTAGTATATGTCCCTAGCACAAGAACGGCGAGCGTCCTCAATTGAGTCTGAACCCTACGAGGGCGAGCGTCCTCATATGAACCAAGGCCTATTTTTCCTCTTATTCCCTTGTTTATCGGGTCATTTTTCGGGCCAATATATCCCAGCCGGTTCCAAGGTCGAAAGGGAGGTGTATAAGGATCATAGCGAGAGAGAGACTTCACTAGCGTGACATCAGTCTGGCTTCAGGCCTCGAGAGGGGAGGGTTTATGTCTCGCGCGCCTCTCACCTCATGACTGGATGGTCGACAATAATTCGTCTTTTTCACCCCCCAAATACTATTCCCACTTGTTTTATTGTTGTTACATGTTAATATCTTAATTTTAAAATTAATTGGCGCATATGAATAAGTAATAACGATATTTATCATAAAACGAAGAAATTCGTCGGGATTTACCCACAATACCTTCACCAAGTGGGACGTTCTAAATACCATAGGGTCGCCGTTCATAGGCTAGTACCTAGTGTGTGGGATACAAATCTAACCCCTAGTATTGTATATGTCCTTAGTACCTTGGGAGAGGAAGGAAAATGGTGAATATACTAATCGGTGCTGTCTATAGGAGAGTATTGACAACCTTGTTACGAAAAAAATGAAGTTATACTGATAAATGCTTAAACAAAATTGAGGCAAGAATAGTTTATAAACTTTAGAGATGCAAGAAATGAGAGCAATAGGACGAAAGTTGGAGAGTTGAGAGCAGTCACCCTTCTTTTTTTTTTTTTTTTTTTTTTTCTATATTCCAACTACTCCCTCTCGGGCATAGGCTGAGAGCCTGTACATTCCACCGCTCAACACGGTGAAGCCCGTGAGGTCTTGTTCCAGCCTGGGGAGTGAGACATGTGAAGCATCCATCATGGCTCAAAGCAGCTCCATCTCTGAAGCGGCTGGTTGCTTCGCTCAAGTGCTTCACCGTCTCACCCTCCAGACTCAGACCCTCACTCTCAGAACGCCACCTATTGAGCAGTGAACTCACTAGGCATTGTCCCCCTGTAACATATTTTGAATATGGGAATATTCATACAGTGTTATTTAATCAGGGAACAATGAGGGTATTTTTTTGGCATTTCGGTGGGCTTTGTGGTAATGCACTGATACTAGGTACAGCACAAATTCAATCCCAATAATATCTTCCCATTGACATATCGGGATTTGAACCCGGGTCCATTGGATTACCAATCCAGTGGCATGACCACTCCACCACACCTCCCCTAATATACATTTGGGACAGGTTGAATGATTGCAAACTTCCAGCAAGAAGGAAAGGCGTTAAAGGAGACACAGAGACGGAAGAGTTTATCTAGGCAGGGAGACACCGCGGAAGCACAGTTTTTGAGTACAATAGGAGGAACACTGTCCGGTCCATACGCCTTCTTAGTATTAAGCCCTGAGAGGGTGGAAATTACATCCTTGGAAGAGATTATGATGTTATGTTTGGCGTAGGATACATAAGCCCCCCTCACACCTCCCCCCCAGGACTTATCTCACATTCTCATATATTTTAACAGTAGGGGCAAAAATTCCCCTATAATACATTTCCGACAGTACAGACATGTATACCAATGTATTATGTGATATGAGTCATATGACAATTCCGTATACTACACAATATCGATGGGTCTCGCGGCTGTCACAATGTAATATCCTATCAGAGGCTGTTTTATCTAGAGTAGTGCTTCAGATTTTCCAAGAAAGAGACACCAAGAATATTGGATATCATTAAAGAGCTCTTTCGCGGCACTATTAGAAACAATTTATTAGGGACACTAAGTATGTATAAACTCGCAATAATATTATCAATATTGTCCCCATGGAAGATTTGTGATATAGAAAACTTAAAATACCCTGATATGACCTATAAAAAACAGGGTAAGAATGGTGTTAGCGGGCGTACCATTATTGATAGCACACATACAGTGATGGATGTACTATTTTTAGTTTTCACTAGTAGTTCCTATTATTTTTCTTTGTCACAAGTGGCTTGTAAATTCACATAATGTTGTTTGCCTCAACAATATTTGGATTTTTGTTTATTTTAATACCACAAATTTTAGGAGTGTTTTTTATGGGTTTTTTTTGGTTCACTTGCATCAATATATAGTGTTTGCCATTAATTAGAAATCTCGGGAAAACCTATTTTCCCCATTTTCGATTGATGTTGAGACACGTCTTCAGTTTTGATTGTACGGTGATAACAGCAAAGTATCGTATTGACAACCTTGTTACGAAAATTACATTTTAGTAGCATACTTTTATATTAGGTTTTTCCAAGGGTTAAAACACATTTTCATATGATCTTTAGAGCTGTAGATAACTGGAAGTACCGTATCGACAACCTTGTTTCGAAAAAGACATTTTAGTACCATCATTTTGTATTAGGTTTTGCCGAGGGTTAAAACAAATTTCCAGATGATATTTAGAGCATAGAGATTCCATATTTATCTTCAAATATATAACAAAAATCAAGGTATTAAAATAAAGTTATACTCAATATTAAAATATTTACCACAATAGGTGGGGAGGGCATGAAGTATATCAGGGAAATAGTGGGGTTGAAAAAGTCTATGGATAGAACAGTGATAGTCAAGAAAGTGTCTGTGATTGGCTGGAAGGTGCTACTTTGGTCAAAAGGGTGAATAAAATGGGAAGTCATGTAGATTTGCTCATCCCAAAATTTGCAACAACCTATCCAGTCATGGAAAATGTAGATTTGGTGAAATCTGCATATACCACCACCCATCCCTTTGCAAGACATCACTTGAGAAAAAGACCTGCTACAATATGAAATGCCCAGCTTTTCATATTAAAGGGACTTGGAGATATGCTAGACCTAACACGAATGGTAGCCAAAAAAACTCTCTAGCTATGCGAGGACGAGACAGAGGAAAAAGGCAAGGAGGGAAATGGCAGATGAAGAGACTGAGGGAGATGGAAGAGCACATAGAACACCTCGAGCACCTCCTGGCCTCCCAAGAGTGGCAAATACATCCCGAAGACTATTAGGTGCACATAGTACTCCAAACAATCCCTCCCCAATCTTGTTTGCAAATATCAAAGGCCTAAAAAATAGAACCACGAACAAAGTACCATTTATTAGGGGCCTGCTAGAAGAAGGAAACGCTATATTTGCGGCTCTCACAGAAACTCACATTAAAGATCAGGAAGATAGTGAGGTATGAATTCCTGGTTACAACCTACATAGGGCAGACAGAACGCATAGATCACATGGAGGTGTAGCCTTGTACATTCACGACTCACTGATATGTACTGAATTCCTAAATAACAGTAATGAAGTGGTGGAAATACTTAGTTAAAATAGAATCCCTAAATTTAGCAGTTATTGTTACATACAGGCCTCCAGACTCATCCCTAGAAAAATTCAAAACCCAGCTCAACAAAATAAAATCAGAAGTAGAAACCCTGGGGAACCCAACACCAAATATTATATGGCTAGGAGACTTTAACCTACCAAACATTAAATGGAGACAACTAGAAAACCAGGTAGTGGCAAATAACACCGGAGAAGCAAATATACAAATACTAGAGCTTTTTGAACTTTGCGATTTTTGTAGTCTTACCCAGCATATTGCCGAACCCACACGGGAAAACAATATCTTAGATCTGGTCTTCACTAACAATGACTATTTAGTACGCAGCATTAACACATCGGACACAACATACTCAGATCATAAATTAATTGAGATCAAAACAACCTTAGCAAGTGTACAGACAACCTCAGAATCGAGAACAAAAACCGGCCCCTTCAGTAAATTTAACTTCAATAACAAAAACATTAGGTGGGAAGAGGTAAATCAAGAAATGGAGGAAATAGACTGGGAAGATTTAATGAATAACCTGACACCAGCAGAATGTCAAGTCCTAATAACAGAAACCATGACCCAAATCTGTAGCCACCATATACCTGCAAGACAAACAAGATGAAGAAGCAAACAAGATTGGGAAAGAAGGAGGCTGTACAGAAGAAGAAAATTACTCACACAAAGACGCACACATCCAAATCTACAAGATAGGCAAAAGGCCGAAATAGATAGAGAAATTGTGGAAATTGAACAAAGGCTAAGAATATCATATGAACTACATCATATGGAAGAGGAGAGGAAAGCTATTGCAGGTATAAAGGAAAATTCCAAATACTTCTTTTCATACGCCAAACATAAGGCTAAAACAGCATCAAACATCAGCCCACTAAGCAAAGGGGACAGCTCATTCACAGGGGACAAAAAGGAAATGAGCGAACTCTTACGCAGGCAGTATGAAATGGCATTCAGTGAGCCTGATGAAACAAAAGCCATCAGATACCAAAATATATTTTTCATGGAAACCTCCCCCACGGAAACACCCCAGATGCTGGATATTGATTTCGGTCCAAAAGACATAGAAGGGGCCATTTCTAACATGCCATCTCACTCGGCACCAGGCCCGGATTCATGGAATTCGATCCTAATGAAGAAATGTAAGGAAAACCTCTCAAAACCCCTGGCTATAATGTGAAGAAGGAGTCTAGACACTGGTGAAATACCAGATAGCTTGAAAAACGCAATAATTGCCCCACTGCATAAAGGAGGGAGTAAAGCACTACCAAAAAACTACCGCCCGGTAGCTCTAACCTCCCACATCATTAAAGTTTTCGAGCAAGTCCTGCAAAGCAAAATCTCAACATTCATGAAGGCAAATGAACTACACAACACCGGTCAACATGTGTTCAGAGCAGGAAGATCATGTCTCTCACAACTTTTGGAATACTAGGACAAAAAATTTAAAGCGCTAGAAGAAAAGAACAACGTGGATGTCATTTACACCGATTTTACTAAGGTATTTGATAAATGTGACCATGGTATAATAGCCCACAAACTAAAAGCAAAAGGTATAACGGGGAAAATCGGACGGTGGATATACAATTTCCGGTAAACCTGACTTTTTGGACCGACAGCAATTTCAGTAAGTTTTATTTTGTTTTGTTTTCATTTTTCCTTCAGATATAGTGTTGTTTTATATTGAAGAGGAGCTGAAATGATTATTTACCCATTATTCAACAATCTAAAAACACGCCCCCTACCAGTGGGGAGGGCTCTGAAGTTCAGGGAAAATGAGGGGTTAAAAGCGAAAAAAAGACATTGGCCTAACCTAACAACCTTACCTAACCTATCCTAGTATTATGGATGGGGGCTACTGCCCCCACACCCCCGCTGGTTGGTTAGCAGTGCAAAAAACATTAACCTTACTCCGGCAACGAGTGGCAGCGAGAGGGCCGAGAGGTTCACAACAATAACATGAGTGTGTTGGCGGACGCAAGTTAAAATAAGAAATCATCTATTTATTACCCTTTAATTTCCGGAAGTTTAAACCTATGCGAAAAAATCTTAATCTTTATGTTACTTTTCCATCACTCATTAAGATTGCACTGCTAGCTGTGGTGGGTATTTTAGAGTTTAATTTTTGTTCTCCCTTATAATACATTTCAGCTCTTAATGACATATATAGCAATTATGTATATGCTCTACCGGACCTATTAGGCCTAAAAAGATCGATGGGCTAACTGTCGGTCCAAATCATCAGTATAACCCAATTTCCTCGTAAACCGGAAACAATCAGTAGCAGTAAACCAAGTCACATCTGAGCCTTCGGATGTCAAAAGCTCAGTGCCCCAAGGAACAGTGCTAGCGCCCCTTCTGTTCCTCATACTAATTAGCGACATAGATACCAACACTAGACACAGTACGGTGTCGTCTTTTGCTGATGACACAAAATTAAGCAAGATAGTAAACACACAAGAGGACACAGGCCGACTGCAGGAAGACATAAATGTAGTGTTCTAGTGGACCAGGGAAAACAACATGCAATTCAATGAAGAAAAATTCCAATTAATAAGGTACAGAGATAATAATGGCGTTAAAGAAAATACAAATTACTTAACAGAATCTAACCACATAATAGAACCGAAAGACAGTGTGAAAGACCTTGGGGTGTTAATGTCTGAAAATATGGGTTTCAAAGTACATAACCAGGTCAAAGTTGCGGCTGCGAAACGTCTAACGGGTTGGATTCTGCGTACATTCAAAACACGTAGTGAATTACCTATGATAACACTCTTCAAATCTCTAGTGCTACCGCGGCTTGAATACTGTAGCGTATTAACATCCCCATACAAAGCATGTGAAATAAATGACTTAGAGAGTGTATAAAGAAATTTCACTTCGCATATAAGTTCGGTAAAACAGCTACACTATTGGGAGCGTTTAAGAGCACTGAAACTGTACTCGCTGGAACGTTGAAGAGAACGTTATCTAATAATATACACGTGGAAAATCGCAGAGGGTTTAGTACCAAACCTACATACTCCGATAGTCATGAAATTCAGTGATAGGAGAGGCTGGGAATGCGATATCCCCTGGATGAATAACAGGGGTGCTATGGGCTTGCTGCGAGAGGGCTGGTTATCACACAGAGGCCCACGTCTCTTCAACAAACTCCCACGGCGAGTGAGAGACATGAGGGACGTCTCGTTAGACAACTTCAAGAGAGCCCTCGATGTCGAACTGCAAAAAGTGCCAGACGAGCCCATCTTCGCAAGGGAGCGAGCTGTCGCTTCAAACAGTCTGCTGCACCAAATCACCACCCAGAATGAGGGGCGGCGCGCTCCTCAGTGCCGCAAGAAGTGTGGCGAACACATCACAAGGTATCAGAAGGTAAGGTATCTTTATTCTATAATAGCATTTAAATATTGAGAAATAATTAGTGGAAGTTTCGGTAATAAGTACCCTTGAATGTTATCCAATAAATGACAGAATGGCATGAGGAGGATTGGCAAAGAAAAGAACATCAATGATAATGACTCAAATGCGCATACCGCATACCGTGATTATAGAGATTTTATTGAATACAAGCACTTTTATTCTAGATTACGTCATGATAAACACTGTGTTCGGATGTCTACACACCGACTAGAATCGTATATAGACTCTTGGGATTTGTTTATATGTTGGTGAAGAGAAGAGCAGTAGAGGACTGCATTTACAGGTATATGTACAATTATACATATTCTGCCATATACTTAATTGTATATCAAGGTGTAGAGAATCTCAAACTAGAAGGTAGTGGGTTTAAATATGGAATTGCGGTAAGATTTTTCGGTTTGACAGTTACAAGCCCCATCGATGTTTGTGTAGCCTATAGGTATGTTTTATAATAGTCTTCAGTCCTATATATGTCCTTCCCGTCGCAAATGTATTATAAGGGAGATATAGGGTAAAACACAGAGTCTTGTCTGCATAATGACAAGTCCTGTTTTATGTTATAGTTATAGATTTTTGTTTTCCCTCCTACCTTACTCGGGAGACCTTACAGTTGCGCGATCCAGTGCTGCTTTGGTATTTGCGTACATTTTAGGTTAGTTTCTATCCACGTATTACTTTTAGGTTAGGTTAGGTTTCTTAGTTAGGTAAAACAACACTGTATATCAAAGAAAAAATGCAAAAAAAAAAAACACACATTCTAAAACTCGTGATTGTCACACCGTATCAATTTACCGGAATTGCAATACACATAATGGAAATAATGTACACGCCCACCACTCCTAATCTTGCCGATGGTACGCTCGCTAACACCATCCTTACCAAAAACAGAGTGCTGCGCATAAACAAACGCAATTTCGTCGACTTTCCTCAGTAAGGGTTGTGGTAGCAGGTTTGTTTGCATTACTTTCATGCTCGCGGTAATGGTCCCGTCCAAAATTATCGGACAGCTAACCGTTATTCGTAGATTTGCTTAAATATTAAAGTTATTATATCCACTGATTGGCAACTACACCAGTATTGCCAGCTAATTCTGCGAGCCCCAGAACGAGGGTGTGTCAGCTGGAACTTTGACCAACTGTACCATTGAGTGAAGATGAAGGGTTAATTTGTGAATTGTCGAAGAGTAGGGGATAGTAGTGTGGAAGATAGTGTGGAAGATTGGAGAAAATGGTTTTAGAAGCATAGACAAAAACAAGATTTTCTAAGCCCCAATCTAAAATAGTTGATAGATCAGAAGATAGGCGGAACAATGTAAAGATCGGATTTTTTTAAATTTTAATACCACGAATTTTCAGTGTTTTTCATAAATTTTTGTTTTTTTTCATTTGCATCAATATATAGAGTTTGTAATTAATTAGAAATCTCGGGAAAACCTATTTTCCCCATTAGGCCTATCGATCGATGTTGAGACATGCCCCCCATAGTGATTTGAAAAAACATTAGCCTAACCTAACAACCTTACCTAACCTAACCTAGTATTATAGGTGGGGGCTGCCGCCCCCACACCCCCGCTGGTTGAGTACTAATCCCTTAGTAAATAATAAAAACAATTGGCTGTCGATTATACAAAGTGAAAGTCAATGAAGTCTACGGTGTTTACTCTGCAATCTTCAGCTTTGATTGTACATTGATAACGGGAAAGTACCGTATTGACAACCTTGTTACGAAAATTAAATTTTAGTACCATACTTTTATATTAGGTTTTTCCGAGGGTATAACACATTTTCATATGATCTTTAGAGCTATCGATAACTGGAAGTACTGTATTGACAACCTTGTTACGAAAAATTAATTTTAGTACCATACTTTTTTATTAGGTTTTGCCGAGGGTTAAAACAAATTTTGGTAAACCTGACTTTTTGGACCGACAGCGATTTCAGTAAGTTTAAGTTTGTATATTTAAATTTGTCCTTCAGATATAGTGTTGTTATATACTGAAGAGGAGCTGAAATGAGTATTTACCCATTATCCAACAATCTAAAAACACGACCCCTACTAGTACTGCTCGGATTTCACGGGGTGGAGTGGGTAGCCTAATATCTTATGTTTTAAAAATAGTCAACTTTGGGAAGACATTAGCCTAACCTAACAACCTTACCTAGCCTATCCTAGTATTATGGGTGGGGGCTGCCGCCCCCACACCCCTGCTGGTTGGGCTAGGCTTTTTTTTTTTTTTTTTTTTTTTTTAATGTGCAAGGCTATTAGCCTAACCTAACAACCTTACCTAACCTAACCTAGTATATGGGTGGGGGCTGCTGCCCTCACACCCCCGCTGGTTGGGTACTGGCTCAAAAACTTATTGTTTTACAGTATACTGTATTTTAGCGTTTTTGGTTTTTCTCCCTTATAACACATTTCAGCTCTTAATGAAATATATAGCAATGATGTATATGCTCTACCGGACCTATTAGGCCTAAATAGATCGATGGGCTAACTGTCGGTCCAAAACATCAGTATAACCCAAATTTTCTGATGATCTTTAGAGCATATAGATTAAATATTTATCTTCAATTATATAAAAAAAAATCGTGGTATTAAAATAACATTGAACCTAAAGATTTTTTAATTAAATTCATGCATCGATTTTATCATGGCCTATAGGTTTCTTGATAAGGTACGATTTTAGTTACTAGACACCTATTTGGCAGGTACCACCGAGGATTTAATACATATTTGTTTTCGGTTTCCACGCATCCATCACCAAGCTACACCTTTTTCTGGTCCGGTAATAGTATTGGAAACGATATAATAACTTTTTAAATGTGGTTTTCGACGAGAATAAAACGGGGCGCTTGTGCCGAAAATCGGCGGCGGCGGGGGTGGGGGGGATGGGAGTCCGTCGTCGCTTCGGATCGTCGCGGTTTGTTTACCCAGGACACTCGAGGTTACTACGGCCAGCTGTTTTACTTGCCCCCTGCTGGCCACATATATGACGATTATTATAATTCACGGTGGGGGGGGGGGAGGGGGGGGCTGAGCCCCCCCTCAACCCTGTCCTGTATCCCACGGCCTATAACGCAAATCTTTATCAAAAAATGGACCCAACAACTGGTTATAAGCTTAGCCATTTTAAGTCGACCGCCAAGGCGGGACCGGGAAGTCACTCCGAGCGTAAAGTAAACAAAGCGATAAATCTACAGTTATACTACCCCTATTTTGTCGCTATTCTGTTGGTACTAATGGGTTAATATTATTAGTAGTAGACTTAGTATGCTTTGATGATGCGCGGAAATGTATATTTGACTTGTAATAAATACATTGAAGTATTACAAACCTTCGCGAACCCATAAACAGGGAACGTGAGCTGGGTTTAGACCGTCGCGCACCCATACACAGGGAACGTGAGCTGGGTTTAGACCGGTCGCGAGACAGGTTAATTTTCGGTTAGGTTAGGTAAGTTAGGTTAGGTTAGGCTAATAATAAAAATAATAAAATGCGACGGTCCTCGGTATTAAACAACACTGTATTTCAAATAAAAAATAAAAAACAACAGCAAATTACCTGAAAAACTCTTATCTGGTTGGTGATAATTTTTTATCAAAATACTTTTTTTCCAGTTTCCGCGTCTGCTGAACCATCCAAAAACACGCTAAAGGGCGTGTTTTGAAGGGGGGAGGTGGTGGGGGGTAGTGGGGGAGGGGTAGTATAACTGTAGATTTACCAACAAAGCAACGCTACTTCCACGAACGCAACCGAGTTGTCTTTATATTTCGTCTCATATTATCATTATTAAAGTGTCCCCATTGCTTTTTTAGTGTTCCGTACACCAGAAAAGGGTGTAGCTTGGTGTTGGATGCGTGGAAACCGAAAAAAATATGTATTGAATCGTTGGCGGTACCTGTAAAATAGGTGTCCAGTAACTAAAATCGTACCCTTGATAATATTCAAGGACACTATTGAGACGTTATGAGAAACAATTTATTAGGGAAAATAGACACCAATAGTTTCGCCATATTTTTCTCCAGATAGTCCGCATGGAGGATTTTCGTTATCAACAAATTGAAAAATAGCCACTTGACAGACAAATACACCAAAAATCTAAGTCAAAGCGGGGGTGTGGGGGCAGCAGCCCCCACCTATACTACTAGGATAGGTTAGGTAAGGTTGTTAGGTTAGGCTAATGTCCTTTCAAAGGGGTATAGGCCAGTAAACACTAGGATAGCCTATACCCGGTCAGAGGTAAGAAGAAGAAGAGTCCTGCAGTATTCTCCTTGAATGCTACCGGTTTCTTATACCATGTATTTCATTCCTATATGTGCCTAAATGCACGTAACAATTCATTACTGATCCTGAAAAAAAAATATATATCCTCTATATCACCTACCTCGCAAGAGGCGGGTGGCTTTGTTTACATCCGCCGCGAGTGTATTGTAGCCTCGGCGTCTCGCATTGGGGATTTTTTTTTTGTTTTGCCCCATACTGTTTAAATATATGAGGATTTCAATAAATCGTGGGGGGGTGAGAGGGGCTTCCCCCCCCCCCCCAACATATTTTGTATCCCACGGCAAACGGTTATGGCCAAATAGGCCTAGTCATTTTTTGTGAGTGGAGGGGCTTGTTTTTAGATTGTTGTTAATGGGTAAATATGCATTTCCGCCTATTATCACACTTCAAAACACCCTTACACAACTCTAAACTACATAAAAACAATCGAAGCAATTGTTTAGCAATTTAATTACAAGATCTTTATATTGACCGAAAGGCGTGCTATGGCCTCACACGTGAGTTTTGGAGTGATTGCTTGGTGGGACATCGTAGAAAACTAGTTGACTAGCGTATGGCAGAGTTACCAGCATATGCTACTATAGATTAATCAGGAATCAATGGCCAATCTCCCCATGTGGGGAGATTGTAGGCACCAATCGATCAGGGCTAGACCCAGGTGAGGTTATAGGCATGTGATAAAGAGTCGCTGGAACTCCTGTTTCATTTGCTTGGCCTCTCTTACTGATTTTCTTTGTGCCTCATTTACACTGAGAGCAATCCAGCTAGCTCTCACAAACACCTCCTCTTCCTATCCACTTCACTACACTAAACATGCACACCACACTTCATTCCTCCACACCAAAATTAAAAAAAGAAAAATTATGAATTGTAGCCCAGCCTCGGAGTCCCCAGGGGGGGGGACCATAAATGCCCCCTCACCCGACCGACCATCCCCTGACGACCCCACACAATTACCTGGACCTCGGCCTGTTACTCTTTCTATTAATTTCTGCAACATTCGCGGACTTTCCTCTAACTTTCACTCTATTGAGCACCATCTCTCCTCCTACAAACCTGATCTTCTCTTCCTCACCGAAACTCAGGTGTCTGTAGCAACTTCCAGCAACCCCTTCTCTGTATCCTCCTACTTTCTCTATCCTAGTTTCAAAGCCAAAGGCGGATGTTGTGCATATGTGCACAACAAACTCACTTGCTCTCGTGTTCCCGATTTTGACTCCTCTGAATTCTCAACTTTATGGCTCAAACTTTCCTGTCATTCTCTTACTAAATATGTCTGTGCTGTCTATCTTTCCCCTAACTCTACCAACTTTCCGAAATTCTTTGACTATCTAAACTCTACAGTGGAACACATTCTATCCATTTCTCCTTTCTCAGAAATCTCCATCTTAGGAGATTTCAACGTTCACCACCGCCATTGGCTCTCCTCTCACACTACTGATCCACCTGGTGAACAAGCCTACGTCTTTTCTATCCTAAATGACCTAGAGTAGTTAGTTCAGCAACCCACCCGTATCCCGGATCGCATCGGAGATCGGCCCAACATTCTTGACTTGTTTCTAACTTCTAACCCCTCTTCTTATACTGTCGATCATTTCTCTCCTTTGGGCTCCTCCGACCATAAACTTATCTCTGTCACCTGTCCTATCTCTCCAGTACAGCCACCCGATCCTCCTAGCTGGCGGCGCTTGTGGCACTTTGGCGCTGCCGACAGGGAGGCTCTTCGGCAGTACTTCTTTGATTTCCCATGGAATGATTTCTGCTTCCATGGCCGAGGACCCTCGGAGAGTGCTGAACGCATTACCGAGGTAATCCTATCGGGCATGGAAGCATACATTCCATTCTCTTTCTCTCAGACTAATGCTAAAAAATCTTGGTTTACTCACGCCTGTTCTACTGCTGTCCGCAATAAGGAGGAAGCATTCAAACGGTACAGACGCCTTAAAACTCAAGACTCTCATTCTTCATATGTTTCTGCCCGGAATCAAGCCAAATCTGTTCTTCGACTTGCCAAACACCCTTTCATCAATAATAAATGCATTGAACTATCCAACTCTAGCTCTTCCCAAGCTTTCTGGCATCTAGCCAAAAACCTCTCCAACAATTTCTCTTCCTTGTCATTCCCTCCCCTTTCCCACTCTGATGGCACAACCATCACTTCTTCCTCTGACAAAGCTAAACTCTTCGCTCAAACTTTTGCTAGAAACTCCACCTTGGATGATTCCGGTGCTATTCCTCCCTCTCCGCCCTCCTCTCTCTTACTTATGCCTAATATCCTAATCTCTTCGGTCAATATTTACGAGTCACACCACAGCTGGAATCTCATTTCTAATGGTAGTTTTGGGTTCCTATCATTCTATGTTTCATTACTTTATACTTTTTATCCACCGGAAAATATTATTTTTTCTTGTTTTTTGTTTTTATTTTTTTTTTTTATTTTTTTTTAGTATTAACCTAACCTAAAAACCTAACCTAACCTAACCTAAATGTATTTGGGGGCGGTTAGGTTAGGTTAGGTTAGGTTAATGCAAAAAAAAAAAAAAAAAACAAAAACAAGAACAAAATATATTTTCCGGTGGATAAAAAGTATATAGCAATGAAGCATAGAATGATAGGAACCCAAAACTACCATTAAAAATGAGATCCCAGCTGTGGTGTGACTCGTAAATATTGACCATCTCTTCTAAAGATGTACTTTCTACCCTCTCTGGGCTTAACACTAATAAGGCGTACGGTCCGGACGGTGTTCCTCCTGTTGTTCTCAAAAACTGTGCTTCCGTGCTGACTCCCTGCCTAGGCAAACTCTTTCGTCTCTGTCTATCCTCTAACGTCTTCCCTTCATGCTGGAAGTTTGCTCACATTTAATCTGTCCCAAAGAAGGGTGACCGCTCTCAACCCTCCAACTATCGTCCAATTGCTCTTATCTCTTGTCTTTCTAAAGTTTTTGAAACTATTCTTGCTTCCAAATTTCTTAAGCATTTCTCTTCTTATAATCTGCTCTCAGATCGCCAGTATGGCTTCCTTAAGGGTCACTCTACTGGTGATCTTCTTTCATATCTTACTAACTCTTGGTCATCCTCCTTTCGGGACTTCGGTGAGACTTTTTCTATTGCACTAGACATATCGAAAGCCTTCGATAGAGTCTGGCATAAATCTTTAATTTCTAAACTACCCTCCTTCGGTTTCTATCCCTCCATCTGTGCCTTTGTCTCTAATTTCCTTTCCGGCCGTTCCATAGCCGCGGTTGTGGACGGCCATTGTTCACTTCCTCACCCTATAAACTCCGGTGTTCCTCAGGGCTCTGTCCTATCTCCTATTCTCTTTCTAATTTTATAAATGATCTCCTTAACTGTACCTTAATTCCCATCCATTCATACGCAGACGACTCAACCTTACACTACTCTATTAGTTTTTCAGAACGCCCCAGCCAGCAATCCCTCAACGACAAACGTAATGAAGCCATAGAACTCTTAAATTCTGATCTAAATACTATTTCCAATTGGGGCAGAGAAAACCTTGTTAACTTTAATGCTTCCAAAACCCAATTTCTCCATCTATCTACCCGTCAGGATCTCCCAGCGGACTATCCCTTATTCTTCAACAATACAAAAATCAACCCTTCATCTTCTCTCAATATTCTTGGTGTCTCATTTTCTTCTGCTCTCATTTGGAAGGACCATATTACCAGTCTTGCTAAGGGAGCCTCCCAGAAGCTGGGTGTGCTCAACCGCCTTAGGGGGTTCTTTTCCCCTGCACAGCTTCTTGCTCTGTACAGGGGCATAGTGCGCCCTTGTATTGAGTATTGTTCACATGTGTGGGGAGGTTCCTCTCACACCGCTCTCCTAGACAAAGTTGAAAGGAAGGCCTTTCGTATCATTAACTCCCGTCCACTCACCATCTCTCTGCAATCTCTCTCTCTATGCCGCAATGTTGCATCTCTCTCGCTATTCTATCGCTACTATAATAATCAGTGTTCCTCAGAGCTATCCCAGTGCATACCACCTCCTTTACGTAGGGCACGTGGTACCCGTCTTGCAACTCAATCCCACCCCTACTCTGTGCAACTCTCCAACCCAAGAGTGAAACGTTACTCTCAAACTTTCTTCTACTCAACAGCTGAGCTCTGGAACTCTCTCCCAGAATCAGTCTTTCCCTCTTCCTATGACTTAAATTGCTTCAAACTCTGTGTGTCCAGGCATTTTGGCTCGAACGTCCCTTGATTTTGGCCCTGTCACTCTTTCAACTATGGGGGAGGCACTCGCTATAGGCAGTTATGCCTTTTGCCTCCCTCAATCACATAGAAAAAAAAAAAAAAAAAAAAAAATGATCCCAGAACAAAACTAACTATATTGTTGCTCACCTTCTGATGTAGGTAATTTGATTTATGGTAGTGCACCTTCTTTCACTGTCGGGAGACCCCGCAATTCATATTTGAGATTTCGTTCATACGAATAGGCTCAACACTATTGCTGCATACCCTTGCCGTGTCATTAATTTTGTCTTTCCTCCTACACAGTTTAATCCATTTCCTTCCCTGTTCCTCATTTTTGAGAAAAGCGTGAAAGGAAATATCCTTATCACCCACTTTGTTTTTTCTGTTTGAGAAACAGCCAGACATTGCACAATTACTGGGCATGTTTTCACGCTTCTCACGAAAAAGTGACTATTATAATAGCATGGATATGCATATTATCACAATAAATAAGAGAGGGATAGCCGGCACGCCCTGGAATATATCAAAGCCAGGTAAATACTGTTCCAGGGTCAGCGAGGGTATTTGTAACGACAATGCGCGGGAAGAATTATTTTTCGTTCACCCTTGAGAAAACTGGGCCGTCCATACGATCAGTTTCCGAGTACGATACTCATGAGTTTCGAAGCATGGCAACGAAGCACGCTACCAACCTTGGATTAGCAGATAAACCGTCAGCACGTATACTGAAACGCTTGTTGAGTGTGTAAGTGGCTGCTGGCTCCATTGTTAGGTGTATTAAATAAATGGCTCCCAAGAACATTCACCGTCGCAAAGCAGCTTTATTAAATGTCCTTGCTGCATGTAAAGTAATCAAATACAGAAAGAAGGTCATAAAGCGTAAAGTTTGGGTAAAAGACCGGCTTGTTAATAAAACACAAGGGAGCCATAAGCATAAATTTAATTATTTGAAACGTGGGGATCCAAATAATTTTACAAATTACGTGTATGTCTCCAGATATGTACAATCACGATCCCTAATTTATTTACCCCCTTAGCTCGATGGAAATTGAAGTCAGGGTTGACGAAACGTCAGGTGAGCGGCCACTGATAGTTTAAGAGTGAGAAAATGTTTCACTATGATGGGAAGCAGTGCTTCACATATATGAACACAAACATTGTCACTGCCTCCTACCACCTAAACACAGTAGTGGCGTTTGACTGATAATCTTGTCACTAAATGCAACACTCTAAGACATGCATTCTTACCATTCCATTCACTCTGATTATTTACAGCATGGGCTTCCCATATATACAATATTGTAAGCCTGTTCCCTGTGCGAGCTAGTTTGTCTTGGAGAATCACAATACTCAGGAAATACCGAGCTAGTTTCAAAGCATTCATACCAATACAAATACCTCAAATACTACTGCAAATATTGATACTTGCAATACAGAATACAATAGTAACAAAACATTGTGTTTGTTGTGGAATGCTTGAAATACATATATAAAATTGGCAATTAAATAATCACAACTTAACATGTTATAGCAATGGATTCAATACTGCTTCATAACTGTACTTATGAGTTGTGGTTCAGGTGAGTCAGCGTTTCATCATAAAGTGGCCGTTTCCTCCCGCCTGACGCTTCTTTAATCCTGGTTTTAACTCGCCTCACGCCAAGGGGGTAAAGCAATTAGGGATCGTGCTGTACCAGCTACTACTTAAAAAGAGGAAACACACCGTTTTTCTGGACCCCCTTCTCCCTAATGTTTAGCCCCACTAGTTTTGAGATTATAAGACGCTCGTCCCATTAGTTTGGCGATTATAACACCTATCACCCCATTTCGTTGTCAATTTAAGACCTATCGTACCATTTAGGTGCCGATTATTTCCTGGCGAGCGATAGCGAGCCTGTAATTTTAAGAGGAAACGGCCTTAGGCCGGGAAATTTCTCCACCGAAAAATATACAAATTTATCTAGAAAGAGGGTCTAAGGGGTGTTTTTCTAAGTGTGATGGAGGTCTAGGGAGGAGACTAAAAAAATATATGAATAAATTAATTAATAGACCAAACAAACGGTCAGTCTCCCATTAAGAAAGTGTACCCCATCATTAGAAAGGAAACTACAGTATATTATATATATATGCTGGCCCGACCATGTATAGGCTACCCAGGTGGCAGGGGCCGAAGCACGAATATTTAGCTCACTGACTAACATGCTCGAGCAGGGACGGTGCTTCAGTCTTAAGGGGAGGCAGGCCGTTCGTTTGGTCTATTCATTCATTTATTCATATATCTTTTTAGTTTCCTCCCTAGACCTCCACCAAGCTTAGACAAACAACCCCTAGACCCCCCTTCAAGATAAATTTGTACATTTTTCGGTAGAAATATTTCCCGGCCAAAGGCCGGTTCCTCTGAAAATTGCAGGCTCGCTATTGCTCGCCAGGAGATAATCGACACCTAAATGGCACGAAAGGTCTTAAAATCGACAACGAAATGGGGCGAAAGGTGTTAAAATCGTGAAACTAATGGGCCGAACGTCTTATAATTTCAAAACTAGTGGGTCTAAACATTAGGGAGAAAGGGGTCAAGAAAAACGGTCTGCCTCCCCTTAATGCATCCATACGGTTAGATTTCAAGCATGCTCCGTTGCCATGCTCGAAATACAACACTCGGAAACTGATTGGGTGGACAAGGGACTGGAGGTCTCGAAAAGGGGCTCCAGCTCTGACGTTATTTTTTACTTAGTGTGCTGGCTTAATAATCAAATGGGGTTGGTAGCCTCTGAACTCCTATTTTAACAAACCAATCGTGTGCTAATAACATCCAGGAACACTATGTCGAAATATGATTAAATTACATGCAGCTTAATGTCTACCAATAAAGTAAGAAGCCTATACCGCTAAAATATAATTTAGTGTAAAGGTGAGGGGAAGGTGTTGATGGCTGCGTGTGGGAAGGGAAGGGGTGGTTCTCTGCCCTTCAAAGGTTCCTCATTAAATCACAATAATGGCGATAACCAGGGGACATCATCAGACCTCTCCTCTAGCTTAACCCCTTCTGTACCGGCGACGTCTTTTTAACTTTATTCTGAATACTTTTAGACGATGTTATCCAGTTTAAAAAGGTTGCCCAGCAATTAACAGACTTTGAACTATCTGATTTACCCCTTTTTACTACCACAGATCCTTCTTAAACTGCACACAATCGTCTAAATACACCAAGAGTATAATTAATAAGACGTCGCCGGGACAGAAGGGGTTAAGTTGCGCTAGTTTGTTTTACTTGTTGTTTATTTAGCCCGGAGAGAGCAGAAACCACCCTTAGAAGAGATTACGATATACTGTAGGTGGAGAAGGAGGAAAAGCACCAGAATCATCCGAGTGCAGTTTGCAGCTAAACTTTGAGTGAAGAGTACAGCTTTGTCGGAGGAAGACCACGGTGGTGCCGTCAGAGTGGAAAAGACGAGGAAGTAATATTATTGGAGAGGTTTTTGGCCAGATGCCAGAAAGCTTGGGAATAGCTAGAGTTGGAAAGTTTAGAACTTCTTTTTGATGAAAGAGTTTTTGGCGAGTCGAAAAACAGATTTGGCTTTATACTGGGAAAAATCATAAGAAGAACGAGATTCTTGAATTTTAAGACGTACCGTTTGTATGCTTCTTCTTATTGTGCGCAGCAGTAGAATAAGCGTGAGTAAACAAAGATTTTTTTCCATACGACTGAGGGCAAGACAATGTAATGTATGGCTCCATGCCGAGAGGATTACCTCGATAATATGCTCAGCGCAGCACTCCGTGGGTCCCTGGCCACGGAAGCAAAAATCAATCAATGGGAAATCAAAGAAATACTGCCGAAGAACCTTCCAGTCGGCAGCGCCAAAGTGACACAAGCGCCGTCGGCTGGGAGGATCGGATGGCCGTACTGGAGAGATAGGACAGGTAAAACAGATAAGTATGTGATCGGATTAGCCCAACGGAGAGAAAAGGTTTACAGCATTAGTAGAAGGATTAAAGGTTAGAAATAAGAACATTGGACAGATCTCCAAGGTGTACAGGAATACTAGTAGGATGCTAGACTAACTGCAGTAGGTCGTTAGGATATAAAAGAGATAGGCTTGCTCACCAGGTTGTCATTGGTCAGATTATACCCATTTCATATCAATAACTATATTATATAACCTTACAATAATTGTATTCTCTTAAATGTAGTAACTCACGCCATCACTGACTACATAAGGTGAGGGCTGGTCCTATCCAGACTGAGTTTTGGCATCCTCTACCCAACTTTGGCGTTTTTTGTCTGTCTCTTTTACTATACTACATAATTTCCTTCCAGAATCTAGGTCCTGGCGAGATCGCCCGAGATTGGGTGGCACTGCAATGGGGGCTGCAGAGGGTGGGGGCATTGGCCCATGGGTGCAAGCCCATGGGCTGATGATCTTCTCCCCTCTCAGAGACAGATCTCATCTCATCCAGACCCCCCATTCAGGGGCCCGAGCATCTGCAGCGGCTTTGGTCAACCGGACTCGGGACTGTTCAGCCAGACAGCCTTGGGAACTACAACAACAACAACACACTGTGATCTCACCATAGCTAATTAACTAACTAGGCGTTACTAATATGAAACATACAATAATAATAATAATAATAATAATAATAATAATGTTCAGGTTACTTATATAGCGCCATTTCTCTCTAGCCCTCGCTCCGGGATTCAATAGCGCTCGACCAAAGTTTATTACCAGACACTACTACCCATTTTGGAGTAAGGGGTCGGGCGCAAGTTCGACTAGATAATAGTCCATCAGGCGCCTGGTCCGGGGGGACGATTAATATGAAGGGTGTGCCTGGAAGTGTGGTGGGAGGGCTTGTGGCTTTGGCTCCGCTGCATGTCTGCCTGCCGAGATCGGAACCTCTCCGGGTGGTCAGGGGCCGGGGGAGTGCTGGAGCGACTTTGGTAACCCTGGTCTCTGGGTCTTCTCCTGGGTGACCTGGATGTGTGTGAGTTTGTGTTTTTTATCTGTGTTTATTTTTTGTTTTATGTTGTTTTTGTGTTTTCCCTGTTCTTGCTCTGTCTTGAGTCGGCTACCCCCAAAATGGGGATTGGGCCTGAGCATATAGATAGATAGATAGATAGACTACCCATTTCCTTGCTCAAGGGAAATGGTACCGGCTACCAGTGTATGCAAAAAACCTTCATGCCTGAGCGTGGAATTGAACTTGGGACACCCAGGGTGGGAGCCCGAGACATTCTCCACTACACTATCGAGCCGGTAGTCACTATCAATAATTTTCCGATAACTTTGATTATAACTTGTGTGATATATACTGAAGGCAGTGTAGAGTGATCAATATTAATTTGATTCTTCAAGAACGCGAAACAAGTAGTTTGCTGTTAGTCACAAGCACATAATAATGTCGAGCTAAATTGATAGTACCTTAACCCGGGAAGTACGAGCTATTGGTAGTTCACACCCTACCGCCAAGCGACGATATTAGGCTTGATTCCCGCCTAAAATAGTAATTTTACGATAAATATCGTTATTACTTATTCATATGCACCTGTCTTACGTTTAATATGAAGATATTAACATGTAACAGCAATAAAACAAGTGGGAATAGTATTTGGGGTGTGAAAAAGACGAATTATTGCCGACCCTCCAGTCATGAAGTGTGAGGCTAACGAGACGTATGTCCTCCCTCCTCGAAGCCTGAAGGCAGACTGAGGTCTCTTTCTTACTTTCTTTCTCTCCCCACGCACTTGATATGCGCAGAATACCTTGGAACCGGTTTGGAGATATTGGCGCAGTAAATAAACAAGGGAATACGAGGAAAAATAGGCGATAATTGAAGCTGGGGGAAACGGGGGAAGGAGGGGGTTTTGACACATGTGGAGGAGTGATAGGAGGTATGGAGGGAAATTATCTCACCTAATCACATATTCCTTTGTTGTAAGTGCTACTGGGGCCTTTTTAAAGTTTTTTTTTTAGGCCTTGGATATTAAGACGTTCGTTGCCTTTCACCACCAAAACCTCTTAAGAGTCTTCTCGCCATTCTCGGGTTATATATAATTTGTTTTTGCCTATGCAATGTACACTCTAAGTCAACAAATCCTAGATGTATATAAGCCCTCGAACAGCATAATATGAACCTTCAAAATCTAATATTACGTAAAGAATGAACAAGAAGATTCGATTAAGTTCAAAATATATTCAAAGACTTAAGGCCACACTGTATCTTCATTGAATTTATAGGTGGGGCATAACTAAAAATGGATGAGTGTGTCAAACTCGATAGTAATATGATCCAATTCTTACAATTTAGTTACCCATTTAATTTACGTTTTCTATTACATAAGGTTACTCCATTTTCTATTGTGTAACCATCTAGTTATATTAAATATATACCGTACATATAATATGTATAATAAAAAGTATTTGTTTAAATGATATACTCTATTTTTGTTAGTTATAATACATCTAATGAACGTATATTATTCCCATACTATGACTGGTAAAATAATAATTATCAACGAGGTAAGTTCTCTGTTATGAATTACCCTGCGGTAATTCCCTCACAAATCAACAAAACGGGAATGAAGTCTGTCCGTCAATAGATGGAATAAATGATCTATTATCACCGCCATCCAGCCTTCAATAAGCTTTTCTCCTCTACCGAACAGTTAAGATTCTTATGTAGTATTATCGCTTGGCCTATATTATCTAATTAAGATATATTAGACTATGAAATTAACATCTAATGACAAGGTAAATTTCATGAATTATTCTATTCTTTTTAATACTGAATGTTGTAACAGTCCCTTCAGAGTGCTGCAAGTAAAACAATAATATGAATGTTAAGGGGGGTCACTGGCTATTTGTATCTTTCTTTCCTTTTCTCTCTTTCCCTGGCTTGTATCCATTCGGCCCCATTCAGCCAACTGTTTTAAGATATTTATCCCCATTCAGGTGTCGATTTCTTCCTGGCGAGCGACAGCGAGCCAGCATTGTATGGAGAAATCCGGCTTCGCCGGAGAATTTTTTCTATCGAAAAATGAACAAATTTAGCTTGCTGTAAAAACAAAAATATATATATGCTGGTTCGCTACCACTCGCCAGGAAAATATTGACACCTGGATGGGGGTAAACTTCTTAAAACAGTAAGCTGAATGGGGCCGAATGGATACAAGCTAAAGAGAGAGGGAGAGAAAGAGAAAGAAACGAGGAGGGCTCCCTTAAGGACTAATGGTGCATGTCACTCATAGGAATCACCTTTTGGAAAATCAAGTGGACATGCATAAATGATGAGAAAGGTAATGTGTATAACTTTTTCAGAATACAAAGACGCGTTTCTTTGCTATATTTTGGCTATTAGTATAATATATGATTAAGTTTTAGAAGAGTCTAAGGGCCTCAAAGGGTTTCTTAATTTAGCTTTGGCCCTTTCGATTCCTGGAGGTTCTGCCAAAGGTAAATGTATGTATGTATGTATGTATGTATGTATGTATTTATGTATGTATGTATGAAATGTATGTATGTATCTATGTATGTATGTTTGTATGTATGAAATGTATGTATGTATGCACTATGTAGGCTATGTATGCATGTATGTGATGACAAACTGAAGCCCTGGAATACATGCAGGGGGTACATACTACAGCTCATCCGGTATGTATGTATGAATGTATGCATATATGTATGTATGCTGACAAACTGAATCCCTGGAATACATGCAGGGGTACATACTACAGCTCATCCGGTATGAATGTATGCATATATGTATGTATGCTGACAAACTGAAGCCCTGGAATACATGCAGGGGTACATACTACAGCTCATCTGGTATGCATGTATGTATGTATAATTATGATGACAAACTGAAGCTCTGGAATACTAAAATGATACATACTACAGCTCATCCTGTATGCATGAATGTATGTATATGATGACAAACTGAAACTCTGGAATACTAAAATGATACATACTACAGCTCATCCGGGACTCCGTGGACAGTATATGCTTCTGCAGGATCCGCTTGGTCCATGGGCTGTCCGCCTTGTCGTCCACTGGAGGGGAGAGAAGGAATGAAAATAAACACCATTGTAAAAGGTGGGGTGGAAAAGTGGGAAAAGGAGAGAAGGGAGAGAAAATAAACACCATTGTAAAAAGGTGGGGTGTGAAAGGGGGAAAATGGGGAAAGGAGGAAAATGCGGAAAGGAGGAAAATGGGGAAAGGAGAGAAGGAATGAAAATAAACACCATTGTAAAAGGTGGGGTGGAAAAGGGGGAAAGGAGAGAAGGGAGAGAGGATTATCACCTGTATTTTTAGTTATATTCTAGCTATATTTAGACGATTTTGTGCAGGTTAAGGGGAGGCTGACCTTTGTTTGGTCTATTAATTAATGTATTCATATATTTGTTTTTAGTTTCCTAGCTAGACCTCCATTAAACTTAGAAAAACACCCCCTAGAAAGCCCCCTTCAAGATAAATTTGTACATTTTTCGGTAGACAAATGTCGTGTAGTAATTAAGAGGCTACAAACTATCTCAATTAACTCTTTTAACTACCACAGATCCTTCATAAGCTGTATCAAATCGTCTATATATAGCTGTAATAATACAACACACATTTCCGGTAGTGAAAGGGATACACTATTCAGTACCGATGCCTTTTTTCATTATATTCTGGCGATTTTTTATTATATTCTGGCATTTATTAGACGATTTTATTCAGCTTAGGACGGACGTGTAGTAGTTAAGAGGCTAAAACTATCTCAATTTTTTTTTTTTTTTTACTACCACAGATCCTTCCTAAGCTGCATAACATCGTCTAAATATAGTTGAAATAATACAACACACATTTACCCTATTCAGTACCGGTGACATCCTTTTAACTTTGTTATGGTTACTATTAGATGATCTTATTTAGTTCACAGAGATCCTCCAGCAATTAACCGGTTTCGAACTATCTCATTTAACCCTTTTTACTACCACAGATCCTTCTCATCCCGTCCAGAACCAGGGACGTCCTTTTCATCATATTTTGGCAACTATTAGAAGTTTTTATTCAGCTTAGGAAGGACGTCTAGCAATAATAAGACTTCAAACCATCTCAACCAACCCTTTCAACTACCACAGATCCTTTCTAAGCTGCATAATATCGCCTAAATACAGCTAGAACACATATATCACGCGTCGCTGGTACTCAAAGGGTTAAACTGCACATTATCTAAATATACCTAGAAAATAATTGAAAAGACGTCGCCTGTACAGCACGGGTTAATCACCAGTCCACCTTATCGTTATCGTCGTTATTAAGTGAGCCCACCTCGCTTTTTTTCTCTTTCTCTCCCTCTCTCTTTGGCTTGTATCCATCCGGCCCCATTCAGCCTACTGTTTTAAGACGTTTACCCCCATCCAGGTATCAATATTTTCCTGGCGAGCGGTAGCGAGCCAGCATATATATATTTTGTTTTGACAGCAAGCTTAATTTCTACATTTTTCGATAGAAAAACGTCTCCGGCGAAGCCGGATTTCTCCATACAATGCTGGATCGCTATCGCTCACGAGGAAGAAATCGACATCTGGATGGGGATAAACGTCTTAAAACAGTTGGCTGAATGGGGCCGAATGGATACAAGCCAGGGAAAGAGAGAAAAGGAGAGCAAGATACAAACAAAGTTTGGTATCCCCCCTGTATAGAGGGTACCACCGGAAAAAAAATATCTGTCGTCGTTGTCGCCGTCGTAGTTGTCGTCGTCCGTCTGTCCCGAAACTCCTCCTAGACCGTTGGACGGATTTTAACCAAATTTAGTAATATATAAATTTCACACGAACATTTGTTGCGTAAATGTCGCGCGACGGTCAGTCACAATTTGTGTTTGTTTTTGAATTTGTACAATAGTTATGATTTTAGGTCCAAAATATGGTTTTATTTATGTAGTCATAAGTAAAAAAAAATTGGCATCATATCATTGAACGGGATAATGTTTTAGATAATATATATATATATATATATTATTTAAAACATTATCCCGTTCAATGATTTGATGCCAATTTTTTTACTTATGACGACATTATGGAAAACCATATTTTGGACCTAAAATCATCACTATTGCACAAATTCAAAACAAATTTGTTGACTGGCTGTCGCATACAGATAATCTTATCAAGCTTACGAAGGACCTGTTAGAGTTAACCCCTTCAGTACGATCACGAAATTATCATCACATTCTGGTTACCATTTGACGATATTCTTAAACTTGTATTCTTCCTGTAGGACTGAAATGGGTAAAATAATAGTCTCATTCTTGTTCTTGTTAGGGGGACCCGCTCTCGGGCTGCTCTCGGGCAGCATGATATGCGGGGGTTGTGCAGGGGAATTATGAGAGGGATAGGATCGGGTCAAGGATTAGGGAGATAATGAGTAGTGATCCTATTTCTAAAGGAATGAAGAGTGGGGCTATTAACTATGTGAGATGGGAGGTGATTCCACTCTAGGATGCTGCGGGGAAAAAATTAATGTCTGAATATGTCCGTGCTTGCCTGATATGTGTGGTATTTTAAGTTGTGGCTGCGTCTCGTAAATCATATGTTTGTAGGGTGTAAATACGTATTGTTATCTATGTCTGCTAGATTGTTTGTGATTTTGTATAACATTTGTTGTCTGTGTATTTGTCTTCTTGTTACAAGGGGGTCTAGTTTAATGTCTTGTTTGAGCAAAGTGACTGATGTAGTATGTCTGTAATCACGTCTGATCCATCTTGCAGCTTTGTTTTGTATGGCCTCTACTTTATTGATATTATTGTGAGTGTGTGGATCCCAGACGGTGTCGCAGTATTCTAAGTATGGCCGAACTAATAATAATAATAATCTAATTTTGCTAGAAGTCTCTGGTGTGGGACTTTGTCGAAGGCTTTGGCGAAGTCAAGTACTATGGCGTCTACTTGTCTAATTTTGGGGTCATTAAGGGATCGGGAAATGTCATGTGTGGTCACCAGTAGCTGAGTTTCGCACGACCTCTTAGGTCGAAAGCCGTGCTGTGCGTCAGTAAGTATATTTAACCTATCAAAATGGTCCATGATATGTCGGTGGAGGATATGTTCTAAAATTTTGCAGGGAACTGAGGTAATTGAAACGGGTCTATAGTTGACAGGCAGGGTTCTGTCTCCGGATTTGAAAATTGGTGTCACGTTCGCCAAAAGCCAGTCATTGGGAAGTTCTCCGGTGTCTATAGTCTGCGAGAATATAACCTGCAGGATAGGAGCAAGAATAGCAGCATTCCCCTTAAGTATCCTGCAGGGTATAATTGTCTGGTCCAGTCGCTTTGTCAGTGTCTACCTCAGATAAAAGTTTCTCGATTCCACGGGTGTGTAAAGTCAGTGGAGGTATAGGTGGGTGTGGTGATGGTGACAGTTCCGGCAAGTCTGCATGTTCTTGTGTAAATACTGACTGGAACTGTGAATTAAGTGCATGTGCTTTATCTTGTGGGAGTGTGACCAGGGAATCGTTGTGTCGTAATGTTGTTATGCCAGTCGAGTCTTGTTTGCGTGCTTTGAAGAAGCTGTAGAATTGTTTGTGGTTTTGCATGTTGTTTGTGAGGAAAGTGGTTGTGTTGTTAGTTTCTGCTTGTTTAATTTTTCGTTGTAATGTTTTCTGGGTATTTTTGTAGTGTTCCCAGTGTTCTGTATCGTTGTATCGTTTAGCTGTCTTGTATGCTTTTACCTTGTTTCTATGTAGTCTTCTTAATTGTCTATTGAACCAAGGTGGAGACTTGTTACATGTAACAGTTTTCTTGGGTATGTGTTTGTCCATTGTGTCCTGAATAAAGTCACGAAGTCTAGTCCAGTTAACCTATACAGTATTAGCTATTGGGTTGTTGTCAAGGAAGGTTTCTCTAAAGTTAGCTAAGTCCTTGGAGATGGCTTCAATGCCAGCTCTGTTGTACTGGTATATCTTTCTGGGTAGTTGTTTCTGTATGTTAGGTTTAATGTTTGCGTCAACGAGTACCATGTCGTGATCACTAAGCCCCGGCAAGACCCGTGTTCGTGTTATAAGTGAGGTGTTGTTCGTAAGGAACAAGTCTAGTATGTTGGATGTGACCCAATGTCTTATGTTAGGATTATTTCTTGCTACACTAACTTGCGTACGTGTTGGTTCGAGTACTGTTTGTGAGAGTGAGTGGGTGCCGTCCTTTTAACTTTATTCTGACTACTGTTAAACGATTTTTTACAGTTCTAAAAGGGCCTTCAGCCATTAACAAGCTTCTAACTATCTCCCTTAACCCTTTTTACTACCTCAGATCCTTCTTAATCTGCACGAAATCGTCTAAATATAGCAAGAATACAAATAAAAAGACGTCACCAGTACAAAAAAGCTTCGTGAAATTACATAAATGATTAAGTATTGTTACATATTCATATTTTATTCATATTTATCATTTTCACTCAATGCTATAGATCGATTAATACTATAGAGTGTTTAGCCCCATATATCAGTCAATGCTATAGTTAATTCATACATATAGATCAACTAATACTATAGAGTGTTTAGCCCCATAGATCAGTCGATGCTATAGTTCATTCATACATATAGATCAACTAATACTATAGAGTGTTTAGCCCCATAGATCAGTCAATGCTATAGTTCATTCATACATATAGATCAACTAATACTATAGAATGTTTAGCCCCATATATCAGTCGATGCTATAGTTCATTCATACATATAGATCAACTAATGCTATAGTGTGTTTAGCCTCATAGATCAGTTAATGCTATTCTTTAAACATTCTCACAATTTCACGCCTACTGTATATAAATATGAATAAAATATGAATTGCATATATATATATATATAATATATATATATATATATATATATATATACACTGTATATATATATATATATATATATATATATATATATATTTATATATATATACAGTATACGGTATATAAAACAAAATATTATTTATTTATTTTCAGTTTTTATGACACATTCTGCAACACCCAGAAGTTAATACTTTAAACCCTTTTATAGGACATTTTCGATTTTTTTTCCAAACCCCCTTCTTATTGCTCTTAGTGGTCAACGACTCGTCAGTCTGAGGTGACTCTCCGCCTCGGGCTCCTGGGCCCGCTGTTCCTCCTTCACCCGCTGTTCCTCCCTCACCCTTTCTTCCTCCTTGACCCGCTGTTTCTCCCTCTTCTGATGTTCTTCCCTTACCCGCTGTTCGTCCCTCACCCGCTGTTCGTCCCTCACCTGCCGTTCGTCCCTCTCCCGCTGTTCGTCCCTCACCCGCTGTTCCTCCTTCACCCGCTGTTCCTCCCTCACCCGCTGTTCCTCCCTCACCCGCTGTTCCTCTTTCACCCGCTGTTCCTCCCTCACCCTTTCTTCCTCCCTCACCCGCTGTTCCTCCCTTTTCTGCTGTTCCTCCTTCACCTGCTCCTCCCACCTCACCCGCTGTTCCTCCCTCACCCGCTCCTCCCTCCTCACCTTCACCCGCTCCCTCACTCGCTCCCTCACCAGCTCTTCTTCCCTCTCCCGCTGTTCCTCCCTCACCCTTTCTTCCTCCCTCACCCGCTGTTCCTCCCTTTTCTGCTGTTCCTCCTTCACCTGCTCCTCCCACCTCACCCGCTGTTCCTCCCTCACCCGCTCCTCCCTCCTCACCTTCACCCGCTCCCTCACTCGCTCCCTCACCAGCTCTTCTTCCCTCTCCCGCTGTTCCTCCTTCACCCGCTGTTCCTCTCTCGCCCTTTCTTCTTCGTTCAACCGCTGTTCCTCCCTCACCCTTTCTTCCTCCTTGACCCGCTGTTTCTCCCTGTTCCGCTGTTCTTCCCTCACCCGCTGTTCCTCCCTCACCCGCTGTTCCTCCTTCACCCGCTGTTCGTCCCTCACCCGCTGTTCGTCCCTCACCCGCTGTTCGTCCCTCTCCCGCTGTTCGTCCCTCTCCCGCTGTTCGTCCCTCACCCGCTGTTCGTCCCTCACCCGCTGTTCCTCCCTCACCCGCTGTTCGTCCCTCACCCGCTGTTCCTCCTTTACCCGCTGTTCCTCTTTCACCCGCTGTTCCTCCCTCACCCGCTGTTCTTCCTTCATCTGCTCCTCCCACCTCACCCGCTGTTCCTCCCTCACCCGCTCCTCCCTCCTCACCTTCACCCGCTCCCTCACCAGCTCTTCTTCCCTCTCCCGCTGTTCCTCCCTCACCCGCTGTTCCTCCCTCACTCGCTCCCTCAACAGCTCTTCTTCCCTCTCCCGCTGTTCCTCCCTCACCCGCTGTTCCTCCTTCACCCGCTGTTCTTCCCTCACCCGCTGTTCCTCCTTCACCCGTTGTTCCTCCCTCACCCGCTGTTCCTCCCTCCTCACCCTCACCTGCTGTTCCTCCCTCTCCCGCTGTTCCTCCCTCACTCGCTCCCTCCACAGCTCTTCTTCCCTCTCCCGCTGTTCCTTCCTCACCCGCTGTTCCTCCTTCACCCGCTGTTCTTCCCTCACCGGCTGTTCCTCCTTCACCCATTGTTCCTCCCTCACCTGCTGTTCCTCCCTCCTCACCCTCTCCTGCTGTTCCTCCCTCTCCTGCTGTTCATCCCTCTCCCGCTGTTCCTCCCTCGCCCGCTCCTCCCTCCTCACCTTCACCCGCTCCCTCCACAGTTCTTCTTCCCTCTCCCGCTGTTCCTCCTTCACCCGCTGTTCTTCCCTCACCCGCTGTTCCTCCTTCACCCGTTGTTCCTCCCTCACCCGCTGTTCCTCCCTCCTCACCCTCACCTGCTGTTCCTCCCTCTCCCACTGTTCCTCCCTCACCTGCTCCTCCCTCCTCACCTTCACCCGCTCCCTCACTCGCTCCCTCCACAGCTCTTCTTCCCTCTTCCGCTGTTCCTTCCTCACCCGCTGTTCCTCCTTCACCCGCTGTTCTTCCCTCACCCGCTGTTCCTCCTTCACCCCTTGTTCCTCCCTCCTCACCCTCACCTGCTGTTCCTCCCTCTCCTGCTGTTCCTCCCTCACCCGCTGTTCCTCCTTCACCCGTTGTTCCTCCCTCACCCGCTGTTCCTCCTTCACCCGTTGTTCCTCCCTCACCCGCTGTTCCTCCCTCCTCACCCTCACCTGCTGTTCCTCCCTCACCCGCTGTTCCTCCTTCACCCGTTGTTCCTCCCTCACCCGCTGTTCCTCCCTCCTCACCCTCACCTGGTGTTCCTCCCTCACCTGCTGTTCCTCCCTCTCCTGCTGTTCCTCCCTCACCCGTTGTTCCTCCCTCACCTGCTGTTCCTCCCTCTCCTGGTGTTCCTCCCTCACCCGCTGTTCCTCCTTCACCAGCTGTTCCCCTCTATGATAATTTTGGTCCCCCTTATAAATATTATTATGGCCCTCCCTAGGAATATTTTGCCCCCCCTTGTTAATATTATAGTGGACCCCCCTTTCACTATTATTTTTATTTTGGGGCCGTCCTTTCCCTCCACGTTTCTCATGAGGCTTACCCGCATATTTTGTCTCCCATAATCGATCTATCATATCACACATATCCTGTCTACCTTTGTCAACCTGTATATCGGCCATTTTATGTTTGGCTATTAATAGAAAATAGACTACTTAATTTCTTTTACAGGTGTCTGTTCTTATTATAAGCTTTTACTATCGATAATACTTTTTTCCGGTTGTATGATCTAGTAATTTTCTAGTGTGATGTACTACTGATATTATGTGTGGATATACCTAACTAAGCAAATCTTGAGATACAAACTATTTACACCTAAATACCTAATATGCTTAAGTCATTCACAGCGGTTAGGGACATTGATTCGTTGTGTAGTGAAGCTAGACATATAAAGCTAGACACATAAATGGCACGAAAGGTCTTAAATTTGACAACGAAATGGGGCGAAAGGTGTTAAAATCGCCAAACTAATGGGCCGAACGTCTTATGATATCGAAACTAGTGGGACTAAACATTAGGCAGAAGGGGGTCCAGAAAAACAGTATGCCTCCCCTGAATTGTTGTGATTGGAGGTGATTGTGCGAGTCTAGATATTGTCGATTGTGGGAGTAATATTAACCCAATATCACACGAGAGCTTTTATCAACTCTGCGTAAGCAGAGTTTGGTATCGCCCCCCCCTCCCGTATAGTGGGTACCACACAAAAAAAAAATCTGTCTTCGTCGTCGTCCGTCTGTCTCGGAACTCCTCCTAGACCGTTGGACGGATTTTCACCAAATTTCACACCAACATTTGTTGCGTGAATGCGAACGTCAGACAAGAAAGATTTTTTAAATTTATGCAATAGTTATGATTTTAGGTCCAAAATATGGTTTTCCTCCCCCCCGCCTACATCCTCCCTCCCAGAAACCCCCCCTCCCCCCTTCTCCCGGACCCCCCACCTCTCTTCCCCCCCCCCCCAGCAATGATGGCGTTATTTGTGTGTGAGCCCTAAAGGGGCTCACACACTAAGAACGCATTCGTTCTGGGGGCTAAAACATATCGCTCCGTATTTGCTAGGTTAAGTTAGTTTAGTTGGCATTAGAAGTGATGGTAGTAATAGTGGGATTGATGGTGATAGTAGTGATGATGGTGATAATAGTAGTGATGATGGTGATAATAGTAGTGATGATGGTTGTAGTTGTATTAATGATGATGATAGTAGTGATGATGATGACCGTAGTAGATATCATGGTGACAGTAGTAGATATGATGGTGACAGTACTAGTAGTAGTGATGATGGTGACAAGTAATTATGATAGTTGTAGTGATAATTATGACAGTAGTGATGATGGTGTGAGTATTAGTGATGATGGTGAGTAGTAGTGATGGTGAAAGTTGTAGTGATGACTAGTTGTGATGATGAAGATCATAGTAATGGTGATGATGGCAGTAGTAGTGATGATGGTGATAGGATACATGATGGTAATACTTGTGACAGTAGTAATGATGATGGTTATAGTAGTAGTGATGATGTTAACAGTAGTAATGATGACTAAGATGGTGGTGATGATAGTAGTAATGATGGTTGATAGTTGTAGTATCAATGATGATAGTAGTGATTAAGATGGTAGTGACAATGGTGACAGTAGTAGTGATGATGATAGTAGTAGTTATGATTGTAATTGTAGTAGTGATGATGATCATAGTAATGGTGATGATGACAGTAGTTGTGATGATTGTGGCAGTTATAGTGATGATGGCAGTAGTAGTGATGATTGTGATTGATGATTGTATTAGTATAAAATGATGGTAACCTATCGCAGAGTTGGGTATGCCGTTTTGATTTTGGGCAAAACGGCACGTCTACTTTATAGTCAATATTCGATGATCAAAATTTTTTCTGGCAACATTTCTGGACTATTTTGCACAGGCATCGGAAACTAGACTGATGGTATATGAATTTAGACAACCGAAATATTTCATATGTTGACCACATAAGCGGCCAGACCAGTGAGGATAAATGTTGAGTGAAAAAGCGCTCGGTGATACCGGCTTGCGTGTCTTATCAACTCTGCGTAAGCAGAGTTTGGTATCGCCCCTCCCCCCCCCCCCCCCCGTATAGTGGGTACCACACGAAAAAAATGTCTGTCGTCGTCGTCGTCGTCGTCCGTCTGTCTCGGAACTCCTCCTAGACCGTTGGACAGATTTTCACCAAATTTCACACAAACATTTGTTACGTGAATGCGAACGTCAGTCAAAAAAGATTGTTTTAATTTATGCAATAGTTATGATTTTAGGTCCAAAATATGGTTTTACCCCCCTCTCTGACCCTCCCACCCCCCCCCCTCCCCCCCCCAAGCAACGATGGCGTTCTGGGGGCGAAAACATCTAGCTATGCATTTGCTAGGTTAAGTGAGTTTAGTTGGCATTAGAAGTGATGGTAGTAATAGTGGGATTGGATGGTGATAGTAGTTATGATGGTGATAATAGTAGTGATAGTGGTGATAGGATACATGATGGTAATACTTGTGACAGTAGTAATGATGATGGTTATAGTAGTAGTGATGATGTTAACAGTAGTAATGATGATTATTAGATGGTGGTGATGATAGTAGTAATGATGGTTGATAGTTGTAGTATCAATGATGATAGTAGTGATTAAGATGGTAGTGACAATGTTGACAGTAGTAGTGATGACGAGAGTAGTAGTTATGATTGTAATTGTAATGGTGATGATGACAGTAGTCGTGATGATTGTGGCAGTTATAGTGATGATGGCAGTAGTAGTGATGATTGTGATTGATGATGGTATTAGTAGTGATGATGGTAACCTATCGCAGAGTTGGGTATGCCGTTTTGATTTTGGGCAAAACGGCACATCTACTTTATTATACCGTGCTGTATATGTTGTGGATGTGTGTGCGAGTATTACAAGTGGAAGTGATGATAGTGATAGCAGTGGTGATAATGGTGACAGTAGTAGTGATGATGGTGATAGCAGTAGTGATGATGGTGATAGCAGTGGTGATTATGGTGATAGTAGTAGTGTTGATTGTGATAGTAGTGGTGATGATGGTGATAGTAGTGGTGATGATGGTTATAGTGGTGATGATGGTGATAGCAGTAGTGATGATGGTGATAGCAGTGGTGATGATGGTGATAGTGATGAGCGATAACAGTAGTGATGATGGTGATAGCAGTGGTGATAATGGTGACAGTAGTAGTGATGATGGTGATAGCAGTAGTGATGATGGTGATAGTGATAACAGTAGTGATGATGGTGATAGCAGTGGTGATAATGGTGACAGTAGTAGTGTTGATGGTGATAGCAGCAGTGATGATGGTGATAGTGGTGATTATGGTGATAGTAGTAGTGTTGATTGTGATAGTAGTGGTGATGATGGTGATAGTAGTGGTGATGATGGTGATAGCAGTAGTGATGATGGGTGATAGCAGTGGTGATTATGGTGATAGTAGTAGTGTTGATTGTGATAGTAGTGGTGATGATGGTGATAGTAGTGGTGATGATGGTGATAGTGATGATGATGGTGATAGTAGTAGTGTTGATTGTGATAGTAGTGGTGATGATGGTGATAGTAGTGGTGATGATGGTGATAGTGGTGATGATGGTGATATCAGTAGTGATGATGGTGATAGCAGTGGTGATTATGGTGATAGTAGTAGTGATGATGGTGATAGCAGTAGTGATGATGATGATAGCAGTGGTGATTATGGTGATAGTAGTGTTGATTGTGATAGTAGTGGTGATGATGGTGATAGTAGTGGTGATGATGGTGATAGTAGTAGTGTTAATTGTGATAGTAGTGGTGGTGATGGTGATAGTAATGGTGATGATGGTGATAGTAGTAGTGATGATGGTGATAGTGATAATGATGGTGATAGTAGTGGTGATGATGGTGATAGTAGTGGTGATGATGGTGATAGTAGTGGTGATGATGGTGATAGTAGTGGTGATGATGGTGATAGTAGTGGTGATGATGGTGATAGTAGTGGTGATGATGGTGATAGTAGTAGTGATGATGGTGATAGGAGTGGTAATGATGGTGATAGTAGTGGTGATGATGGTGATAAGAGTGGTGATGATGGTGATAGTAGTAGTGTTGATGGTGATAGTAGTAGTGATGATGGTGATAGTAGTGGTGATGTTGGCGATTGTAGTAGTGATGATGGTGATAGTAGTGGTGATGATGGTGATAGTAGTGGTGATGATGGTGATAGTAGTAGTTATGATGGTGATAGTACTAGCGATGATGGTGATAGTAGTGGTGATGATGGTGATAGTAGTGGTGATGATGGTGATAGTAGTAGTGTTGGTGGTGATAGTAGTAGTCACTAGCACACAGTGATAAGTGGGTGAGACACAAGCAAACACACACACACACACACACTCCACACTAGCACACAGTGATGAGTGAGTCAGACGCAAGCAAACACACAGCTACACACGAAGGCACACAGGCACCAACCTCACTAACACACAGTGATGAGTTGGTAAGACGCAAGCAAAGAGTAACAGGGTCAGCCGAACAATGCCTACCAAGCACTAGCTGGTGACTTACTGCTTGTTGTTTCTCTAACCCATTCCTTTAACCCTTGGTGTACCGACGACGTCTTTTTAATATTATTCTACCTATGTTTAGACGATTCTGTGCAGTTTAAGAAGGATCTGTGGTAGTAAAAAGGTAAATTGAGATACTTTGAAGCCGGTTAATTGCTTGAAGCATATATAAACTGAATACAAATCGTCTAATAGTAGCCAGTATAAAATTAAAAGGACGTCGCTGGTACGCTAAGGGTTAACAACACTCAATCTCACAAATGTGCTATAGTCTGTTAGCTGTAAGTAGGCGAGAAATCATGACCTCTAGCCTCTGTAACTAATAAAAGACTTGAGTAATCGAACTAATATGGCTACCATTTGGGAAAAGGCAGTCAAGGAATAGATGCGTAAATTTACAGCCAATTTACTCTAGCCCTTTTTGAGTTACCGAGGATAGAGGTAGTGATTTCTCGCCTACTAACAGCAAATAGACTATAGTATATAAATAGGAACATGTATTGATTTACACATTATAACAACGACATACATTTATAACTATGTGTGTGTTCTGATCAACAAGAACCATGTGTGTGTTCTGATCAACAAGAACTATGTGAGTGTTCTGATCAACAAGAACTATGTGTGTGTTCTGATCAACAAGAACTATGTGAGTGTTCTGATCAACAAGGACTATGTGAGTGTTCTGATCAACAAGAACTATGTGTGTGTTCTGATCAACAAGGACTATGTGAGTGTTCTGATCAACAAGAACTATGTGTGTGTTCTGATCAACAAGAACTATGTGTGTGTTCTGATCAACAAGAACTATGTGTGTGTTCTGATCAACAAGAACTATGTGTGTGTTCTGATCAACAAGAACTATGTGTGTGTTCTGATCAACAAGAACTATGTGTGTGTTCTGATCAACAAGAACTATGTGTGTGTTCTGATCAACAAGAACTATGTGTGTGTTCTGATCAACAAGAACTATGTGTGTGTTCTGATCAACAAGAACTATGTGTGTGTTCTGATCAACAAGAACTATGTGTGTGTTCTGATCAACAAGAACTATGTGTGTTCTGATCAACAAGGACTTTAGTTAGCTGTCTAAGCAAGTAATTGAAGTAGAGAAGAAAAGGTTAAGGGGGGTGGGTCACCTGATTTTTTCTCTTTCTCTCCCTCTCTCTTTGGCTTGTGTCCATTCGGCCCCGTTCAGCCTACTGTTTGAAGACTTTTACCCCCATCCAGGAGTCAATATTTTCCTGGCGAGCGGTAGCGAGCCAGCATATAGTATTTTTGTTTTGACAGCAAGCTAAATTTGTGCATTTTTCGATAGAAAAATGTCTCTGGCGAAGCCGGATTTCTCCATACAATGCTGGCTCGCTTTCGCTCGCCAGGAAGAAATCGACACCTGGATGGGGATAAACTTCTTAAAACAGTTGGCTGAATGGGGCCGAATGAATACAAGCCAGGGAAAGTGAGAAAAGGAGACAAATAAAAAAAAAGCAGGTCACCCCCCTTAACGCCCCTTGGTAGCTGTAATTAGTCATTAATTAAGTATCACAGTTAAAGAGAACAGTAGAAGTATTTTGCACACATATTATTTTTGTATTCAACTGTACAATAATGTTTTCCTGGAGTATATCCTTCCTATAGCCTGTTAGTACTTAGATATTTAAGCTGTGTCTTTTAAATCTTTATAGGTCTCTATCTCTCTCTCTCTTCTGCATATATATATATATATGTGTGTGTGTGTGTGTGTGTTTGTGTGTTTCTACACCCTCAGCCATGCTCGAACCACCGACAGTCAGGACGTACGAGTGTCCATGCTTTAAAAACTCTACCACGGCGTGATAAAGAATACTTAAGCTTTTCCTATTTGTATTAATGAAAAGCGATATCTTGCTTGAAGAAAGTATTCCATTTCATAAGCAAGTCGTAAGACCCATACTCCAGGACACCATACAGGGATTTTTACAAGTACCCACACGCAACTCGGGCTGAATTGATTTAAGGGGGGACACCGGATTTGTTTCATCTTTCTCTCCTTTTCTCTCTGTCCCTGGCTTGTATCCATTCGGCCCCATTCAGCCAACTGTTTTAAGACGTTTATCCCCATCCAGGTGTCGATTTCTTCCTGGCGAGCGATAGCGAGCCAGCACTGTATGGAGGAATCCGGGAAAGAAGAAACAAATCCAGTGTCCCCCCCTTAACCCTTTGAAGCTCTGACGCGTTTTAGCAGTTTATTTTGGCTATCATTAGACAACTTTATGCAGCTTAGGAAGTATCTGTGGGTATTAAAAGGGTAACTACTATCTCAATCAACCCTTTGACTTCCATATACCGTTACTAATCTGAATTAAATCGTCTAATAGTAGCCAGAAATAGAACAGAAACGCGTATTGGAGCTTGAAAGGGTTATTTTAATTCTCGCCCAACCAAACACTTGAGTCCTTAGTATTAAGTATATCTCACAAATACACAGATACTTCTTAAGGGGGGTCACCTGTTTTTGTTCTGTCCTTTTCGATCTTTCTTTGGCTTTTATCCATTTGGCCCCATTCAGCCGAATGGATACAAGCCAGAGAAAGAGAGAAAAGGACAGAAATAACAAAAAGCAGGTCACCCCCTTAAACTGTACAACATCGTCTACAAATAGCCAGAATAAGATACAAAAAGACGTCGCCGGTACAGAAGTGATCAATATACGCAATGTGTTCTATGTTCGAGGATCACAGATGATGAATATAGTTGCTAATATTACACAGTCATACTTACAACAGCCTTCCTCGTCCTTCTCATTGGGACAGTCGGGTTCATTGTTACAGACGAAGCGCTGTTCGATGCACCAGGTCCCATTCTCACCGCACGTCCACCACCCCAGCTCGCATTGGCCTGAGGAGAGAAAATATAACAACAATTAGTTTTATATGGTTATGGTGTGCCTTTAAATGGGAATTTTTAATTTTAGAAAGACAGAAACGAAGATTTAAGATTTTTCCTAAGCAGGGAGTCAGCACAGAAGAACAGATTTTGAGTATAACAGGAGAAAGGCCTTCTTAGTATTAAGGCCAGAGAGGGCAGAGAGTACATCCTTAAACGAGATTATTATACTAGGCATAAGCAAGTGAGAGGGGCGTGGAGAGGGAAGAGTAGCGTCGGAATCATCCAAGGTGGAGTTTTTAGCGAACATTTGAGCGAAGAGTTCAGCTTTGTCAGAGGAAGAGGCTACAAATCATGATATCTAACCTCTGAAACAGCCAAAATATCCAAAACAATCGAACTGATATTACTGTTGTTTAGATGGATATAGGGAAGAAATAGGTTTGGAAGTTTACAGTCCGTTTGCTCCAGTCCTTTTTGAGTTACAAGAGGTTATATATGTCAATAATTATAGCCTAGTTTGTGTAAAGTGACTGTAGTTATAATTATGTGTTTTTACATTAGCTAATAAGACATATATTCAGCTGCAGGAGGTAAACATTCTACTTGTTGATATAATGATGAATAAGTAAAGTCCGGTAGTTGGTGTCAGTGGGAGTTTAGGGAAGGTTTTTAGTTTGTTCCCTAGACCTCCATCGAACTTAAAATTGCATCCCCTTAACCTCCTTTTGAGCTAAATGTATAACATTTTTCGGTAGAAAAATGGCCTGGCCATAGGCCGGTACCTCCTAAATTACAGGCTCGCTATCGCTTGCCAGGAAAAAATAGACACCTAAATGGCACGAAAGGTCTTAAAATTGACCGAAGTGGGGTGAAAGGTCTTAAAATAGCCAAATTAATAGGGAACACTTCTTAAAATCTCAAAATTAATAGGGCTAAGCATGAGGATGAAAGGAGTCAAGAAAAATATCCATCAAGTGGAGACTTTCCCGGGGAGAAGGCTATATTTTTGATCTAATTAAATATTTATAATGTATTTATTTATTTCCTCCCTGGACCTCCATCAAGCTTAAAAATCATCCCCAAGATTCACCTTTTAGATATAGCTGTACATTTTTGTTTTTTTGGTAGAAATATGTCCCGGCCGAAGGGCGGTTCCTCCTAAATTACAGGTTCGCTGTTGCTCGCCAAGAAAACAATCGACACCTAAATGTAACTACAGATCATAATATTGACAAACAAATAAAACAAAAAGAGGCGAATGGTCTTATAATCGCCAAATTAAGGGGAGGCAGACATTTTTCTTGGACCCCCTTCTCCCTAATGTTTAGCCCCACTAGTTTTGAGATTAAAAGACGTTCGGCCCATTAGTTTGGCGATTTTCACACCTTTCACCCTATTTCGTTGTCAATTTTAAGACCTTTCATGCCTTTTAGGTGTCGATTATTTCCTGGCGAGCGAAAGCGAGCCTGCAATTTTAAGAGGAACCGGTCTTCGGCCGGGACATTTTTCTACCGAAAAATGTACACATTTATCTTGAAGGGGGGTCTAGGGGATATTACGAGGTCTAGCGAGGAAACTAAAAAAAATAAATGAATTAATAGACCAAAAAAACGGTCAGTCTCCCCTTAATGGATTGATGAACGACTTAATGGTGCTAAGCATGAGGGAGCATGAAGTCCACCAGAAAACAAACTAACATCCCCCCTTAAAAGACACCATCAACAAACCAAGGCAGGTAAGGTACTCTTGGCAGGTTAATTAGGAACATCACACACCTCAGCAATCAGTCAACTCACCTGTTGAATTACCTGGCCTTAACACAATAGACTGACAGAGAGAGAGAGAGCGAGAGTGTGTGTGTGTGAGCGAGTGAGTGAGTGAGAGTGTGTGGTGTGTGTGTGTGTGATAGCGAGTGGAGCGGGAGAGAGACATATTTGAAGAGAGAGAGAGAGCGAGAGTGATAGCGAGTGAATAATGTCTGATAATGAGTGAGTTTAAATTGACTTAGTGTATTTACCTAATTGTAAATACACTAAGTCAATTTTTTGTGTGCATTTGTGTGTGTGTGTGTGTGTGTGTGTGTGTGTGTGTGTGTGTGTGTGTGTGTGTGTGTACAGGTATGGATGTGTGTGTGTGTGTGTGTTTGCAATAGACCCTGGACTCTTTGCAGCCTAAGAAAAACGACACACGGAAACAAGCCAAGAAAAAGATCGATACTGTCAAACCTCCATTTCCGTTCCTGACATGTTTCTCTGCAGGTTCCTCGATTGTACTGTATGTGTCCCGAGTCCTGGAACACCTTAACAACTCTGACTGAATTATTATTATTTTGTGTATTTCATCTATATTTTGTATTTAATATAATTTAATTATATTTTCTGTTCCTTTTACGTTATATTTCTATTTAAGTATTTATGTACTGACAGAAGATCCCTACACGATAATTTCATTGACATAATCAACACTCACTCACTCTCACAAACAGTACTCGAACCAACACGCACACAATCTAGTGAAATGAGAAATAACCCAAACATTAGACACGGGGTCACATTCAACATCTTAGACCTATTTCTCACAAACAACACCTTTTTATAACACGGAAATGGCTAGTACCTGGCTTGAGCGATCATGACATGGTACTAGTTCATGTAAACATAAAACCTACCATACAGAAACAATTACACAGAAACATTTACCTATACAACAGAGCTGACATGGGTGCCATCTCTCGGGACTTATAGCTGAATATAGAGACACTTTCCTTGACAACGACCCTATGGCCCATTATGTTGAAATAAATTTGACCAGACTCCGCGACTGTATTCAAGATACAATGGATAAGCACATCCCCAAGAAAACTATAACACGTAACTATCTATCTATCTATTGCCTGACGCCGTGATCCCCGAAGGGGTGGCCACGAACGAACCGCCCCCATGCACCTCTGTCCCCAGTCAGTCGACGCCCCTCCCCCCCAACCAGCACCGCCTTCGTTCATGTAGTTCCTCACTCCATCCTTCCACCTCATATTCGGTCTACCTCTCCCCCTCTGTCCCTCCACCTCGCTCTCGTACACCCTCTTAGTCATTCTCTCGCTTTCCATACGTTCCATATGGCCGAACCATCTCAAGTTGTTCCTTTTCACACTTTCCAGCACATCTACCTCCACACCACACCTCCTTCTTACTTCCTCATTAGTCTGTCTATCCCTCCATGTAACTCCGCATGCACTCCTTAAGCAATTCATTTCCACTGCTCTCACTCTTGGTCTGAGTCTCTCAACCAACGTCCATGCTTCGCTTCCGTAAGTCAGTGTCGGGATTACCACACTGTCATGCAAGGACATCTTCACTTCCATACTGACCACCCTATTTCTTGTTACTGCTTTTAGCGTTCCTACAACCCTCTTCCCCTGTTGTACCCTCTCCCGCACCTCTTCATCCATAGTCCCATCTTTACTCAACACACTGCCCAGATACTTAAAAGAGTTGGACGATCTCCATAGCCTGACCGTTCAGCTTCACCTCACACTCTGTGACTTCACCCCTTTCGAAGACCATAACCTTGCTCTTCTCCGTATTTACCTTCAAATTCCGTTTTTCGCACACTGTTCCAAACTCATTTACCAGACCCTGCAACTCCCATTCATTATCACTCATCAGAACTGTATCATCCGCAAACAGCAGTATAGGTAGCTTCCACTCAATTCCCTCCCTTTTCAGCGATACACCAACATCCACTGCTCTTGATAGTATTTCTTTCATGACTCCATCCATATATACAGTAAACAACCACGGGGACATCACACACCCCTGTTTCAAACCAACATTCAGGTCAAAGAACTCGCTCTGCTCACTCTCCACACGTACTGCCGCCTTTGCACCCTCATACATGCTCTTCACTGCTTTCAGCAACTTGCCCTCTACTCCGTATATTCTAAGTACTTTCCACAAACCTTCTCTATCCACTCTGTCATAGGCCTTCTCCAAGTCCATAAAGGCAACATACACTTTTTGTTTCTTCTCCAGATACTTCTCCACAACACAATTCAGGGTAAAATCTGATCTACACATCCTCTTCCCTTCCTAAAACCTCCCTGCTCGTCGCCTATCCATTTCTCCGTTCTCACTCTCACTCTCTCAATCACTAACCTACTGTATACCTTCCCTACTACGCTTAGAAGACATATTCCTCGGTGGTTACCACACACTCCTCTTTCCCCTTTGCCCTTATATAGGGGGACTATTATGCCAGTCTTCCAGTCATCGGGTGCACTCCCCTTCTCCCATGCTAGTTTGCACATTTTCCATACCCATTCTATCACTATCTCACCACCATACCTCAACATTTCCCCACACACTCCATCTGTTCCTGGTGCTTTCCCCAACTTCACTCTTTTCATGGCTTCCCACACTTCTGACCTCCTGATCCCCACCTCCTCCTCCACTACTTCTCTTCTTCTCCCTCCCATACCATATCCAGCTATGTTGCTGGCTCTTCATTCCTTACATTTAGCAACTCACTGAAGTACTCCCTCCATCTTTCGACTCTCTCTTGCTTCTCGGCTAGCATTCTCCCATTCTTATCTTTCACACCCTTGCGGTTTCCCTTGCTACCTTCCCTAACTTTCTTGACTTCTTTCCAGAACAGTTTCTTACTCTCCCTCCATTTTACGCTCAGATTCCTTCCAAATTCCTCATCTACTCTTCTCTTACTTTCCTTCACTACTCTCTTCACCACCCTCTTACTCTCCACGTACCTCGCTCGTTTCTGTCTCTCGGAATCTTCATTCCCTCTACTACCCAACCACTCTATATGCTTTCTTTTTTTCTTCCACAGCTATTTACCTCTTCTGTCCACCATGCTGTACCTTTCACTCCCCTCCCTCTTCTCCTCACTCCACACACCTCCTCACATGCTGCACAGATCTCATCCTTAAACACCTTGCTCATCTCCTCCACTTCCTCCATAACTTCCAGGTCGAACCCACCTAGTCGTCTTTCCACTGCTCTCCTGTACTCCTCCCTGACTTCCTCCTCCTGCAACCTCTCCACCCTCCTCCAGTAACCAGTCACCCAAATGGTTCAATACACATCTGCACAGACTACACAGGCACAAGGTAAAAAGCATACAAAGCAGCCAAACGTTATAACGACACAGAACACTGGGAATACTACAAGAATTCGCAGAAAACATTACAAAGAGAAATGAAATATGCAGAAACTAAGCACACTGCCACTTCTCGCACAGACAACAAACAAAATCACAAACAGTTTTACAGCTTCTTCAAAGCACACAAACAAGACGACTGATATAACAATATTATTACATAACGATTCTCTGGTCACACACCCACAGGATAACACACATGTACTTAATTCGCAGTTCCAGTCAGTTTTTACACAAGAACAAGCAGACTTGCCGGAACTGTCACCATCACCACACCCTACTATACCCCCACTGACTATAAACACCCGTGGAATCTGAGGTAGACGATGACAAGGCGACTGGACCAGACAATATACCCTGCAGGATACTGAGGGCGAATGCTGCCAATCTTGCTCCTATCATGCAGGTTATATTCTCACAGACTCTTTGTACCGGAGACCTTCCCCATGACTGGCTTTTGGCGAACATGACCCCCATTTTTAAATCCGGAGACAGAACCCTCCCAGTTAACTATAGACATAATATTATAGGATTATTCGATAATTGCACCTATACGAGCTAAACAAATTATTATTGTATTTAACAGGATGGTACGACGAGGTAAGTGATGTGGTATAGTTGGCAATATGCGCAAATGGATTATAAGGGCATTCCTCCCCCTCTGACCCCCTTACGGAAATCTACGGTTACTCACTCCACCAAAACTGGATTTCTACCGTTTTACCCAACTAGTGGGGGTGTGGGGGCGGTAGCCCCCATACCCCATTTCCTCCTGCCTTACCTACTCCCTGCTACACCCCAACCTACCCTAAAATGATGCTATAGTTACCGCACCCACTGTATCACCAATATATGTTAGACTCACCCTACACCCAACCTATGTTATACTTACCCCCCGCCACTGTCTCACCAATATATGTTAGACTCACCCTACACCCAACCTATGATATACTTACCGCACCCACTGTATCACCAATATATGTTAGACTCACCCTACACCCAACCTATGATATACTTACCGCACCCACTGTATCACCAATATATGTTAGACTCACCCTACACCCAACCTATGATATACTTACGCGCGCCACTGTATCACCAATATATGTTAGACTCACCCTACACCCAACCTATGATATACTTACCGCACCCACTGTATCACCAATATATGTTAGACTCACCCTACACCCAACCTATGATATACTTACCGCACCCACTGTATCACCAATATATGTTAGACTCACCCTACACCCAACCTATGATATACTTACCCCCGCCACTGTATCACCAATATATGTTAGACTCACCCAACCTCACCAACCTATGATATACTCACCCCATCCACTGTCTCACCAATATATGTTAGACTCACCCAACCTCACCAACCTATGAGGGGAGGTGTGGTGGAGTGGTCTTGCCACTGGCCTGGTAATCCAAAGGTCCCGGGTTCAAATCCCGATGTATCAATGGGAAGATATTATTGGGATGGAATTTGTGCTGTACCTGGTATCAGTGCATTACCACAAGCCCACCGAAACGTCAATAAAATAACCTCATTGTTCCCTGATTAAATAGCACTGTATGAATATTCCCATATTCAAAATATGCTATAGGGGTGCAATGCCTGGTGAGTTATCTACTCAACAGGTGGCGTTGTGTGTGTGTAAGTGTGAGAGTCCGAGTGTAGGGGATGAGACAGTGAAGCACGGGAACGAGGTGGCTTCAGAGATGGAGTCGTTTCGGGCCATGAGTGAGCACCGTGCCTCATGTGAAGGCAAGATGGCAGGTGCTCGTTGTACTCTACGTGCTTCACATGTCTCACACCCTAGACTGGAACAAGACCTCACGGGCTTCACTGTTCATTGTAAAGCGGTGAATGTTAAGGCTCTCAGCCTATGCCCGAGAGGAAGTAAGTTGGAATATAGAAACAAAAAGAAAACAAACAAAAAACTCACGCCACCCACTGTATCACCACTATATGTTAGACTCACCCAACACCCATCCTCAACAACCTATGATATACTCACCCCTGCCGCTGTATCACCAATATATGTTAGACTCACCCTACACCCAGCCTCACCAACCTATGCTTTACCCTACCCACTGTATCACCAATATACAGTATGTTAGACTCACCCCACCTCACCAACCTATGATATACTCACCCCTGCCGCTGTATCACCAATATATGTTAGACTCACCCTACACCCAACCTCACCAACCTATGATATACTCACCCTGCCACTGTATCACCAATATATGTTAGACTCACACTACACCCAACCTCACCAACCTATGCTTTACCCTACCCACTGTATCACCAATATACAGTATGCTAGACTCACCCTACACCCAGCCTCACCCCTGCCGCTGTATCTCCAATATATGCTAGACTCACGCAACACACAACCTCACCCACCTATGATATACTCACCCCACCCACTGTATCACCAATATATGTTAGACTCACCCTTCACCCAACCTATGATATACTCACCCCCTGCTGCTGTATCACCTGACCCCAAACCCCCCCACGATAAACCACAACAACCTAATAATGTAAATCCCTCACGTTTCCCTCTTGTGGAGTCTGGGCGTTTGTCATAAATCACAGTTTTCAAGATTTTTTGTTTTGTAATTCGGGTCCCCGAGACATTTAATATTTTGTGTACATTGTGATATTCAATACAACTCATAGGTCTCGTGATATGGTCTCAAATACATCTGATACCAATTAATAGTGAAATTAATAAATTATAATATTAACATACATTTTTCATTCGACTGCTTCACAGAATGAGTATGTTTTGATTTGTGTTCAAAATAGAACCATTAGCCGGAACTCAAGGGAGTCAAACACTAATTCATTAAGCATTCTTGCCTATAAATATTTGAATAATCCTTAAGGGGGCATGGGCCGATTTTCTGGATCACTTTCTTCCTCATGTTTAGCCCCATTAGTTTTCAAATATCAAGATGTTTGCCCCATTAGTTAGTCGATTTTAAGACCTTTCGCCCCATTTATTCGACAATATTTAGACCTTTCGTACTATTTAGGTGTCGATTTTTTCCCCTGGCAAACGATAGTGAGCCTGTAATGTTGGAAGAACTGGCCTTCGGCCGGGACATTTTCATACCGAAAAATGTACAAATTAATCTAAAAGGGGGATCTAATGGATGTTTGTTTAAATTTGATGGAGGTCTAGGGAGGAAACTAGAACAATAATGAATTCATGCAATATACTGTATACTAGTGAAGTCAGTAAGTGGATATATACTGTATACTAGATGCAAGCGAATCGGTGGATATATACTGTATACTAGTGAAGTCAGGAATCGGTGGATATATACTGTATACTAGTGAAGTCAGTAATCGGTGGATATATACTGTATACTAGTGAAGTCAGTAATCGGTGGATATATACTGTATACTAGTGAAGTCAGTAATCGGTGGATATATACTGTATACTAGTGAAGTCAGTAATCGGTGGATATATACTGTATACTAGTGAAGTCAGTAATCGGTGGATATATACTGTATACTAGTGAAGTCAGTAATCGGTGGATATATACTGTATACTAGTGAAGTCAGTAATCGGTGGATATATACTGTATACTAGTGAAGTCAGTAATCGGTGGATATATACTGTATACTAGTGAAGTCAGTAATCGGTGGATATATACTGTATACTAGTGAAGTCAGTAATCGGTGGATATATACTGTATACTAGTGAAGTCAGTAATCGGTGGATATATACTGTATACTAGTGAAGTCAGTAATTTAATCTTAGTAAATCAATACATTTATCAAATCCTACTGTACTTCCTTAAGCCGGTATCATACGAGCGCTTTTTCCCTCAACATTAATTTTATCCTCAACACTGGTCTGGCAGCTTATTAGGTTAACATTTAGAATATTTATGTTACCCAAATTCATCTATCACCAGCTTAGTTTCCGATACCAGTGCAAAATAGTCCAGAAATGTGGCCAGAATGTTTTTGATTATCGAATGTTGACTATAAAAGCTCTCACGTGATGCCGACTTTACCATGATTGTTGTCGAATGTTGACTATAAAAGCTCTCACGTGATGCCGACTTGACCATGACTGTGCTGAACAATAGACCGACAGATGAAGGTGATACAAGTTTTGTTTTGACAATTCTAACACGCTGATGAAATATTTTGAAACATTCCCTTTACGTATCACACGAGCGCTTTTTCCCTCAACATTTATCCTCAACACTGGTCTGGCAGCTTATGAGGTCGACATTTAGTATATTTCGGTCACTTAAACTCATCTATCAACAGTCTAGTTTCCGATACCAGGGCAAAATATTCCAGAAATGTTGCCAGAAAAATGTTGATCATCGAATGTTGAATATAAAATCTCTCGTGTGATACCGGTTTAATCCCATGTTTTCCCTCAGTAGTCAGGTCAAAATACAGTTTAACCCCCAAAAAATTGCTACAAAAGGTTTCTCAACTGATTCTGGTAGGTTTTAGTGTACTTTTTAACATACTAAAAGTTTACCAAAGTAGGACCCCCGGAAAAGTTTTTTTTTCAAGATGGCGTCCAAGATGGCCGCCGTAACCTCTTAATGATCATAACTATGTAACTATCAACTCAAATTTGATGATCTTGGTGTCTATCCCTAGGTTTTTGGGGGCAAAGAACACATTAAGATCATAAAAAATTATGTTGGCCTATTATGTAACACAAAAATCCAATATGGCGTCAAAAATGGCCACCAACACCTCCAAATAACCGCAAGTCCATAACTATTGACTCAAATTGATGATCTTGATGTCTATCCCCAGGTTTTTTGGGGCAAGGAACACATTAAGACCATTAAAAATGAAAGTGGGCCATTATCTAACAAGTAAGTCCAATATGGTGTCCAACATGGCACTACAATGTGACCAACGTTTCAGTCTAATTTGATTAAACTTGGGTCTAGATCTATCCCCTGGTTTGGGGGGACAAGGAACACATTCTAACCATTTTTTATATCACATAGCTGAAAAAACTGGAAACTGGGTAAGTTTAGATTTTTGGCTGCAGTGGCTTTCCATATTTTCAGTGCTGCCATCAGTTGAGAAACCTTTTGCTCCTGATCGTACCATTGATCCTGCCCTTCTGTTCCAGCGTTTCCTTGTGGTGTCAAGGTACTACCATGGTGAAGAGATTTTGACGTATGAACTAAGCTCCTACCCTCCAGCCCTCTTTGAGACCAGGAACATTCTTCGAAAAGCAGACAAACCTCAGCTTGCTCAGGCAATTCGAGACCATGCTGCGGACTTATCAAATGAGGCTGTGATAAACTCTATTCCTAAAACAGATTGTTACGTGCTTGATGGTGGCTCTTTGCTCCATCGTTTACCGTGGAAGAAAGGCGACTCATATAATGCAATAGCTGAGTCTTATGCAGACTTCACTGTGAGACATTACGGACAAGCGACAGTGGTGTTCGATGGCTATGGTGAAGGTCCCTCCATAAAAGACAACACACATCAGAGACGAGGAAAAAACCTGCACCCTATTGTTAGTTTCACTGCAGAAACAGAGTTTTCAGGCAAAAAGGAGAACTTTTTGTCTCGTGACAAAAACAAGGCTGACATGATTGCTCTCATCAGCACAGCACTAACTAAAAGGGGATGCCATGTCATTCAGTCACCAGGGGATGCAGACGTTGATATCGTTAAGGCAACTGTTGAACGATCCCGTCATTGCACCACAACGTTGGTCGGTGAGGATACAGATTTGCTGATCTTGCTCCTTCATTACTCCAGAACAGACAATGAGATCATCTACTTCCGTTCTGACGCAAACAAGCAGTCAAAAGAACACAGAGTGTATAACATTAACCTGTTGAAAGAAACTTTAGGAGACAATGTGTGCAATGAGTTGCTCTTTGTACATGCCTACTCAGGCTGTGATTCAACTTCAAGGATTTTCGGCATCGGAAAAAAGTCAGCCTTCCGGAAATTAGTGAAATCTGATCCTGTCATGAAGTCCTGTGCTAGTGCATTCATCCTTCAAAACAAATCTCAAGAGGACATATCAGATCTTGGCAAAGACCTGATGGTTGATCTCTTTGGTGGCAAGTCTAATGATACGCTATCATCACTGCGCCATATCATTTTCACCAAGAAAGTGGCAACTGCTCAAGCATTTGTCACTCCTGAACGGCTTCCCCCAACATCACCTGCAACAAGATTCCATAGCCAACGTGTGTACTTTCAAATTATGGTATGGATGGGGATGGCAAATGAAATGAACCCAACTGAATGGGGATGGAAACAGGAAAATGATCAGTTAATTCCTATTATGACCCAAAACAATGCTGCGCCTGACGAACTCTTGAAAATTATCCATTGCAACTGTTCGGGGGGATGCAAATCCTCTCGATGCAGCTGCAGACGCTATGGACTCCCTGCACTGCTGCATGTGGCCCTAGCCAAACTGAAGACTGTGACAATCCAAACAACACTCAAGAGGTCGATACTGAGGAGGAGGATGACACTCAAAACTGAACGCTCTGAAACTTATTCTATGGACAAAGGTGTTTGTGCATTAGGTGATAGTGGACAGCTGAAGGTCATGAATTCAATTTCAAAATGATTCAACAGCTCAGTGATATCCAAAGTTGTCTTAATGTGTTCCTTGCCCCTCAAAACCTGGGGATAGACATCAAGATCATCAAATTTGAGTCAATAGTTATGGACTTGCGGTCATTTGGAGGTGTTGGCGGCCATTTTTGACGCCATATTGGATTTTTGTGTTACATAATAGGCCAACATAATTTTTTATGATCTTAATGTGTTCTTTGCCCCAAAAAACCTAGGGATAGACACCAAGATCATCAAATTTGAGTTGATAGTTACATAGTTATGATCATTAAGAGGTTACGGCGGCCATCTTGGACGCCATCTTGAAAAAAAAACTTTTCCAGGGGTCCTACTTTGGTAAACTTTTAGTATGTTATAAAGTACACGAAACCCTACCAGATTCAGTTGAGAAACCTTTTGTAGCAATTTTTGGGGGGTTGAGGGGGTATTTTCCATATATCGACCTGACTACAGTCAATGTTCACTGTTTCAAATTGACCATATAGTAGTCTACCAGCTACCTGTGGAAGCGGTTGTACACTCTTGGGCATAAATCGTAGAATTAATGGGAGACTGACCGTTTGTTTGGTCTAATAATTCATGTATTCATATATTTGTTTAGTTTCCTCACTAGACCTCCATCAAGCTTAGAAAAACACCCCCTTGACCCCCCTTCAAGATAAATTTGTAAATTTTTCGGTAGAAAAATTTCCCGGCCGAAGTCCGGTTCCTCTTAAAATTGCAGGCTCGCTTCCGCTCGCCAGGAAATAATCGACACCTAAATGGCATGAAAAGTATTAAAATTGAAATGGGGCGATAGGTGTTAAAATCGCCAAACTAATGGGCCGAATGTCTTATAATCTCAAAACGAATGGGGCTAAACATTAGGGAGAAGGGGGTCCAAAAAAACGGTCTGCCTCCCCTTAAGTGTTCAAATCTATTCCGAACAGAATTGATGGAATATCTTCCTTATTTGTTTTTTATTTATTTATTTGTTTATTTATTTTATTTTTTGCTAAACATTTACATTCCAGAGGTTTGTTTATGCTGTTTGAGGGTTCATATTAGTCCAGGATTTATATAGTGACATTTGCGTTTGGTGGTGTAATGGTTAAGGTGTCTAAAAATCTGTGTGTGATAACCCGGGTTCGAATGCTGGTGGATCACATATATGCTTTCATTAATTTCATTGGAGATGTTTGGTGTTGTGGTGAAATTAATAAAATATAGATTGCTACAACTGGACACTATTACACTATTACAGCTAATGAAGATGGCGGGTGCCCGACCCCGAAAAGGGTTGAAATAGGGGAGCTATCCCCCCGCCAAAGGCGGTTTTCTAGGGCCTTTCCTAGCTGATGCTGAGAGGATTGGGTTCTAGTCATGTGATGATGGGCTGGTCTATCAGAGTGAGAACTGGGCCATACCCATAGCTTACTCTGACTGTTCCTTTTACTTATATATTTTCTAGATCTCAAGTGAGGGCGTCTCTTCCGTGGATTGACCTCCCAATCTACCAAGATTGGAAGCCAAAGCGTCACATTTTTCCCTTGCCCCTCAACTTTCTCTTCATAATTGCTGAGGGGCACAGGGCCCTGGGTGGGGCTTTGGTTTCCCGGGCGTTTCCGCACCCTCCTCAGCTCCCTGCCATGGAGTGGCTTCGGTCACCCAGGCTTTATTGTGGTCGGCGGGTAGGGTTCTGTGGGGGCGCTCGGTTATGGCCTTGGCCTTGCTCGGGGCCTTGGGGCTGTTCGGCCAGGCAGCATGGGGAACAACAACAACAACGAAGGTTGAAGATTGCCGAAGCTATTCCTTTTGCATATAGTAGGTAGTAGAGAAGATGTCAATAAATATAAGACTATAGTACCGATATTACCATCGCTTTGTGAAAGTTGTGAGATATCTCTTTAAAAACACTTAAGGGGAGATGGGCCGTTTTTCTGGCCCCCCTTCTCCCTCGTATTTAGCCCCATTAGCTTTCAGATCTTATGACGTTCGGCCCATTAGTTTGGCGATTTTAACACCTTTCATTCCATTTCGTTTTCCATTTCAAGATCCTTCGTGCCATATACTGTAGGTGTCGATATTTTCCTGACGAGCGAAAGCGAGCATGAAATTTTAAAAGGGAACCGGCCTTCGGCCGGGAAATTATTCTACCGAAAAATGTACAAAGTTATCTTGAAGGGGGGTCTAGGGGGTGTTTTTCTAAGCTTGATGGAGGTCTAGCGAGGAAACTAAGATATAAAGGAATAAATGAATGAATAGACCTAAAAAACGGCCCATCTCCCCTTAATGAATTTCTTCGGAAACAATAATCTGTTGTCGGACTGCCAGTGCGGATTTCCGAAAGAAAGATCAACATTTGGATGAAAAAAGAAATATATTGCAGGAGTTCAAACTATTAAGGGGAGGCAGATCGTTTTTCTGGACCCCCTTCTCCCTAATGTTTAGCCCCACTAGTTTTGAGATTATATGACGTTCGGCCCATTTGGCGATTTTAACACCTTTCGCCCCCTTTCGTTGTCAGTTTTAAGACCTTTCGTGCCATTTAGGTGTCGATTATTTCCTGGCAAGCGATAGCGAGACTGCAAATTTAAGAGGAACCGGCCTTCGGCCGGTACATTTTCTACCGAAAAAAATACAAATTTTTCTTGAAGGGGGGTCTAGGGGGTATTTTTCTAAGCTTGATGGAGGTCTAGGGAGGAAACTGAAAAAATATATGAATAAATGAAATTAATAGACCAAACAAACGGTCTGCCTCCCCCTGAATCAATGAGCAGCATACAGCATATTACCAGTTGTGTTATTCACATATAATATATTGTATTGCTCTACGGGATTGTAGAGTCAACTCGTTTAAGGGAGCCCACCTCGCTTGGTTTCTCTTTTTCTCCCTCTCTCTTTGGCTTTTATCCATGCAGCCTCATTCAGCCTACTGTGTACCCCCATCCAGGTGTCAACATTTTCCTAGCGAGCGGTAGCAAGCCAGCATATATATATTTTTGTTTTGACAGCAAGCTAAATTTGTACATTTTTCGATAGAAAAATATCTCTGGCGAAGCCTGATTTCTCCATACAATGCTGGCTCGCTATCGCTCGCCAGGAAGAAATCAATCCCTGGATGGGGATAAACGTCTTAAAACAGTTGGCTGAATATGGCCGAATGGATACAAGCCAGGGAAAGAGAGAAAAGGGGAGAATGATAAAAACAAAACGGTGACCCCCTTGAAAGGGAAGTGATAGGTGTAATAGACAGATGTTAATAAACAGGTGATAGGTTTGATTAATTAAAACTTACTACTAACTACTACTACTACTACTACTACTACTACTACTACTTACTACTAAAATTAGAATATAAATTATGTTTAAATACTTTAATATCTTGAATGTCAATAGCAATAGAAATGTTAAGACACTTTTTAAGTAGGTAGACCCTACTCATTGTACACTAACAAATAATGTCAATTTGAGTTGTCCTCATGCATAGTACTACGTTCTTTAATATGAATAATCTATGTCAGTGGCTTACAGGAGCCCACCTCGGGTTTTTTCTCTTTCTCTCCCTCTCTCTTTGGCTTGTATCCATTCGGCCCCATTCAACCTACTGTTTTAAGACGTTTACCCCCATCCAGATGTCAATATTTTCCGCAAGCTAGCATATATATATTTTTGTTTTGACAGCAAGCTAGATTTGTAAATTTTTCGATAGAAAAATTTCACCGGCGAAGCCGGATTTCTCCATACAATGCTGGCTCGCTATCGCTCGCCAGGAAGAAATCAACACCAGGATAGGGATAAACGTCTTAAAACAGTTGGCTGAATGGGGTCGAATGGATACAAGCCAGGGAAAGAGAGAAAAGGAGAGAAAAAACAACAAAAGCCGGTGACCCCCCATAAGGCATGGAACTCATTGACTGATGGCATAAAATAATCAAGTTATACAATTTTGTATGTACATTTTAAGAATACAATACACAAAACATATGTGCATGATACAATCTTCTTACTTTCTAAGCTAATAAATAAATATGTGATAGCTATATATAATCCAAATATACAAATTATGTATATTGTATTTGAATATGTTTACCCAAAGTTCAACTACAACGCTTTTGAAATAATCCAAGGGTTTGCTAAGGAGCTACGGTTCATCTAAAATTATATCTATATCGTAGGTTTTCTTTCGTAATGTAATGGCAATACGCTGTGTAAATATTAAGAATAATGACATATGCATTAATCTAACTGATTATGTGTTTGTTCTTTACCAATATACTTTTATATAATATCTGTATAGTATCCAGATATATAATATCTGTATAGTATCCAGATATATAATATCTGTATAGTATCCAGATATAATATCTGTATAGTATCCAGATATAATATCTGTATAGTATCCAGATATAATATCTGTATAGTATCCAGATATAATATCTGTATAGTATCCAGATATATAATATCTGTATAGTATCCAGATATAATATCTGTATAGTATCCAGATATAATATCTGTATAGTATCCAGATTTGTCTACACCGTATTTTTCTGTGGGCGAGTCAACAGGTTTTGCTTTCACATTTAATTGACATGACAAATGTATTAATGATTAAATGTAGTAATAGGCCTACTACTGCTGCTGCTGCTGCTGCTACTACTACTACTGCTGCTACTACTACTACTACTAATACTACTACTACTACTACTACTACTAATAATAATAATAATAATAATTGACATGACAAATGTATTAATGATTAAATGTAGTAATAGGCCTACTACTGCTGCTGCTGCTGCTACTACTACTACTACTACTACTAATAATAATAATAATAATAATAATAATAATTATAATTATAATAATATTAATAATTATAATAAAAATAATAATATTAATAACAATATTGATAAAAATATTGATAAAAGTGGAAATGGGGGTGAAAATGGTTCGTGGCCACCCCTTCGGGGATCACGGCGTCAGGCAATAGATAGATAGATAGATAGATAAACATACTAAAATACATACACTAACAGACAATAAGCAATACAGAACAGCGTATATATATATATATTTATATATTATATATATATATATATATATATATATATAATATATTATATATATATATATATACTGTATATCAGGACCAGGACCTTTCTAGAATTAATGAATGGGGACAAGAGAATCTAGTTTCCTTTAATGCACAGAAACCAAGTACATTCAATTTTCTAACCGACAGAATCTCACTGACTATATATTTTTAATGATGTAAATATTCCCACTTCCCTAGTATTGACATTCTCGGTGTAACATTAACTACTAACTTGAGCTGGACACATTATGTTAGAAGCATTGCTAAGAATGCCTCTAAAAAACTGGGACTCCTGTACAGAGTTCGAGAATTCTTCACTGACGAGCAGTTGGCCGTAATATATAAAGTCATGTGCGCTCTCAGATGGATTACTGTTCACCTCTGTGGGGTGGAAGTGGAGTGGTTGCATTGAGGCAGTTGGACAAATTCAAAATAAAGCTATAGATTAATCAAAACCCTGCAATCACACAGGACCTTCCTACATTAGCCATACGAAGAAACGTTGCATCCCTTGCATTATTCTACAGATATTTTCACAGCAATTGTTCCGAGGAACTTGCTTCAATTGTGCCGCCTCCCACATCTTTCCCCGTAGAACTAGGGCAGCTGAGAGCGCCCATGAATTTACACTTTCTCCTCCACAATGCAGAACTTCTGCTTATCAGAATTCATTTATCCCCAGAGCTACTACTCTTTGGAATTCACTTCCCTCGAATTGCTTTCCACAAACTTACAATCAACAAATGTTTAAATCCAGTTGTTACAAACATTTATGATGGAGGATGCCTTTAGGCACATGGACCTTTTTGTTATCTGTGTTTTTCCTTCCTCCATTCATTGTCTCTTAAAAAAAAAAAAAAAAAAAAAAAAAAAAAAATATACAGTATATATGGATATACGCTCTTGGTTTATTGTTATCCAGTGAACGCTTCACTGAGCACGCTGGGAGACAGGCGAGCAGGCTGGGATCCTTTATAGACGACAACATGATGAAAGGAAAGAGAGAAAGAGAAGATGAAGTGTGTGTGTTTCATAATGTAAAAGGTAAACGGAGAAGCAAATTACTTATAAGGTGGAGATTATACGCACAAATTGAACAGAACAATACCCAGGGGAGGCCTTTTAGGCATTAAATAAGGAATTGCTGGAACTCCTGTTTCATTTGCTTGGCATCCCCTACGGATTTTGTTGGTGCCTCACCTGCACAGAGAGTAATCTAGCTAACTCTCACTAACACCCCTCTTCTTACCAACACACTAAACAATCACATCACATATCTTATCAATACACCAAATAATTATCAAAATGATGTCTCATAACCTAACCTAACTGCATATGCAATTTTAGGGAACAACGGGGAGCAAACCCAAAGTGCCTTCATAGCAATCCAGTGTCTTAAGTTCAAACCCATTCAGTAGTCTGAACTAAAGTCAACTAAGGTGAAGTTGGTCGTGGGACCTAATACAGTAGATGTTATATTTATCTATCTATAATTATACTCAGGCCCAATCCACACATTGTTTTTGGGGGAGGGGGGGTGGGGGCGACTCAAGACAGAACCAGAATAGGGACAACACAAAACACAACAGACAAAAATGAACACACGAAAACAAAATACAAATTCATACACATCTAGGTCATCCAGGAGAAGACCCAGAGACCAGGATCACCAAGGTCCCTCCAGCACTTCCCCAGCCTCCGACCACCCGGAGAGATTCCGATCTCGGCAGACAGACATGCAGCCGAGCCGAAGCCACAAGCCCGCCCACCACACTTCCAGGCGCACCCTTCACATAAACCGTCTCCCCGGGCCAGGCGCCTGATGGACTACTATCTAGTCCAACTTGAGCCCGACCCCTTCCCCCAAATGACCACGTGTTCACTCATCTATTCACAAGTATTCTCCATTCATTCCTGTTTATTACCACTTGCCTTGCCTGATCTATAGTCATTCCTCTATCATCCAAAGCTTGTCTTACACAGTCTCTCCATCTCAATGAGGTCTGCCCTTTTATCTCCCCTTGTATCTGACACACAGATTCTCTTTGTAAGCCTTCCATCTTCCATTTGTTCAACATGACCATACCAGCTCAGCACCCTTCTGTCCACTCTGGCTGACAAATGTTCCTGTTGCCCCACTCTCCTATGTATCTCTTCATTCCTCAATCTGTCTCTACGAGTAACTACACACATACTCCTCAAGCCGCTCATCTCCATCACATCCAGCTTTCTTCTCTCCATTTCCTTCAGAGCCCATGCCTCAGTCCCATACATCACTGTAAGCACAACAATTACTTGATACAGTGCACTTTTTACTTTCATTCCGAGATTTCTCATCTTCCCAATTTTTTTTTGTTTTTTTTCCTCTATATTCCAACTACTCCCTCTCGGGCATAGGCTGATAGCCTTTACACTCTACCGCTGAGCACGGTGAGGCCCGTGAGGTCTTGTTCCAGTCTAGTGAGTGAGACATGCGAAGCACCTATTCATGGCTCGAACCCAACTCCATCTCTGAAGCAGCTTCGCCTCTGTGCTTCACAGTCTCACTCCCCAGGCTCGGACCCTCACTCTCAGAACGCCACCTATTGAGCAATTAACTCACTAGGCATTGCCCCCCTTGTAGCATATTTTGAATATGGGAATATTCATACAGTGCTATTTAGTCAGGGAACAATGAGGGTATTTTGTTTTGGCATTTCGGTGTGCTGTGGTAATGCACTGAAACTAGGTACAGCACAAATTCCATCCCAATAATATCTTCCCATTGACATATTGGGATTCGAACCCGGGTCCATTGGATTACCAGTCCAGTGGCAAGACCACTCTGCCACACCTCCCCTACATACTTCCCATTGCTCCAAAAACCTTCCTTCCTTCACATGCTCTCTGTTTTACTTCCATATCCATACCTCCACTCCTGCTTATCGTTCCTCCTACATATTTAAAACACTCTACTAGTCTTGTCCCAATGTCTCCCAATCCAGCCTCACATCTAGATTCACCCTACGATAACCCCTATTACATAACATTACTTTACTTTTATTGACGTTCACCTTCAGTTTCCTCCTCCCACAAACCACACCAAACTCTATGACTACCCGCTGCAGTTTCTCCTCAGAATCTGCCACCAACGCTGTGTCATCAGCGAACAGCAACTGATTCAACTCCCAATCTCTACCATTCTTTCCTACTAAACCCAATCCTCTTCCCATACCTATGTTGGACCGTTAGTCGATGAAAAAGGAGAATACACCAAAGACGAAGTACAAATGAGTAATGCCCTCAATACCTTCTTTGCATCAGTTTTTACAACAGAAGACCTCAGTGATATCCCTACACCATCGCCGATTCAGATTGATAATTCAGATGTTCTAAGCAATATCACCGTTACAGAGAGAGAAGTATTGAATTGTTTAGATAAACTCAAGGTAAATAAAACGCCAGGACCTGATACAATCTCGCCTAGAGTTCTAAAGGAAGCTAAGAATGAGCTCTCCAAACCACTGACATTACTATTCAATAAATCCTTGCAGTCTGGAACTATGCCTGATCAGTGGAAGCTAGCCAACGTAACACCGATATTCAAAAAAGGCAGCAAATCCCTACCCAGTAACTATCGTCCAATTAGCTTAACCTCAGTTGTATGTAAAATGCTAGAAACGGTCATACGAGACAGACTCGTAAATCACTTAGAGGAAAATAACATACTTAAAGATACTCAACACGGCTTTCGTAAAAAACGTTCCTGTTTAACAAACCTCTTAGACTTCTTCCACGATATCCTCAACCTCTACGATGAGAGTAAAGCTGTAGATATTATATACCTTGATTTTCAAAAGGCCTTTGACAAAGTTCCCCACAAACGTTTACTGCTAAAACTAAAAGCGCATGGAATACAAGACGGTGTGTTGAAATGGATAGAAAATTGGCTCAGCAACAGAAAGCAAAGGGTAGTCATAAACGGTAAGGCATCTAAATGGACCAATGTAAGTAGCGGGGTACCCCAGGGATCGGTACTAGGACCAATTCTCTTTCTAATTTACATCAACGACATAGATGAGGGTCTCACCTGCACAATCTCAAAATTTGCTGACGATACAAAAATTGCAAATAGCGTACTCTCAAAAGAACAAGTTGACGATATGCAACACAATCTAGATAAATTGTCATGTTGGGCCCAAATTTGGCAAATGAGTTTCAATGCGGATAAATGTAAAGTACTACATGTCGGATACCTAAATGAGAAAGCAAACTATTCGATGAATGGCACTCAGCTTAAGAATGTAAACAGAGAAACTGATCTGGGAGTAACAATATCGAGTAACCTAAAACCGAGTCAACAATGTTCAGAAGTTGTTAAGAAGGCAAACAAAATAATTGGCTTTATAGGCAGGTCATTTGAGCATAAATCCAAAGAAGTTATCCTAACCCTTTACAATTCCTTAGTCCGCCCTCTTCTGGAATACTGCGTTCAATCCTGGGCCACTTATTACCAAAAAGATATAAACAAGCTAGAACGAGTTCAACGTAGAGTTACCAAAATTATACCTAGCCTAAAGAACAAACCATACGAAGAGCATCTTAGAGAATTAAATCTATTTCCTTTAACCCAGCGCAGATTAAGAGGCGACTTAATTCAAGTGTTCAAAATCATCAAAGGCATCGACAATATGAACTGTAGTAAGTACTTCACTATCGACCAATCTAATTACACGCGGGGAAACGGTTGCAAAATTATTGGTAAATCTTTTAACTCGCACGAATCTAAGAATATTTTCTTCAATCGAGTTGTCAACTTGTGGAATGGGCTTCCCCGAGACGTTATAGACTGCAGCACCGTTGATTCATTTAAATTCCGCTTAGACAAATATCTCGCATCAAACCCGCGACTGACTGCGTTTGTAAATGAATAACTTTATCCTCCCCTCAGTTACTAACCCATATGTCCCCTACTAACTTCCTAGTCCTGCCACGTTAGTGGCAGGGCAGTAGTTCCCTTTCCAATGTTCCCTTACCCACTCAAAACCACTGTTTGGACACTTGATCCTCAGTGTTTTGGAGGACAAGCAACCTAGAAGGGTCACTAGATATGTTGTTGCTTGATTTCCTTTGTACTCCTTTGTACTCCTTTGTACTCCATAGTTCTCATTTTCACCTCTCTCACCACACCATCCATAAATATATTAAACAGCCATGGTGACATGACACAACTCTGTCACAAACCTACCTTTACCTCAAACCCTTCACTTAACTCACCATTTCCTACTCTAACACACGCTCTGCTCCCTTCATAAAAACTCTTAACTGCTTTTAACAAATTTCCTCCAATTTTATAAATCCTTAACACCTTCCACATTGCTTCACGATCCACACGATCATACGATCATACGCTTTTTCCAAAGATGTAAAGAAGGATAATTAATTCATAGATCACAGACACAACATTCCGTTTAAGTTTTAATCAATAAATGTCATGTCAGTCATAAGTTGTCGCTTTAATTAATTAATATCCTCACGTATTAAATATTTTGTTTTTGGAAATAAGAATTACAATAATTATTATTATTACTACTATTATTATCATAATTCTTATTAGTAGTAATGATATTATAATTATTATTATTATTATTATTATTATAGTTGTATTATATGTTATAGTATTTTATAAATTATATATACTGTATAGTATTACCCTAGGTATGTATTTATATTATTTGTTTATATTCTACCCCCATGTAAATATAAAATAGGGCTGGTGAAGGCAAACGGAAAAAAGAACAAAAGGAAATGGAAGATGGGAGGGCGGATAATGGGAGGTCAAAAAAGGGAGCCAATATTTGAATTTCTGTTGAAAAGCGGGAAGGATATTGGAGAAAACAGTTTGTGTTTACAGAATGTCAGGGTAGGATACTTGTTCTCTCTCTCTCTCTCTCTATCTCTCTATCTCTCTCTCTCTCTCTCTCTCTCTCTCTGGCAATTGCCGGAGGGGGGGGAGAGAGCTTTCTTCTTTTCTATCCTTTCCTTCAACTTTCCTTTTCTATCGGATATGCCATCTCTACTAGAATTAAGTCCTGACTACCTCTCTGGGATCGTAAGGTCTATATGGTCAGTGTATCTATGTAAATCTCTATCTCTCTCTCTATCTTTTGTGCTAATAAAGAATAATAAAGGTACAAATATAATACTTGCGTTAATATACAGACCTCCAGCTCAATCAGTGCAAACTGACCGAGAAATCTACGAACAAATTGCAGATGTAAGTAACTCACAAGATACCATAATTTTTGGCGACTTTAATTTACCTGTGACCAAGGGGGGCGATACTCTTACTTCACACTCCGGACATGACTTGTATACGAACTTGCAAGAGAGTTCGCTTTATCAATTTGTTAAAACACCGACCCGTGGTAATAACGTTCTTGACATTGTACTTGCAACAAAAGAAGAATTATAGAGAATTTGAATGTTGGTGATGAATTCAGTAACAGCGACCATCGTACGATAACTTTCACTTTAAACTTTACTAGTAACGAACCAAATAGTAGCATCGAAAAAGTCCCCAATTTCAAGAAATCAAACTTTAATAAACTTAGAGCTATGTTTAAAGAAACTGACTGGAGCTTTTTAATTACCAATAACGACATAAATACATCTTGGAAGTTATTCGAAACCACTTACCTAAAAGCAGGGCAAGACTGCATACCATCGAAAATACGACGTCCAGGCCATAATAATAAGCCCAAATGGTGGAATAAAGATATTTCAAACTGCCTGCTTGCTAAAAATTTGCTAATGATAGATTAAAATCCTCACAAAATGACGAAGAACGGGTGAAATTTGTAGAGCTACGACGCAAAGCCAAAAAGTTAATTAAGCAAAGTAAAAAGACCCTAAGGTTACATATTGGGAATCAAAGTAAAACAAACCCGAAAGAATTCTATAGTTATATCAGAAAGAAAAAAGTAGTTACTTCAACTGTGGGACAGTTAGTCGATGACAATGGAGAATACACCAAAGACGAAGTACATATGAGTAATGCCCTCAATACCTTCTTTGCATCAGTTTTTACAACAGAAGACCTCAGTGATATCCCTACACCATCGCCGATTCAGATTGATAATTCAGATGTTCTAAGCAATATCACCGTTACAGAGAGAGAAGTATTGAATTGTTTAGATAAACTCAAGGTAAATAAAACGCCTGGACCTGATACAATCTCGCCTAGAATTCTAAAGGAAGCTAAGGATGAGCTCTCCAAACCACTGACATTACTATTCAATAAATCCTTGCAGTCTGGAACTATGCCTGATCAGTGGAAGATAGCCAACGTAACACCGATATTAAAAAAGGCAGCAAATCCCTACCCAGTAACTATCATCCAATTAGCTTAACCTCAGTTGTATGTAAAATGCTAGAAACGGTCATAAGAGACAGACTCGTAAATCACTTAGAGGAAAATAACATACTTAAAGATACTCAACACGGCTTTCGTAAAAAACGTTCCTGTTTAACAAACCTCTTAGACTTCTTCCGCGATATCCTCAACCTCTACGATGAGAGTATATCTGTAGATATTATATACCTTGATTTTCAAAACACAAAGTTCCCCACAAACGTTTACTGCTAAAACTAAAAGCGCATGGAATACAAGACGGTGTGTTGAAATGGATAGAAAATTGGCTCGGCAACAGAAAGCAAGGAGTAGTCATAAACGGTAAGGCATCTAAATGGACCAATGTAAGTAGCGGGGCACCCCAGGGATCGGTACTAGGACCAATTCTGTTTCTAATTTACATCAACGACATAGATGAGGGTCTCACCTGTACAATCTCAAAATTTGCTGACGATACAAAAATTGCAAATAGCGTACTCTCAAAAGAACAACTTGACGATATGGAACACAATCTAGATAAATTGTCACATTGGGCCCAAATTTGGCAAATGAGTTTCAATGTGGATAAATGTAAAGTACTACATATCGGATACCTAAATGAGAAAGCAAACTATTCGATGAACGGCACTCAGCTTAAGAATGTAAACAGAGAAACCGATCTGGAAGTAACAATATCGAGTGACCTAAAACCGAGTCAACAATGTTCAGAAGTTGTTAAGAAGGCAAACAAAATAATTGGCTTTATAGGCAGGTCATTTGAGCATAAATCCAAAGACGTTATCCTAACCCTTTACAATTCCTTAGTCCGCCCTCTTCTGGAATACTGCATTCAATCCTGGTGCCCTTATTACCAAAAAGACATAAACAAGCTAGAACGAGTTCAACGTAGAGTTACCATAATGATACCTAGCCTAAAGAACAAACCATACGACGAGCATCTTAGAGAATTAAATCTATTTCCTTTAACCAAGCACAGATTAAGAGGTGACTTAATTCAAGTGTTCAAAATCATCAAAGGCATCAACAATATGAACTGTAGTAAGTACTTCACTATCGACCAATCTAATTACACGCGGGGAAACGGTTGCAAAATTATTGGTAAATCTTTTATCTCACACGAATCTAAGAATTTCTTCTTCAATCGAGTTGTCAACTTGTGGAATGGGCTTCCCCGAGACGTTATAGACTGCAGCACCGTTGATTAATTTAAACTCCGCCTAGACAAATATCTCGCATCAAACCCGCGACTGACTGCGTATGTAAATGAATAACTTTATTTTATCCTCCCCTCAGTTACTAACCCATATGTCGCCTACTAACTTCCTAGTCCTGCCACGGACATTAGTTCCAGGGCAGTAGTTCCCTATCCAATGTTCCCTTTCCCACTCTAAACCACTGTTTGGACACTTGATCCTCAGTGTTTTGGAGGACAAGCAGCCTAGATGGGTCACTAGACGTGTTGTTGCTTGATTTCCTTTGTACTCCTTTGTACTCTCTCACTTTATCTCACTCTCTCTCTCTCTCTCTCTCTCTCTCTCACTTGATCTCTCCCTCCCTCCCTCCCTCTCTCTCTCTCTCTCTCTCTCTCTCTCTCTCTCTCTCTCTCTCTCTCTCTCTCTCTCTCTCTCATCTTTGTTATCCTTTCCTTCCACTGTACCTTACTCTCGGGTTAGCTATCTCTACTAGAATTAAGTCCTGACCACCTCGCTGGGATCGTAAAGTCTGGGTGGTCAGTGTATCTATGTAAGTATCTCTCTCTCTCTCTCTTCTTATGCCACATAATATTACAATAATTAGTGTTCTTCAGAGCTCTCTTTCTACGAGTTGGTGGCACTCACCATATAAGACATTCCCACCTTAAGAGGAGACAGACCGTTTTTTGTTTGTTCTCTTGGTCTATTAATTCATATGTTCCTTAGTTTTCTCGCTAGACCTCCATCAAGCTTAGAAAAACACCCCCTAGACCCCCCTTCAAGATAAATTTGTACATTTTCGGTAGAAAAATGTCCCGGCCAAAGCCCGGTTCCTCTTAAAATTTCAGGCTCGCTAACACTCGCCAGGAAATAATCGACACCTAAATGGTACGAAAGGTCTTAAAATTTACAACGAAATGGGGTGGAAGGTGTTAAAATCGCCAAACTAATGGGCCGAACGTCTTATAATCTCAAAACTAGTGGGGCTAAACATGAGGGAGAAGGGGGTCCAGAAAAACGGTCTTCCTCCCTTTAATTCTGTCCTTCTATCTAATCCAAGAATTAATAGATTCTCCCAGTCTCTCTTCTACTCAACTAGCAAATTCTGGAACCCACTCCCTTAAACTATCTTTCCTCCAGCCTATGACTTGAACTGCTTCAAATGCCGCGTGGCCAGGCACTTAGACCCCCAACGTACCTTGAGCTTGGCTTTCTGTCACTCTTTTCGGTTTTGGAGGAGACTCATGTTACAGACAGCTCTGCCTTTTGTCTCCTTCATACATATAACTGTGTTGGTGGTGTAATGGTTTAGGTGCATATGTTCTGGGTGTGGTGTCCCGAGTTCGAATCCCGGGAGGACCATATGCTTTAATTAGTTTAATCAAGTGCATTGGGGTTTGTAATTGATGATTATTGTTAAGATTGTTAAGTATTGTAAAACTATGTAAAATGTTCATGTCAATAAAAGTTTTGAATTGAATTGAAAAAAAGAACGGGGAGTTAATTATATATAATTAGTAAAAAGTAATTCATAATAAAGTAAATAATAAAATAACCACACACACACATCCGCAACCTCTTACACACACGCCCACATACGCTCATACAGTATACGCACACACTTCCACAATCACCTACACCCACTTACACACATACCCATTATGAAGATATTATTGGGATGGAATTTGTGCTGTACCTAGTATCAGTGCATTACCACAGCACACCGAAATGCCAAATAAATACCCTCATTGTTCCCTGATTAAATAGCATTGTATGAATATTCCCATATTCAAAAATATGCTACAGGGGGGCAATGCCTAGTGAGTTAATTGCTCAATAGGTGGCGTTCTGAGAGTGAGGGTCCGAGCCTGGAGGATGAGACTGTGAAGCATAGAGGCGGAGCAGCTTCAGAGATGGAATTGCTTCGAGCCGTGAAGCTTCACATGTCTCACTCCCTAGACTGGAGAAAGACCTCACGGGCCTCACCGTGTTCAGCGGTAGAGTTTAAAGGCTATCAGCCTATGCCCAAGAGGGAGTAGTTGGAATATAGAAAAAAAAAAAAAAAAAAAAATACCCACATACGCTTATACAGTATATACACACACACATCCACAACCACCTACACCCATTTTTTTTTTTTTTTTTTAAAGAGACAATGAACGGAGGAAGAAAAAACATAAAACAAAAAGGTCCATGTGCCTAAAGGCATCCTCCATTCATAAAATGTTTGTAACAACTGGATTTAAACTTTTGTAGATTGGAAGTTTGTGGAAAGCAACTCGAGGGAAGTGAATTCCAAAGAGTAGTAGTTCTAGGGATAAATGAATTTTGATAAGCAGAAGTTCTGCATTGTGGAGGAGAAAGTGTAAATTCATGGGCGCTTTCAGCTGCCCTAGTTCTACGGGGAAAGATGTGGAGAGGCGGCACAATTGAAGCAAGTTCCTCGGAACAATTGCTGTGAAAATATCTGTAGAATAATGCAAGGGATGCAACGTTTCTTCGTATGGATAATGTAGGAAGGTCCTGTGTGATTGCAGGGTTATTGATTAATCTAATAGCTTTATTTTGAATTTTGGCCAACTGCCTCAATGCAACCACTCCACTACCACTCCATAGAGGTGAACAGTAATCCATCTGAGAATGCACATGACTTTTATATATTACGGCCAACTGCTCGCCAGTGAAGAATTCTCGAACTCTGTACAGGAGTCCCAGTTTTTTAGAGGCATTCTTAGCAATGCTTCTAACATAATTTGTCCAGCTCAAGTTAGTAGTTAATGTTACACCGAGAATGTCAATACTAGGGGAAGTGGGAATATTTACATCATTAAAAAATATATGGGAGTCAGTGAGATTCTGTCGGTTAGAAAATTGAATGTACTTGGTTTTCTGTGCATTAAAGGAAACTAGATTCTTTTGTCCCCATTCATTAATTCTAGAAAGGTCCTGGTGGAGAGAAATTGCAGTGTTTATTTTTGAATTTATAAGATCGGGTTGGGTGAAAGAATTGGTAAATGTGAAGGAACTGTGGAGTGTTGAGTCATCTGCGTAGGAATGTATTGGATTATGAGTGGTAGATATGAGATCATTGACATGAATGAGGAACACACTTACACACATACCCAAATACGCTCATACAGTATATACACACACACACAGTTCTAAATCACTCCTTGTTAATACATCACCCTAAACTTTCCTATCACAGCTAGTCTGGGGTTAAGGGGAGGCAGATAATTTGTCTGGACCCCTTTCTCCCTAATGTTTAACCCTATTAGTCTTGAGATTATAAGACGTTCAGCCCATTAGTTTGGTGATTTTAACACCTTTTGCCCCATTTCGTTGTCAATTTTAAGACCTATCGTGCCATTTAGGTGTAGATTATTACCTGGCGAGCGATAGCGATCCTGCAATTTTAAGAGGAACCGGCCTTCGGCCGGGAAATTTTTCTACCGAAAAATGTACACATTTATCTTGAAGGGGGGTGTACGGGGTGTTCTTCTAAGCTTGGTGGAGGTCTAGGGAGGAAACTATAACATATATATGAACAAATGAAATCATAGACCAAACAAACGGCGAGTCTCCCCTTAACTTTCAGCCTCTAAAGTTTGCCCGATGCCTCTCAGTAATTATGGATATCTTAAAGGGGGATGGGCTATAACAATAGACCAGTAGAGAGATTATATTCCACTGTGCTCTAACACTCTTTCCACCCTATATAAGAGACCAGTAGAGATATATTAGAGACCAGTAGAGAGATTATATTCCACTGTGCTCTATCACTCTGTCCACCATATATTTTGTGTCTGTAAATCTTTCGGTAGAAAAGTGTCTCGGCCGAAGGCCGATTCCTCTTCTAATACAGGCTCACTATCGTTCGCCAGGAAAACAATCGACACCTAAATGGCACAAAAGGTCTTAATATTGGCAAAGAAATGGGGAAAAACGTCTGAAACTCTCCACACTAATGGGGCGAATGTCTTGAAATCTCATAACTAATAGGGGTAAACATGAGGGAGGAGGAGGAATCGAAAAGCCATCTGCTTCCCCTTAACATTACGCTGGCGAATAGGTCTTTTCCGTTCTTATTCTCGTTTTACTTTGATTTTCCATGTCTCTATATCGGTCTCCTTTATACAGGATTGACAGACTAAATGTTGGCTATTCCTGCCTAGCCCCTTTGAGAGGATTTTGACGCGTTTTTACCTTTGATTTTGGCTAACATTAAGCGATGCTATGTAGTTTAGGAAGGATATCAAGCAATCAGAGGTGTACATAATTATAGCATTATCAATTTAACATTCTAACTCCCACAGATCCTTCCTATTAATAATATAATTGTCTAATGATTGCCAAACTAATATGAATAAGTGCGTCCTCGAACGGTAAAATGGTCAATGAACTAGATATACACTGCTTTCCTAACGTCTCTTCTGTTGACATCTAAACGTATCGTCACTTTCAGTTTTAGTTTTACCTGCAATTAGTTTAACTCCGGATCTGGGGGCCTTCATATGGGGCGATCTTCGTGTCCGGGGGTATTCCTAAAAAATGGCTATCTTCATAATTCGATATCTACTGATTGAGACCACCTAGAGCAGTCAACTAAATTGCATAGTGTAGAACGAACCTTCGTCTGTAGACTACCGTTGAGTTGAGATCGCTACGACAAGTGGTTGCCGAGATATGATGATGGGAATGGAAGTAATTTCCCGCGTATTTTCGCCTGTGTCCGAACGCTTCGCCAAGGCCCTGGCTAGCACGCACTAAGTTACTCGTTGCTTAGGTGGCTTTGGTACCGCTAGACGATATTATGTTTGTATGGTGATAATGTCATAGTTATTGTGTCATTTATTTCTTTTGCAACCATTATTGAGTTATGTGAAACTTTGTATAACATATTTTCGGCACTTTCACTGTTATTGGATATTATTGTGTAACTTTCACTCTTATTACTCTTCTTGTTATGAATTATTGTCACTCACTGTTATTATTGAGTTATTATTACTTGTTATACATTTGTGTGTCACTTTCACTTACTAGGCTAGGCTACGCTACGCTAGGCTAGGCTAGGCGAGCGTACGGTACCGCATCTTCACTAACCACTTCTTCATCGTCAAAGTCACTCCCAAGTTCACTCAGTTCACTATATTCACGAGTACGCATTCACTATCGTCATTATCCTAGTCATTATCGTCCTCATCGTACTAATAAAGCCCAGAAGCTCTAATCCATCCGCCACTTCACCCTCATCTTCACTAACCACTTGTTCTTCGTCAAAGTCACTTCCAAGTTCACTCAGTTCACTATAATCACTCAGTTCACTATATTTGCTTAGTTCTTCCAGTGTGTGCGCAACACCATCGGGACCAAGCACTGTTTTCTTGGCCGTTTTAGGCTTGCTTTTGTTAGGCACACGGTACGCGGCGGCGGGCGTCGATTCGGACACAGCGATTTTTTTTGGATTACCTCCATCAATCTTGGATGCCACTAAGAACTGATGCTGCCTGTTAGTTTGTGCTTGGTGGCGCTGCGGTAGCCCACGCACAAAAAAAATCCGCCTGTGCGATTTAAACTCTTTGATTTTGATTTTGCCTCATATGAAGCCTCCCGGACTCCTAACCATTATACGTTTTGCCTCATATGAGTCCTCCCGGATCCCAAGGGTTAAAAGTAGGTACTTAGTTTTAGTTCAACTTTAGTCTGTTACAGCCAGCTTAATAGAAGTTTGCATACTATGCTGGTGATAAGATCAAATTTGGATGACATTAAATTAAATATGATGTCTGCAAAACCGACACAGATTTTGTTTATGATAAAACAAAGATACATATGATTTGTAGATGAAGTATATTTTTGTCCTGGTTGAGAAATTTGTACATATTGTCATATGAAAAATCAATACACATTAGTTGAAGAATATCAAATATCAATGACACCCCAACACTTTTAACGATATGAATTAAACAAGAGCCGTCGACACGACCCTCCAGTAGTTCCCCCTCCACGCCCACGTCAAACCAGATATTCTGGACACAAACTTCTTGGTCTTCGTCCCCCGTGTCACCAGTAGAATCCCTGGCAAACTATGCAAGCTTGGGTTTGGTCCCCCTCTTACCAAGCTGAAGCCCCTACTGCCCCGGAGCCTTTCTCACCCATGTCCTTACAACTAGAAGCCCTAGCCCCAACACAGACCAACGCACGCTAACACCGCCCAAACCGAATTAAGGGACGAGACAGGAAGAGGAAGAAACCTAGGCCAGTGATTGGTCAGACCGAATTGCCTGACCTTCCACCTTACTTGTCCGGGAAGAATGCGGATTGAAGATCAAAGGACTAACACTTTCCTTAAGCCCTCACCTTGAGCTCTCCACGAGCCTCTATGACCCCACTCCCACTCACTTGCTAACGCCATAGCTACCTACTTTCTCCAACTTTGGGCCTGACACTTTCTAAGAAAGAGGATTTAGATTATTGTCTCCGCCAGCCCAAGTATTGAGAGACAAATATCCCCACAGATTGTGGAGAAATACAGGAGCTGAAGACGTTGGCCTCCTACGGTTCTGACGATTACTTCGCATAGTTAAGTGACCAGTGGAAGTCCGAATTGACGTTGATAGAGTGGAAGATAGATGCCCCTGTGTCCGAGCCTGCCCCATAGACTAGCTCGAAGCATTCTGAAGTCTAACTGCAATGTGGTAGACAAACGCTTGTGTTGCTGAAGTCTATCTGAAGTGTGGTACACCAATGCCTGTGTTGCTGAAGTCACCTGAAGTGGTGGGCTAATGCCTTTACCGTCCGAGGTTCCGTGAAGTCTGTCTAACATATGAAAGACCAACCCAACAGTCCCTGGTATCCTGAAGTTCGCTTGAACCGAAGCGGAACCCTGTGAGTACACTATAATCCGTAAATGCATCCTCCTCCCTCGTAATAGTGTTCACATCAACTTCCGAGGGTTTATATGTAATATCCCAGTGTACAGTCACAGTCTCACCCCCCGTAATCGTACAACTCAAAATATCCACAGTGTTCATATTAATTGACAACAGCTTGTACCAGTTAAATCAGTGCATCCTATCCCCTTTTCCTTGTGTTCAGCTGAATCTATATGTTATTACCCTCTGAATGTTCATGTTGGTTAAAGAGGGCTTGCATTAAAGAAAAATTCCCTAGATTAATAGTATCCCAAAGGCGGCCATGGTGTAGCTAAATAATAGTAACTGTATTATCCTTAAGTTGTAAGTTAGGAAGCAGGTTAGGCCAACACCAAACGTGTTCCTTAAGGGGAGGTCCGGTAAGTTATTTTATTCTGGACTAACTTGTCCCTCATTTTTAACCTCATTAGTTTTGATATTTTAAGAAGTTCGCCCCATTAGTTTTGCGAATTTAAGATCTTTCGCCCCATATATATCAATTTTAAGACCTTTCGCGCCACTTAGGTATCGATTTTTTCCCCGGCAAGCGATGACTAGCCTATAATTAAGGCCAGGACATATTTCTACCGAAATATTTACACATTTATCTCGAATGGGAGTTTGGGGGGTATTTTCTTAAGCTTCATTGAAATCTATTTTTATATTTATACCAGTCAATATATATATAATCAACAATACATTCTATTTTATATCCTTATTGTATTGTCTTGATAGCGTAATGTATAAGTGCGCGGAATTTCGATGTGAGTATCCTAGGTTCGAGTACTTGGAGTGCCACTGTATTTGTTGATTTCATGAATTGAGTTTAGAAGTGAAGTTGGTTGGTGGAAAAAACATAATAATTTGAAGGAAAACCTGAAGATATTTCAAGTGTATCTCTGTTGTGTCAGGTCACAGCTAGACACACCCTTCATGCAGTGTCCATGTGGCGCCTGCTCAGCATAACGTGACTGCTGGCGATGTGATATGTGTTAAAGTCGGTATCACACGAGAGCTATTACAGTCAACATTCGATGATCAAAACAAAATTCTGTCAATATTTCTGGACTATTTTGCACTGGTATCGGAAACTAGACTGATGGTAGATGAATTTAGATAACCGAATTATTTGAAATGTTGACCTCATAAGCTGCCAGATCAGTGTTGAGGATAAATGTTGAGGGAAAAAGCGCTCGTGTGATACCGGGTTAACGTGACTGCTGGCGATGTGATGTACGTTACAGTTGGGGCTGTTACTATGGAGTGTCTCTTGAATTAAGGGGACAGTGGTTATTTCTTAGGGTCTATATATTTATAGATTTTTAGTTTCCTCTCTAGATCTCCATCAATCTTAAAAGCACATCCATTAGATCCCCCTACGAGATTAATTTGTAAATGTCACAGCCGAAGGCCAATTCCTCCACAATTAAAGGGCACGAAAGGTAATATTATTGACAAAGAAATGGGGCGAAAGGTATTACAATCGACAAACTAATGGGGCAAACGTCTTAAGATCTCAAAACTAATGAGGATAAGCATGAGGAAGAAAGGGGACCAGAAAAACGGCCCATCTCCCCTTAAATTAAATGTTTAGGTCACGCCTCTCCTATCAAACCATAGCAGGCATTGGCTAGGAATTATACAACTACATTATTTATTTATTTTGTTTTTGTGTGTTCGTTGTTTTCTGTTGTGTTTTGTGTTGTCCCTGTTCTTGCTCTGTCTTAAGTCATCCCCCCCCCCCCAAAAAAAAAATAAGAAGATAAAATAAAATAAAAACAGGAAAAGTGGGGATTGGGCCTGAGTAAATAGATAGACATTATTTAGCACCAGGGGCACCTAAATTTGTTCAGGATGCAAGTAATCTAGGGTGTTCATCTCGCTCGCTCTCTCTCTCTCTCTACCGAGGACAGCCATGAATGTAAATGTAGATCCGACCAGAACAAAAAATTCGATGAAAGAACGTTCTGTGAGTTCTAAAACCGCAACTTTAAAGGTGTTCTATGCAAACGCTCGTAGCATACGCAATAAATTTTCAGATTTAGAGGAACTAGTGTTTACAGAAAATTATGATGTGATTGGCATAACAGAATCTTGGCTCAATACAGAAGATAGAGACTTTTTAGCAGAGTATTCACTTCCCAGTTATGTAATGTTTGAGAACAGCCGAATAAATAAAAATGGAGGTGGCGTTTTATTTTATATCAAAGAAAGTCTTAACCCGACCCACGTGTCAAAACCTCAAATTGTGAACGTCGACACATCTTTTGTGCTAATAAAGAATAATAAAGGTACAAAAATAATACTTGCGTTAATATACAGACCTCCAGCTCAATCAGTGCAAACTGACCGAGAAATTTACGAACAAATTGCAGATGTAAGTAACTCACAAGATACCGTAATTTTTGGCGACTTTAATTTACCTGTGACCAAGTCGGGCGATACTCTTACTTCACACTCCGGACATGACTTGTATACGAACTTGCAAGAGAGTTCGCTTTATCAATTTGTTCGAACGCCGACCGTGGTAATAACGTTCTTGACATTGTACTTGCAACAAAAGAAGAATTGATAGAGAATTTGAATGTTGGTGATGAATTCAGTAACAGCGACCATCGTACGATAACTTTCACTTTAAACTTTACTAGTAACGAACCAAATAGTAGCATCGAAAAAGTCCCTAATTTCAAGAAAGCAAACTTCCATAAACTTAGAGCTATGTTTAAAGAAACTGACTGGAGCTTTTTAATTAACAATAACGACATAAATACATCTTGGAAGTTATTCGAAACCACTTACCTAAAAGCAGTGCAAGACTGCATACCATCGAAAATACGGCGTCCAGGCCATAATAATAAGCCCAAATGGTGGAATAAAGATATTTCAAACTGCCTGCTTGCTAAAAAATTTGCTAATGATAGATTAAAATCCTCACAAAATGACGAAGAACGGGTGAAATTTGTAGAGCTACGACGCAAAGCCAAAAAGTTAATTAAGCAAAGTAAAAAGACCTTAGAGTTACATATTGCGAATCAAAGTAAAACAAACCCGAAAGAATTCTATAGTTATATCAGAAAGAAAAAAGTAGTTACTTCAACTGTTGGACCGTTAGTCGATGAAAATGGAGAATACACCAAAGACGAAGTACAAATGAGTAATGCCCTCAATACCTTCTTTGCATCAGTTTTTACAACAGAAGACCTCAGTGATATCTCTACACCATCGCCGATTCAGATTGATAATTCAGATGTTTTAAGCAATATCACCGTTACAGAGAGAGAAGTATTGAATTGTTTAGATAAACTCAAGGTAAATAAAACGCCAGGACCTGATACAATCTCGCCTAGAGTTCTAAAGGAAGCTAAGAATGAGCTCTCCAAACCACTGACATTACTATTCAATAAATCCTTGCAGTCTGGAACTATGCCTGATCAGTGGAAGCTAGCCAACGTAACACCGATATTCAAAAAAGGCAGCAAATCCCTACCCAGTAACTATCGTCCAATTAGCTTAACCTCAGTTGTATGTAAAATGCTAGAAACGGTCATACGAGACAGACTCGTAAATCACTTAGAGAAGATACTCAACACGGCTTTCGTAAAAAACGTTCCTGTTTAACAAACCTCTTAGACTTCTTCCACGATATCCTCAACCTCTACGATGAGAGTAAATCTGTAGATATTATATACCTTGATTTTCAAAAGGCCTTTGACAAAGTTCCCCCACAAACGTTTACTGCTAAAACTAAAAGCGCATGGAATACAAGATGGTGTGTTGAAATGGATAGAAAATTGGCTCAGCAACAGAAAGCAAAGGGTAGTCATAAACGGTAAGGCATCTAAATAGACCAATGTAAGTAGCGGGGTACCCCAGGGATCGGTACTAGGACCAATTATGTTTCTAATTTACATCAACGACATAGATGAGGGTCTCACCTGCACAATCTCAAAATTTGCTGACGATACAAAAATTGCAAATAGCGTACTCTCAAAAGAACAAGTTGACGATATGCAACACAATCTAGATAAATTGTCATGTTGGGCCCAAATTTGGCAAATGAGTTTCAATGCGGATAAATGTAAAGTACTACATGTCGGATACCTAAATGAGAAAGCAAACTATTCGATGAATGGCACTCAGATTAAGAATGTAAACAGAGAAATCGATCTGGGAGTAACAATATCGAGTAACCTAAAACCGAGTCAACAATGTTCAGAAGTTGTTAAGAAGGCAAACAAAATAATTGGCTTTATAGGCAGGTCATTTGAGCATAAATCCAAAGAAGTTATCCTGACCCTTTACAATTCCTTAGTCCGCCCTCTTCTGGAATACTGCATTCAATCCTGGTGCCCTTATTACCAAAAAGATATAAACAAGCTAGAACGAGTTCAACGTAGAGTTACCAAAATGATACCTAGCCTAAAGAACAAACCATACGAAGAGCGTCTTAGAGAATTAAATCTATTTCCTTTAACCCAGCGCAGATTAAGAGGTGACTTAATTCAAGTGTTCAAAATCATCAAAGGCATCGACAATATGAACTGTAGTAAGTACTTCACTATCGACCAATCTAATTACACGCGGGGAAACGGTTGCAAAATTATTGGTAAATCTTTTAACTCGCACGAATCTAAGAATTTCTTCTTCAATCGAGTTGTCAACTTGTGGAATGGGCTTCCCCGAGACGTTATAGACTGCATCACCGTTGATTCATTTAAACTCCGCCTAGACAAATATCTCTCATCAAACCCGCGACTGACTGCGTTTGTAAATGAATAACTTTATTTTATCCCCCCCTCAGTTACTAACCCATCTGTCCTCTACTAACTTCCTAATCCTGCCACGGACATTAGTTCCAGGGCAGTAATTCCCTTTCCAATGTTCCCTTACCCACTCTAAACCACTGTTTGGACACTTGATCCTCAGTGTTTTGGAGGACAAGCAACCTAGAAGGGTCACTAGATCTGTTGTTGCTCGAGTTCCTTTGTACTCCTTTGTACTCTCTCTCTCTCTCGGATCGTGCATAAACATCTCTCTCTCTCCCTCCCTCTCTCTTTCTCTCTCTCTCTCTCTCTAGGATCGTGCGTAAACATCTCTCTCTCTCCCTCCCTCTCCCTCTCCCTCTCTCTCTCTCTCTCTCTCTCTCCTTTCACTTCGTATTTGTCCTTTGGGGCTGCGGCTTCAATGACATGTTTTTAAGATGAGCCTGCCACCTCGACCCTTGTTAATTCTTTTCTTGGTAATTCTCTCGATTTAGTGAACAGCTTTTGTCCTCCACAATTTCTTGGAGTATATTTGGATTCTCACAACACAAATATATTCAGCCTTTTACCCTTAAGGGGGGATGGGCCGGTTTTCTGGACCACTTTCTCCCTCATGTTTAGCCCCATTAGTTTTCAGATGCTAAGATGTTTGTCCCATTAGTTAGTCTATTTTAACACCTTTTGCCCCCTTTCTTCGTCAATAATTATAGACCTTTCGTGCTATTTAGGTGTCGATGTTTTTCCCTGGCGAACGATAGTGAGCCTGTAATGTTGGATGAACCGGACTTCGGCCGGGAGATTTTTCTAACGAAAAATGTACAAATTAATATAGAAGGGGGATCTAATGGATGTTTTGTTTTAATTTGATGGAGGTCTAAGGAGGAAACTAGAAAACTAATGAATACATTCAAAAATCGCCCACAAAGTGACCCCCCCTCCCCCCCCCCCCCCTTTTATAACTTCAGAGTATAATTAGATACTCACAACACAGTTATATTCAGTCGATTAAGGGGAAGGTAGTCGCTATTTTCTGAACCTCTTTCTCCCTCGTTTGTTACCTCATAATTTTGAGATTAAAGACGTTCGGCCCTTTAGTTTGGCGATGTTAACACCTTTCACCCCATTTCGTTGTCAAGTTTAAGACCTTTCATGCCATTTAGGTGTTTCTTTTTTCCTGGCGAGCAATAGCGAGCCTGTAATTTTAGGAGGAACCGGCCTTCGGCTGGGACATTATTTTGTTACCGAAAAATGTAAACATTTATCTTTATGGGGAGTCTTGGGGGTGTTTTTCTAAGTTTGACGGAGGTCTAGCGAGGAAACTAAAACATAAATTAATTAATAGACCAAAACAAAAAAACAACCACTAGCCCCTTAAACCAAATCATTTAACTGAGTACAAAGGAAAAGCAGCAACACCATATCTATTGACCCTTACGAGGTTGTTTGTAACTAAACAACAAACCAACGTAACCGAATCGGTGAGACCTTTTCTATTGCGTTAGACATTTCGAAGGTCTTCGATAGAGTCTGGCACAAATCTCTAATGTCTAAACTACCCTCTTTCGGTTTCTATCCCTCCATCTGTGCCTTTGTTTCTAATTTCCTCTCCGGTTGTTCCATAGCTGCGGTTATGGACGACCATTGTTCACTTCCTCATCCTATCAACCCTGGTTTTCCTCAGGGATCTGTCCTATCTCCTATTCTCTTTCTAATTTTCATACAGGATCTTCTCAACTGTACCTCCAGCCCTATCCATTCATATGCAGACGACTCTACCTTACACTATTCAATTAGTTTCCCAGAACGCCCCAGCCAGCAATCCCTCAAAAGCAAACATAATGAAGCCATAGAACACTTATCTTCTGATCTAACTACCATCTCCAATTGGGGCAGAGAAAACCTTGGTACCTTTAATGCTTCCAAAACCAAATTTCTACATCTATCTACCCGCCGTGAACTCCCATCGGACTTTCCTTTATTCTTCAACAATACAAAAATCAACCCTCCATCTTCTCTCAGTATTCTTGGTGTCTCTTTTTCTTCTGCTCTATCATGGAAGGACCATATTACAAGTCTTGCTAATGCAGCCTCCCATAAACTGGGTGTGCTCAACCGCCTCAAGGGGTTCTTTACCCCTGCGCAGCTTCTTGCTCTGTACACGGGCACGGTGTGTCCTTGTGTTTTTTTTTGTTTTGTTTTTTTCCTATATTCCAACTACAGTACTCCCTCTCGGGCATAGGCCTGCACAATGCACATCCAACCACTCAACACGGTGAAGCCTGTGAGGCCTTGTTTCAGTCTAGGGAGTGAGACACGTGGAGTATTGAGTATTGTTCACATGTGTGGGGAGGGTCCTCTCACACCGCACTCCTAGACAAAGTAGAAAGGAAGGCCTTTTGTATTATTAACTCCCGTCCACTCACCAACTCTCTGCAATCTCTCTCTCTCCGCCGCAATGTCTCATCTCGCTCACTATTCTATCGCTACTATAATAATCAGTGTTCCTCAGAGCTCTCCCAGTGTATACCACCTCCTTTACGTAGGGCACGTGGTACCCGTCTTGCAACACAATCCCACCCCTACTCTGTGCAACGATCTCTAACCCAAGAGTGAAACTTTGCTCTCAGACTTTCTTCTTTTCAACAGCAGAGCTCTGGAACTATCTCCCAGAATCAGTCTTTCCCTCTTCCTATGACTTAAATTGCTTCAAATTCCGTGTGTCCAGGCATTTTGGCTCGAACGTCCCCTGATGTTGGCCCTGTCACTCTTTCAACTCAGGGGGAGGCACTCGCTACAGGCAGTTCTGCCTTTTGCCTCCCTCTCTCATATAAAAAATACATATATATATATATATATATATATATATATATATATATATATATATATATATAAGGGTGTGTGTGTGTGTGTGTTTGTGTGAGGCGCAAGAAGTGGGAAAGGACTAGAACGTAAATAATTAATGTCAACATATATTACAACTCTTGCGTGTTGGGAAAATGTAAAAGAAAAAGGACTGATGGGGTTAAAGGGGGTCACCTGTTTTTTTTATTTTTCTCTCCTTTTCTCCCTTTCTCTGGCTTGTATCCCTTCGGCCCCATTCAGCCAACTGTTTTAAGACGTTTATCCCCATCCAGGTGTCGATTTTTTCCTGGCGAGTGATAGCGAGCCAGCATTGTATGGAGAAATCTGGCTTCGGAGACATTTTCTATCGAAAAATGTACAAATTTAGCTTGCTGTCAAAACAAAATTATATATAGGCTGGCTCGCTACCGCTCGCCAGGAAAATATTGACACCTGGATGGGGGTAATCGTCTTAAAACAGTAGGCTGCATGGGGACGAATGGATACAAGCCAAAGAGAGAGAGAGGGAGAGAAAGAGAAAAAAAGCGAGGTGGCCTCCCTTAAGAAAGAAACACGAAAAGTAAAATATTGATGCAGAGAATAACTAGTAAAGGGTGGAGGGTATACGAAAATGACAATAAAATAACAAAGCTAAAGTTTAAGGGGAGATCTCCACTTGAGGGATTTTTTTCTTGACCCCTTTCTCCCTCATGTTTAGCCCCATTGCTTTTGATATTATAAAACGTTTGCCCCATTAGTTTAGCGATTTTAAGAACTTTCACCCCATATTAAGACCTTTCGTGCAATTCAGGTGTCGATTTTATCCTGGCGAGCGATAGCGAGCCTGTAATATAAGAGGAACCGGCCTTCGGCCGGGAAGTTTTTCTACCGAAAAATGTACAAATTTATCTTGAAAGGGGGTCAAGGGGGTGTAATTTCAAGCTTGATGGAAGTCTAGGAAACACACTAAAAACCTCCCCTTAAACGAAGATATGAACAATTTGGAGACGTTCTGAGTGTACGAATAAGACTTGAAAGGAGAAGGAGAGAAATGAGATAGTTTGTAGCCTTTTATTGTTAGAAGTTCTTCCTAAGCAGAATATTATCATCTAATAGTTGCCAGCATATAACAATAAAGTACGTCACCGGTACAGATTAATATGATTTAGCGAAGCCCAGGTATAAAATTAAAATATACAAGGCCCAGCCAGATAATGGAAAACTGGACTGAATGAGAAGAAGAATTGAAAATAGGTGAAAATATATAATATATTATTTTGTTCCCTCCACCAACCGACTTTACTCCTAAACTCAATTAATGAAATCAAAAAATACATGTGGCAGTCCAGGGATTCGAACCTAGGATGCTCACACCGAAATTCAGTGCATTTATTATAATAGAGTTAAGACAACAATATAAGGGACACAAAACAAGAGAAACAACATTCATATGGTCCTAAATATGAACAGCGTAAGCATATGAACAGTTAGATTATTGTGAGAAAAAAGAAAGTCAGGAAGAAGAAACCTGGGTCGAAGAAAGAGGAAAGGACCTTGGCCAGGAAGGGTCGGTGATGATGTTAAGGTAATAGGATAATGTTATTCTAGCATACACACGTATACACACACTCCACACACACATAACGTAGAGTTTAATGCACACACACACACACACACACACACACACACACACACACACACACACACACACACATCCCCGTGGCGTAACAGATAGCGCGTCTGGCTCACAGCCAGAAGGTCCCGGGTTCGAGACCCGGGCGGGGAAGAGACATTTGGGCAAGTCTCCTAACGGTGTAGCCTCTGTTCACCTAGCAGTATAAATAGGAACCTGGAATAAGTGGACGAAGTTGTGACGTCCCATCTGGGGTTGGTGATCGGTTACAAGGTGAGATGGGTATCGTACTGGTCAACCTAAGCTACTGGTCAACCTAAGCCTTCGGGTGAGACTGGTACCGTAGTGAGAATGGTACCGTACAGATTAACCCTAAGCCTTCGTTTCCAGATTCGCCAATTGGCTAAAAATACAGACTACACACACATCCACAGCCATTCCAACGATACATAAACACTTAACATGCATTTCACGCAATACATTCCCAGTTAAGGAGGCGCGATAATAATGAGCTTAGCTCGCATTGCGTGGATTCCCCTTGACGAACAAGCAAGTGAATTACACTCACGCGCGCACGCACATACACACATAATGTACAGCTCAATACACACACAAACACACACGCTCAAACAATCATACGCACAAATAAATACAAATACACACACAAACAAACAATTATATGCAACCACAAACATTGAACTATAAACATAATATTATCGGAGACCCACTAGCAAACAGACAGAAGGGCACTGGACACAAACAGACCCTCACATCACCGCTGGGAAATCAGACAAACCGAGCGCACTAACAATGTCAACTTATAAGGGAGCCCACCTTGCTTTGTTTCTCTTTCTCTCCCCCTCTCTTTGGCTTGTATCCATTCGGCCCCATTCAGCCTACTGTTTTAAGACGTTTACCCCCATCCAGGTGTCAATAGTTTCCTGGCGAGTGGTAGCGAGCCAGCATATATATATTTTTGTTTTGGCAGCAAGCTAAATTTGTACATTTTTCGATAGAAAAATGTCTCCGGCGAAGCCGAATTTCTCCATAAAATGCTGGCTTGCTGTCGCTCACCAGGAAGAAATCGACACCTGGATGGGGATAAACATCTTAAAACAGTTGGCTGAATTGGGCCGAATGGATACAAGCCAGGGAAAGAGAGAAATGTAGAGAGAGATAAAATAAAGCCGGTGAGGCTTTAAAGGACTTTAGAATATTGTTTCGCTTATTGTAATGATATTTATATTCATATATTGTTTGTTATGTCTGCAATTATTCTAGTCCTTATTTCTTACCATTTAGTTTTAGGTTCTGTGTACATCTTAATTGGTATTTAGTTTGTGGTTGCGTGTGGGAAGTATCTATGAATGTATGTAAGTATGTGTGTGTGTATGTACAGATGTGTATATTGTGACGTTAACCACTCCGTTAGAACCGCATGACTTGTCCTACAGTGACTCGCTAGGATCGCCAGGGCAGTGGATGTGGCTACAGTTTATGTATTATTGTGTGCTTTATTTCATATGAAAGCTCGTGTCATGGGCAGTCCAGAAAGGCTCTTTGTTTTCGCCCATGTCAAGGTTTTAATATTTAATTGCAGAGTATATGTTTTATCATTAAGTAGTAATGATAGGATTTGAGAGAGAGAGTAGAACGGAGTGTGGGGAGGCGCGCAGTGTTTTTTGCCATACTCGATGACGTCATAACTGGCTGGCCTCTTGGGGATTGGTTGAAGGAGTTTTGTACCATGCTTGGTGACGTCATGGTTGGTTGGCCTCTTTTGGATTGGCTGGAGGACTTGTTACCGCTTTGCTTACGCGGTGCGAGCTAGTGCCGGTATATATACAGCTCTCTTGCCACTCTCTCCCTCAGATCTGGTTTCTAGAACGCATCCCTCTTATCCCTTTGATATCTGTCTCCCTTCCTGCACCGGAGAACCTTTTCCTCTGCTTATCTCTCTCATTTTCCATATCTTTCACCACCTTTTATTAATATTATACCCCCTCTGGTTAACTCTGCATAATCAGCTTCATGCTGGCCAGTTGTATTGTGCGTTAAGGTCTTATATAACCCATGTATGTTAGTTGTTAAGATAAGTTGATCACGAAGCATTGGTTGGCATTCATATTGTTCAGTACTGCTTCCTGTAATTATTAGTGTTCTGCTGGATTAGATAATGCTAGACTAGGAGTCTGATATTATAAGGTATTGTTTCCGATGGGTGCTGGCTTTAGTTAGAAGCTGCACGACATACCTGAGAACTGGAGTTGATTGGGTAAATTCTAGTCTGTGTGCCATTGAGAATAGAGCATGCACGAATGAGGGCTTTTTGCCTATACCATTCTGCACTGTTCTAGGCTCGGTTGTTTGTCTTTGAGGTACGCCAGGAGAACGCTTAATACTTCGGTATTAAGGTTTCTCAAGAGAGCTACCCTTCACTCTAACGTAATACTTGACGCACAGACTTGAGATTTGCACTAGGCTATGCGGCACGCCATGCGCACCAGCATCTCGTATCATTGACTCTAGCTAGACTTTATCAGTCATAGTAGACATTAAGTATATTAAACCAATTATTCTTATTATGCATACCCGTTTATGATTACACAAGCATTTCGCAGCCTAATTTGATGTATTGAGACACAAACGACTTAGGCTCTTTTTGTTGATAGGAATACTGCATTGTCGTGGCGATTATTATTATTGTTGTGGCGTTTAGGATATTCTTGGCTCCGACTGCATTATATCTCCTGCCTTTTTGTGTGCATAGCCTGCACGAACATTGTTCCGCTGCCTGCCTTTTTGGGTTCCATTTCCGATTCGAGCATCTTGATAGCATCTAACATTTAAAGAAGATTCCTTGTTGGTGTTGAAGGACTTTAGTGCACTTTCTTTCATGCAGGAGTGCCTGACATTTATTGATTAAAGTAACGTAAGCTGTAACTTCTCTTACCACCTTACTTTGCATACCATAACCAAGCACCTTCGGCTATAGGTAGTAATAGGCTGTTTTCACATAACATTAAGCCTAGAGTAGACGCACATTTATTGAGAGTTTAATAACCTATTATTGCATATAGAACTCTGGAGAGTATTTGTGTTCTTTGTTCACTGGGAATATACATCAGAGGTTGGATCTAGCACTTTCCGTTGTAGCATTTATGCCATTACTAGTCCAATGAATAAGAACCCTGATATATTTAAACCTCAGTTGTAACAAATGGCGACCTTACCTAGGATTTGGTGAACCTACATTTATTAGCAGGGAACATTTGTTGTTTTGGGGAATATTTTGCGGGGATCAGCAAGAATAATTTTTTTTTGCAACATAGTATAGCCCTTGAGTATTTCCGAGAATTTTTGTGTGTATATTGAGGTATAAGAGTTTGGGGTGCTTCTTTTCTGAATATTGAGGTGAATTTTTTTTTCTGAGTCTTATACCGGATCAGAGGAGAATGGAGACACAGTGCGTAATGTCGAAACTGAGGAACAGCAGCATGATGAAATGGTTAATCAGGTGAACTGTGAGGAGGATGCTAGGATATTTTTGCAATGGCCTGTTACTGCCGAGCGGTTGGAGGGTATGGATCGGTACGGTCTTCAATGCCTGGCCACAGCTATCGGTCATGCGGGTACTAGCAGCATGACCAGGGATAACTTGATAACGTGTGTACTGGGCAGGGTGACTGGTGAGCGAGATGGGTTGAGTGCTCAGAGCCCTTCGGCCATGCTTCCCCTACACTCAACTCCCAGCCATCCCAGTAGTTTGCCGAACCCGAGTACGCTTCCACAGTTGGGTGGTGGCTGGAAGGGTTGGTTGCCCCTGGGGGGACCACCGGTAATTTCAAACATTGTAGCACCTTCACCTCCTCAAGGGTTAACTCCAGAATTATTGCTTCAGCTCGAATTAGCTAAGCTTCAGCAGTAAATAGAACTAGCAAAAATCCAAGCTGAGTCGACTAGGTACTGTGCCGACAGGGACGTAGAGAAGTCGCGAGTAGAGACAACGGGACAGCGACTTGGGGCTGGTAACCGTGCTCATGATCAATCTCTCTCGCACTTATTGAAACTGGTTCCGGTATTTGATGAGAGTGGGGTAACAGAATTTTTCGCACGGTTTGAGAAGAAGTGCCAGGAACACCAGTGGCTAGAGAATAAATGGGCAGCACTTGTATCCTCTAGATTAATAGGCAAGGGTCTTAAAGCCTACGATGCGTTACCTTTGGAGTCATGTATTGTGTATGAGTATCTCAAGGAGGCTGTCCTGAGGGCTTACGAACTGCAACCAGAAACGTACCGTTTGAAGTTCCTGGGTGTAAACAAGGGGAGAGATAGCACCTTTTTGGAACACGCCCGGGACTTGTCTGATGCTATGGGGAACTGGCTCCGATCTGAGAGGGTAACAACATTTGATGGAATTAAGCAGTTAATGATGTTGGAGCAGTTCTTTAAGAGCAAGGGTGGTGATCTAACTTTGAACTTAAAGGAGAAAAACCCAAGAACTCTAGTCGAAGCAGCAGAAATGGCTGATCGACGGCTGTCGTTGATTCGGGGTTGCGGGTCCTCACAGAAGTACAATGCAAGTGCTAGGGACCATTATCCTCCCCCTCCCCGTAGCAATGACACATTTAAACAAAAGAGCAATGAAACTAAAACTGAATCCAAACCTAACACCATGCCGTATGAGAAAAGTCAGGGGCTTTTTACATCACAGTATAAGCCGAAACTGAAATTTATGTGTTTTAAGTGCCACCAGGAGGGTCATATGGCAAATGAGTGCCCTAGTCGACCTCCTCCGGCAGCCGTGTCTTTTGCTCACGGCATTGAAGTGTTCAAGAGGACATCGGAGTTTGTTAGAGGCAATTCTTCCGAGGTAAATACACTGCCAGTGCAGAAGGATCCGGAAGGCTTATTCCCTGTCCGTGATGCCTTTAGTGACCACAGGGGATTCGGTTGTGTGGAGTGGGGGGGTAGAAGACATGAGGTGAGAATTTTGCGTGACACTGGGGCATCGCAAACACTGTTGAGAAATTTCACTGGTAAACCTGTAAATACGGCGCGGGTGGTCGTGGTTCAGGGAGTTAATGCAACAAGGTCATACCCGCTTGTAAGAATGAAGATGGAAGTTGATGGTGTGACTCGTGACCTGGATGTAGGAATTGTGGAGAAGTTACCTGTTGGGGGCGTCGACCTCCTTCTCGGCAACGACTTTGCGGGGCCTACTTCTGAGGCTCCACTCTTAGTCGTTGCCGAGAAGCCGGCCAACGTGAGTAGGGAGGAGCAGGAGTGGGTTGAGAAGTGTCAGGTGCAACCTATGGCATGTGTTGTCACCAGATCTCTTGCATCCAGGGAGTCACATTCTGGTCAACAGTCTTTTGACAAGCGGAGGAAAGGTACCGAGAAGGGGTTGAAAGTTGATGCGGTTGAGAGTTTAGTATCAACGGACATTCTCGGGGACTCATTATTAGGACCGATTTTCGAGTCTGGAGAAGACCCATTAACTGTTACTAAGAAGGCAGAGGATGGGCTTAAAAAGACGAAGAGACAGCAACAATACACAGAGAGAGAGCAACGGGAGGCTAAATTCCATGTAGGAGGGGGGCATGAGTTGTTTCGCAAACACTTAGATAATCTTGCTCCTTCGGACATTCGTAAATTGCAATTAGAAGACCCGGAGGTTCTTGAATGTGGTACCGGCGCTGTCGAGTTGGAGGAGGACAGTGATGCACAGTCGGGAGATGTAGCAACAAGGTATCCTGACGCGTACCCTATGAGAAATGGGTCAGCGAAGACGGTGGTCCAAAACTTGCTAGTGTATTTTTCCCGGTATGGTTACCCGAAGGGGATTCAGTCAGACCAAGGATCCAACTTCACTTCTAGCCTCTTTGTTCAAGCAGTGCCGCAGCATGGGATTGTTACGGTTGTGTCATCTGCGTATCATCCGGAGAGCCAGGGTATGTTAGAGCGATGGCACTCAGCCTTAAAATCTGTGCTTCGTTGTTGTTGCTTTGAGAGTGGGAAAGATTGGGATCTTGGCCTGCCATATGTTTTATTTGCTGCATGGGAGGTACCTGGGGCAAGTTTGGGATTCAGCCCTAATGAGCTCGTCTTTGGACACCGTGTCAGAGGGCCTCTCCATATGGTTAAAGAAATATGGGAGGGCGCAGAAAAACCTTGTTCTATGCTCAAGTATGTACTCGACAGTCGAGAACGGATGTTGCGCAGTCTGGAGTTGGCTGGCCGTAATTTGACTAGCTCTCAGGCCCTCATGAAGGACAGGTACGACCTAAAGGTTAAACTCAGGGAGTTTCACGTGGGTCAGGAGGTGTTGATTCTACTGCCCCTTGTAGGTCACCCCTTATCCACGAAGTACACTGGTCCTTATAGGGTGGTTGAGAAGCTATCGGACCTGGATTACTTGGTAGCCACTCCAGACAGACTTAAGCGCAATCAGTTATGTCACGTTAATCTCATGAAGGAATATGTGAGGCACCCCACTGAGCCTCTCACTGTGCCTGTGATGACGTTTAGCAGTCAAGGTGGAGGAGGAGAACGGGACAATCAAGCTCAGGTGAAGGATAACTGGAAGGATAAGAAATTCAAATGGGCGCCTGAGTGTGAGAAGGCGTTTGGAGTAGTAAAACACCTGTTGTGCACTCACCCGATCCTCAGGGCCCCTGACTTTAGCCTACCTTTCCAACAAGCAACTGATGCTAGTGGTGTGGGGGCTGGTGCCATCCTTATGCAAGAGGACGATGATGGGCTGGAGCATCCTGTTAGTTTCTGCTTGGAGAAGTTCAATTCAGCCCAGGGAAGCTGCTCTGTTGTCGAGAGAGAGCTGCTGGCAGTTGTGCTTGCATTGAGGCATTTCGAGGTCTATGTTCCAGCCTATGGTCCGGTCGTTGTAGTTTACACAGATCATCACCCTCTCAAGTTCTTTGACCAGTTTCACAATCGGAATATGAGGCTGACCAGGTGGTCGCTAATGTTACAGGAATATAACCTGGACATACACCATATTGCCGGTTGTGACAACGTGATTGCAGATTGTCTTTCAAGGGTATATGATCCTGGGTAGATTGACACACGGGTAGCCTCCTGCTTTAGTTTGAATAGTATTTTGCGCTTGGTGCTTGTTGGCTCGCGGTTGTAGCCCAGCGTATTGGGTCGTAAAGTAGGAGTTGAGCGTTTGGTATAGAAGAAAAAACTAGGCTTGCCCCTATAGTGCAGCCGAAATAAACAAATTAAAAACATAAAAATCAAATAAAAACTCTTTCTTTGATAGTTGAATTTGTTCAGTATGTTATAGCAGTAATTCTGAGTTGCACTCCTCTCAGAATGCTGGGCTAGAGAAGCTCGCTCTTGAGGAGCATAACTACATATGATTTAACCTATTGTGTTGGGGAGGGTTATAATTTTGTAAAATGTTTTGTTGGGAACTGTGCCAGATATTTTACTGTCGCTGGGTGATGGGAAGTAGAGTTATAGCATGGGTTCTAACCATCAGATTTTTTTTAGCTTTGGGCCTCTGATAAAAATCTTGGGGGGGGGTGTGACGTTAACCACTCCGTTAGAACCGCATGGCTTGTCCTACAGTGACTTGCTAGGATCGCCAGGGCAGTGGATGTGGCTACAGTTGATGTATTATTGTGTGCTTTATTTCATATGAAAGTTCGTGTCATGGGCAGTCTAGAAAGGCTCTTTGTTTTCGCCCATGTCAAGGCCTTATATATTTAATTGCAGAGTATAATATATGTTTTATCATTAAGTAGTAATGATAGGATTTGAGAGAGAGAGAGAGAGAGTAGAACGGAGTGTGGGGAGGCGTGCAGTGTTTTTTGCCATACTCGATGACGTCATAGCTGGCTGGCCTCTGGGGGATTGGTTGGAGGAGTTTTTTATCATGCTTGGTGACATCATGGTTGGTTGGCCTCTTTTGGATTGGCTGGAGGACTTGTTACCGCTTTGCTTACGCGGTGCGAGCTAGTGCCGGTATATATACAGCTCTCTTGCCACTCTCTCCCTCAGATCTGGTTTCTAGAATGCATCCCTCTTATCCCTTTGATATCTGTCTCCCTTCCTGCACCGGAGAACCTTTTCCTCTGTCTATCTCTCTCATTTTCCATATCTTTCACCACCTTTTATTAATATTATACCCCCTCTGGTTAACTCTGCATAATCAGCTTCATGCTGGCCAGTTGTATTGTGCGTTAAGGTCTTATATAACCCATGTATGTTAGTTGTTAAGATAAGTTGATCACGAAGCATTGGTTGGCATTCATATTGTTCAGTACTGCTTCCTGTAATTATTAGTGTTCTGCTGGATTAGATAATGCTAGACTAGGAGTCTGATATTATAAGGTATTGTTTCCGATGGGTGCTGGCTTTAGTTAGAAGCTGCACGACATACCTGAGAACTGGAGTTGATTGGGTAAATTCTAGTCTGTGTGCCATTGAGAATAGAGCATGCACGAATGAGGGCTTTTTGCCTATACCATTCTGCACTGTTCTAGGCTCTGTTGCTTGTCTTTGAGGTACGCCAGGAGAACGCTTAATACTTCGGTATTAAGGTTTCTCAAGAGAGCTACCCTTCACTCTAACGTAATACTTGACGCACAGACTTGAGATTTGCACTAGGCTATGCGGCATGCCATGCGCACCAGCATCTCGTATCATTGACTCTAGCTAGACTTTGTCATAGTAGACATTAAGTATATTAAACCAATTATTCTTATTATGCATACCCGTTTATGATTACACAAGCATTTCGCAGCCTAGTTTGATGTATTGAGACACAAACGACTTAGGCTCTTTTTGTTGATAGGAATACTGCATTGTCGTGGCGATTATTATTATTGTTGTGGCGTTTAGGATATTCTTGGCTCCGACTGCATTATATCTCCTGCCTTTTTGTGTGCATAGCCTGCACGAGCATTGTTCCGCTGCCTGCCTTTTTGGGTTCCATTTCCGATTCGAGCATCTTGATAGCATCTAACATTTAAAGAAGATTCCTTGTTGGTGTTGAAGGACTTTAGTGCACTTTCTTTCATGCAGGAGTGCCTGACATTTATTGATTAAAGTAACGTAAGCTGTAACTTCTCTTACCACCTTACTTTGCATACCATAACCAAGCACCTTCGGTTATAGGTAGTAATAGGCTGTTTTCACATAACATTAAGCCTAGAGTAGACGCACATTTATTGAGAGTTTAATAACCTATTATTGCATATAGAACTCTGGAGAGTATTTGTGTTCTTTGTTCACTGGGAATATACATCAGAGGTTGGATCTAGCACTTTCCGTTGTAGCATTTATGCCATTACTAGTCCAATGAATAAGAACCCTGATATATTTAAACCTCAGTCGTAACAGTATGTATGTATGTATGGATGTATGTATGTATGTATGTATGTATGTATGTATGGATGGATGTGTGTATGTATGTATGTATGGATGTATGTACGTACGTACGTATGTATGTATGGATATATGTATTTATGTATGTATGTACTCAGGCACATACCCCATTGCTGGGGGTGGCCGACTCAAGACAGAGCCAGGACATAAAGAACATTTACAATTCCAATTATTAGGGTCCAGGACAACTTTCGCGTTCCCTCGTTCCTTGCTCTGTCTCGATGAGTTGAAGAATTGTTCAAAGGGGAGGAGGCTTACTAGCAACGTTGTGTGTAGTTGATAAACGCTAATATTTCAGTTTCACATATCCATCGATCCATATCATAGGTCATTAATGGGGGTCACCTGCTTTTCTCTCCTTTTCTCTCTATCCCTGGTCTGTATCCATTCGGCCCCATTCAGCCAACTGTTTTAAGACGTTTATCCCCATCCAGGTGCCGATTTCTTCCTGGCGAGCGATAGCGAGCCAGCATTGTATGGAGAAATCCGGCTTCGCCGGATAAATTTTTCTATTGAAAAATGTACACATTTAGCTTGCTGTCAAAACAAATATATATATATATATATATATGCTGGCTCACTACCGCTCGCCAGGAAAATATTGACACCTGGATGTGGGTAAACGTATTAAAAGTGTAGGCTGAATGGGGCCGAATGGATACAAACCAAAGAGAGAGGGAGAGAAAGAGAAAACAAGCGAGGTGGGCTCCCTGAATGGTGTGTCATAAATATCGACTATAACACCACCTGTATGCCATTAAGGGCGTACTGCTGTTTTTTTGTTTTATTTTTATTTTATTTATTTTTTTTGGGGGGGGGGTTATATTAAATTCTATCTATATTTAGACGATTGTATGCAACTTAGGAAGGACCTCTAGCAATAATAAGGCTTCAAACTATCTCAATCATCCCTTTCGACTACCACAGATCCTTCCAAAGTTGCATAATATGGTCTAAATATAGCTAGAATATAACACAACCCCCGTCACTGGTACTCAAAGGGTTAATGGTGTATCATAAGTGTCGACTATAGCACCACCTGTATGCCAGTCATCATTAGCGGCGCCATTCCTATATCATCAAGGGAGGCGAGAGCGTTAAGGGGGTAGTGCTGGTTTTTGGGGGTCTATATATTTATTATTACCTTTATTTTTTAGTCTCCTGGTTAGGCTTCCATCAAACTTAAAACACAAAAAAAAACACCCCCTAGACCCTTTTTCAAGATAAATTCGTACATTTTTCATGAAAAAAAATCCCGGCCGAAGGCCTGTTCCTTCTAAAATTACAGGCTCGCTGTCGCTCGCCAGGAAAAAATCGACACACAAATAGAACGAAAGGTCTTAACACTGGCAAAGAAATGGGGCGTAAGGTCTCAAAATCGCCAGACTAACAGAAAGAACGACTTAAAATCTCAAACTGATATGGTAAAGATGAGGGAGAAGGGAGTCCATAAAAAACGACTTAAAGGACTCACCCCTAATTGGCTTAGTTAGCACTCTAAGGTTGAGAGGCAAGGAAAGTGGCAGCTGTGTTGGGTTAGGAGCATCAAGGAGAGTGTGAGATGTGTTGAGTTAGGAGCACAGGAATCATGGTTATAAGCAACAATTAGGAGAGTGTCAGCTGTGTTGAGTTAAGAACATCAAGGAAAGTGGCAGATGTGTCGGATTAGGAACAGCATTGAGAGTATCAGGTGTGTTGAGTTAGGAGCACAGGAATCATGGTTATAAGCAACAAGGAGAGTGGCAGCTGTGTTGGGTTATGAACACAGGAATCATAGTTATAAACAACAAGGAGAGTGGCAGCTGTGTTGGGTTATGAACACAGGAATCATGGTTATAAACAACAAGGAGAGTGGCAGCTGTGTTGGGTTATGAACACAGGAATCATGGTTATAAACAACAAGGAGAGTGGCAGCTGTGTTGGGTTATGAACACAGGAATCATGGTTATAAACAACAAGGAGAGTGGCAGCTGTGTTGGGTTATGAACACAGGAATCATGGTTATAAACAACAAGGAGAGTGGCAGCTGTGTTGGGTTATGAACACAGGAATCATGGTTATAAACAACAAGGAGAGTGGCAGCTGTGTTGGGTTATGAACACAGGAATCATGGTTATAAACAACAAGGAGAGTGGCAGCTGTGTTGGGTTATGAACACAGGAATCATGGTTATAAACAACAAGGAGAGAGCTCAGAGGGGCAGATGTTCTGGATGAGGCACAGGTGAGTTTAATTACAAGGTTATGAGCAAGTAAAACAGTGGCAGATGTGTTGGGTTAGCGACAGGGGAATGAAGGTTATGAACAGTAAGGAGAGTGGCAGATGTATTGGGTTAGGAGCAGCGGAATCAAGGTTAATCTTGATTTTTTTTAAGATGTTTACCCCAATAGTTTGGCGATTTTATGATCTTTCAACCCATTTCTTTGTCAAATTTAAGATATTTCGTGCAATTTAGGTGTCGATCTTTTTTCCTGGCGAACTTGCAATGTAGGAGAAACTGGCCTTCGGCCGGGCTGTTTTTCTACCGAAACATGTACAAATTTATCACGAGGGGGGATCTTGTGGGTATTTTCTTTTAAGCTTGATGGAGGTCTGTGGATCAAATTACAAACCTCCCCTTAAGTGAGGTACAGGTGAATTTAGTGACCTGTGTAAGCGGTAGCGAGCCAGCATATATATATTTTTGTTTTGACAGCAAGCTAAATTTGTACATTTTTCAATAGAAAAATGTCTCCAGCAAAGCCAGATTTCTCCATACAATGCAAGCTCGCTATCGCTCGCCAGAAAAAAATCAACACCTGGATGGGGATAAACGTCTTAAAACAGTTGGATAAATTGGACCGAATGGATACAAGCCAGGGAAATAGAGAAAAGGAGAGGAAGATAAAACAAAAAAAACGGTGACCCACCTTAAGTAGATTCTGATAAGGCGTGGTATTAGTTAAGTTTCGCTTAGATTGTCTTGGGGAAGATTAATTTAATGTCTAGGTTAAGGGAGCTCAGACGGTATTGTGCAGCATTATTTATTGGTTCGGCTCAATGGTTTAAGGAAAGGGTTTAGTTTGCTCTCTAATTTAAACCTCTATCAAACTTTAAAAAACACTCACAAGACCCTTTGATATAAATTTGTATATTTTTCGATAGAAACATTTCCCGGCCGAAGGCTGATTCCTCTTCAATTACAGGTTCGCTTCGCTCGCCAAGAAAACAAAATCGACACCTAAATGGCACAAAAGGTCTTAATATTGGCAAAGAAATGGGGCAAATTGTCTGAAAATCGCCAAACTAATGGGGCGAATGTCTTGAAATCTCATAACTAATAGGGCTAAACATGAGGGATGAGGAGGACTCGAAAAACCAACTGCCTCCCCTTAAGTTAGCTAAAATTAGGTTAGATTAAACTAAGGTTAGCTAAATGGTGAACGAATTGGTTTATGATTTCAATAACGGTAACCGAGAGTTAGCTAGATTAAGATACAAATCCCTTTACTCAATTATGAAATACATCCTCACAAAATAGTAAGTTTTTTCTTATACAAGTCACTTAAGGGGCCCACCTCGTTTCGTTTTCTCTCTCTCCCTCTCTCTCTCTCTCTGGGTTGTATTCATTCGGCCCCATTCAGCCTACTGTTTTAAGACGTTTATTTATACCCATCCAGGTGTCGATTTTTTCTTAGCGAGCGGTAGCAAGCCTGCATATTTAAAAACAAAAAAATTGACAGCAAGCTAAATTTGTACATTTTTCTATAGAAACATGTCTCCGGCGAAGCCTAAATTTTCCATACAATGCTGAAATCGACACCTGGATGGGGATAAACTTCTTAAAACAATAGGCTGAATGGGACCGAATGGATACAAGCTAGAGAAAGAGAGAAAAGGAGAGAGAAAAAGCAGGTCACCCCCCTTACTTCACCTGCCGCTCCTTGCTTCTCATAACCGTGGAAAGTCAATGAAGCCAATTAGGGAAGGATCCTTTAATAACGTTTTCGTTGTTCTCCGGGTATGAAGGAAAGGCGCTACAATATACATTTTAGTCATATATTTTGACAGAAATGACATGCTACTGAAACTGGGATGGCTCTCTGTATTAACAAACTATATACTGTACATGTAGGCTTACCTACTGTAGGCCCTATACCTACTAGACGAGACAGAGTAAGGAGCGAGGGAACGCGAAAGTGATCCCGGACCCTAAGAATTGGAACTTTAACTGTTGTTTCTGTTCGGGCTCTGTATCGAGTCGGCCACCCCAAGCTATGGAGTATATGGCTGGGTACATACATACATACATACATACATACATACATACATAATAATAATAATAATAATAGTAATAATAATAATAATGAAGAGGAATCAGCCTTCGGCCGGGAAATGTTTCTATCGAAAAATGTACAAATTTATATCAAAGGGGGGTCTTGTGAGTATTTTTTAAAGTTTGATAGAGGTTTAAATTAGAGAGCAAACTAAACCCTTTCCTTAAACCATTGAGCCGAACCAATAAATAATACTGCACAATACCGTCTGAGCTCCCTTAACCTAGACATTAAATTAATAATAATAATAATAATAATAATCGGTTATTTCGGTTTATATGTAAGTTTGCATGGTTTGAGCTTGTGGACATAATGTATGATATAAACTGAGTAAATAGAAGCAAGCTCTTGCACGTAGAAGAGCTGTACCGAGGCTTAGGCCAAGAAAGACGCAGGATTATGCCGTACAAGTAAATACAAATGACAAGCGAGGCAGCCCAGAACAGGGCTGCTTAAAACGCCACCATTAGGACAAGACCCACACACGCACACACACACACGCACACACACACATACACATTATAGATAAGCCCGTCATAAAAAAGAAAATGCAGGTTGCCTGTAACGAGTATCTCCACCAAAGTCAAAAGATTTACAAAGCCAAATTCAAGGGACGATGAAGTCAAAATGCCTGGACACACGAAGTTTAAAGTAGTTTAAGTCATAGGATGAAGGAAAGATTGATTGGGAAAGAGTTCCAGAGGTCACTCGTTGACTGAACAAATTTGCCAATTCTTCAGTTAGAGAGCTGGACAGAATAGGAGTGGTACTGTGTTGAAAGGTGGGTGCCTCACACTCGCTGCAAAGGATGGGTTATATACTGAGAGAGCTCCGAAGAACACTAATTGTTGTAATAGCGATAGAAGAATGAAAGAGATGCAACATTGTGGCATGTAGAAAGAGATTGCAGGGAACTAGTAAGAAGAAACGAGTTGATGAGGCCACATTCTTTTGATTCTACTCGTTCGAGAAGTGCGGTACCATGGGTAAAGCCTCCCCAAACATGCGAACAATACTCACTACAAGGGGCGCACTGTGCCCCGATACAGAGCAAGAAGCTGTGCGGGGGTGTAGAACCCACAGAGAGTAAGTCTCGTTTGTTCCCCATATTGTATCAAGTTGCCTCTCCCATCTCATACATTTTGCTATCCTCCCTATCCATTAATTATATATCATGTAAATAATTGTTTCTTCTCTCTGCCATTCTTTAACCCCCAGCTTTTCCGGCGACGTCTCTCTAATTATATTATAGCTATATTTACGCGATTTTGTGCAGTTTGAGAAGGATCTGTGGTAGTAAAAATGGTAAAGCGAGATAGTTCGAAGCCTGTTAAATGCTCTTTTAAACTGAACAAAATCGTCTAATAGCAGCCAGATTACGATCAAAATACGTCGCCGGTACAAAAGAGGTTAACTTTATTTTCTTATGTTTTGAGTTTCTTCTTCATATCTATATTTCCTTACGTTCTACATGTCTCTGCCTACTATAATATTTCCCATTGTATAATCAATTCATCAACATACGCTAATTGTTTGTATTCTTCAATGTATATATGCGTTTTACTTTTCTTATTCTAGCATTATTCTCTTTCTGTAAACATCTGCACCAATATTTTCTTTTTCTGTAAACATCTGCACCAATATTTTCTCTTTCTGTAAACATCTGCATCAATATTTTCTCTTTCTGTAAACATCTGCACCAATATTTTCTCTTTCTGTAAACATCTGCACCAATATTTTCTCTTTCTGTAAACATCTGCACCAATATTTTCTCTTTCTGTAAACATCTGCACCAATATTTTCTCTTTCTGTAAACATCTGCACCAATATTTTCTCTTTCTGTAAACATCTGCACCAATATTTTCTCTTTCTGTAAACATCTGCACCAATATTTTCTCTTTCTGTAAACATCTGTACCAATATTTTCTCTTTCTGTAAACATCTGCAAAAATATTTTCTCTTTCTGTAAACATCTGCACCAATATTTTCTCTTTCTGTAAACATCTGCACCAATATTTTCTCTCGCACCTTTCTCGCCTAGCCCCCTCATTCCTTGTTCTCCTACATTTTGCCAACTTGAATATTTCTTACATTCTTGTTCTTCTTTCTTATATCGTTCAATTCTTTTAATGACAGTACAGTTGACTTTTTCATTATAACGCTTTTCATTGAGAGCAACCCAGGCCCCACGTACACATACATATGTCCAACTTGCTCAAAACCCATCACTTCGAGTCGCCATACTAAGGGTTCAGTTCTCTGCAATTCATGCGGGAACTGGACCCACTTCACCTGCACAACACTTGCCTCCAAGAAACACTACACAAACACCTGGACCTGTTCCTCATGCCCCTCCCTTCGCCCAGTCAATCCCTCACCTAAAACCCGTCCACCTCTCCTCCCCAACCCACTAACCTTCCCATATCATCCACTCCCCCCCTAAAACCCGTCCACACCTCTCCTCCCTAACCCACCTAACCTTCCCATACCATCCACATCCTCAACTCAACACACCACACCCCATCCTAATCCATTCCAACCCCCATCTCCTGCTCCCCAATCCCCACCCCCACCTAAACCCATCCCAACCCCCAGCCCCTCCCTCACCCCCCCCACCCCCACCCCATCCTCGTGCAGCAGCACCCAACATACATCGTGCACATAACATTAACATTCTTCAACTGGACATAGATGGCATCAACACAAAGAAACACGAACTCTCACACTTCATCAAACACAACATACACATTGCCATCTTACAAGAAACAAAACTCCGCACAACACAAAAAACACCCACATTTCATAATTTCACCACCATCAGACAAGACCGGGCTGTCGGCGGGGGCGGTGGACTCATCACCCTGGTACACAAAGAAATATCATACATAGTAACCAGTGTACAAACCAAATCCCTCCTCCCCCCAAATGATAACACAACAGAAATACAATCAATTAAAATACGCACTGGCAACAACTCCAACATAACCATCATAAACACATACATCCCTCCCCAAACTTTCCTACAGTACCAAATGAATACAGACCACACTTACAACACATCACAAACACCCCACACACCCCACATCATCCTGGGTGGTGACTTCAACGCCAAGACGTCGGCCTGGTTTGTCGACAACCCCGACACAGACAGAGGGCTGGTACTACAAAACCAAACCGATAACCTCATCATCCTTAACGACATCCATCAACATACCCATATTCCTCACCAAGCCCTTTATAACCCATCATCTCCAGACATCACCTTTTGCTCCCCAGAACTCGCCCCCACAACATCCTGGAGGGTGGTCAGAACCTTAGGCTCTGACCACCTCCCGATCATTATCACCACCAAAACCAGACTCACCCCAGCTAGCCACAAACACACATACACCAATTATAAAAGAGCTAACTGGGAAGCATTCACAAATGAGACAGAACAACACTTCACAACTCTAAACAGTACACCCATCACTAACATCAACAATGCTGTACACATACTCAATAAAACTATCCAAAACGCTGACAAGAAACACATTCCAAGAGGTAACAGGAAAAGACACAACCCCAACTTCACACCAGAAATTCAAAACCTCATCAGACAATGCGACATACTGAAAACACTCCCCAGCACCCCACACACAAGACATCACACAACAAATTCAAGCACTCAACACCCAAACTAACAACAAAATACAAGAACAACAAAAACTAAATTGGAATAACTTCCTACAAACACTTGATCACAAAACAAACCCCAAAAACTCTACAAAACACTAAACAGCATCACACTTTCCAACAGCAACACAACACAATCACAACAACAGACTCTACTCCTTCATGTAAACAACAAGCAAACACTCTCATCAATCACTTTTCACATGTCAGCCACCTAAAACCTCACAAAGACGACCGACGTGTCATCCGACGTAAGAGACAATTCCCCACAGACCCTGACTATACACCCTTCACCAATCACCAGACAAAGCATATCATCAACAATCTCAAGCACTCACCCGCCTGTGGCCTAGACAACATAAGCAACATACACCTCAGACACCTGGGACCACAAGGCATACAAGCACTCACTAACATATCAAACTACAGCTATTCACACAACACAATACCAGACATTTGGAAGCATGGTATCATCATCACATTCCCCAAACCCAACAAAGACCCCACGCTACCCTCCTCGCACCGCCCCATCACACTTCTTTGCTCCCCCTCCAAAGTCATGGAACGCCTAGTATTACAACTAATTACACCTGACCTACCCCTAGCTCCAACACAACATGGCTTTAGGCCACTGCACTCCACAAACACTCTTCTCACAGACCTTACACAAAGAGCTTTCGACGGCATCAACTCAGCTAGACCACCACACAGATCACTATTAGCCACACTCGACATTAGTAAAGCCTTCGATGCCATCCCCCGCCACAACCTAACAAACAAAATCTACAACACAAACATGCACAACAACACAAAAAGGTGGCTGGCCAACTTCCTAGCAGGCAGATGTGCACACGTATCTTTTGCCGGTCAGTCATCTAAAATCAGAAACTTTCCAAACGGAGTCCCACAAGGATCCGTCCTATCGCCCGCACTCTTCAATCTGTACATGCACGATATAACTACGCCCAGTGCGCCCCAAATAGACTTAGCCTCCTGTGCAGATGACATAGCACTCACATGCACGCACCATGACCCAGAAGGAGCAACAGATCTCCTTCAACCCTATCTCGGCACACTGCATGGTTGGTGCACTGCAAACAGACTTAATCTGGCCCCAGCCAAATCCACCGCAACCCTGCTCACAAGTTGGACAGGAGAGCACGAATGCGTCCCTCGACTCACCATGAACAACGCACCCCTAACACATACAAAGGAGTACAAAGGAAATCAAGCAACAACAGGTCTAGTGACCCTTCTAGGTTGCTTGTCCTCCAAAACACTGAGGATCAAGTGTCCAAACAGTGGTTTAGAGTGGGTAAGGGAACATTGGAAAGGGAACTACTGCCCTGCCACTAACGTGGCAGGACTAGGAAGTTAGTAGGGGACATATGGGTTAGTAACTGAGGGGAGGATAAAGTTATTCATTTACAAACGCAGTCAGTCGCGGGTTTGATGCGAGATATTTGTCTAGGCGGAATTTAAATGAATCAACGGTGCTGCAGTCTATAACGTCTCGGGGAAGCCCATTCCACAAGTTGACAACTCGATTGAAGAAGAAATTCTTAGATTCGTGCGAGTTAAAAGATTTACCAATAATTTTGCAACCGTTTCCCCGCGTGTAATTAGATTGGTCGATAGTGAAGTACTTACTACAGTTCATATTGTCGATGCCTTTGATGATTTTGAACACTTGAATTAAGTCGCCTCTTAATCTGCGCTGGGTTAAAGGAAATAGATTTAATTCTCTAAGACGCTCTTCGTATGGTTTGTTCTTTAGGCTAGGTATCATTTTGGTAACTCTACGTTGAACTCGTTCTAGCTTGTTTATATCTTTTTGGTAATAAGGGCACCAGGATTGAACGCAGTATTCCAGAAGAGGGCGGACTAAGCAATTGTAAAGGGTTAGGATAACTTCTTTGGATTTATGCTCAAATGACCTGCCTATAAAGCCAATTATTTTGTTTGCCTTCTTAACAACTTCTGAACATTGTTGACTCGGTTTTAGGTTACTCGATATTGTTACTCCCAGATCAGTTTCTCTGTTTACATTCTTAAGCTGAGTGCCATTCATCGAATAGTTTGCTTTCTCATTTAGGTATCCGACATGTAGTACTTTACATTTATCCGCATTGAAACTCATTTGCCAAATTTGGGCCCAACATGACAATTTATCTAGATTGTGTTGCATATCGTCAACTTGTTCTTTTGAGAGTACGCTATTTGCAATTTTTGTATCGTCAGCAAATTTTGAGATTGTGCAGGTGAGACCCTCATCTATGTCGTTGATGTAAATTAGAAAGAGAATTGGTCCTAGTACCGATCCCTGGGGTACCCCGCTACTTACATTGGTCCATTTAGATGCCTTACCGTTTATGACTACCCTTTGCTTTCTGTTGCTGAGCCAATTTTCTATCCATTTCAACACACCGTCTTGTATTCCATGCGCTTTTAGTTTTAGCAGTAAACGTTTGTGGGGAACTTTGTCAAAGGCCTTTTGAAAATCAAGGTATATAATATCTACAGCTTTACTCTCATCGTAGAGGTTGAGGATATCGTGGAAGAAGTCTAAGAGGTTGTTAAACAGGAACGTTTTTACGAAAGCCGTGTTGAGTATCTTTAAGTATGTTATTTTCCTCTAAGTGATTTACGAGTCTGTCTCGTATGACCGTTTCTAGCATTTTACATACAACTGAGGTTAAGCTCATTGGACGATAGTTACTGGGTAGGGATTTGCTGCCTTTTTTGAATATCGGTGTTACGTTGGCTAGCTTCCACTGATCAGGCATAGTTCCAGACTGCAAGGATTTATTGAATAGTAATGTCAGTGGTTTGGAGAGCTCATTCTTAGCTTCCTTTAGAACTCTAGGCGAGATTGTATCAGGTCCTGGCGTTTTATTTACCTTGAGTTTATCTAAACAATTCAATACTTCTCTCTCTGTAACGGTGATATTGCTTAGAACATCTGAATTATCAATCTGAATCGGCGATGGTGTAGGGATATCACTGAGGTCTTCTGTTGTAAAAACTGATGCAAAGAAGGTATTGAGGGCATTACTCATTTGTACTTCGTCTTTGGTGTATTCTCCATTTCATCGACTAACGGTCCAACAGTTGAAGTAACTACTTTTTTCTTTCTGATATAACTATAGAATTCTTTCGGGTTTGTTTTACTTTGATTCGCAATATGTAACTCTAAGGTCTTTTTACTTTGCTTAATTAACTTTTTGGCTTTGCGTCGTAGCTCTACAAATTTCACCCGTTCTTCGTCATTTTGTGAGGATTTTAATCTATCATTAGCAAATTTTTTAGCAAGCAGGCAGTTTGAAATATCTTGATTCCACCATTTGGGCTTATTATTATGGCCTGGACGCCGTATTTTCGATGGAATGCAGTCTTGCACTGCTTTTAGGTAAGTGGTTTCGAATAACTTCCAAGATGTATTTATGTCGTTATTGTTAATTAAAAAGCTCCAGTCAGTTTCTTTAAACATAGCTCTAAGTTTATGGAAGTTTGCTTTCTTGAAATTAGGGACTTTTTCGATGCTACTATTTGGTTCGTTACTAGTAAACTTTAAAGTGAAAGTTATCGTACGATGGTCGCTGTTACTGAATTCATCACCAACATTCAAATTCTCTATCAATTCTTCTTTTGTTGCAAGTACAATGTCAAGAACGTTATTACCACGGGTCGGCATTCGAACAAATTGATAAAGCGAACTCTCTTGCAAGTTCGTATACAAGTCATGTCCGGAGTGTGAAGTAAGAGTATCGCCCCACTTGGTCACAGGTAAATTAAAGTCGCCAAAAATTACGGTATCTTGTGAGTTACTTACATCTGCAATTTGTTCGTAAATTTCTCGGTCAGTTTGCACTGATTGAGCTGGAGGTCTGTATATTAACGCAAGTATTATTTTTGTACCCTTATTATTCTTTATTAGCACAAAAGATGTGTCGACGTTCACAATTTGAGGTTTTGACACAAGGGTCGGGTTAAGACTTTCTTTGATATAAAATAAAACGCCACCTCCATTTTTATTTATTCGGCTGTTCTCAAACATTACATAACCGGGAAGTGAATACTCTGCTAAAAAGTCTCTATCTTGTGTATTGAGCCAAGATTCTGTTATGCCAATCACATCATAATTTTCTGTAAACACTAGTTCCTCTAAATCTGAAAATTTATTGCGTATGCTACGAGCGTTTGCATAGAAAACATTCAAAGTTTTGGATTTGGGATTCAAGGAACGGTCTTTATTCAAATATATGGTTCTGGTCGGATCTACATTTACATTCATGGCTGTCCTCGGTCTCGGTCGTTATCCCTGACGGTTTTGAATTTGGGTCGTGTTGGTGGAGCTTTATCCAAATTCGCGGTTCTTGACGGATTAGTATTTAATTCCTTTGTAGATTGCCGTCCTCGCTGTCTTCGGTCCTCCTTCCTGGTTGTCCTGTGCTGAGTCGATTTCTTCTCCGAAAATCCTTCACCGCATCGTTGAGAAGACGCCCAAAACGCGCTGCTCCCACCTGGTTCAGATGAACTCCATCGTCCGAAAACAAATAGTCATCGTAGTAGAAATTGTCCCAGGTGTCGACGAATCCCATATACACACACCCATACACACACACCCAAGGTCCTGGGAGTGACATATGATACTCATGTGACATTCAAGCAGCACACCACAAACATTAAAAAGAAGCTGACACCCAGACTTAGCGCCCTCAGGTCACTTGCTCACACAAAATTTGGACACAACAAAGAAACTACCGCCGCGGTATATGAACAATGCATGGGATCAGTGATGGAATACGCAAGCCCAGCCTGGGCTTCTAACCTAGCTGAAACACATCATAAGACCTTGCAGACTATTCAAAACAAAGCCCTGAAGATCATTATAGGCTGCACAGCTACTTCCCCCACAGATCACCTACATCAAGAAACCAAAATCCTCAAAGTCAAAGACCATCTGGACATGAGAGGCACTCAATTCCTGGCAGCAGCCTCCACGAACCAAGGCCACCCACTGAACTACATGGCAACACACCCACAGACACCAAGAAATATCAAAACAACACCCAGCACACGGTATCACACACAATTATTGTCCTCTCTCCCTCCCTGCCCACCCCGAACCAACTTCCAGAAGCACATCCATACTCATATCTCTCACCGATCCATCCACTCACTCACAGACAACACGCAGCTGCATGCACGACCTCCCGAAATCCATCCTTCCGAATCCTCCCTTCCTCGCGAGGACAGAGTCCACCTGGCCAGGCTGAGATGCGGACACCATCCAGCTCTCCTGAGCTATCAGAAGAGACTGGATGACTCCGTTGTCGACGCCTGCCCGGGATGTAACACAGCACCCCATACCATTAAACACATCATAGAAGACTGCATTTCACACAACCACTTACTACAACAACACAATCTACACTCAATGAGAGCTCTGTGGGAAAGCCCGATCGTGGCCATGGTCTTTCTCAGGGACTCGGGGCTGTTCGGCCAGGCTGCTTAGGGAACAACAACAACAACAACGCTTTTCTCTGTTATCCTCCCAAAATCAACCCGGGTGGAAAAACAAGTCAATTGGATTATGTGGAAAGAAAAACGTACGAAACTTTTCCATTTTCTCGCGGGGTAACCTCTTTTCTCTTCCGTTTTATTTCCACCTTCTACTTCTTTTAATATTAATTGATAATTCGATATAATTTTCGACCTTGTTGTTCTGTGTAAATTTAGTAGGTGTATATGTGTTTGTTTGCTATATATTATATATATATATATATATATATATATAAAGAGAGAGAGAGAGAGAGAGAGAGAGAGAGAGAGAGAGAGAGAGAGAGAGGAGAGAGAGAGAGAGAGAGAGAGGGGAGAGAGAGAGAGAGAGAGAGAGAGCTACATAGCTACCTAGAGCTACATAGATACACAGACCTCAAGGTCCTTACTAGGCAGTCTGGCCTTACAAACTATAATTGCATATTTTTTTTTTTTTTTTTTTTTTTTTTTTTTTTTTTTTTTCCATTCATTGCAGATAGAGGTCAAGCCTTCCCTTGAAGGCGTTTATTGTGTTGATCAGATAAGGTGACCAGAACTGCACACCATATTCAAGGTGGGAGAGAGAGAGAGAGAGAGAGAGAGAGAGAGAGAGAGAGAGAGAGAGAGAGAGAGAGAGAGAGAGAGACCAGGCAGAAAATCCAAACATAAAAAGGCTATCGGAAGATACGAATGAGAGACAAATAGGTAGGAAAATAAAAATAGGTATCAGGTATATGAGTGTGTGTGTGTGTGTGTGTGTGTGTGTGTGTGTGAGTGTGTAGGTTTTCATATTGCACCAGTCGCAGGCGGAGTGAGGGCGGAAAAAAGTCTGATTGTTGATAAAAAGTGGTCATTAACGCGGACCTGGACGCTGTTCGCTACTCTGCAGTTGTTCTTGTGTGGGTCTAACGTCATTCAATCTTCCTTCATCTATCTTACTTAAGGGGTGGTATTTCGTTTGCTCCATAGACCTCCTTTAGGCTTAAAATTTCATTCCTAGACCCCCTTTACAAGATAAATTTGCAATTTTTTCGGTAGAAAAATGTCCCGTCCGAAGGCCGGTTCCTCTTAAATTACTGGCTCGTTATCGCTCGCCAGGATAATATCGAATCCTAAATGGAACAAAAAGTCTTAAAATTGACAGATATGGGGCAAACGTTCTTAAAATCGCCAAACTAATGGGGCGAACGTCATAAAATCTCAAACACAATAAGGCTAAACGTGAGGGAGTAAGGGGTCCAGAAAAAAATCCCTCAAGTGGAAACCTCCCATTAATAATGTTCCTTGATCTCTTCCTTGTGTCTTTTCCAACGATTTTTCACGTTTGTGCCATCCTCCTGATGCCATTATCCCGTACAATACCAGTGACATCTTTTTCATCATATTCTGGCAATTATATGGTGATTTTATTCAGTTTAGTTAGGACCTCTAGCAATAACAAGGCTTCACACTATCTCGAGCAACCTTTTGAACCACCACGGATCATTCCTAAGCTACACAATATCGTCTAAATATGAGCTAGAATACAATGCAACACACGTCGCTGGTACTCAAGGGGTATTACTATAGGTAGCGCCTACGAACCGGTACAATATTATTGATCCCTGACCTCTCTGTAACTCAAAAGGGCCTAAAGCAAACTGGCTGTAAATATCCACACCTATTTCCTCCTGGTGGACTCTTCCCTAATGATAGACAAGTCAGCCCGATTGCTTTCATTAATTTTAGTGTACAGTTGATCCCGGAAACGCTATCAACAATATTCACTGCTTATGTGTTTGGATATTGACTGGGAATGTTAATACGTATACTCCGTTTCTTTTCAACTGACGATAAATTGCAAAGTTTCCATCAATAATTATCCGTTCATTTGAAGATTGTGTAGTGAAATAGGGTGCTAATTATATAAACTTGGTCTTAATATGATGCAGAGACTTAGTAGTTTGACCATTAAGTATAGAGAAATGAGCTGCTAAGGGATTCAATCTATCGTCAGCTAAAAAGAAACAGTAGTAAGGCTTTTAGTAATTCAGGGCTGTTACACACACACACACACACACACACACACACACACACACACACACACACACACACACACACACACACACACACACACACACACACAGCCCGTAGCCTAGTGGTAGAGCTCTCGTCTCACACACGAGGGGCCGGGGTTCAATCCCCGGCCGGGCGGAGACAAATTGGGCTTGTCTCCTTTCATGTGTTAGCCTCAGTTCACCTAGCTGTAAATAGGTACCTGGAATAAGTGGACGACGTTGTGACGTCCCATCTGGGGTTGGCAAAAATGGTACAAGGCGAGATGGGTATCATATGGTTCACCTAAGCTGATGGCTACCTAATCCTTCGGGCGAGATGGTACCGTCTATAGTGAGAATGGTACCATACAGATCCACCCTAAGCCTTCGTTTCCGATGTCGCCAATAGGCTAAAATACAGACTGCACACACATCCACAGCCATTCCAACAATACATAAAACACTTAACATGCATTTCACGCAATACATTCCCAGTTAAGGAGGCGCGATAATAATGAGCTTAGCTCGCATTGCGTGGATTCCCCTTGACGAACAAGTAACTGAGTAACACACACACACACACACACACACACACACACACACACACACACACACACACACACACACACACACACACACACACACACACACACACACACACACACACACACACACACACGCGCGCACGCTCTCTCTCTCTCTCTCCATTATTGGCCTCACTACTCTCCTGTTCAAACTCATCATCCAATTACCTCCTATTTGAGTAAACGAGCAAGGGGAAGAGGCGGAGGACGAACTAGAAAAGGATGATGATGAAGAAGAATACGATAATTTTAAAGAGGAGGAGGAGGAAAGAGAAGAAAGAGGATGATAATTAGAGGTCAAGGATACATATAAAGTAAACAAAGTAAAGCGAATTAGAGCACTTGAAGGAATCGAAAACCGATTGTCTGTGTAGCTGATATCCAATGTTAACAGACGTGTATAAAGTAGACAAAATATAAAGCTGCCCCCCCCCCCCCCCTCCCTCCCTCTACAATCGAAGGAATGATAAGAGAGCCAGATTCCAGATGCGTTACAGTCAAAATGTTTGGATATACAGAGCTTGAAGCAGTCTAAGTCATAGAATTTGGAAAGACAGATTGAGTTTCAGAGCTTACTTGTTGAGTAGTAGAACGACTGGGATAATCGGTTTAGAGATTTGGATAGAACATAAATATGAGAATCTGTGCTGAAAGGCAGGTGCAGACTACTATTAACAAAGGAGGAGCTATGCATTGAAGAACTCTGATTATTGCTCTGTCCTGTCTCCAGTTCGCTTTCCAATATTGAGGAGTATAAAGATAGATTGCAGATAATTAGTGAAAAGGTGAGTTGATGTGACTATGATGTTTTTGACTCTACCCTTCGAGAAGTGCGATATGGGAGGAACCTCCCTTTACATATGAACAATACTCAAAACATGGGCGCATAGTGCCCCTGTACAGAGCAAGAAGCTAGACAGAGGTAAAGAACCCATGGAGACTGCAAAGCACACCTAACTTCAGGGAAGTTGTTTTAGCAAGAGTGGTAATATAATCTTTCCAAGAAAGGTCATAAGAAAAAGAAACACGAGAATATCGAGAGATGATGAAGGGATGATTTGTTTGTGTATTGTTGAATAATAAACGGATAGTCGTGTGCAAGATTGTGACGGGTAGATAGATGAAGAAATTGGGTTTTGGAAGCATTTCTCTGACCTAATCGGAAATAGTAGATAGATTAGAAGATAGATGTGCCATGGCCTCATTCTGTGAAAATATAAGGGATTGCATAGCGAGTCTTTGTGTAAAACTAGTTGAATAATAGGAGTATAGTTGAGAAGGGCATTAATAAATATTAGAAAGAGAACTGGAGACAGGAAAGAACCCTGAGGAACACCAAGTTGGTAGGTTGAGGAAGTGAGCGATGGCCGTCCACAACTGCAGTTATAGTATGGTTAAAAAGGAGATTGGTGATACAATCACAAATTCAGAAACCTAAGGAAGGAAATTTAGGAATTTGAAATTTGTGTGACTATCGAAAGCTTTTAATTTGTCTAGTGCAATAGAAAAGGTCTCCCCGAAGTCCCAAAACGAGGATGACCAAGAGTTAGTGAGATATGAAAGGAGATCGCCTATAGAGCGGCCCTTAACCCACAAAACACTAGGGACGCAAAATGTGTGTCGCCTATGTATGTAACGCTAAAATGCTAAAACACATTGCTAAACGCAATTGTTGCGTCCGCCTTAATTACTCTTATCCTATGGCACCTAGAGGGTTCAGATTTGAATGGGAATTGCTTTAGGATCCCACGGACCAATACCGGTGGTTGGCAAACCCCCAAGTCGAGCAGCATGTGTGTGGGCGCGCACGGGAGTGATTTTCCAGTATCTTGACTACCCATCACCCATTGTTAACCCTTACTTTACCAGCGACGGTATACAGCCGTCAGTAATAATGTCATTCGTCAGTACCAGCGATGGAAGATCGCCGTCAGTACTATGCGGTCCTTGTAACTGCCCATATCGAGCGGTACCAGGTACCGTGACTTATACGCACTGCTCTGAGACCTTGGCAACACTTCTCAGCCTGTATCCAAGCCTCTGGGAGCTAGCTGGGACAGTATTCCTCCAACTTTCGGGGTGAGAGGGTATTCTCTCTTGACTCTGAAGCCATTTTTGCTCAATGCCTGGTACTAGAGGGTACATTTATAGTAATATCCTCTGGTACAGTAGGGGTTAATTGTGACTTTCCCCCACACCCCAGGACCCCCAAATGACCTAGGTGAGTGGTTTTATGTTATTTTTCCTTCATTACTAACCCATCCCATGTGTTTGAAGAAAAAAAACGTGGCTGGTCCCTCGTTGTACATTTATTATAAATCAGCCGGTGCTCTGTGGGTTAAGGAAACAATACTGGTGATCTGAAAGTAGATTATGGAAAGACAAATGCTCAAATTAACTCAAATTTTGAATTAAAAACATATGAACCATTTCACGCTTTTATGACGCAGAGGTTGCCAGATTAGCAATAATAAATAGAGTTCTCTCACTCTTATAATTACCTCTCCAAACTTTGTTTTCTGCCCACAGCTAACTCAAAGACAACTGCAGAGGTTGAAGTAACTAAACAAAAGGTTTATAAATGCCCCTGATGGTAACAAAGGCTTTAAAGTATCCCCAATAGGCTCAAAATCGCGTCATATACGTGAAAGGGTTAATAAACTTGAGATATGTAAAAAAGGAGAGCAATTGCATGATAGTTGGTGGGTTGAGAGCGGTACCTATTGTTTGGGACAGGCAGATTGAGAACAAACTTCCAGTAAGAAAGGAAGATGTTGGAGGAAAGACAACAGGAGGAACACCATCTGGTCCTCACGCTTTCATAATATTAAGAGGGCATAAACTTCATCCTGTGAAGAGATTAGGATATTTGCAAAAGAGAGGGGGGTGAAAAAGAAGATATAACAACGGAATCATACAAAGTCCTTAGCGAAAGTTCAGCTTTTTTCAGACAATGAAGGTGCTGTCTGAGTGGAAACGAGGAGTACAATTGTTTGAGAGGTATTTGGCTTGGTACCAGAAAAGTGCGATCGTGATTTTAGCAACCATTTTTGTTTGTTTGGGTTTTACTTTTGATCTTCAGATATAGTGTTTTTACACACCAAGGACCGTCAGAAGGCTCGGTTTGGAAAAATAAGATTTTGCTCCACTATTGGCAACATAGATCAGCATTTTAGTAGGTCATGGGGGGGGGGGGGAACATCTTATTTTTGCTTTAATATAGTCTTCAACCCCACATTTTACCAGCTCTTCATATCTCTCCCAAGTAGTAAGGGGCGTGTCATAAAATTGTTGGATAATTGGTAGCATGGAAGGCACACTATGAACGATTGCTAAATGTAGAGTTTGAATGGGATAAGGAACAGCTTAGTATCGAATAACCAATATCTGGACCCCCTCCTTTGATATCACCAGCTGTAGTGAGCAACGCAATCAATAAAATGAAGGACGGTAAAGCTCCAGGATGCTCTGACATTGTCGCTGAGATGATAAAAGCCTCAGGGGAGACTGGTGTCAACTTAGTCACTGAGTTGATAAGCACCATTATTAAAGATGAGAAAATCCCCGAGGGTTGGCACAAAAGTTTAATAGCAAATACACACAAAGGAAAAGGGGATGCGCTAGATAGAGGTAATTATATGGGCCTGAAAATGCTTGACCAAATCATGAAGGTCTGTGAGAGTCTTTGAGGGTTTGATCAGGCAAAGCATCTCCATTGATGATATGCAGTTTGGTTTTATGCCAGGACGTGGTACAACCGATGATATCTTCATAGACAGGCAGATACCGGAAAGATACTTACTAAAAGGCAGGGATCTTTACTTTGTGTTTGTAGACGGAGAAGGCCTTTGACAGGGTGCCTAGAGTTTTTGTGCAGTGGGCTATGAGGAAACTTGGTGTGGAAGAGTGGCTGGTGCGTGTGATAATGAGGATTCGCGAACTGCGGTGAGGGTGAAAGATGTACTGAGTGAGGAGTTCAAAGTCCGTGTTGGAGTTCATCAGGGTTCAGTGTTAAGCCCCCTCCTCTTTATTATGGTCCTGGAGGCACTGTCTAGAGTTCTTAGAGGCGGACTCCCGTTGGAACTGTTTTATGCAGACGATTTAGTCCTAATAGCTGACAATAATATTATGCAAGATGCTGAAGCCAAATTCAGAAGATGGAGAGAGGGCATGGCGAGCAACGGTTTAAGAGTCAATATTAACAAAACCAAGGTTATGCATTGTAGATTGAGATGAGGCAATGTGGAAAAGAGAGGTGCATACCCATGGGCAGTGTGTGGAAAGGGTGTGGGCGCTAACTCGATTCGATGTAGCATCTGTCGATGTTGGGTGCATCATGGGAGTAAGCGCTGTATAGTAGAATAAAAGGACCCCTGCCAAAGGATAAGTCAGAAATAGAGAAATATGAGTGCGTAGTTTAAAAGGCGAGCTTGTGTTAAGTGATGATCCTGTGGCTGTGAATTTTGGAAATGAGTCATTGGAACTGGTGGACAAGTTTTGTTACCTAGGAGATACCATCTCTGCCGGTGGTGGGGCCGAGGCTGCCACTGTCGCTAGAATTAGATGTGGCTGGGGGAAGTTCAGAGAACTGCTGCCAATTCTGACCATGAAAAGAATGCCTCTCCCCCTGAAGGGATAGGTGTATGCCTCATGTGTTAGAAGTGCAATGACGTATGCCTCAGAAACATGGGCCGTTAAAGTAGAGGATGTCAACAGAATGGAATGTAATGAGATGAGAATAGTGAGATGGATGTGTGGGGCCAGGCTGCAGGAGAGAATAACAAATGATGAGCTGAGGAGACGTTTAGGTATAAAGAGTATTAGCGAGGTGATGCGTAAAAGTAGACTGGGAAAGTATGGACATGTGGAGAGAATGGATGAACAAAATTGGGTTAAGAAATGCAGGTCTGTGATTGTGGAGGCAGCTACGCCAAGGAAGACCTGGTAACGGACTATACGTGCCGATCTCAAATCCCAAAAACTGACAAGTGAAGCAGCCCTTAACAGGGTTGCCTGGAACGTCACCATTAGGATAAGAGACTGAAACTGCACGTATGTGTGGAGCACTCAGTCTTAACAGTTTATGTATGTATGTTTGTAATTGGTATATACCCAATTATGACGGTTTTCGGTGTACAAAATCACTGTATCTGCAGACAAAATGCAAAACATATGCAAGTAAATATATACAAAAATAGTTGCTAAAATTACGATCGCACCTAAAAATATTAATTTGTTATGCAATAAGTGATTGTTTTAGTTATATGATTAATAAATGCATAATTTTACTCTTAAGCAACAAAATCCCATAGATATATTTGCAGATAGAAACTCTTAAAAGAGGTCAAGGAACTTGTTTAAGTGACTGTACTGGATTACACCACATTTGATGTATGATTACATATTTGGGAGGTATATTAACCGAATATGACTTCAAACTAAAAAAAGATTACAGGCGCAAAAAAAAAAAAAAAAAAAAAAAAATTGCAACACCTTTGCTGTTTATTATTGGCATTTGTTTTTCATTATTAATCGTTTATTCGTTGAAAGGAACAACACAAACATATAATAATATATATATATTAATCTATAACAAGTAGGTCCAATACAATATTCACGTAGGTTATGAAAAATGTAGGTTATGATAGAGTTAACATAAACTGACGTTCTTCCAGACTCGATTAAGGTAGTGGCTTTGACTGTGCAGACCTCCTTCTCTGGTTGCCACTTGGTGCAATCCCGAGAGGAAGTGAGGACCAGCACAGTATGCACACTTAACTGCCGCAGTGCACCCTTCAGGGGAGCTGCGTCCCTGGTAATTCAGACCCAGAGCGATCAGTGAGGGGATCTTCCAGAGGCCAGAAAGCAAAGACAAATACCAAAGGCAAAGACACCTACTTTGCCACCAAAGATGAGAGGAAAAAATGAATACGAAATTATCAATTAATGAAAACAAGCCAACAAACAAACATTAAATCATAAGAATCGCCGAGAACACGTCCGTACGCCACGCCTAATGCATATAAAGTATTTTTGTTTGTGTTTAGCTTAACTGGGAAAGCCATCAGCCAACGGCGATCTGGCTCTATTTATACCCTGTTCCTTAATTAATGTTCGCCTTGCATATTGAAACACAAATAATATACACTATGAATAACTAACTAATCAACATAAAATAATGAACCGGCGGGTGCCCGACCCCGAAAAGGGTTGAAATAGGGGAGCTATCCCCCCGCCTAAGGCGGCTTTCTAGGGCCTTTCCTAGCTGATGCTGAGAGGATTGGGTTCTAGTCATGTGGTGATGGGCTGGTCTATCAGAGTGAGAACTGAGCGATCTCTGCCATTCCCATAGCTTACTCTTACTGTTCCTTTTACTTATATATTTTCTAGATCTCAAGTGACGGCGTCTCTTCCGTGGATTGACCTCCCAATCGACCAAGATTGGAAGCCAATGCGTCACATTTTTCCTTTGCCCCTCAACTTTCTCTTCATAATTGCTGAGGGGCACAGGGCCCTGGGTGGGGCTTTGGTTTCCCGGGCGTTTCCGCACCCTCCTCAGCTCCCCGCCATGGAGTGGCCTCGGTCACCCAGGCTTTATTGTGGTCGTCAGGGTGGGTTCTGTGGGGGCGCTCGGTTACGGCCTTGGAATTGCTTGGGGCCTTGGGGCTGTTCGGCCAGGCAGCTTGGGGAACAACAACAACAACAACAACATAATGAACCTTATTTGAACACTATTTACAAGAAAATTACCTACTACTCAAATGAATCTTTTTGTACCCTTATTCTTTATACGGGATTCAAAAGTACCGTTTGAACCAAATAATATCCAGAAAATTAAACAAAATCTACGGGATTCAAAAGGACCATATGGACCAAATAATACAGGAAATAATGTATAACAAAACCTACTAGAACATAATATTATGTAAGCTACCAAACAAAACACTTGAATCTTGACTACTATATTTATTTATATGAATTATATATATAATTAGTGAAACAAACATGTTTCATTCTACATAAAAAGAGTGTATCCAAAATTAACCCCAGTTAAACTAGAATAAAGCACTTAAACAATTATCATGAAAGGATTAAGATAATACAAATAATACCAGATACTAAATGTTATACAAAGTTGAGAATGTGACAAGCTGTAACAAATAGTTTTAACTCTATCCAGTCATAAACTAGATCCTACTTTACAATCGATGATGTCATTAAATTAACCTGTGCCTCACACAACACACCTGCCACCCCTGTTAGTCCTCTAAACCTTGGAAAGTCAATCAAACCAATTATGGAAAGATGTCATTAACCTGCTCGAGTATACAGTATATACAGTATATATATATATGTATATATGTATATAATTCATAGTGGAATTTTGCGTTGGAAAATTCGATGACATGACATTCGCTGCTAAAATGACTGGAAATACGAACGCGAAATGTCACCGCTATTGTGGATGAGATAGTATGTTTGGAATAGGCTTCGTTTATTAATTCAATACATAAATGTGGGTGGATTATTTTGTGTTCAATATTAATTAATTATATTCATTGAATTGCCATAGTATTGCCATTGTATTTTGTCTCTTGTCAGAGTAACACCCTCCCCCCCCCCCCCCACCCCTTCAACACACATACGAATTTGATGAGATAATATACGTACACACATACAAGACGGTGTGTTGAAATGGATAGAAAATTGGCTCCGCGACAGAAAGCAAAGAGTAGTCATAAACGGTAAGGCATCTAAATGGACCAATGTAAGTAGCGGGGTATCCCAGGGATCGGTACTAGGACCAATTCTCTTTCTAATTTACATCAACGACATAGATGAGGGTCTCACCTGTACAATCTCAAAATTTGCTGACGATACAAAAATTGCAAATAGCGTACTCTCAAAAGAACAAGTTGACGATATGCAACACAATCTAGATAAGTTGTCACGTTGGGCCCAAATTTGGCAAATGAGTTTCAATGCGGATAAATGTAAAGTACTACATATTGGATACCAACATGAGAAAGCAAACTATTCGATGAATGGCACTCAGCTTAAGAATGTAAACAGAGATACCGATCTGGGAGTAACAATATCGAGTAACCTAAAACCGAGTCAACAATGTTCAGAAGTTGTTAAGGAAGCAAACAAAATAATTGGCTTTATAGGCAGGTCATTTGAGCATAAATCCAAAGAAGTTATCCTAACCCTTTACAATTCCTTAGGCCGACCTCTTCTGGAATACTGCTTTCAATCCTGGTGCCCTAATTACCAAAAAGATATAGACAAGCTAGAACGAGTTCAACGTAGAGTTACCAAAATGATACCTAGCCTAAAGAACAAACCATACGATGAGCGTCTTAGAGAATTAAATCAATTTCCTTTAACCCAGCGCAGATTAAGAGGCGACTTAATTCAAGTGTTCAAAATCATCAAAGGCATCGACAATATGAACTGTAGTAAGTACTTCACTATTGACCAATCTAATTACACGAGGGGAAACGGTTGCAAAATTATCGGTAAATCTTTTAACTCGCACGAATCTAAGAATTTCTTCTTCAATCGAGTTGTCAACTTGTGGAATGGGCTTCCCCGAGACGTTATAGACTGCAGCACCGTTGATTCATTTAAACTTCGCCTAGACAAATATCTTGCATCAAACCCGCGACTGACTGCGTTTGTAAATGAATAACTTTATTTTATCCCCCCCTCAGTTACTAACCCATCTGTCCCCTACTAACTTCCTAATCCTGGCACGCACATTAGTTCCAAGGCAGTAGTTCCCTTTCCAATGTTCCCTTACCCACTCTAAACCACTGTTTGGACAATTGATCCTTAGTGTTTTGGAGGACAAGCACCCTAGAAGGGTCACCAGACTTGTTGTTGATTGATTTCCTTTGTACTCCTTTGTACATACAATATAGTACAGTATTTGCATAAATTACTTATTTTAAACATCAACGGGGATGTGTGTGTGTGTTTTTTTTTGTTTTCTAAGTGGACGAGGGAGACAAAAGGCAAAACTGCCTGTGCCTAATGCTTCCCCCAGAGTTAAAAGTGTGTGTGTGTGTGTTTGTGAAATTAATAGATACATATACAAATGTTATGGCATATCCGACATTTCGCAATACATTTGATGACTCAAAATTACACTTAAATACTTTTAAGCAATCCTAAAAATCAATAATAATTTCAAAGAGTGAATAGTTAAACTAATTACAACTGCTATAAAATCGCAAGTAGTTCTCTAGTTTAATCTAATGTTCTTCATCATTTAAGTTGTTTCTTTTGTCTTATTATTTTTTTAATTATAATTATATAGCAGTTTAATTCACAAACTATTCAGTCATTGAAATTAGTATTGCTTTTTACTATTTCTTAAAATAACTTAATCGCGCAACTTTGAATCATAAATTGCATTGCGAAAAGTCGGTCATATAAACATAGAAAACAAAAATATTAACCCCTTGAGGATTATGACGCGTTTTAAAAGTATATTCTGGCTATCATTAGGCGATATTATACAGCTTAGGAAGGATCTGTGGGAGTCAGAGGCATAGCATAGTTGGCTTTGACCCCTTAGATACCTGGAGGTTCTTTCTAGGCTGTATACAATCGTCTAATATTAGCCAGAATAAGCTGTCAAATCGCGTCATAATCCTCAACGGGTTAAACACATATTAGCTGCGTAGTAATATAGGGGTCGCACATGTTGATGCCTAAAATTAACCTTAGTGAGTCAGGGTTACGCACATACACACACAACCATCTATGTGTTATTATTTCTTTTAGTTTTTTCCTTGGGAATGACAACAAAAACTTCCAAATGCTCCTTACAATTCCTTTCTTATCTCTCTCTCTCATTGTTCTAACTAACCTTTATTTTGCTCACCTTCTCCTTGTCCCATTATCTCCACTGGCGTTCATCATCCACGATAATACCGTTTGAACACGCAAGCAAGAGAAGGAGGCAAGAACGGAACGAGAGAGAGAGAGAGAGAGAGATTTGATTTTGATTTTTGATTTTGCCCCGAGGGGCGAGTTTATTGAGCAGCGCCCCCCATCCTGTGAGGGGACAACCACTAGTAAGGCGATACATACTGCTCAAAGAGCCATTATTCCACTGAAACAACAGCATCGTCGTCTGGTTACATTCATATTTGTGTTTATAAGTCAGGTTGGCATTATTCAGATGTGTTATTATAGTTTCCTCATTTAATTGTCACATGGTCTGTATAAAAAAAAAAAAAAAAAAAAAAAAAAAAAAAAAGCAAGCAAGCAAGCTTGTAGTGACTGAATTATTAATTGACAGGTTGTAAATAATAGCACTACGGAACTAGTGCAATCGTATGAGGAGACTATTCATATTTTCATTACATCAATGGTTATTGAGATCATAGTTCGCTGAATACAATGATCTCAATAACCATTGATGTAATATGAGAGAGAGAGAGAGAGAGAGAGAGAGAGAGAGAGAGAGAGAGAGAGAGAGAGAGAGAGAGAGAGAGATAGAGAGAGAGAGAGAGAGTAGTTGGAGAAGAAGCAGAGAAGAAAAGGACCAGAATAAATAAGAAGCCAAAAAAACACAATGCATATAAACAAGACAATTTAGATAAGGAAGAACAAGGTGAAGACGAACAACAACACAAATAATAATAATTACCCAAGAAGAAGAAGAAGAAGAAGAAAACAAAATAATATTTAGAGCGATATAAGGAAGCAGAACCAAGGAGCAGATTTCGGCTCTTAAACAAATTGAGATGTGGTAAATTTAATGAATTATATAAGATAGGAGCTGGGTAAAGTCAGTGCAGTATAGGCTACTTAACCCCTTCTGTACCGGTGACGTATGTTATATTTTATTCTAGCAATATTTTGACGATTTTATGCAGCTTAGAAAGGATCTTTGGTAGTTAAAAGGGTTGATTGAGATAGTTCGAAGCCTTATAATTGCTAAAGATCCTTCCTAAAGTGAATACAATCGATTAGTAAGAGCCAGAGTAAAATTAAAAGACGTCGCCGGTATAGAAGGGGTTAAATAGAGTGCAAGCTACATTTTGTTTGTTCTATATTATTATGCAGAGGACAAAACTTGACTTACACTTTATTTTAACATGTTGGCCACATTTATTACAGTACATTACGAGGTGATGGTGAATGTGAAGATGTACACATATTTTAGTGGTGAAGTGTACACTCGGATACCATAATCTCTAGCCCACTCATACAATTCCTTGGACTTCACTTATTTGTAACTATTGAAGCATATCTCTGGAAACGAATTTATCAATATATTTTTCTATAAATCAACTACAAAACTATTTATTGAAAAAAAAAAGTTCCATAAAATAATTCCATCTAGATAATTATAATGGCATTTTAGCTCGAACGTCCCTTGATTTCGGCCCTGTCACTCTTTGAAATCTGGGGAAGGCACTCGCTGCAGGCAGTTATGCCTTTTGTCTCCCTCATTCACACAGAAAAACAAAAATATTGCATAAAGAAAAACATGGGGTCCACGAATTCTTATGAGTGGGCTAGAGACTATGGTATCCGAGTGTACCAACGAGAATTTACCCCTTCAATACCGACGTCGTCCATTTAATTTTATTCTAGCTATACTGTATCTAGACGATTTTATTCAGTTTAAAAAAGCCCTCAAGCGAGTATCAGGCTTCGAACTATCTCACTTAACCCTTTTTACTACCACATATATTTCTTAAACTGCACACAATCGTCTGCAGTAAATAGAGCCATAATAGAATATAAACGACGTCGCCCGTACAGGTGTTAAGGGGGGTCACCGTTTTTTTTTTATCTTTCTCCCCTTTTCTCTCTTTCCCTGGCTTGTATCCATTCGGCCCCATTCAGCCTACTGTTTTAAGACGTTTACCCCCATCCAGGTGTGAATATTTTCCTGGCGAGCTGTAGCGAGCCAGCATATACAGTATATATTTTTGTTTTGACAGCAAGCTAAATTTGTAAATTTTTCGATAGAAAAATTTCTCCGGCGAAGCCGGATTCCTCCAGACAATGCTGGCTCGCTATCGCTCGCCAGGAAGAAATCGATACCTGGATGGGGATAAACGTCTTAAAACAGTTGGCTGAATGGGGCCGAGTGGATACAAACCAGAGAAAGAGAGAAAAGGAGAGAAAGCTAAAAAAAATCCAGTGGCCCCTCTTAATGGATAGTGGGGAAAAATAAAACACTAAAGCGAGATAAGGAGGAAGGAAAGGCGGCAGGAAGGACAGAAGGATGGCAGGAAGGAAGGAAAGGCGGCAGGAAGGAAGGAAGGATGGAAGGAAGGAAGGCAGGAAGGAAGGAAGGAAGGATGGCAGGAAGGAAGGAATGAAGGAACGATGGCAGGAAGGAAGGAAGGAAGGAAGGAAGGACGGAAGGAAGGAAAGAAGGAAGGAAGGACGGAAGGAAGGCAGGAAGGATGGAAGGAAGGCAGGAAGGAAGGAAGGATGGTAGGGAGGAAGAGAGGGAGTGTGGGAGGAAGAAAGATAGACTGACACTATTATAGAAGTACTTAATAGGAATAGTGTGGATAAAAGTAAGGCATAGGAAAAGGTAAGGGTTAATACAAGTTTGAAACATTATGAAAGAAAGGAGAAATGGGAAGGAAAGCGAGAATAGAGGTAGAGTGAAGAGGAAAATGTTAAGTAATATAGAAACAGAGAACAACTTTTTGTTTACAAGCTGGGGAGGGGGAGGGGTGAAATATGATTGATCAAATATCATAAAATCAAGAATATTATTGAAGGATGGCTCATGGTGTACTGAATGGCTTACTAATGTCGTCGACCAATATATAAACAAATAATAAGGATAGAAGGCCTATCTATTTACGATACAATTAACAAAATATATCCATCAACGAATTAATTTGCAATAGTTGTGTACAAATGTTTGGCTGGAACACATAAAACAGCTCGATCGATTTGTGAAAGTGCTCTAAGTAATTCCCTGTTAACTTAAGGAGAGTCACCTGCCTTTTTCTCTTTCTCTCCTTTTCCCTCTTTCTCTGACTTGTATCCATTCGGCCCCATTCAGCCAACTTTTTAAGGCGTTTATCCTCATCTAGTTGTCGATTTCTTCCTGGCGAGCGTAAGCGAGCCAGCATTGAATGGAGGAATCCGGCTCCGCCGGAGAAATTTTTCTATCAAAAGATGTACAAATTTAGCTTGCTGTGACAACAAAAATATATATATGCTGGCTCGCTACCGCTCGCCAGGAAAATATTGACACCTGGATGGGGGTAAGCGTCTAAAAACAGTAGGCTAAATGGGGCCGAATGGATACAACCCGAAGAGAGAGGGAGAGAAAGAGAAAACAAAAGCGAGGTGGGCCCCCTTAACCCATTGTGTACCAGTGGCATCCTTTTAATTATATTCTGGCAATTATTCGACGATTATATTAACTGGAGAGATTGTTGACACCAACCGAGCAGGGCAATACCCAGGGGAGGCCTCATAGGCATTTGATAAGGAGTTGTTGGAACTCTTTGTTTCATTTGTCTGGCTTCCCTCACTGTTGCTGTTTGTGTCTCACTTACACGAGAGTAATCCAGCTAGCTCTCACAAACACCTCCTCCTCTTATCCATTTCACTACACTAAACAAGCACAACACTCTCTTCCAATAATGTACATATAAACAAATGCTTAAATTTGGCTTTCTCATTCTTTCAACTTTGGGGGAGACACTTGTTGCAGGCAGCTTTGCCTTTTGTCTCTTTCATACCAAAACAAATAAACAAAAATAAGCTTAGGAAGGACGTCTACCAATTAAAAGGCTACAGACTATCTCAATGAATAATTTTATTTATCATAAATCCTTCCAAACCTTCATAAAATCGTCTATATGTAGCGGGAATCAAATAAGGAGAGATGTCATCGATACAGAAAGGGTTAAAAGTCGTTTAGCACAATGACAATAATTATTTGACCTACTTTGCCATTCAGCGAATTGCAACACTGAAGTTCGTAAGGGGAGATAGGTCGTTTTTCTGGTCCCCTTTCTTCCTCATGTTTAGCCCCGTTAGTTTTCACATTTTAAGACGGTCTCCCAATTAGTTTGGCGATTTTATAAGACCTTTCACCCCATTTCTATATAAATATCAAGACGTTTTGTGCCATTTAGCAGTCAATTCTTTTCCTGGCGAGCAATAGCGAGCCTGTTATTTTAAGGGAAACCAGCCTTTGGCTGGAACAATTTACGATGCACCGAGAGGAAATGGAGAGATACATTGCGGGCTTTAATCATAGGTCGGGAAAACTGATGTCTAATAATTACTGATGATTTTCGATATATTTATATTGATTATTATAATTTTTAATGTTTTATGTTATTATTATTATCTAAATTATTATTATTATTATTATTATTATTATTATTATTATTATTCACAAGCACACACACACTCACACACACATGTATTAACAAATATATGTTGTGAACATCTCCGGATCGCCTCCTTAACCCGAGAACGGCGAGAAGGCTCTTATGAGGTTTTGATGGTGAAAGGCGACGAACCTCTTAACCCTGCTCAGGCTATTTGTCCCCTTATGGGTACCGCACGCATGCGTAAAATATTTTTTTTCTAGATATTTCCCGCCCAAACGTCGATGGGCGGGACTTCGATCGACAAACAATCCGTGTGCCTTGTCGGACGGTGGTGACAGGGTGTGATCCGCCACTCTCTTTCCTCCCCTTTCCTGTACCAGCCTGTTTTGTCACCAAGTGGGGGCCACATTCCCAAATGTGTACTCCAATTTTCTCCTTCGTATCGTTTTTTTTTTTAGCCCCAGAATTCTGCCGCCTTGTGGTCACCCAAGACCCTCATCCATCCCCTCCACGGCCCTGCAACCAAATTAATCCAGCTTAATTTTGTAATGTATGATATATGCCTCACTTTTGTTGACCTTTTCTTTCCACTACTTTTTTGTTCACCCTTAGATTACCCACCCCCCCCCCCACCCCCAGACATAAATAGTTAACTTACTGACGAGGAGGCGGATGACACGGTACTATCCCCACAACTGTCAAAATCTCACTGAGGGACCGTTAGAAGTCGGAGGAACTTGGGGTTGCCACCATTCGACAGATTTTGATCTAACTTACCTAACTTACTGAGCTCAATATGACGCTAGAGCGTCATATAACTTATTAGAGAGATATTAAAATAAGTTCATATGACACTCTAGCGTCATACGAGTAGTTGGGTGGAACCGCCATATGACGCTCTAGAGTCATATGAGTCGGAGTGTGTCAAAGACTAATATTTACAGTAGTGTAATTTGCTTCTAACATAATATTAAGCATTGATTGTAATTTCTATTGGTAACAAGAAATTTAAAATACAACCAGTAGTTTTCGGGTGAGAGTCATTTAACCCCTTATTGGCGGCGCTCGACTTAAGTCGTGCACCAATTTGCAGCAAGTTAGGAGCATTATTAAGGCTTTTAAAGCGTTAAAATAGAGTGCAAATGGCCGGGAGCGCAGCGGGCCAGACTGCCGACTCCCAGGGCTTACCGCCGCCCATTAACTCATGTTCCCTGTGTTCTCGAGAGGCCGGCAGTGTAGCCAGTAGTGAGCTTAGATGGGAAAAATATACCGCTATACGCTAAACTCCCATGTTCGTGGCACCACTGCAAGAGAACCACGAGTGCTACGTAGCTCGTTCTGGTCTCATTTTGAAGCTTTTAGAGCCTAGTTTTTTGCTGAATAAATTTCTTTTCATTTGATTGATAATTCAGGAGGGCCTGAATATGCCCAAATGAGCCCAAAACACCCCGCTAAAAAAAATACTTTTAAAAAGGCCCCAGTAGCACTTAAGACAAAGGAATATGTGATTAAGTGAGATAATTCCCCTCCATACATCCTATCACTCCTCCACATGTGTCAAAACCCTCCAATCCTTCCCCCCCCTTCAATTATCACCTATTTTTCCTCTTACTCCCTTGTTAATCGGTTTATTTATCGCGCCAATATCTCCAACCAGGATCCAAGGTGTTCTCCTGCGCATATCGAGTGCGTGGGGAGAGAAAGAAAGTGAGAGAGAGGCCTCAGTCGGCCTTCAGGCCTCGGAGAGAAAGGGTATTAGTTTCGTTCACTCACACTTCATGACTGGAGGGTCGGCATTAATTTGTCTTTTTCACCCCCCAAATATTATTCCCACTTGTTTTATTGCTGTTACATGTAATATCTTCATATTAAACTTAAAATAGGCGCATATGAATAAGTAATAACAATATTTATCGTAAAATGACTATTTTAGGTGGGAATGAAGCCTAATATCGCCGCTTGGCACTAGGGTGTCCACTACCAATAGCTCGCACTTCCCGGGTTAATTGAATCACTTCTTTCATGCCGCATATTATTTTTTTGTCCACCAAATTTCGTGAAAATCGCTCTTTATAATAAGTGTATTGGATATCTTGTTTACAGACAGACGAAGACTTAACCTCCGTCCAAGTTCGTTGGCGAAGGTAACTAATCAGTAATATCACTTGATCAATCGAAGATCAATGATATGTGGTTATATATTCTAGGCTTGATTTAGTAAGTAATTATTATGTTTTTTCCACCAACCAACTTCACCTCTAAACTCAATTAATGAAATCAGCAAATACATGTGGCACTCCAAGGACTCGAACCTAGGATACTCACATCGAAATTCCGCACACTTATGGATTACGCTATCAAGACAGTTATTTAATGCCAAGTAAATTATGCTAAACTATACTTTGATGATATAGGAATTTTTTGTTGTGGGCTTTATACAAACGAAGTGGGTACGGGACACCACCACTGTGGTGTAGACTTTATTCAATTATAATCCTACTTGTTGTATATACAGACCTATTCCACACTCAACTCCCTACGCCACACACACTCACACATACCTATTTATACATCTAACTAGGCGTTATAATTATATAGCCGTTATACAGGGTGTTCAAAAAACATGTGTACAAAATGAAATGGGTGATAGGGAACACAGAATTAAACAGTTTGTACTCCATGGAGGTATGTCCTTAAATGCTTCCTTGCGGTGCTACAGGGTAGACAGTTTCAACGTAATTTCCCTAAATGTGTACCCTAACTTCTCTGTGAGTAATCCGTTTACATACAAACATGGTAATTTAATGTACACAACCGTATGAACATTACTTTATTAATGTTAGTACACAGCAAAAACAAAAGAACATTAAATTGAAGAGAAGATTAACAATTATTAATCATCAGTCAGAACTGTTTACTGAACGAAGATGTCTTATGTCATACTGTTGTGTACATTATATTACCATGTTTGTATGTAAACGGATTACTCACAGAGAAGTTAGGGTACAAATTTAGGGAAATTACGTTGAAACTGTCTACCCTGTAGCACCGCAAGGAAGCATTTATGGACATACCTCCATGGAGTACAAAATATTTAATTCTGTGTTCCCTATCACCCATTTAATTTTGTACACATGTTTTCTGAACACCCTGTATATGTGTGTATATTCTTCGTCTTACATATCCATCTTATAAGAACATATGGGAGTCTGCAGAAAGTCGATTGGCCCACACAAGACAGATCCCTCTCACACCCAACCCATCTCGGTTATATGTTTATCTAATTTCATTTTGAAACTCTATCGTTCTTGATCCCACAATGGCGCTAGGTAGAAGGGGGGGGGGGGGGGCGCAATGCAAGCTTGCGTGCACGAGTAGGAATGTGCATGTACGAGCATAAAGCCTGTACGTTTGTGAGTGGAAATATGTGTTTGTATAATGGATGTACAAAATTAATAATGAATATACAATATGTTTGTGTGTGTGTGAGTGTGTGTGTATGTGTATGTGTTTGTGTGTGTGTGTGTGATAGAGAGAGAGAGACAGAGTCATTCACATGACTTGTCTTTGTGAATGTGCGTTTGTGTTTGTGCTTAGGAATGCGAATATGTATTTGTGCGTGTGGTTCTGAAAGAACATTAGAGTGTGGGTGCTATTGTGGGAGGCAATATCAATGTGTGTGCGTGTGTATTCTGATTGGAAATGTGAAGGCGAGTGTGTAGTTGTGAATGTATGTTCGAATATATGTGCGTTGTCGAGTGGTAATCTAAAAGTGTGTGTGTGTGTGTACATATATGAATATAAATCACCGAACTTGTTCGTCAAGGTGAATACACGCAATGCAAGTTAATGACATTGTGGGTAGGAATACGAATATGTGTTCCTGAATGATTTTGTGCGTGAAAATGTGAATGTGCATGAGTTTGTGTGTGTTTATATAGTGAATCAACATAGAAGATAATAGGTAAAATTTCTCAATTGATGATGCATATATTGTCTGGTGATTATTGGCATCCAAATGTGATGTTTGGTTAATTTAGGATAGGGATGGTAATTGGTAAATCTATAGCATTATAAAACATTTATGTAAGTGCGGCCGAAGAAGGTTGCGAGAAAAAAACCCCGGAGACCAACCTCTAGGTACCAGCGTACGTGGACCCTTTACCTTAAGATCTCAAGCTAATCCAGAAATTAACACCTACTTGTAAATTGTACCTACCAGCATAATTATCTTATGGTCTGGACTCTCTCTCTCTCTCTATATATATATATATATATATATGTATATATATATTAACAACCTTGATGTAGGAATAACTAGAAAAATCAGTAAATTTACAGATGACACATAAATGGGAACACTCCAAATAGATTTAGACATATTAAACAAATGGGTAGTAAACTGGCAGATGAAGTTCAATGTAGGTAAATGCAGTGTAGTAAAATTGAGTAAATCGATAGAAAATGCAGGATACAATTTCGATAACGTGGATATAACTAACTCAAATAATGAAAAAGACTTGAGAATCAACCGTTGATTCATTTAAAATTCGCCTAGACAAATATCTCGCATCAAACCCGCGACTGACTGCGTTTATAAATGAATAACTTTATTGTATCCTCCCCTCAGTTACTAACCTATCTGTCCCCTACTAACTTCTTAATCCTGCCACAGACATTAGTTCCAGGGCAGTAGTTCCCTTTCCAATGTTCCCTTACCCACTCTAAACCACTGTTTGGACACTTGATCCTCAGTGTTTTGGAGGACAAGCAGCCTAGAAGGGCCACTAGACTCGTGTGTTGCTTGATTTCCTTTGTACTCAACTGTGATTTGAAACCAAGAAATCAATGCATCAGTGTTCGAAATAAGGCAAATAGAGTTCTTGGATATATATCTAGAAGTGTGAGCAACAGAACAGCAGACGTTATCTTGACATTTTATCTAGCGTTAGTGAGGCTACATATGGATTATGATGTTCAAAATTGGAGTCCCTATTACAGAATGAACATAGATTCCTTGGAGAGAGTACAACTAAGAATGACAACAAATAATCTGTAATATTAGAAATCTTCCATATGAAGACAGGTTGAAGAAGCTAGGCTTACATTCGTTAGAAAGACGCAGAGTTACATATGATATGATATGATCGATATGATAGAGGTGTTCAAGTGGGTAAGTGAGATAGGCTGAACACAGGGGATATGAAAGATGTACTGAAGCTCAGCGATAGCGAGAAAACTCAAACAAATGATTTCAAATGAGATACATTTCGTTTCAAGAAATATAGGCAAATAGTGGTTTGGTAAGAGTTGTATATACCTGTGGAACAGGCTACCTAGCGCCATAGTGCGATCAAGAACGATAGAGAGCTTCAAAATACAATTAGATAGACATATGGACGAGACGGGTTGGGTGTAAGAGGGATATGCCTTGTGTGGGCCAATCGGCTTTATGCGGGCTCACATTTTCTTATGTTCTTATATACATTTATTTTGTCTTCTTCTTTTCTGTGTATGAAGGAGACAAAAGGCAGGTTACTAAGCTTTAATACCATATACATATCTCTTATTGATACCTTTCATCCACTTAAAACACCTCTATCATTATTTCCTCTACATAGTATATTTCTACTCACAAACATACAACCATGTGCTCACACACACACATACACATCTTTATATTCACAATCACAGAAACATTTCGTACTTTCATTCACAAACACATACGTAAATACCTGTATTTCCATCCACACCGTTACCATTCATTTGTACACACACACACACACACACACACACACACACACACACACACACACACACACACACACACACACATACATACACACACACACACACACACACTGAAGAATCTCAATTTCCTAAGCTTGGAGGAGAAGACGTGTGAGGGGTATAACAACGATTTACAAAGACTTTCTTGTGAGGTAACCTGGTAGAATCAAAGGGCACGTGTTTAAACTAAGAAAAAATAGATGGAAATACGATATGAACAAATTTAGCAATAAAATCAAGCTTTGTATACGTGGAACAATTGTGGTGGTGTCCCGTAGCCTACCCAGTGCGGCTGGGCTGTGAGACACCACTGGTAGTGTCACGCAGCCCAGCCAGTGAGGCTGGGCTACGGGAATAAAGGCTATGGGACACCACCAGTGGTGTCCCATAGCCCAGCCTCACTGGCTGGGCTGCGTGACACTACCAGTGGTGTCTCGCAGCCCAGCCACACTGGGTAGGCTACGGGACACCACCACAAGTGTTTTCGTATTTATCGCCATATAATTCAGCCAATTAGACTATTGAATCGAAATTCTTTGGATTATTATTAATATTATCAATAAAAACGTTGGACTTTACTAAATTATAATCCTACTTGTTGTATATACAGACCTATTCCATTCTCAACTCCCTACGCCGCACACACTCACACATACCTATTTATACATCTAACTAGGCGTTATATATAGCCGTTATATACTGATGTGTGTATATTCTTCGTCATACATATCCATCTTAGAAGAACATAATTATGGGAGTCTGCAGAAAGTCGATTGGCCCACACAAGGCAGATCCCTCTCACACCAAACCCATCTCGGTTATATGTTTATCTAATTTCATTTTGAAACTCTCTATCGTTCTTTATCCCACAATGGCGCTAGGTAGGGGGGGGGGGCGCAGTGCAAGCTTGCGTGCACGAGTAGGAATGTGCATGTACGAGCATAAAGCCTGTACGTTTGTGAGTGGAAATATGTGTTTGTATAATGGATGTACAAAATTAATAATGAATATACAATATGTTTGTGTGTGTGTGAGTGTGTGTGTATGTGTTTGTGTGTGTGTGTGATAGAGAGAGAGAGACAGAGTCATTCACATGACTTGTCTTTGTGAATGTGCGTTTGTGTTTGTGCTTAGGAATGCGAATATGTATTTGTGCGTGTGGTTCTGAAAGAACATTAGAGTGTGGGTGCTATTGTGGGAGGCAATATCAATGTGTGTGCGTGTGTATTCTGATTGGAAATGTGAAGGCGAGTGTGTAGTTGTGAATGTATGTTCGAATATATGTGCGTTGTCGAGTGGTAATCTAAAAGTGTGTGTGTGTGTGTAGATATATGAATATAAATCACCGAACTTGTTCGTCAAGGTGAATATACTCAATGCAAGTTAATGACATTGTGGGTAGGAATACGAATATGTGTTCCTGAATGATTTTGTGCGTGAAAATGTGAATGTGCATGAGTTTGTGTGTGTTTATATAGTGAATCAACATAGAAGATAATAGGTAAAATTTCTCAATTGATGATTAATTTTATTGTCTGGTGATTATTGGCATCCAAATGTGATGTTTGGTTAATTTAGGATAGGGATGGTAATTGGGTAAATCTATAGCATTATAAAATATTTATGTGAGTGCGGCCGAAGAAGGTTGCGAGAAAAAAAACCCGGAGACCAACCTCTAGATACCAGCGTACGTGGACCCTTTACCTTAAGATCTCAAGCTAATCAAAGTAATCCAGAAAATTAACACGTAATTGTAAATTGTACTTACCAGCATAATTATCTTATGGTCTGGATTCTCTCTCTATCTATCTATATATATATATATATATATTAACAACCTTGATGTAGGAATAACTAGAAAAATCAGTAAATTTACAGATGACACTTAAATGGGAACACTCCAAATAGATTTAGACATATTACACAAATGGGTAGTAAACTGGCAGATGAAGTTCAATGTAGGTTAATGCAGTGTAGTAAAATTGAGTAAATCGATAGAAAATGCAGGATACAATTTCGATAACGTGGATATAACTAACTCAAATAATGAAAAAGACTTGAGAATCAACCGTTGATTCATTTAAAATTCGCCTAGACAAATATCTCGCATCAAACCCGCGACTGACTGCGTTTGTAAATGAATAACTTTATTTTATCCTCCCCTCAGTTACTAACCCATCTGTCCCCTACTAACTTCCTAATCCTGCCACGGACATTAGTTCCAGGGCAGTAGTTCCCTTTCCAATGTTCCCTTACCCACTCTAAACCACTGTTTGGACACTTGATCCTCAGTGTTTTGGAGGACAAGCAGCCTAGAAGGGTCACTAGACTCGTATGTTGCTTGATTTCCTTTGTACTCAACTGTGATTTGAAACCAAGAAATCAATGCATCAGTGTTCGAAATAAGGCAAATAGAGTTCTTGGATATATATCTAGAAGTGTGAGCAACAGAACAGCAGACGTAATCTTGACATTTCATCTAGCGTTAGTGAGGCTACATATGGATTATGATGTTCAAAATTGGAGTCCCTATTACAGAATGAACATAGATTCCTTGGAGAGAGTACAACTAAGAATGACAAAAAATTATCTGTAATATTATAAATCTTCCATATGAAGACAGGTTGAAGAAGCTAGGCTTACATTCGTTAGAAAGACGCAGAGTTACATATGATATGATAGATATGATAGAGGTGTTCAAGTGGGTAAGTGAGATAGGCTAATTACAGGGGATATGAAAGATGTACTGAAGCTCAGCGATAGCGAGAAAACTCAAACAAATTATTTCAAATAGGATACATTTCGTTTCAAGAAATATAGGCAAATAGTGGTTTGGTAAGAGTTGTATATACCTGTGGAACAGGCTACCTAGTGCCATAGTGCGATCAAGAACGGTAGAGAGCTTCAAAATACAATTAGATAGACATATGGACGAGACGGGTTGGGTGTAAGACGAATCTGCCTTGTGTGGGCCAATCGGCTTTATGCGGACTCACATTTTCTTATGTTCTTATATATATTTATTTTGTCTTCTTTTCTGTGTATGAAGGAGACAACAGACAGGTTACTAAGCTTTAATACCATATACATATCTCTCTTATTGATACCTTTCATCCACTTAATACACCTCTATCATTATTTCCTCTACATAGTATATTTCTACTTACAAACATACAACCATGTGCTCACACACACACACATACACATCTTTATATTCACAATCACAGAAACATTTCGTACTTTCATTCACAAACACATACGTAAATACCTGTATTTCCATCCACACCGTTACCATTCATTTGTACACACACACACACACACACACACACATACACACACACACATACACACACACACTGAAGAATCTCAATTTCCTAAGCTTGGAGGAGAAGACGTGTGAGGGGTATAACAACGATTTACAAAGACTTTCTTGTAAGGTAACCTGGTAGGATCAAAGGGCACGTGTTTAAACGAAGAAAAAATAGATGGAAATACGATATGAACAAATTTAGCTATAAAATCAAGCTTTGTATACGTGGAACACTTGTGGTGGTGTCCCGTAGCCTACCCAGTGTGGCTGGGCTGCGAGACTCCACTGGTAGTGTCACGCAGCCCAGCCAGTGAGGCTGGGCTACGGGACACCACCAGTGGTGTCCCGTAGCCCAGCCTCACTGGCTGGGCTGCGTGACACGCCTGGTGATGTCCCGTAGCCACTTCGTATACGAAAAGCAAAGTCAAATAGTATAACAAATGATTTTGTAGGCTACTGGGCTACATTATTGAAAGTACAACTGATGAACTATACAACAACCTTTTCAAAGTGGCAATTTGAACACCTATTCCCTGACTGACCCTTCCCAAATGGTAGAAATATTAGCTAAATTACTCGAGTATTTTATAGTTATGGAGGTTAGTGGTCGGGATTATTGGCTTAGTTATAATGAATGCACTATAGTAATCGTATGTAGGAGTCTCTAAAACGGTATAACCTTCCTAAGAGTTGTATCTTAGTAACCGAATGTATTAAGGAAGTTGACAAATTCTAGTAACACTAAAATAGATATTCGTTTACGTTGGTATAAGCCTTTACTTTATATATATAAATATATATACTGTATATATGCAGTATATATATATATATATGAGAGAGATATTGAGAGAGAGAGAGAGAGAGTCCTCATTATTTGACTTTACTGTACTGCCCATTACTGTAAAATGTTATCGCACGTCTTCGAAGGGGAGGAAGGGAAAACCAGAGAGATTTTCTCAGACATTTGGCCTCCATTCACGATTAATTGATCCTTGTTTTGCATATTATTTTCTTTTAGACTCTTAACTATGAAATACCCCCAAGGTTTTGTAACTTTCTACTTTATCCTGAAAAGAGCTGGAAACAGGATATACAGTATATACAGTATATATATATATATATATATATATATATATATATATATATATATATATACAGTATATATATACCGGTATAAACGGGAACTGTATCACGGCCACGGCTTTCGTTGACAAACATACAGTACATTGGAGCGATATGAAGCAGATACACAAATCAGCGGAAACGATGACAGTGATTAAGGGAGCCCATCTCGCTTTGTTCTCTTTCTCTCCCTCTCTCTTTGGCTTGTATCCATTCGGCTCCATTCAGCCTACTGTTTTAAGACGTTAACCCTCATCCAGGTGTCAATATTTTCCTGTCGAGCGGCAGCGAGCCAGCATATAAATATATTTTTGTTTTGACAGCAAGCTAAATATGTAAATTTTTCTATAGAAAAATGTCTCCGGCGAAGCCGGATTTCTCCATACAATGCTGGCTCGCTATCGCTCGCCAGGAAGAAATCAACACCTGGATGGTGATAAACTTCTTAAAATAGTTGGCTGAATGGGGCAGAATTGATACAAGCCAAAGAGAGAGGGAGAGAAAGAGAACAAAGCGAGGTGGGCTCCCTTAAGAAATGCGTCATAGCCTCATAATGAAAGTGTAAATATTCATATAGGCTACTATTTAAAGTAATAGACACAACAATATTTCAATGTTTTCATAAATACAGATACAAAATCACTCGCTGTATAAACCATCATCTCTGCTTGGAAAAAAATCAGAACGAACAAATTTTATACCGTTACTTCAAATAACGTTTAGACTCAAATATCCCACACCTAATATTATTGTGGCTTACGTTTGAAATGTTAATGGTCTAAGGAATTATTTGTGGAATGTGAATATGCAAATTAGATGATCCAATTCAGTTCCTATATGTACTTCCTAAGCTGAAATAATGATGATATAAATAGGTGGGAAATATAATTTAGCTAATGCCATCTTGTCCAGATTGGGGTAACAGGATAAGCTAATGTCTGTGTCACTTAAGGGGAGGTCTTTAGTTTGTTCCTTATACTTCTATGGAGCTTAAAATTACACCCCCTGGACCCAATTTCAAGATAAATGTGTAAATTTTTCGGTAGACAAATTTCCCGGCCGAAGGCCGGTTCCTCTTGAATGACAGGCTCGCTATCGCTCGCCAGGAAAAAATTGACACCTAAATGGCACGAAAGATCTTAATATTGACAGAAATGGGACGAAAGTTCTTAAAATTGCCAAACTAATTAATGGGGCGAACTTCATAAATTCTCAAAAACAATGGGGCTAAACATGAGGGAGAAAGGGGTTTAGAAAAAAATCCCTCAAGTGGAAATCTCCCCTTAAGTTTGTTTCTGCAAATCGTTTTTATCGAGGTAGTATGGGTTTAAGTGAAACTATATTATAACATGAGTACCTAAATCGGGAAGGCTTTAACCCCTTCAGTACCTAAATCGGGAAGTGTTTAACCCATTCAGTACCGGTGACGTCTTTAACCCATTCAGTACCGGTGACGTCTTTAACCCATTCAGTACCGGTGACGTCTTTAACCCCTTCAGTACCGGTGACGTCTTATTTAACTTTATTCTGGTTACTATTACATGATTTATTTTCATTCAGTTTAAAAAAGGCCTCCAGCAATTAACAAGCTATTGCTACTAGTATTACTGATACAAGTATTGTTATTATAACTATTATATGTAAAGAGAATCATGTTGTTATTCATGTTAACGGTAGTTATTAGTCTTATTATTGTTGCTATTGTTATTATATATATTTTTTATATTATTATTATTTCATATTTATTCTTTTCTTAAATATTGAAATCTTGTATTTGTTTTGTGTTCTTCTTTGGGTTAGTTTCCTAGTTAGGTTGCCCTTAAAGCATTTTAGCTTAGTTGGGACCATGACTGTGGACAGTCAAGTATTAATGTATATGTATAATGATAAATCAATGTACTGCAGTTGTGGTGATAATAAATACATAAATAAATAAATAAATAAATAAACTATCTTACTTAACCCTTTTTACGACCACAGATACTTCCTAAACTGCACAACATCGTCTAAATATAGCTAGAATATAATGTAAAAAACGTTGCTGGTAAAGAAGGGGTTAATACATCTGGCGAACTCCAAGTCCGTAGCTTCCTCCGTGTTGCTGTGGTTACGAGATGATGCTAACGTAATTTATAAAGGGTAGGAGAGTGACAATTAAGTGCGTTCGTGTTGGCCTATGGTAACTTCGTCCTTGAGTTTCACTAACCTATCAGTCCTACCGAATATTTGTCTATCAATTAGTTATTATTTTACATGTATCGTAAAATTATACAATCAATACACTCATAAAATCCTGCTACACACTATAATTATTTTTGGCATGCACCTAAACCACGGACAGTGAACCGAACACACATAATTAGTTTTATAACACACGCTCATCACCAAATGTCTGTATATTTTCAGCTGACGATACATTGCTATATCCTCGACTTAGTCACTCAGCTACTACGAAGATTTTAACGAAATACGTTGTTAATTATGTAAACCTGGTTGTTTATAGAATGCAGAGGCTTTGTAGTTTCATGGTTTACCATTAAGTATCGAAAAGTCAATTGCTAAGGGAAGTAATTTACAAGTATATTAGATATGATTGAGGCCCCATGTTCTCCGAAATACTAGTTGCTTTTCCCTTTTATTGAAGATGGGTCTTAGTGTGTCCCTTTATAATTATATAACAGATTGTTTACAACCCTGAAGCTGCTCTAAAAGTTTGCTCTTCGTAACCGGGCCTTTTTGAGGAAACTGAACAATTTTCGTAGTACGTAAATTTAAGTTGTGCAGAATGCTTCAAGTCTGTAGTTAATCTGAGACAAACCAACTGACAGGCATACATATAGACAAATAGACAGACAAATAGATAGATAGATATATATTGTCAGACACAATAAACCTTTACATGGTTAAAATGACACAGTGATATTTACAGAATATTACAAAACAATATTATTTAACATGTGTTTGGTTCATTATATTGCACAACTATAATTGTTTTATTAATCGCCTTTGTGTAATTAACCCATCAACTTCTTAATCAACTTAGAAAGGAACTCTACTACTCAAAGCAATACATTTATCCCAAGTAAATATTTTCACTTCTACAGATCGCTCCTAAGCTAAATAAATCTGTCTATTAATAGCAGAATGCAATGAGGAAATGTGTCGTGGTATACTGAACGGGATATAGAAAACAATGCCATTGTAGCCCTCGAGGTTTACCATAATTATTTGGTTATCCTTATTAATATTCGAAGATACATTTTTAATTTTAATCTAGTTAATATAAGACGGTGTTCTTTAGTTATGCAAGGCCCTGTACAAATCAAAGGGATACCGTCTATATCACCTAACCCTCGGATTCGTCACGATTCATTCTAAAGCTAATTATAATCGTCTACTGTCCAATATATTGAGAAAAAAGGCGTCCTCGTGCCTTGAATGGGGTAAAATGTACTTTCACTTTCGCTATAACTGCCTGTCACGCGTTTGCAGTATTATTAAGGGGAGACAGACCGTTTGTTTCGTAATTCATTCCTTTATTTCTTAGTTTCCTCACTAGACCTCCATCAAGCTTAAAACAAAAATCCCTAGAACCCCCTTCAAGATGAATTTGTAAAATTTTCGATAGAAAAATGTCCCTGCCTAAGGCCGGTTTCCCTCAAAATTTCAGGCTCGCTATCGCTTGCCAGGAAAAAAATGATAACTAAATGGCACGAAAGGTCATACAATTGACAAAGAAATGGGGCGAAAGGTGTTAAAATCGCCAAACTAATGGGCCGAACGTCTTAAAGTCTCAAAACTAATGGGGATAAACATGAGGGAGAAGGGGGTCCAGAAAAACGGTCTGCCTCCCCTTAAATGGTAACATTACACGAGACAGTTCGAGGTAAGTGAGGGTTAAAGGAACCGACTCGTTGCCATGGGTTAGTGGACCTGGTACAGGTTTCCATTTATTAATGTTCTTATGTTTTTATGTTCTAAATAACTCGAAAGAAGTGGTGGCTGAATGGTTAAAATACTTGATTAGCACATATTTGTTCAACATTCTGATCCAGATATACTGTATATAGGAGTGATATACAGTAGTTGAGTTTATATATGTGCTACACTTAGATTTCAAAATATAATATATAGCCCAGTAACATGCCAAGCATCAGCCATACTGTTTCCATTATTCTAGTTATCCGATTGTATGACCCCCCCCCCCCCCCTAACACCACAACCAACTAAAGGTATAAAGGAAAATATCAGCATCTAGTCTAATATCTGTGAAAAGTTTACGGTATCAACGCCATCTATTGGTCTGTAATTAAACCTCTGGTAAATGCTACAGTTAGAAGTTACCAAAGACAAATATCTTTACCTTACCTACATTTTAATCTAAAACCAAATGCAATCTTGAATTGAGGGGAGGAGACCGTTTTTCTGGACCCCCTTCTCCCTAATGTTTAGCCCAACTAGTTTTGATATTATAAGACGTTCGACCCATTAGTTTGGCGATTTTAACACGTTTCGCCCCATTTCGTTTTCAATTTTAAGACCTTTCGTGCCATTTAGGTGTCGATTTTTGCCTGGCGAGCGATAGCGAGTCTGCAATTTTAAGCGGAACCGGCCTTCGGCCGGGAAAATTTTCTACCGAAAAATTTACAAATTTATCTTGAAGGGGGGTCTAGGGGGTGTTTTTCTAAGCTTGATGGAGGTCTATATATATATAAATACATCAATTAACCCTTTCACGCCAGATTAGCAAAAAGAAATAGAGTTCTCTCACTCTTATAATTACCTCTCCGAAAATTAGTTTTCTGTCCACAGCTAACTCAAAGACAACTGCAGAGGTTGAAGTAACTAAACTAAGGGTTTCTAAATACCCTTGATGGTAACAAAGGCTTTAAAGTATCCCCAATAGGCTCAAAAGCACGTCATAGGTCGGAGAGGGTTAATGGACCAAACAAACGGTCAGTCTCCCCTCAAGATATGGACACGACGGATAAGATGAACATAATATAAAAGCCATACACACTCTTACCGCTTATGGAGGCTTCTTTGAGGACTACGGAGTGGGTGAGAGGGCAACAGAAGAGTAGTAGCAGTAGTAGTGGTAGTAAAGGCAGGGTGATGGGCGGGCCTAGACGTCTCCCCGCCCATAACCCAGCACATGGTCTGGTCCGCACGCTCCCGCCCATTATGTAGCTTACACAGTCGCTCCTTTCTGTAATTGCAAAGTAAATGAAATCTTAATTACATATTATTATACCTTTTTCACTAGCTTAAGGGGGGATGGGCCGGTTTTCTGGACCACTTTCTCCCGCCTGTTTAGCCCCATTAGTTTTCAGATGTTAAGATGCTTGCCCCATTAGTTAGTCGATTTTAAGACCTTTCGCCCCTTTTCTTCGTCAATATTTAGACCTTTCGTGCTATTTAGGTGTCGATTTTTTCCCTGGCGAACGATAGTGAGCCTGTAACATTGGAAGAATCGGCCTTCGGCCGGCACATTTTTCTACCGAAAAATTTACAAATTAATCTAGAAGGGGGATCTAATGGATGTTTTTTTGTCAATTTGATGGAGGTCTAGGGAGGAAACTAGACAAATAATGAATACATGCAAAAATCGGCCAAAAAGTGAACCATCCCCCCTTAAACAGTATGATTACATGCCAGTGCTGAAAAGAAGGGTTAGTGATCTGGGGAAGTTCAATTTGGTCCCGCCGTGCATAAAGTTGAACCTTATGGCAAAAATAAATATATACATCATTATTTCCTAGATATCGTAATGCATAAGCCATTCAATCAACAAGACAGGTTTAGCTTGTAATATTACTTAAGGGGAGATATCCACTTGAGGGATTTTTTTCTGGACCCGTTTCTCCCTCATGTTTAGACCCATTGCTTTTGAGATTTTAAGACGTTCGCCCTAGTAGTTTTGACATTTTAAGACATTTTGCCCCATTTCTGTCAATTTTAAGACCTTTAGTGCCATTAAGGTGTCGATTTTTTCCTGGCGAGCGATAGCGAGCCTGTAATTTAAGAGCAACCGGCCTCCGGCCGGGACATTTTTCTACCGAAAAATGTACAAATTTATCTTGAAAGGGGGTCTAGGGGGTGTAATTTTAAGCTTGATGAAAACGTAGGGAACAAACTAAATACCTCCCCTTAATATTACCCATTGCACGTAGGGTTCAATCATTGGTTTGCACATATTATTGTGCATCATTCTTTAAGCATTATGCACCCCTTCAATTTTGCATCATGGACTTTTATGACACAGTGTGTGCTAAGTAAAGAAATGTCCTTATATACATTACCTTATATACATTATCATATATATTTCAGTTATGGTGGCTTTATCATTAGTTATGGTATCGAACATTTATAAACATAGTGATTGTTTTTAAATGTTTTAACTAATGTTTTTAAGTTTTATGTATAGCTGTGCAAGTATTCTAATACCTTTTGAATTGTTGCATGATTGTCAAGTATCTCCCTTTAATTTTTTCAAAAATATTTTGAAGATGCATTCAAATGAATTCAATATATTAGATGTTATGTGACGTAATTCAAGCAATATTGTTAATTAAAAGTATGGAGATTGACATGTTACCATTTTGGTTCTAGAAGGGATCTGCAATAATACTTCTACGCACTTTTTTTCCTTAATTGAAACTTATTAATCACTGAAATTTTCGAAAGGATTAAACCAAGTACGGACAATTTTAGCTCTGTTAGTGTTCCTGTCAATGCCAACATAATTTGTATTGTAAATACTAATGTACTGTATATAGCTTTATAATCATTAGTAACCAAGAAAATTAAATTTGTATTATTATACACGGTCTTGATAGCGTAATGGTTAATGCGCGGAATTTCGGTAAGAATATTCAGGGTTCGAATCCTTGGAATAGGCCTACCACATGTATTAATTTATTTCATTAATTAGGTTTATTTGTAAGTAACTTGGTGGGTTGGTGATAAAATTAATTAGTACATCACATCAATTAGTAGGAGAAGAAAGAATAAACAATCGAAGGTAGAAGGGAATGTACAGTCGGATGCCATAGTCCCTAGCCCACTCATAAATATTCGTGGACTTCATCTATTTCTAATTATGGAAGTATATCTCTGGAAACGAATTTATGAATAATATTTTCGACATATCAACTACAAAACTATATATACTATTTATTGATAAGCAAGTTCTAACCAAAAATCAATCCAGATAGTTATAATTGCATAAAGAAAAACATAGGGGGTCTACGAATTGTTATGAGTGGGCTAGAGACTATGGGATCCGACTGTACCTAAGGGAAGCTTGAAGAGACAAACATGAATCAATGTAATAACTAGTTAGGTGACTAGTAAGAGGTACTGTAAACCAAAATACACGCTATAAGAAAGACCCTCGACAGTGCACAAGAGGAGCGATACTTGGAAAGAAAGAACACACAAACTTCCCAACATAATTTCCTTTCTGAAGTCCCTCTTGCCTGCATAACTTTTTATAAATCATGACATATTTTTCTGTGTGAGTTTTGATACTGTAATATTGTAGATTGACTTTTCCATTTTCTATTAAGATATAATAAACTATACTAAACGCAATTGTTCTTGCTGCAAAGCAATGTAAAGTGAATGTTTTGGTTACACATGCAAAACTTTTATTCGACAGATTCTGATTACCATTGTATTTATATAAACATTACTATTGATAATAAATGTATTCTGATGACACATTTGGAATGAACATTAAAAGTGCTTCGTTCATATATATATATATATATATATATATATGACATCAGTAGGTGGCCGAGGGCACCGCAGTTTCCATAGCAAGAGGAAGAATAGGGATAGAGCTGCGCCATACGCCATGTTTATTAAACGAATGTTTGGCATCAACAAGATGCCATCCTGCATGTTATAAATACTAATCATAAAAAATATACAAAAAATGTATTATACTATAGGAAAGAAAATGGATCTAACTGAATACTTTCTTTCACTGGCAAGAATGTTAAGTGCGGGCGTACTGCCACCCTAATTTACACCAGGGTCCAGAGAATATAGGGTCAACTCACGGCTGAGAGAAAACGCGTCGTCTTGTGCGCATGACGTCAGTTTCACCACAGTGGAAACAGAGGCTAGGGGTCAGTGGGAGGTCGGTCAGTTCATTCACTTTGAGAACTCGATCACGAACATACGAGGTGAAGCAAATCGAGTGTTTATTTTGCTTGTGCGGGGTATAATAATTTAGTGGAAATGTGACTGCTAAGATATTTTAATTGTGTAGCGCACAATCATGCCAAACAATTGTTCAGTGTATGGTTGGTTTTCAACCCACAGGCATAAGGGACTTATTTCTTTTCACGGTTTTCCTAAAAACGAAGAGATACAAAAGAAGTGGGTCAACCTATGCAAAAGGCAAGATCATATAAATGTAAACAATGCAGTATTATGCAGTTTACATTTTGAACCTAGTGCGTTTGAGAGACATTTGAAATACGAACTACTGAACCTACCAGTACCAAAGACACTCGTAAGCCTGAAGGAAGGTTCACTCCCAACACTTCAGTTACCATACAACACAAGGTAAGGATTTTCAACAGTATGATACTATTCTTGAAGCACAGGGTAATATTCCATTTGTGTTATGTGCGTGTGTTTATGCATAGGAGAGTATTAAATTGGATATGGATTGTGTTGTTATGCATGCGCAAAATGTGTGTGTGTAGCCTATACTTGTTTTTACAGTTTCATTGACAAGCGGCACAATACTGTGGGATATAAATATTATATATATGTATATACCGGTATATATATATATATATATATATATATATATATATATATATATATATATATATTACCAAATGAAGACACCAAATAAAAATAAAAATATATATATATACTGTATAGGCTATTATATATATATATATATATAGTAGCCTATATATATATACATTTGTTATTGATTCACTTGCTAGTCATGAGAATATTACAAGCGTCTTCTGCTCCTATATTATTGAATAACTTATCTAACACGCAAATAATGGCCAAGTTGCCATTTCTCGCTCACGCTCTCTCTCTCTCATTACTTTGCGTTACCTGTCGCTCTGTTTCTAGAAATATTAGTAATTTTAAGCAAATTTCCAGATGGGGCTGTTTCGTGTGCCAGGAACATCAGAGTTGAAAGAAGAGGACACAAACGGCTTGTGCAAGATATTATGGATATAGCATCAGCACCGGAGATACCAAGGGAGCAGCCTGTAGAAGAGGGACCAGTTTTGGAAATAGAAGAATTACAACGCCAATTGGATGAATTGAAGAAGGAGCTCCGTGCAGAGAAGGCAAAGTGGGAGGAGGAGAAGACGGTGTTGCTCGCCCAGCTTAATAGCACATCTGTCACTGCAACAGCTGTTGCTAGGGAAGCACTTTCTCAATATTTTTCTTCTTCCCAAGTGGAGTTTCTGCTAACCGGAAAGCCTATACATTACTGGGCTGAAGACGATATTAGTCGGGCACTTACTCTGCACAGCTTAAGCCCGAAAGCCTATAGGTATTTGAGAGAAAAGTGCAAATTTCCTTTCCCATCTGTGTCCACGTTAAATCGCTGGGTATCAAAACTAAATGTCGAACCAGGGATATTGCACCCAGTTTTAGATTTGCTTCAATACAAAGCAGAGTCAATGAGTGAACGTGATCGCGTCTGTGGTATGTCGTTTGATGAGTGCAGTATTACAAGTGAGTGGGGTTATGATAAAGGAAGTGACACTATCTATGATCCTAAATAAAAAGTGCAGTGTGTTTTGGTAAGAGGACTGGTGAATCCATGGAAGCAACTCATCTATTATGAAGCCTAGCTGTGAGTTTTTCAAGAAATTAAAGATCATGGAAAAGATTTTCAAATGCTACCATGGAGAAAAATCCCTAAACTCTGGCAAAGGTGCTATAAGCTTAGTATCATCGGATATTGCCAAGTTTGATTCATTACCTCATGAAGTAATTACATACTTTGTCCGCTGTCGCACTTTCTTTAGAATTCGTGTGCTGAATAGAAATATTAATTCTTCCCGAAAAGTAGCAAATAAAATGTCTAGATTGATAAAGTAGCCACCCACCCCCCCCACATATAACAATGCACACTGAACCTATCTTAAAATATATAGCATAAAGGCAATGATGTTAAGTTACTATACACTAAACTATATATATTTATCAGATGTTGAGACAAATCCATTACATCACACACACACACACCGTTTGTAAAATGTGATTGTATGTATGTGTGTGTTTTATGTGTGTGTGCCCTCCTCCTACTTTATGTGTGTGTGCCCTCCTCCTACTTTATGTGTGTGTGCCCTCCTCCTACTTTATGTGTGTGTGCCCTCCTCCTACTTTATGTGTGTGTGCCCTCCTCCTACTTTATGTGTGTGTGCCCTCCTCCTACTTTATGTGTGTGTGCCCTCCTCCTACTTTATGTGTGTGTGCCCTCCTCCTACTTTATGTGTGTGTGCCCTCCTCCTACTTTATGTGTGTGTGCCCTCCTCCTACTTTATGTGTGTGTGCCCTCCTCCTACTTTTGTTTAACAGGATATAGGCGGAAAGGTATGACATTAGGGTTAATAATCAGCTTAACATTGACAAGCTAGAAATCACCCCCTCCCCCAAAAAAACAAAAACACACTTATACAGTATAAACACGTGTTTTGTAAAATGCAGTGTGTGTGTGTGTGTGTGTGTGTGTGTGTGTGTGTGTGTGTGTGTGTGTTCCCTCCTACTTCCCTTTAAGAGGAAATGGGCGGACATCAAAAAGACATTATAAGATGCCCTTCCTTAGGATTAAGAATAGTCCCTAAATCAGGTATCAACCCCGCCCACTCCCTCTTTCTCGCTCTCGCTCTCTCACTCTCACTCTCTCTCTCTCTCTCTCTCTCTCTCTCTCTCTCTCTCTCTCTCTCTCTCTCTCATATGAAATGAATTTAAACATTTTCCTGGTGTATACAGTATATGTTATTTATTGGTATGCTCGCTATTATCCATAATTTATTACCTCCTTTTTTTACACATTTAATTGTAAAATAAACTGAGCTTGATGTATTTTAATGTGTTTTTGTTTGTCCTGTAACATTAAATAAGACTATTTACACGCATAGTTCAATATATCACAAATAACAGATGTCTTATATGAGGGGTTCAGGCTGAGCGTGGTGAATGTGACGTCACTCACTCGCAGGTACCTGCGTGTGGATAGACCCTATATTCTCTGGACCCTGGTTTACACCAAGATACATAGACTAACAGGTATGTTCACTTTGGCCCAAATATTCGTCCCGCGCGCGCCAGACGTCACTAGGTGATTTTTCAGTAGGGTTCACCAGGTGAGGAGCGGTCAGTCCCGTCCCGACCTCTGGCCAGTTCAGGTCAAGGCTTGGGTCCCGGTCCAGTGAACCCACTCCAGCCATTAGACTTAGATCTCCATGCTGCCTCCAGATTTACTGACAACTTTTCAAATAGCTTACTTTGCTTTTTTTCCAATATGCCCTATTGTGCTATTGCTGGATGCAATTCCAATAATAGCAATATAAATGTCCCCCATCTACAGTTTCACCGCTTCCCCCCCAATAAAGAAATGCAGAAACAGTGGATTGCTCTTTGCAACCCCAAACAAAATATTAATGTCAAGACTGCACGGGTCTGCAGTTTGCATTTTAACCGTACATCATACAAGAGACACCTTATGTATGCATTATTAAATAAACCAGTCCCCAATCGTCTGTTTGTATTGATGGATGATATTCGTCTTAATAGATAATGAGTTAGACAGTTGCTAAATTTGTAAATTTTTCAATAGAAAAATTTCTCCGGCGAAGCCGGATTTCTTCATATATTGCTGGCTCGCTATCGCTCACAAGGAAAAGAACGACACCTAGATGGGGATATATGTCTTAAAACAGTAGGGTGAATGGGGCCGAATGGATACAAGCCAAAGAAAGAGAGAAATAAAAAAGGTGAGAAAAAAAGCAGAGTGAAGTAGATATTACATTAACCCTTTCAATATTAGGCACTATTCATGCTTTAAATTTGGTTAACGTTAGATTATTTTATACAGCTTAGAAAAGGAAATGTTCATGTTCAAGAGGTACATACTAAGTATCTGTGTAAGTTAATTAATTGTGTGAACACATGTGTATGCTGCTTCTCGATACTTTAAAACGAGCAGCTTCGGCCTGTTGCTGTTCACATTCCTTTGTATGAAGACACCCTTTATATCCTTCGGTAGTTATTTTGGTATTTGGACTGACATTTTGTTGTGAATGAGTTTCACAAGAAGAATTACAGTTGGTGGGTAATCTGGGTGCACAGGTTGGATTAACCTATGTCAAAATTGGGGGGATAAGATGCAACACAGCTCTCCTTCGGCAAAATGTTGCACTCTACTGAGTGTTCTTGCACACACACATACGTGTGATTCGAAAACTGTTGGCAAGGAACTTCTATACTAATTATCATCTAATTAATATAACACACTAATTTCACAATTTTTTTTTAATATAATGTACATAACAATATTACACTTAAATCTAAAAAAAAAAAAAAAAAAAAAAAAAAAAAAAAAAAAAAAAAAAAAAAAGAGAGAGAGCGCCTGTTGATCATATTAATAGGGGCACACATATATAGATTTTTTTTTTATTGGTAGAGGAAATAGGGCTGTCACCATTGCGCGTCCCGTATGTGTTTGAAATATATTAGTCGCATGTCGTGTTGAAAATTTGAGTTTGGACACTGGCATGAAATACTCCAATTAATATGCACACCCGTACTGTACAAATGTGCAATATTTACACACACACACACACACGTATAAATACTTGAAGATCCACACACAACCCTTTCAAAATCACACAAATATCACACACAATACACAACATATACACGTGCATATCCCGTCAACACTAACATATCACCTTCAACACACACCACGCATAACACACCTTCCTTATACTCTTCCATCATGCAACAAACGCACATCACATACACCACTAGCACCACACAATACACTCACACCATACATGCACCCCAAAAAACACGATCTTTGCTCATAAACCACTAAGCCTACCCGGTGTTGAACAAAAGGAAGATTATGTCGCTGTGTTCGTATTATTTGTATGGAGCTCCGGCCGTTGCGTAACAAAACAAACAAAAACATAGTTCGACATAATAGTCTAAGAACAGAGCTTGGCTTTTTTATAGTTCATTTATTTCATAAATTATATTTTAGTAAGCTTTGTTTCCACATACCGATTTTGATTAGTTATTTTGCCTTTATATTGTCTTTGTCAGAATTTTGGTTTGTTTAGTTTGCAAGTTTTACATTTTAATATTACTTCCCCTCCCTAAGCTCAAGGAGACGAAACAGGAAATATTAATCAGTAAAGTGAAACTCAAACCTTGTGAAATGATCAGTATAATTATTATGTTTTTTCCACCAACCAACTTCACATCTAAACTCAATTAATGAAATCAACAAATACATGTGGCACTCCAAGGACTTGAACCTAGGATACTCACATCGAAATTCCGCGCACTTATGCATTACGCTATCAAGACAATTAGTATTGTCTACAAAAAGTACTGTCTAATAGCTTACGGTCGTTTGGTCGTAGGTAAGTTGACCTATAGTTATTTCTTGAACACTCAGACTAGATTCACCGTTTGGGTATAATTGATTCGAAAAACTAAAAGGTTAATGAGTGAATGGAGTTGATCAATAAACCTTTTTCCTGTTACTTAAGGGGAGATGGTTCACTTTTTGGGCGATTTTTGCATGTATTTATTATTTATTTCTATTTTCCTCCCTAGACCTCAATCAAATTAAAAAAAAAAAACATTAGATCCACCTTCCACATTAATTTGTACATTTTTCGGTAGAAAAATGTCCAGACTGAAGGCCGGTTCTTCCAACATTACAGGTTGACTATCGTTCGCCAGGGAAAAAATCGACACCTAAATAGCACGAAAGGTCTATATATTGACGAATAAATTGGGCGAAAGGTCTTTAAATCGACTAACTAATGGGGCAAACATCTTAACATCTGAAAACTAACTGTATCCCCCGCGACCAGGAACATTTTTGACAGAGACCTCATTTGCAGGCAGAGGGAATAGCTGGCCTGGCCCCTGAGCCAGGCAAGATGAGTGCAGATAGCTTGACCATGTGTGTGTGTGTGTGTGTGTGTGTGTCTGCGTATGTGCGTGTGTGTGTGTGTGTACAGTATGTATGTGTGTGTACGCGCTTCAATATATGTGCAGATTAATAATTTATGTAATAATCAAAGTCAAAGTCAAATAGTGTTATTAGCCATAATAAACATACGAAATAATACAACGTAAAATAAATAATTTAATACAGGGCTGAGCCCATTAAATTAGGACACTTTTGACGGGCTCCAAAAATATCATATACTTAAATTATAGCAGTATAATTAGATACATACACGTAGTGATTAATTATATGACAAAAGTATTGTAAGGATGTTATTACATTTAATAGTTATCAATAATAAACTTTTTAATTATTATTTTAAATCCAATCTTATTAGTGGCTGACCTAATTTCAATCGGGATGTTATTCCAATTAATACAACCTTGGTATGAAATAAATCTTTTGTCTAAATCTGTTTTGGGTTTAGGAGGTCTCAAAAGAGACTTATTTCTGGTATTTACGTTGTGTACACTGCTTGCTGAATTAACGGAGACACCGGTGGTTAATTCTGAGTTAATATTATTGTAGACATATTTCAATGATTCCATTTTATATATATCCACAATGTTTAGTATTCGAAGATCCTTGAATATAGGATTTGTGTGTGCAAGGAAATTAGCATTATCCAATAGCCTTACTATTCTCTTTTGGATGAGAATTAGAGGTTGTAGTATGGTCTTTTGGGCTGAACCCCAAACTATGTTGCAATATTGCAGATAAGGATACAGTAGACTATAGTAAATTGTTACAAGAGCTTCCTTAGTCAAATTATGTTTAATTTTATATAATATCCCTATTGTTTTTAAAAGTTTACTCTGAATATACTTAATGTGAGTTTTCCATGTAATTATATTATCAATGAAGATACACAAACACTTAGTAGTAAAGACTCTCTCAATTGAAGTATCACCAATTCGTAATGTTACATAAATATTTATGGCTTTTCCCCAGCAAAAATAATAAAGTGAGTCTTGTCTATGTTGAGCGATAACCTATTAGCCAACAACCAATCATAGATGCATTTTAACTCTCTATTAACTATATCTGATACAGTTTGTAAATTTGATCCAGAATAGAAAACATTGGTGTCATCGGCGAATAAAATAAAGTTCATTATAAGAGAAGATTGTACCAGATCATTAATATATAGTAAGAATAAGAGGGGTCCTAGTGTGGATCCCTGAAGAACACCTGCTGTAACTGTTTCATTGGTTGAGCACAAATAATTTATTTCAGTATATTGTTGTCTGTTAGTTTGAGAACCATTTTTGCGAGAACAAAAATTTGCCCCATAATGATCAAGTTTTCCAAGTAAAATTTTATGATCAATGGTATCGAAAGCTTTACGTAAATCCAAAAAAAAAACTATTGTGTAATGAGCTTTGTTTGATGCAAGAAGGATATTATTCTCAACATTTCAATTATGACTGATTGTGGCGATAATATTTTGCGGAAACCAAATTGTTAATCAACTGAGATATTGTGATTTGTGGGAAAATTAAACAGTCTATCTTATACAAGCCGCTCAATTATCTTAATGAGGACCGACAAGATGGAAATATGACGATAATTGGAAACCTGAAGCCGATCACCTCCTTTAAATATGGGTACAATCTTCGCTACTTTGAGTCGGTCAGGAAAGCAACCTTTTTGAAAGGATAAATTGATTAAATCAGATAATATAGGTGCACCCATCTTATCTACCATTTTAATAGCTTTAGCATGGATACCATCACACCCCGGACTGGAATCTTTGAGATCCACAGCACTTATTTCAGTAGGAGTAGTGAGACTTAATTCGAATCTGGGTATTCACCAGTTAGATAGTGCATTGGCGATACAGGGCTATTGGGTAATGCTTCTGCTAATAAATTCCCTATTGAAGTAAAATAAGAGTTAAAGTGACTACAAATTAGAGTGGGATTCGATACTTTGCAGTTGGTAATTTCCATTTGATCGATATTGGTTCTATTTGGTTTGACTTGTAAGAAGTCATTTATTACTCTCCAAGTTTTCTTACTGTCACCAGCTACTAAATTTAATTTTGATTTAAAATATTCCTTTTTAGCAGACGCTACTTTGTTGTTAACCATATTTCTGAGTCTACGATAATCCTCTCCAAAAGTGATTGGTCTCCTGACAAACTTTCTATACATTTTATGTTTTTCCTTTATGAGTTGAGCGATATCATTTGTTATCCAGGGTTTAGTTAAGTGTTTGCTGGACACTTCAATAGTTTTCCATGGAATATTTTCTTCTAAGAATTCTGTCAACTTTGTTATAAAACATTCAAACGATACATTTACATCATCCGTATGACTAACAGAAAACCCTTGAAAAAACTGTCCCATGGTTTCATTTAATTGATGAACATCGAGTGATTTGTAATCTCAGAATCTAATAATAGAGTTCGTTCGTCTTTCACATACCGGTACCAAATGTGTACAAGTGATAAAGGGGACAAAGTGGTCGGACACATCAGTAATTAAAATACCATTATTTGTTTTTATATGAAAGTCATTAGACCAAAAATGGTCAATTATGGAAGCACAATCTCTACCGACTCTGGTGGGTTTATTAATGCATGAATAAAAACCATGCTCGAACAGTGCGCTGACGTAATCCTTAACCCCTTTACTATGTTCGAACTTCAACAAATCAATATTGAAGTCTCCCAATATATAACAACTTGTGTTCAGTGACCTTATTTCATCCAATATTTCATTAAGGACATCACTACACATTAAAAAATTTGAATTTGCTCTTCTATAAACAATACCAATAATATAATTGTTTTTATTTAAATTGCATTCAGTAAACTATGTTAGACCCACTCTTCATAATGAAGAATATGTGCTATTCAGATATTAAATATATTTTCTTAACTATTTCCATTAGCAATTCGTTAAGGTTTTCCCCTGGTTGCCTGTTCATTTTAAATTTACTCCTTCATGTATCCAAGCATCACATCATGTTTATGCTTTTAAGTTGTCCATCAATATCCATAAGGTCTCAGTTCATATACTCAACATCTTACTTCAACATTGAAACATTCAAAGACCTATCTGCAGTAGCTCAATAATGAGAGAGAGAGAGAGAGAGAGAGAGAGAGAGAGAGAGAATATATATATTAAATAGTCGACACTCAACGTCCCCAATGTGCAGAAAAAGCTACCAATCCTCACCAACATAAAGAGACAATTTAAGTTTCCTCGTTTAGAGATCAGAATATATTAAGGAAGCCCACCTCGCTTTTTCTCTTTCTCTCCCTCTCTCTTTGCCTTGTATCCATTTGGCCCCATTCAGCCTACTATTTTAAGACGCTTACCCCCATCCAGGTGTCAATATTTTCCTGGCGAGCGGTAGTGAGCCATCATATATATAAAATTGTTTTGACAGTATGCTAAGTTTGTACATTTTTCTATCGAAAAATGTCTCCGGCGATGCCGGATTTCTCCATACAATGCTGGCTCACTATCGCTCGCCAGAAATAAATCGACACCTGGATGGGGATAAACGTCTTAAAACAGTTGGCTGAATGGGGCCGAATGGATACAAGCCACAGAAAGAGAAAATGAGAGTAAGATAAACAAAAAAGCCGGTGACCCCCCTTAACACGATTGGTTGCAACGTGTGTTTGAAAGGCGAGAACATAATTATGATTAGGTCAAAACTCGTTATGTGTTATATTGGACTGGAAGGGAAATTAGATACAGTTCAAATAAGAGCATACATCGCGACGCACCTATTTAGATTAGTATTGAGCGTAAACGAAACAATAAAATGCATTATGTGTATGGGCCAGATGCTTCAGAACTTTGCTTTAAAGGTTCAATGATTCTATTTACTTTAAGCTCATGCATATATATATATATATATATATATATACACACACTTCGAGATCGCCTACAGAAAGCTGATGTGAGATCACACATAGAGAGAGAGAGAGAGAGAGAGAGAGAGAGAGAGAGAGAGAGAGAGAGAGAGAGAGAGAGAGAGAGAGAGTTAATTATATTAAACTATACTTAAATATTTATTATGATCATACTGTCATTACTTTCATACATAACATCCTGGAATTAATACAAATGCATGTGAATGTGTATGGACAGAGAGGGAGAGGTGGACCGAGTGAGAGGTGGAAGGATGGAGTTAAGAAGTATATGCGTGAAAGCGGTGCTGGATGGAAGGAGGGACGTCGACTGATTCGGGACAGAGGTGCATGGGAGCGTTTTGTTCGTGGTCAACCCTTCGGGGATCCCGGCGTCCGGCAATAAATAGATAGAACGATGTGCCAACCTTCCATGTTGTGTCTGCCTGACAAAATGTGATTCTCTGTAGTATCGTATTGGAGTTCATAAAAAAAAAAAAATCTTCTTTTTTTAATATTTAGTGAGCTCAGCCTTTATTTATTTTTTATCCTAGGAAGTATAATATAATAATCTCTCTCTCTCAAAGTTATAGGGATAACTCAACAATATTTTCGTGAACTCGGGAAAACAAAAAGTTATAAATTACTTTGGGAATTCAATTAGTCAAATAGGGTTGAGAGAACATCACACTTATATAAGGTGACCTCGAATGTCATATGCTGCAGCACATATACATTTTCCAGCTTAACCTCATGAGGATCATGACGCATTTGGACAGGTAATTATGGCTATGATTAGACTATTAATAAGGCTTAGTAAGGATCTCTGGGAATTATATGGGTAAAGACTATCTTAATTTAGCCTCAGACTTCCAAATAGCCTTCCTAATATGAATATAACCATTTGATAGTAGCTAGAAATCAGACAATAAATGCATCATAGTATCTTTTAAGGGTTAAGGAGTGATCCCAAGATTCTTAGGGGGCAAACTTTTGATAATCATACATGTTCTAACAACAAAATGTTGCTAAAACCTTTAGGGACCACCTGCGTACCCATACCAAGTCTTATCTCCATTTTATCAAGTTTTGATTTTATGTTCCAACTTTACCTTTGGACATAGGCATACAACGGTGACCGGTCAACTCAACCAGTAGACCATTTCAACCAGTAGCTCTCAACCAGTACCAAATCAACCATTACGGTTAGGTTAGGTTAGGTTAAGTTAGGCTAGGTTAGTACTATATTTTGGCACTGGTTTGGTTGGTCTTGGTTGAATTGGCACTGGTTGAGAGCTACTGGTTGAAATGGTCTACTGAATAAAACACCTATTAATCTAACTCCTGGATTCTTACTTAAGGGGGTAGTACTCGCTTTTGTCTGGACCCCCTTCTCCCTCATGTTTAGCATTTTAGTTTTGAGGTTTTAAGACGTTCGTTCCGTTAGTTTGGAGATTTTGAGACCTTTCGCTTCATTTTGTTGTCAATATTAAGACCTTTCGTGCCCTTTAGGTGTCGATTTTTTTCCTGGCTAGCGAAAGCAAGCCTATATGAATAGGAATCGGTCTTCGTCCGGGAAACGTTTTTACCGAAAAATGTACAAATTTATCTTGAAAGGGGGTCTAGCTAGGGGGTGTTTTTGTAAGCTTGATGGAGGTTTTGCGAGGAAACTAAAACATTAATTAATAAATCTATATAAAGACCAAAAACCAAGCACTACCCCCTTAATGGGATCAGGCGGCATGTTGTCAGAGCTTCGAAGTTCATACACTGTGTTGATGCGAGATTTTTGGCAAGAATTTCTATTGCTTCCACAGGTCACTCACAGCTGGGGGCAGGGGGCTAGAAATCCTCCTCCCCTTGTCAAATTATCCTACTCATCGAGACAGAGAAAAGGGCGAGGGAACGCGAAAGTGGTCCCGGACCCTGAGAATTATAACCCTTAAATGTAGTTTCTTTTCGGGCTCTGTCTAGAGTCGGCCACCCCCAGCAATGGGGTATGTTCCTGAGTATATACTGGGTCTTCTCCTGGACGACCTAGATGTGTGTGAATAGATAGCTAGTTAGATAGATAGTTAGTTAATTCTTTATTTCATAAAAGGTTACATGGTAACATTTTACATAATAATAATATACAGTGGATACAATTGCATCCTACTGCAAGGTGGGTTAATCATTTTGAACATACTGTATCCGTGACTTAATGGCATCTATGTCATTTTCCATCATGCTTTCAATGTTATACTCTGAAAGTAGCACAGACTTGGTTTCGTTAGCCACGAACAGATCCTCAGACACATTTACCAGGCATTTTCTTATATATTTGCAGGGATTACCGATTATTTTATAACTAAACCTGATTCTTTGCCACTTTATAAAATTATTAAACGTCATTAGTCCTGCAAGGTGACATGCCTTATGGTTGCTCTCCCAGTATCTTAGCTTCATAATTTATTTATTGCTTTAACTCTGGAATAATTTACTAAATACATTACAGCTAACGCTAGAAACTTTTCGCAAAAGGCAATTGAATTCGTTATAAAACTTATTCCTGCATCTTATTATGTCTGTCCTTATTTTAATTGCAATCTATCACAAAGCCAAGATATCTACATTCTTGTACAACTTCTAACTTCCATATAAATATAAAATCGGATACTTGACATTATCGTTTTTTGTATTTAAAATACATACAGATGGACTTACTTGGATTAATTTCAATATCAATTGCCTTTGCTTCATTGTCAATAGATATATAGATAGATAGATAGATAGATCAATAGATAGATCAATAGATAGATAAATATATAGATAGATAGATATAGATAGGCCTATAGATTGATATAGATTTTTTTTTTTTTTGTAATATTGTTGTGTTGTCCGTTTGGCCTCTGTCTCGAGTCGGCCACCCCCAGCTATGGGGTATGTGCCTGAGTATTGCACATACATACATACATACATACATACATACATACAATTATTAGACTTAACTATACAATATCACAGAACAAAGCTTTGACAAATTCACATGCTTTTACATCAATATTAAGCTCAAAACTGTCACCAATGACCATTTTTAAACCATTTAAAGTGCATGGAACTATTTCACTTGTAATACTGTTTCAATTGCACTCTATATTACAATAATTAGCTACAATTGCCCATACTTCATTTGTAAATATTCTACAAAATGTAAACTACATAATTATGAACTGCCCAAAGTAATATAATACCTAGTATGCAATGCGTTGCTGTACGGTTATAACTAAGTGGACAATTTATTTGTTAGGACAATGTGTATTAAGGGGACAGTGGCTGTTTGTTTGGTCTAATAATTCATGTATTCATATATTTTTTTAGTTTCCTCCCTAGACCTCCATCAAGCTTAGAAAAACACTCCCTAGAGTCCTAGACCATCCTTCAAGATAGATGTGTAAATTTTTCGGTAGAAAAAAATTCCCGGCCAAAGGCCGATCCCTCCTAAAATTACAGGTTCGCTATCGCTCGTCAGGAAAAAATCGACACCTAAATGGCACGAAGGGTCCTAATATTGACAAAGAAATGGGGTGAAAGGTCATAAAATCCCCAAACTAATGGAACCAACGTCTTAAAATCTCAAAACTATTGGGGGCTAAACATTAGGGAGAAGGGGACCAGAAAAACGGTCCGTCTCCCCTTAATCTCCCCGTCACTGGGAAGCCTGATGATATAAATGAAATACTATGTGCCTACTCATCTAGCTAGGGCTTACTTTCTCATCAACTCAGGTGAAAAAATAAAAACAAAACTTGATTGCTGAACTTGATTTAGTATCATGGTTAAATGAGTAAAAACGTGCCCATGCTAATGTAGAAGACACAAATATTCTTGGTCAAATATATATTGGTATATTAAAAGATACATCAAAGAACTTGTAGATGTTAGTGATTTTGGCTCGAATGTCCCTTGATTTTGGCCCTGTCACTCTTTCAACTCTGGGAGAGGCACTCGCTACAGACAGTCCTGCCTTTTGTATCCCTCACTCGCATAGCAAAAAAAAAGGCAGTTCCATAAATATAATTCAGATTTGGTTTGTCATAGAAAATGATACTTTCATTATTAAAGAACAACAAAACATGATTACACACAAGACAATGTAATATACCCTCTTGCTCCAACCTACCTGTATATCGCCTCTCGCCTCATATATCCCATCTTCACCGTCCTATTATCTCCTGCCGTACCCTACCAATATTGAACATCACGCTAAATTGATGCTTCTTCACAACAACAAGTCCCTTTCAATATTGCACCCTTTCTTGCTCCACTTCAAGTCAGTTTCGATATTGCTTAGTGTTAGCGACTGTACATGTGACCCCTTCCATACCGGCGACGTCTTTTTAATTGAATTCTTGCTATATTTATACGATTTTGTACAGTTTAAAAAGGATCTAAGGTTGTAAAAGGGGATAAGTGAGATAGTTCTAAGCCTGTTAATTGCTGAAGGCCCTTTTGAAACTGAATAACATCGTCTAATAGTAGCCGGAATAAATCTAAAAGGATGTAGCTGGTACAGAAGGGTTTAAGGTGAAGTGTTTAGTTTGTTCCCTAGACCTCCATCAAGCTTAAGGGGATATAGGCCGTTTTTTTGGTCTATTAATTCAATTATTCCTTTATTTCTTAGTTTCCTCGCTAGACCTCCATCAAGCTTAGCCCCATTAGTTTTGATATTCTCAGACATTCGCCCTATTAGTTCGACGATTATAAGACCTTTCGTCCCATTTCTTTATCGATATGAAGACCTTTCGTGCCATTTAAGTGCCGATTTTTTCCTGGCGAGCGATTGCGAGCCTGTAATTTTAAGAGGAACCGGCCTTCGGCCGGGGCATTGTTCTATCGAAATATTTACAAATGTATATTGAAGGGAAGTCTAGGGGGTGTGTTTGTAAGCTTGATGGAGGTCTAGGGAGGAAACTAAACAAATATATGAATAAATGAATTAATAGACCAAACAAACGGCCAGTCTCCTCTTAACTAATATCCATGATGCCATATACAGGAAGTCCCTTTGTGTTGGTTAGAATAAGGGGGGATGGTTCACTTTTGGGGCTATTTTTGCATGTATTCATTATTTTGGTAGTTTCCTCCCCAGACCTCCATCAAACTTAAACAAAACATCCATTAGATCCCCCTTCTAGATTAATTGGTATATTTTTCGGAAGAAAAATGTAACGGCCGAAGGCTGGTTCTTCCAAAATTAAAGGCTCACTATCGTTCGCCAGGTGAAAAAATCGACATCTAAATAGCACGAAAGGTCTTTATATTGACAAGGAAATGGGGCGAAAGGTCTTAAAATCGACAAACTAATGGGGAAACATCTTAAAATCTGAGAAGTAATGAGGCTATAAACATGAGGAAGAAAAGTGACCAGAAAAACGACCCATGTCTCCTTAAAATGTCACGTTGTCACCAGGATCCACAAGAACAACCAATCTACATTAAGTCAGCCTACTGTTTTAAGACGTTTACCCCCATCCAGGTGTCAATATTTTCCTGGCGAGTGGTAGTGAGCCAGCCTACAGTATATATATTTTTGTTTTGACAGCAAGCTAAATTTGTACATTTTTTCGATGTGTTTCACATTTTGGGCGATGTTGCATGTATTCATTATTTTTATAGTTTCCTCCCTAGACCTCCATCAAATAAAAAAAAAAAATCCATTAGATCCCCCTTCTAGAATAATTTGTACATTTTTCGGTAGAAAATTGTCCCGGCCGAAGGCCGGTTCTTCCAACATTACAGGCTCACTATCGTTCACCAGGGAAAAAATCGACACCTAAATAGCACGAAACGTCTAAATATTGACGATGAAATGGGGTGAAAGGTCTTAAAATCGCCAAACTAATGGGCCGAACGTCATAAAATCTGAAAACTAATGGGGCTAAGCAAGAGAAAGAAGAGGGACCAGAAAAACGGCCAATGTCCCCTTAACCCTTTCACGTCCTTGACGCAATTTTGAGCCTATTAGGGATACTTTAAAGCCTTTGTTACCATCAGTTTTTTTTTGTATAAACCTTTAGTTTAGTTACTTCAACCTCTGCAGTTGTCTTTGAGTTAGCTGTGGGCAGAAAACTAATTTTGGAGAGGTAATTATAAGAGTGAGAGAAATCTATTTCTTATTGCTAATTTGGCAACCTTTGCATCATAAAAACGTGAAAGGGTTAATGGGATCTCTACCTTCCACACACTCGGACAGAAAAGTGAAAGTTTGAGTGAGTGATAGACATACAGGGAAAAAGTAGAGCTCTAAACACGACAACCAATCTACAAATGGGATCTCTACCCTCTCTTTGACCTCTTTCATAATTTCACTGTCACCGCTTCCTCCCATTCCCCATCCTTTTCCTCCTCTTTACTCTCCTCCTATCACTTAATTTTCCATCCTCCTCCCTCTTCTATATATCCACCCTTGCTAACGGAAGAGGAAGCTTGTCGATTTCTTCCTGGCGAGCGATTGCGAGCCAGCATTGTATGGAGAAATCCGGCTTTGCCGGAGACATTTTCTACAGAAAAATGTAAAGATTTAGCTTGCTGTCAAAACAAAAATATATATATGCTGGCTCGCTACCGCTCGCCAGGAAAATATTGACACTTGGATGGGGGAAACTTCTTAAAATAGTAGGCTGAATTAGCTTGGGTGCAGATAATATAACAAAAAACACCTAACAGAATCGTGCACATTTTATATATTTTGAATGGAGATCCTAGGTAGCTTTACCCACATTCACATTACTCCTTACTTATGTGCGTTGTGTTTATTCCCGGACACGACTGTATATTTGCATTCCAATAATTATGCATTTAATAAATGGAGAATGCCTTTAGGCACATATATTATATTTTGTTTTTCCTTCCTCCAGGTTAGGTTAGGTTAAGGGGGGTAACCGTTTTTGTTTTGTTTATCTTTCTCTCCTTTTCTCTCTTTCCCTGGCTTATATCCATTCGGCCCCATTCAGCCAACTGTTTTAAGGGGACAGGCCGCTTTTTACTCCTGAAGGTGTCAGTGAATTTTGTCTGAGTTCCATTATATTTGGAACACTTATAGGGGACCTAAAAAGAGAGAGATTCCTGTAATCTTAATTCTCTAGGGCAATTAGTTTTTGAGTTAGGTAAGAATTAGTGTGTAAATGTATGACTTATTAAAAATCAAAGGCATATACAAATTTTGTTGTATGATTGTTTTATTGTATTGAGGGTTGAACTTCAAATGAACATTTAAAATTTTTCTATTTTGCATCTAATCGTGGAATGAGGGCGTTTACAATTAGGTACAAATTAGCTGACATTTGTCAAATGGGAAAAAAATAAAAAAATGGGAAATGTTGAGTTGTAGGGAATTTTATGCCCTTTCCAATGACACCAGAATCATTGTTGTAGCATGTTTGGTTACTTCATGGTTGCGCCAACTAGCGTGCTATCTTACGTGAGGTAATAAGCCAGGAGACGGCTGGCAACCGGGCCGGCCAGCCGCACCCTACCTCACTCGCCGCTCAAAGCACACTGCTAATCGTCTGCTATACCCGAGCTGTTACTAGGGTAGGAATAGCAGATACTGCCAGGAAAAATATCTTCGAAGGTAATATTTACACACAAAATGCATGGTTTGACTAGTTTTTGTTTACATGTATGAAAACCATAATGCATTTCCTACGACGCTACACGACCCGCGACCCACGAAAGTTTGAAACAAGCACAGAAATAAAATACTTCCAGACTGAATATCGCCTCAGGACTTTCACTGATGACAGAGGGATGGGTGATGATGCCATATATCGGGTTGCGAAATATTGCCTTTCTGAGCACTTTCATGAGTGAAAAGCGGCCGGTCCCCAACGTTTATCCCTATCCAGGTGTCGATATCTTCCTGGCGAGCGATAGCGAGCCAGCATTGTATGAAAAAATCCGGCTTCGCCGGATAAATTTTTCTACCGAAAAATGTAAAAATTTAGCTTGCTGTCAAAATAAAAATATATATATGCTGGCTCGCTACCGCTTGCCAGGAAAATATTGACACCTGGATGGGGGAAAACGTCTTAAAATAGTAGGCTGAATGGGGCTGAATGGGGCCGAATGGATACAAGCCAAAGAGAGAGGGCGAGAAAGAGAAAAACACGAGGTGGGCTCCCTTAAGTCCGCTTAGGCTAGGTGAACTATCATCTGCCATGCCATATATAGGAAGTACCCATATATAGGTTCCAACAAACCTTTTGGTACCAGATTCAATAACAGCATCACAAAACAAGGCAACCGATCTACTAATGGGATACCTATAGTTCCATGTCATCTCAACCAGTAGACCATTTCAACCAGTAGCTCTCAACCAGTGCCAAATTAACCCAGACCAACCAAACCCGTGCCAAAATATAGTACTAACCTAACCTAACCTAACCGTATTGGTTGATTTGGTACTGGTTGAGAGCTACTGGTTGAAATGTTCTACTGGTTGAGTTGACCGGTCACCCAATATTTTATCCTTGATTCCTCTACACACTTGGACAGACAAGTGAGTGAGTGACAGAGAAAAAAAAAAAAAAAAAAAAAAAAAAACAGACAGCCATAACATAGGGTATTGGTACGATTATGTAAAGCTGTAATGGTGTACACTATACAATTATGAATATTAATATGAGTTATTAAAAACAAAAAAAATACAAAATTACGTGTCTATTAAAACAAATAATGTCACCGTTGAGTATGGTGAACATATTATTAATACTATGCAATTGGAATGTTGGTAGCCATTATTAAGAAAGTACTACACCTATTAATTATTATTCTTAGCGCGTGTATATTTGCTATAACAAAAATAGGAAAAGTGGGGATTGGGCCTGAGTAAATAGACAGGTAGATAGAAATTCAACTGTACATCAGATCTCCATACTATTACATATTAAAATACAAACACTAATCCGCATATATAAACATAAACTAAATATACAAACAAGATTAATCGAAGGCGCCCAAACCTAACAAACAATCCTCTCTGAAGTGTGGTTGTTTGGAAAAGCTTCATGGGTGTTCAATACTTCTACTAGAGTTGTACTTAAAGGTGTTCGGCAACAGACCAGGGAATATCAATATCCCCCCCGCCCTGGCACCATCATCTATTAAAGGGGGGTCACTTGCTTTTTTCTCTTTCTCTCCTTTTCTTTCTTTCTCTGGCTTGTATCCATTCGGCCAACTGTGTTAAGACGTTTATCCCCATCCAGGTGTCGATTTCTTCCTGGCGAGCAATAGCGAGTCAGCATTGTATGGAGAAATCCGGCTTCGCCGGACAAATTTTTCTATCGAAAAATGTACAAATTTAGCTTGCTGTCAAAACAAAAAATATATATGCTGGCTCGCTCCCGCTCGCCAGGAAAATAATTACTCCTGGATGGGGGTAAGCATCTTCAAACAGTAGGCTGAATAGGACCGAATGGATACAAGCCAAACAGAGAGGGCGAGACAGAGAAAAACGCGAGGTGGGCTCCCTTAAAAGCCTCATTTGTCCTGCCTTTCCCCCTTGTCATTCCTCTTTCAACTTTTCTCTTGACCTTTTTTTTTTATTTTTATATTGTTTAGGGAGGGGGGAGGAAGGTGTTAGTGGTGGGGGGGGGGGGGGGAGAGAGAGAGACGGGGAGAGAGGGAAGGACGGGGGGGGGGGGGGGGGGGGGAGAGGGAGGAAGGTATGACATGAGGAGGAGGCGAAAGGTAGTAGGCTGACCACTTTACAATTATCTTTCTCTCCACTCCGGTCTAGTATGTCCATATATATACAGTATAGTAGCTTCCACGGTTTTTCAATAATTCCAGTAGTGACCTACATATCTATAAGGCAATTTACCATCAGCTGGGGAAAAAAACAGACTATAACTGCTGATTCAAAGGAACGCTTGTTTTATCGGCAATATTAAGCCAGTATCGCACTAGAGCAGTGGTTCTTAACCTTTTTAGCACCGCGCCCCCCTTTGGTCAGGACTGTATTCATGATGCCCCCCACCCCCCCACCCCACACCCCACGCCTCTGATGCATAGATAACAATATATGTTTTGTATCCATTCCATATGGATGCTTAAGACGCAAGATACTGTACAAAGGGGGAGAAATTAACCAATCTGCATGCAAGGATTAAAACTGGTTAATGGTTTTATGTCAACACTACATGTGGTTGCTCGGAATGACGGTTGTGTATTTTTACTATCAAAGTTTCTTATTTATATATATCTTTGCGATTACCCTGTATGCATTTGAATGGCCCAGCCCTATTTTGAACTTTGATTACCCCACGACCCCCCTAGCATTGTCAAACGTCCCCCTAGGGGGGCGACCCCCCCCCCCCCCCCGGTTAAGAAACGCTGCACTAGAACATTTACTATATAGTCAACATTCGATGATCAACATTTTTCTGGCAACATTTCTGGAATATTTTGCACTGGTATCGAACACTAGACTGGTGATAGATCAATTTAGGTGACCCAAATGTTTTTAATAATTACCTCATAAGCTGCCAGACCAGTGATGAGTATATATGTTGAGGGAAAAAGCGTTCGTGTGACCCCGGCTTTTGTCTGTCAATAATTTCGAGGTTAATACGTATTGTACACGTATCGGCAACCACACTGAATGTAGATTATTATAGTTAAGATAATGATTTATAATTTATTTTCTTTAACCCATACAGTACCAGTGACGTCCCTTTCTTTATATTGTGGCAACTATTGGACGATTTTGTTCGGATTAGGCAGGACCTCTAGCAGTGATAAGGCTTCAAACTATCTCAACCAACCCTTTTGACAACCGCATATCCTTCCTAAGCTGAATTACGTCGTCTAGGCATGGGTGGAATAACAGATAATACACGTCGTTGGTACTGAAAGGGTTAAGCTAGAAACTAAAGTTGCCACAAACAGGTTCCAAATATAGCGTTCGTGAGACTCCGCCTTAAGGGGAGATGAACTATATTTTCTAGACACCCTTCTCCCTCATGTTTAACCCCATTAGTTTTCAGATGTTATGATGTTTGGCCCATTAGTATGGCAATTTTAATACCTTTCGCCCTTTAGTTTGGCAATTTTAATACGTTTCGCCTCATTTTGTTGTACATCGAGACCTTTCGTGCCCTTTAGGTATAGATTTTGTTCCTGGCGAGCGATAGCGAGCTTGTTTTTTTAAGAGCAACCGGCCTTCGGCCGGAACATTTTTCGGTAGAAAAATGTACAAATGTATCTTGAAGGTGGTTCTTGGGGGTGTTTTTCTAAGCTTGATGAAGGTCTAGCGAGGAAAATAAAAAATAAATGAATACATGCATTGATAGACCAAACAAACGTCCACTAGCCCCTTAACGAAGACACTCTATATTCGACCTCCGACATTACCAACAACAACAGCACTACATGTATACGAGGTATCAGGTGTATACGAGGTACCAGGTGTATACGAGGTATCAGGTGTTATGAACTAGTAGCGAGCTTAATGAAGGGGGGAGGGGCGTATTGATTTGCTCATTTATGTATATTTGTATTATTTTGTGTTTAGTTTCCTCCCTAGATCTCCATCAAACTTAAACAAAAACACCCCAAGACCCTTTTCCGAGATAAATTTGTAAATTTTTCTATATAAAAATGTCCCGGCCAAAGGCCGATTCCTCTTAACTTACAAGCTCGCTATCGCTCTCCAGGAAAATATCGACACCTAAATGGTCACAAAAAGTCTTAATAGTGGCAATGAAATGGGGCGAAACATCATAAAATCGCCAAACTAATGGGCCGACAGTCTTAAAATCTGAAAATTCACGGGGTTAAACATTAGGAAGAAAAGGAATCAGGAGAACGAGCCGTCTCCACTTAATAATAATAATCGCTGCAACAGAGCTACACGTATAAGAGGCACATCCGGTGTTACGTGAACCAGTAGCGAGCTGAAGGGGGTAGTAGTAGTATACTCCCTTTTATGGACCCCCTTCTCCCTCATGTTTAGCATATTTGTTTTGAGGGTTTAAGACGTTCGTTTCGTTAGTTTGGCAATTTTGAGACCTTTCGCCTCATTTTGTAGTCAATATTAAGACCTTTCGTGCCCTTTAGGAGTCATTTTCTTTCCCTGGCGAGCGATAGCCAGCCTCTAATTTTAGAAGGTACATTTTTCTACCGAAAAATGTACAAATTTGTCTTGAAAGGGGGTCTAGGGGGCGTTTTTCTAAGTTTGAAGGAAGTCTAGCGAGGAAAATAAAAACGAATTTAATTAATAAATATAGCCTATAGACCGAAAACCAAGTACTACCCCCTTAATAAAACCAAGTACTACCCCCTTAATAAAACCAAGTACTACCCCCTTAATAAAAACTGCAACAACCATTAGATAAGGATGGTTATTATTGGAAATGTACGGTCGCGCTAATAAGTCATTTCCCAGCTGTCATTACATTTGGCTTACTCTGTGCTGTATTAATGTCTGTCAGATGTTGAATAGGCTGGCTAACCATACGAACATGTTTGTATATTTCACTCCATATGTAGAAATGAAGCTTATATATTGATGATGCCAATTATATTTGATCAAAACATACTTGGGCCGAAACATCACTTATTAGCGCGATTGTACTTATCCTTTACCATGCCATCGATTACTGAGAATGTGGAGACTAAAAATGCTGATTTATCATGTTTGTGTGAGAGATATGCCATAACATATTTAAAATTAAATTGTTGATAGTTTCATGTTAACTAATAATATGTAACACCCCGCTCTTTACATTAATCAACAATTACAAACCCAAAAGTACTTGAATACATTAATGAAAGCATATGGTCCTCCCGGGATTCGAAATCGGGACAGCGCACTCAGAAATGATGAAGCTAGAGGCAATCCGGTCCACCCAATGTATCCCCCGGTATAAATGATTGTTTGTTCATGAATTATTTGGAATTGATGCTCTCTTTCAATCATCAAGTCTCTCTTTTGTTTTTTTTGTTTTTTTTCCAACTTACTCCCTCTCGGGCATAGGCTGAGAGCCGGGACATTCACAGCTGTGAAGCCTGTGAGGTCTTGTTCCAGTCTAGGGAGTGAGGCATGTGAAGCACGTAGAGTACAACGACCAACTGCCATCTAGCCTTCACATGAGGCACGGTGCTCACTCATGGCCCGAAGCGACCCCATCTCTGAAGCCACCTCGTTCCCGTGCTTCACTGTCTCATCCCCTACACTCGGACACTCACTCTTACACACACACACAATGCCACCTGTTGAGCAGCTAACTCACCAGGCATTGCACCCCTATAGCATATTTTGAATATGGGAATATTCATACAGTGCTATTTAATCAGGGAACAATGAGGGTATTTTATTAGCGTTTCGGTGGACTTTGTAGTAATGCACTGATACTAGGTACAGCACAAATTCCATCCCAATAATATCTTACCATTGATACATCGGGATTTGAACCCGGGACCTTTGGATTACCAGGCCAGTGGCAAGACCACTCCGCCACACCTCCCCTTTAGGGGGTAGTGCTTGGTTTTTGGTCGATATATTTATCTATTAATTATTTTTTTAGTTTCCTCGCTAGACCTCCATCAAGCTTAGAAAAACACCCCCTAGACCCCCTTTCAAGAAAAATGTGTACATTCTTTGGTAGAAAAGTGTCCTGGACGAAGGCCGGTTCCTTCTAAAATTAGAGGCTCGCTTTCGCTCGCCAGGAAATAATCGACACCTAAAGGGCACGAAAGGTCTTAATATTGACAACAACATGAGGCGAAAGGTCTAGAAATCGCCAAACTAAGGGAACGAACGTCTTAAAACCTCAAAACTAATTACTAAACATGAGGGTGAAGGGGGTCCAAAGAAGGTAATTTTTGTTTTGTTTTCTATATTCAAACTACTCCCTCTCGGGCATAGGCTGAGAGCCTTTACACTACACCGCTGAACACGGTGAGGCCCGTGAGGTCTTGTTCCAGTCTAAGGAGTGAGTCATACGAAGCACCCCAGCTCGAAGCAACTCCATCTCTGAAGCCGCTTCACCTCTGCGCTTCACGGTCTCACCCCCCCCCCCCCTCGGACCCTCACTCTCAAAACACCACCTATTGAGCAATTAACTCACTAGGAATTTCCCCCCCTGTAACATATTTTGAATATGGGAATATTCATACAATGCTATTTAATCAGGGAACAATGAGGGTGTTTGTTTGGCATTTCGGTGTGCTGTGGTAATGCACTGAAACTAGGTACTGCCAAATAAACTTAGCCTACTATGCAGATGACATAACACTCACATGCACACACCATGACCCAAAAAGAGCAACAGATCTCCTTCAACCCTATCTCAACACACTACATGGCTGGTGCACTACAAACAGACTTAATCTAGCCCCAGCCAAATCCACCGCAACCCTGCTCACAAGTTGGACAGGAGAACACGAATACATCCCTCAACTCACCATAAACATCACACCCCTAACACATACACACACACCCAAAATCCTAGGAGTAACATATGATACTCATATGACATTCAAACAGCACACCACAAACATTAAAAAGAAACTGACACCCAGACTTAACGCCCTCAGGTCACTTGCTCACACAAAATTTGGACACAACAAAGAAACTACCACCACAGTATATAAACAATACATAAGATCAGTGATGGAATACGCAAGCCCAGCCTGGGCTTCTAACCTAGCTGAAACACATCATAAGACCTTACAGACTATTCAAAACAAAGCCCTGAAGATCATTACAGGCTGCACAGCTACTGCACCCACAGACCACCTACATCAAGAAACCAAAATCCTCAAAGTCAAAGACCATCTGGACATGAGAGGCACTCAATTCCTGGCAGCAGCCTCCACGAACCAAGACCCACTAAACTACATGGCAACACACCCACAGACACCAAGAAATATCAAAACAACACCCAGCACACGGTATCACACACAATTATTGTCCTCTCTCCCTCCCTGCCCATCCCGAACCAACTTCCAGAAGCACATCCATACTCATATCTCTCACCGATCCATCCACTCACTCACAGACAACACGCAGCTGCATGCACGACCTCCCGAAATCCATCCTTCCGAATCCTCCCTTCCTCGCGAGGACAGAGTCCACCTGGCCAGGCTGAGATGCGGACACCATCCAGCTCTCCTGAGCTATCAGAAGAGACTGGATGACGCCTGCCCGGGATGTAACACAGCACCCCATACCATTAAACACATCATAGAAGACTGCATTTCACACAACCACTTACGCCAACAACACAATCTACACTCAATGAGAGCTCTGTGGGAAAGCCCGATCGTGGCCATGGCCTTTCTCAGGGACTCGGGGCTGTTCGGCCAGGCAGCTTAGGGAACAACAACAACAACAACTAGGTACAGCACAAATTCCATCCCAATAATATCTTCCAATTGACATATTGGGACTCGAACCCGAGTCCATTGGATTGCCAGTCCAGTGGCAAGACCACTTCGCCACACCTCCCCTAACTCCCCTTAGAGCTATATATACATTGATAAGTAAACACTGATATACTATTAAGCTGTTTGGTGGCTATAATCCTCTATAGGTCATTATGCATAATTATTAACCTACTTGATTAATAAGGGAGCCCACCTTGCTTTTTGTCTCTTTCTCTTCCTCTATCTTTGGCTTGTACCCATTCTGCCCTATTCAGCCTACTGTTTTAAGACGTTTACCCCCATCCAGGTGTCAATATATTCCTGGCGAGCGGTAGCGAGCCAGCATATATATATTTTTGTTTTGACAGCAAGTTAAATTTTTACATTTTTCGATAGAAACAATGTCTCCGGCGAAGCCGGATTTCTCCATACAATGCTGGTTCGCTATCGCTCGCCAGGAAGAAATCGACACCTGGACGGGGATAAACGTCTTAAAACAGTTGGCTGAATGGGGCCGAATGGATACAAGCCAGGGAAAGAGAGAAAAGGAGAGAAAGATAAAAACAAACGGTGACCCCCCTTAAAACCAAATCTTGCTACCACTCCATCGCACCGTCACAAAACTCAGAAGCCAATCTACAAATGGGATATTCCTCTTTTTGACCCTTACTCTCGAAAAAGGCGAGTGATTGAAAGAGACAGCAAGAACATAAAGTGGCAGCATTATGTAACGATACAGAAGAGTTGTAGTTATTTAGTCTTTGCGAATATGGGTCACTCAACACTAAGCATTGGCAATTTAGCTGCAATAAGAATATATATATATATATATATATACTGTATATATACAGAGCGGTCGCGAAACATTTCCCAATAAGGAATTCCTGTTAATATGCAGGAGAGAGCTGAACACTCTATTTGTATTTATTTCACTCCAACACCAAACACCTCCCAAAGAAATTAATAAAAACAAGCAAATGATCCACCGGAATTCGAACCTGGGTTACCACATACAGATGTAGACCAAACATATAGGAATGCAGATCAAATATATAGGAATACCCTGTGGGCAATACACAGGAATTCCCTATGGGGAAATATTTCGCGACCGCTCTGTGTGTGTGTGTGTATATATATACAGTATATATATACAGTATATATATCACTATTGCCTTTGATAGAGATATGAAGATAAACTGAACATTGACGTAATTTGTACTTTTAGTAAGTATTTAACCATCTTTAATTACTCCTTATAACATGTGTTCTATATGTAGGGAAATGAAGCAGACAAATCGATCTCCATATTTTCAAGAACTAACGAGATAATATTCATATGCAAACGTAATAAAAATAGAAAAAAACAAATAATTGACCAAGCATAACAATTAATGATCCTGTCTGAATTCTGGTAAAGTGGATAGAGCCGCTTCAGAGGTACCCATATACATCTACAGGAACGTTATATAAAAATGTTGGAAATCCGACCAGGGAGTGTAAATATTGTCAAACCCCCCCGGCACCATCCTTTATGTAACAGGCTCATTTTTCCTCTCGCCCCCTTCCTCCTATTTTTCCTTTCCCCTTTTCCCTCCTCTCACTCTTTTCTAATGTGACCGTTTGTTTAGTCTCTTTCGCGTTTCTCCTAATTTTCCGGTGTGATCTATTTAGTAATCAAATCTTATATACTTTCCACTCCCGTACACTCGACCAAAAAACAAACTTTACACTGGTGAGCTGTAAATAATCTAGTGTGAACGGAATGAATCGGGTGAAACATAGGTCTGTGAGCCGTCCGGCTGGCTCAGTTGATAGCGTGCCTGAATGCCATCTTGAAGGTCTAGCGTTCAATCCCCGCTCAGATTGAAAAGTTTTTCTGTGATATAGCCGGCGGTTACCATCTCCCCATGAGCAAGGGGGATGGGTAATGGTCTCTGGTAGAATACAAAAAGCCAAGCGCTTGTGAATCCTCGAAGGAGGAGAACGGGCGCTATATAAGTAACCAGACGATTATTATTATTGTTATTATTATTATCATAAGATGTCGACCCACTTCCAGAATGTTTAGAGCGTTAGTGTAAAGATTGTTTTTTTGGTCGAGTGTACAACTAATCTTTACTTCCATCTCTTCGGCATATTCCCTCTCTTTTATATTGTCCCTCTTTGCATTTATTTCCCTCTCATTCCCCTCTATCTCTTATTCCTCTTCCTCCACCTCCCTCTCTCCTATTCCCTCTCTATTATATTGTCCCTCTTTGCATTTATTTCCCTCTCATTCACCCCTTCCCTCTTGTCTATCTCTTTCACCTCTTCCTCCACCTCCCTCTTTGCATTGATTTCCCTCTCATTCTCCTCTTCCCTCTCTTCTATCGCTTATTCCTCTTCCTTCACATCCCTCTCTCCTATTCCCTCTTTGCATTTCTTTCCCTCTCATTCACCTCTTCCCTCTCTTCTATCTCTTCTTCCTCCACCTCCCTCTCTCCTATCACGTTCATATTTATTCATTTTCTTTCAGGTCTTTCTACTCGCCCATCCCTTTTCCTCTCGTCTATATTTGTCCTCTCCTTCACCTCTGTCATGCCTATACGTCTCCACTCCTTCCTTCCGATTCCGGCTTTTTGTCTCCTTCTCTCCCTCTCTCTTTCCCTGGCTTGTATCCATTCGGCCCCATTCAGCCTACTGTTTTAAGACGTGTACCCCCATCGAGGTGTCAATATTTTCCTGGCAAACGGTAGCGAGCCAGCATATATATATTTTTGTTTTGAAAGCAAGATAAATTTGTAAATTTTTCGATAGAAAAATGTCTCCGGCGAAGCCAGATTTCTCCATACAATGCTGGCTCGCTATGGCTCGCCAGGAAGAAATCGACACCCGGATGGGAATAAACGTAAAAAAACAGTTGGCTGAATGGGGCCAAATGGATACAAGCCAGAGAAAGGAGAGAAAGATAAAAAAGCCTGTGACCCCCCTTATTCATATATTTATTATTTTTGTTCACGTCTCTCATCATCCCTTTTTCCTCTCGTCTATATTTACCCTCTCCTTCGCCTCTGTCATGTCTATACGTCTCCACTCCTTCCTTCAGATTCACTTATGTTCCATTCTTTAAGGGGGGTCACCGTCTTTTTTTTTTATCTTTCTCTCCTTCTCTCTTTGGCTTGTATCCATTCGGCCCCATTCAGCCAACTGATTTAACACGTTTGTCCCCATCCAGGTGTCGATTTCTTCCTGGCAAGCGATAGCAAGCCAGCAATGTATGGAGAAATCCGGCTTCGCCGGAGACATTTTTCTATCGAAAAATGTACACATTTAGCTTGCTGTCCAAAACAAAATACATACTATAAGCTTGCTCGCTATCGCTCGCCAGGAAAAAATTGACACCTGGATGGGGTATACGTCTCGAAACAGTAGGCTGAATGGGGCCGAATTGATACAAGCCAAAGAGAGAGGGAGAGAAAGAGAAAAAAAAGCGAGGGGGGCTCCCTTAAGTCCCTTACTTACTTCCACCGCATATCCCCCTTCCACACCTCTCTCTCTCTCTCTCTCTCTCTCTCTCTCTCTCTCTCTTTCTCTCTCTCTCTCTCTCTATCATTTACTGATATTGTTTTGATAGTTCTTGTATGGTTACAGTTTATTATTATCATTATCATATACTGCAGTTTTATTCATCTCTCTCTCTCTCTCTCTCGCTCTCTCTCTCTTTCTATCTATCTATCTATCTATATTTATCTCTCTCTCATTTACTGATATTGTTTTGATAGTTCTTGTATGGTTACAGTTTATTATTATCGTCATTACACTTTTATTCATCTCTCTCTCTCTCTCTCCACTCTGGTCTCTACTATAATTATTCACTCTCACTGGAGTAAGAGGAAGGTTGCGTGCCGCGAGTATTCATCTTGGAATGGAGAACATGGCAGGCAGCGGTCTCCAAGAGGAACATTGTTTAGGTTTAATGGTATGAGAGGATAGCATAGGGAGTTTACCACACTTTTGAAAAATCTCTCTTTCTCTCTCTCTCTTTCAACTTTACTGTCCTATTCTTTCGCTATAAACTGTCCCTGTCTACAGTAGTAGTAAGGCCGGACCACCTAGTTGGGACCGCAAGGTCTGTGTGGTCTGCGTATCTGTGTAACTCTGTGTATCTCTCTGTGTATCTCTCTCTCTCTCTCTCTCTCTCTCTCTCTCTCTCTCGCTCTCTGTTTGGCTGTACAATATGTGTGTGTGTGTGTCTGTGTGTGTGTGTGTGTGTGTGTGTGTGTGTGTGTGTGTGTGTGTGTGCGCGCGCGTACATACGCTCATAAACAACATGTGTTTGTGTTGAAATATTTTTGAAAGCGTCTGTTTTCTTATGTATTCCTTAGCCATTGTTTTGACTCTGTATCAGATGCCAATTAAGTGCCAGCGCATAATACCCTGGTAAGTGTGTTGCTTCGTACACACATATACCCTGGTAAGTGTGTTGCTTCGTACACACATTATGTTTTACTCGCTTTTCCTTATGCAATCACTCACAGTTAAGGGGAGACTGGCCGTTTGTTAGGTCTATTAATTAATTTATTCATATATTTATTTTAGTTTCCTCCCTAGACCTCCATCAAGCTTAGATGAAAACAAAAAACATAGACACCCCTTCAAGATAAATTTGTACATTTTTCGGTAGAAAAATGTCCCGGTTCCTCTTAAAATTTCAGGCTCGCTATCGCTCGCCAGGAAATAATCGACACCTAAATGGCACGAAAGGTCTTAAAATTGACAACGAAATGGGGCGAGAGGTGTTAAAATCGCCAAACTAATGGGCCGAACGTCTTCTAAACTCAAAACTAGTGAGGCTAAACATTAGGGAGAAGGGGGTCCAGAAAAACGGTCTGCCTCCCCTTAAAACAATGCAAGCAGGAACCTAATAACATGCATTGTGGTGGCTACAATCTTAGGTCATTATACATAAACTTTATCTTCTTGTTACTTGTCTGTATAATAATAATAATAATAATAATAATAATAATAATAATAATAAACGGTTTATTAAAGAATGGCAGCCTCATGAGCTGAAAATACAAATTTTAAAATTTAGTAGATGAACATGAGATGTACAGATATGAAGATGGTAAGCTCAGTTTACAAAAAAAAAAAAAAACAATAATGATGCAGGTGCAGAATACAAATTATCATAAAATAACCATGAGAGTAAGTGATATACAGTACATATATACACTTATTTTACTTACTCATATACAGAACATACGTATATACACGTACGTACGCACATACATACGCATACATATACATACATATATAAGAACATAAGAACATGCAGTAAGTGTGCACATGTCCATCCATATACACATACGCTCACGTATGCACACAAACATACATACATACAAAAACTGTTTTGGTAGGGTCAGGGTAAAGAGGTAAAGGGTAAAGAGGGTGCAGCATTCAAGTCCGTACAGGTAGGGTCAGGTAAAGCCTACTACAATGGGAGGTTAATCCTCAGTAGTGTAGGTGTGTGTGTGTGTGTTACTTTGTGTGTGTGTGTGTGTGATAGAAGGCGAAATGTGGAAAAGCTGGGCATTCTATTGTTAAGGGTAGAAATACATGGATGAAGATACGCGAACACTTAATAATAGATAATGCTTATGCATAGATTTATAATCAGAAGTTGCGCTAGTGAGCAATATGTTCTCGCTCATATGTACGTATATTTACATACATATGTGCATATGACCATATAAATACATGTACAGTACATGTATATATTGTTTACATTATATTCTCAACTGGGCTCGAACCATTGACAGCACATACACACAGACATACATATACATAAATATATGCACATTACATGCATATATGCTCTTCTCTTATCCACCTGATACTCTCAACCGGGCTCGAACCACAAACAGTATACACTATAGACATATATATATACATAAATAACGCATACATACATACACATATACACACACATACATACACATATACTGTACATACATAGGTACACATATACAGTTACACATATACATATATACACATATACATAAACAAACTCAAGCAAAAACATACATAATTATATTCTAATACACACACGCACACACACTTATGCATACATTATTAAAGGTGGGCGCGTATATATGGTGTGACAGGCCGTTATTACACATTATTAATAATATTAACAATGGAGTGGGATAGGACTATTTTTATATCTGTCAGTTCTTGCTCTTATTGGTTGGAGTGTGTTGAAGTGACGAACTGCGCATGTTGGTCTAGGGGCGTCTGGTGGAAGTAAGTTTCTGTGTCGTGGGTGAACAAGCAGCTTAGATACAAACTGTTTGAGTGTGTTGTAGTGGTGGGTTGAAAGTGCAGGTATGCTAAGGGTGGGGAGAGCTTCCTCGTACCCGGGATATGTGCCTCCCAGGATGATCCTGCATGCCCTCCTCTGCACTCTCTCCAATTGACGTTGTTGTGTCAGGGTTAGAGAGGAGGACCAGGTAGGAGAGGCGTAGGTGAGCTTAGGGAGTATAAAGGTGTTATATATACTCTTCAGCTCATTCTCCGGCGCCCCCAGGGATCTCAACCGCCTTAGCATAAACAACTTGCATAAACAACTTGTAAGTGGCGGTCCTGACTGTGGTAGTTACATGTTTCTTCCAGTTCAGTTTGTTGTCCACAGTGATTCCGAGGAGTTTGGTGGACTCAACATGCTGAAGGGGATGAGGACCAATTGTGACAGTGGGTGGAGGAAGGTCGGTAACGGAAGTGTTGATGTGCATGACCACTGTCATGTCATGATTGATAGTCACATGATTGTCTGTGGTCCAGGCGAGGATGTCTTGTAGGGGGCCATAGTTAGGGGAGGTGTTATCGACAGTAATGCCGACTGTCGAGTCGTCCACGTACTTCCAGTTGAATGGGTTGTCCTTTAGGGCATCATTAATCAAGATGAGGAACAATAGTGCGACGCCTCCTGGCGTTAGCAGAATGGATGCGTGGGGCATTGCAGCTCGCTAGCGCTCACCAGGATGGCGGGATAGGCTACAGTTGTCCTAGAATGATCTGCATTATTTCATTAGTGTCGTGTTGCCACAGACAGTCTAGAAGTGGTCTTTGTTTTGATCTGTGACTGCGCCTTATATTTTATATTCGCTATAATATAAATGTTGCTTGTGTGGGAGGCGAGCGAGAGAGTGTGAGGGAGTACACCCGGCAGCGAGGTGAGCTATGACGCGGCTCGCTTGGGCGCTGACGGCGTTGGCGGCCGGGTGGTCAACTAGTCCCTTCCCGTCGCGGCCTCGTGTTTTTTACCAGAGCTCAGAGCTTGCCTGACACGCGTATCACCTACATCCTTTGCAATTCTGTCCCCCATACTCGCTACTTTGCATACTATCTCTCTCTCTCGACTTCTCCTTTCTCATTCTCTAATCTTTATTAAACTCAACATCCCTTCTGGTTTCAGCATAGACATTCACCGTCGACCAGTCGTATTGTACGCGAAGCTCTCAGATTTTTTCATGTATTAGGTTAAGGAGGTATTATGCTTTATTGAGGTTTAGAGAGATGGACTTTTCCGTATGTGTCCTCTCTCGGGAAGGTTGTAGACCGGTATATGTCTCCCTTGCAAGGTGTTGAGTGATTCTGCTTGGTTATCTAAAGCTAGACTAGGGGTAAGGTTACTGTGTCGTTGTCTCCGATGTGTGCAGTGTTAGCTAAGCTCTGCACGACATCGACAGGTACTGTGGGAGCCTAAGTTGTCTTCGGGTTGGTTTACTTTGCGAGCACAGCGCTGTGGTGTGAGAGGGCCATAGCCTATCCCTCACAACATAGTGCTGCCTCTTTGTGTAGACTTCTGAGGGATCGCCAGGATAGAGCTAGGTACTAGAGACCTAGATTTATCAAGAGAGCATCCCAGTCATATAACGTAATCTTCATTATACCACCCTCGGACAACGTTAGGCTACGAGCCGCATGCTCGCCCATTGTTGCCCTGCCTTGATACCCTAGCTAGACTTTATTAACTGAGCAGACACTGGTTAGAGATAAGCCCCATTATTATATGTATGCAGCATTATTATTCACTGCACTTTTGAGCCGAAGTTGTTGTTGAGTTGCACAACCCGAGTAGGCTGTTGTGTTGTGTCACGAAGCATTTCTTTAGTTGTCGAGCATTACTATCTTTGCGCAGTCTTTATTATTCACCTGCCTATTATTACTATATGTCCTAGCATTTATTGTGACCCGTATTCTGCATTATAATTGTTCAAGATTCTTTACGAACATCTTCCCAGCATCAGACTTATTTCAGAAGTTTCCAGGTGATGTTGCAGGACTAGCATTGCACTTTCTTTAATACAGGAGTGCCAGTTATTTGAGTATCTACTGTAACGTTAATTAATCACGTTAACTATCTTTTCTTTGTGTAACATAATCGAGTAATCTTTTACTGTTTGAGAATAGGCTGTTTCATTGAGCGTCAGCCTAGTGTGTGTGCACCAGTTACCGAGTCATAGGATACCTCGTTGTCCAGGCACGACTCAGGGCGGTAATGGTGTTTTGTTTTCCAGTGTTTAAGGCAGGGGTTGGATCTAGTGTTACCGTTGTTGCTTTTTGCCATTATCTAGTCCAATGTTGAAGAGCCCTGTGTCTTTGAGAACCTGGATCGTAACAATAGAGGCCCCATCTTTGTTCCCTGTGGGACTCCACATGTGATGTCTAGGAAGGTGGAGATGAAGCCTTGGTATCGCACTGCTTGTCGTCTGTCACTAAGGAAGTCAGTCAACCACGCAACCAGGGTAGGATGTAGCCCCAACTTTATGGCCTTGTTGATGATGATGGTGTGGTCAACAAGGTCAAATGCTTTCCTGAAGTCAATAAAGGCAAGGGCGAGGGAAGTCTTTCTCTTCTCAAGATTTGTTAAATATAATCTAGGAAGCTAATAAGACAGTGAGTGGTGGAGGAGATTTTTACGTTGCCAAACTGTTGGGGATCTATCAAGTGACGGATTTGTGAGTAAGCCCAGGTGAATACAAAGTCCTCACAGATTAGACTAGGGATGGGCGTTATGGCAATTGGTCTGAGATCATTAAGAGAATGTGGGGAGGGGGTTTTGGGGATTGGAGTGACGTATGAAGTTTTCCAGTCTGCAGGGCATTTACTTTGCCTTAAAGAGGCATTAATTATCGAGCAAAGGGGGGTGGAAAATTCCACCAAAAATTCTTTGTATATTTTCATGGGTAGGTCTACTGGGGTTGTTGATCTTTTTTATTTGAAACTGGAAAGCTTTTTGGCCACTTCATATTCTTGAACAGTTACTGGGGGGGGGGAAGGGGATGGGAGGAAGGCAGGGAGGTTGGTGCTGTCTAGTTTGGGGAGGGTTTGGCAGATGGTAGAGAAGTGATTATTTATCAGTTCAGGTGCATCTACACGAGGGACATGGGAAACACAGGGGATTGAAGGAGTCCCACTACTTAAGCCACAAAGATTCTTAATTTTAGAGTACCACTGACTGATATTGGTTTGTTTTAAATGATGAATCTTTGTAGGGTAGTAGGCCTTCTTCGCCCAACGGATTTCCCTTATCACAATGTTGCATAGGTCCTTGTAGCGATTGTTGTCCGTGTAGAAGGCCTTATTCCGATTCTGCATCAGTCTCTTGATCCGAGGAGTAATCCATGGGACGTCAGAGGGGTGCATTTTGGTCCTCTTGGTGGGGAAGAAGTGGTGGTAGGCTTCGGTGGTGGTAGATACAAAGTTGTCCCATTTGGCATTACCATCTTCTTCAGTGAGAACCTCCGTCCACGGGTAATGAACCAACCACTGCCCGAACCCCCGCATTGCAGAGTCTGGCGTTGGTCGGTAGGTCCGGATGACGGGGTCTGTTGATGGGAGGTGGTAGGGGCAGGTGACCAGAACACAGAGAGATGAGTGCTGCGTCCCACAGGAGGTAAAGGTTCAGGTGGGAGGTACTGCTCATCCATGTCCGTCAAAATAAGGTCAAGAGTGTTGTGGTTGTGGGTGGGGAAGTCAACAATTTGTGAAAGATGCAGCTGTTCTTGAATCTCACAGGTGTCTAGTTCATTGAAATCCCCACAAACCACCAACTTGGATGATGGAAATTGGAGTTTGAGATCATCACATGTATCGATGATGTGGTTGATTAGTGCGGGGCCGGTGGGTGAGCGTGGTGGGTGGTAGATCACACAGTAGATAATGAACCGGTATGTATGTATGTATGTACCGGTATGTATGTATGTATGTATGTATGTATGTATGTATGTATGTATGTATGTATGTATGTATTTATGTATGTATGTATGTACCGGTATGTATGTATGTATGTATCGGTATGTATGTATGTATGTACCGGTATGTATATATGTATGTATCGGTATGTATGTATGTATGTACCGGTATGTATGTTACTCACTCAGTTACTCAGTTACTTGTTCGTCAAGGGGAATCCACGCAATGTGAGCTAAGCTCATTATTATCGCGCCTCCTTAACTGGGAATGTATTGCGTGAAATGCATGTTAAGTGGTTTATGTACTGTTGGAATGGCTGTGGATGTGTGTGTAGTCTGTATTTAGCCAATTGGCGACATCGGAAACAAAGGCTTAGGGTGGATCTGTATGGTACCATTCTCACTATAGACGGTACCGTCTCGCCCGAAGGCTTAGGTAGCCATCAGCTTAGGTGAACCATATGATACCCATCTCGCCTTGTACCATTTTTGCCAACCCCAGATGGGACGTCACAACGTCGTCCACTTATTCCAGGTACCTATTTACAGCTAGGTGAACTGAGGCTAACACATGAAAGGAGACAAGCCCAATTTGTCTCAGCCCGGCCGGGGATTGAACCCCCGACCCCTCGTGTGTGAGACGAGAGCTCTACCTACTAGGCTACGGGCTGTGTGTATGTATGTATGTACCGGTATGTATGTATGTATGTACCGGTATGTATGTATGTATGTATGTATGTGTGTCTTCATTTTCACAATACATATCAGGCATGACTACATCTATTTTGACGAAACTTGATGTTGTTATATTTGATAATTTAATATAGTTAAGTCATTTTGCCATCCTCCACTTACCCGTGCTTGGACAGCCCTCAATATGATCACTGGGATTCTTATTCGATATTCATGACTTTTAATGCGTTCCTTTATGGCTAGCAAGCGACATCTCACGCAAATTAAAGAGGTGATTCTATGACCTTTATGTAGGTTGGCGGCCATGGTCCCAATATATCACCCGTCTTGCAACACAATCCCAACCCTACTCTGTGCAACTCTCCAACCCAAGAGTGAAACGTTATTCTCAATCTTTCTTCTATTCAACAGCTGAGCTCTGGAACTTTCTCCCAGAATCAGTATTTTCCTCTTCCTAAGACTTAAATTGCTTGAAAGTCCGTGTGTCCAGGCATTTTGGCTCGAACGTCCCTTGATTTTGGACCTGTCACTCTTTCAACTCTGGGGGAAGGCATTTCTGCCTTTTGTCTCCCGCATTCATATAGAAACAAAAAATGCCATTATCTTCAAATGTCATCAATGGAATACTATGACAATTGTTGACCGTCTGCCTGTCTGTCTGACTGTTTATAATATGTTTCCGGAAATTATTGGATACCGAAAATGTGATACCCAAATAGATTCCATTAACTTCTCATGTTTCCGTCCAATTTCTGGCTACTCATTCTAGCTACGAAAATATCTCAATTACTAGTGGTAAATTTTAGAGCGTTTAGCGCACATGGTGAACACAATTTTATAACTGGGATATATTGGCAATTTTAGAAACACGAAGAATATGCAGCCCTTTCGGACTAGCTTTCATAACTGTAATTTGTAGAACATGATCTTGAGTGTCTTCCTCTTATGTCATTCGCCACAATTATTGCCCCATTTGGTACGAAGGATGTGACGAAAATTTTAATTATTACGCAGAAAATTTAGGAAAGTAATATATATGATACATTTAGGAAAGTAATATATATATGATACATTTAGGAAAGTAATATATATGATACATTTAGGAAAGTAATATATAGGATACATTTAGGAAAGTAATATATATGATACATTTAGGAAAGTAATATATATGATACATTTAGGAAAGTAATATATATATGATACATTTAGGAAAGTAATATATATATGATACATTTAGGAAAGTAATATATATAGGATACATTTAGGAAAGTAATATATATAGGATACATTTAGGAAAGTAATATATATGATACATTTAGGAAAGTAATATATATGATACATTTAGGAAAGTAATATATATGATACATTTAGGAAAGTAATATATATGATACATTTAGGAAAGTAATATATATGATACATTTTGTAAAAGTATTAATTGTGTTCTTTAGTAACTGCAACTTAGTGTAATCAAAATTATGTTTTTTGTATTGTAACTGAAATGTCTTGCTGTCCCTTTGTTTCAACTTTTATCTTTTATATATACGGTATATATATAGTGAAGACAGATAAACAACAATGGTGCTGTAGCGAGTGCCCCTGATACAGAAAAGTGAAATGTCAGTTATAATTAAGGTCTATTCCAGTAAATTCATATTTTTGTTGTCCTCTAATAACTTCATCAAATTTTCTTTGTCAGTGTCTTCCTCTTTTTCCACTTCCCATAACGTCTTCTCTCTCTCTCTCTCTCTCTCTCTCTCTCTCTCTCTCTCTCTCTCTCTCTCTCTCTCTCTCTCTCTCTCTCTCTCTCTCTCTCTCTCTCCACCTATCTATATGTTTGGTCATATTATCTCCTATCCATTTTAAGATACCCCATTTTCCCCATCTCCCTAGTCTGACCTCATTGTCTCCTACGTCACGCTTATTATATATTTCCACTTTTTATTTCACCCGATCTTTTTGAAGCCCTTAATTTCCTTCCCCTTGTTGCCTTCATTATTTTCAGCTCAATCTCCTTAGGTCGTCTGATCTTTCGTCGTCTTTTCTTCTCCTTTTATATTCGTTCTCCTTCTTTGATAATCACCTCTCCTTTACTTTACTTTTTATAATTTTCTCAGGTTCAACTTTCTCGATGATACAACCAACTATCTTAATATTTAGTGATTCTATTTGAGTATTGCTTGCTGATCATCACAAGATTCTTATTATTTTTTGTATTCAACTTTTCTTTCTCTCCACCCCCATTTTCATCATCTTCGTCATTGCGGCACCATTTTCATCACACAAATAATTTTCTCCTAGTCACTTTTTTGGCCTCAGAAGCATTTCCTCCAGCTGCCGGCTCCCACATCAGCAAGCAAGCACGCGCGCACGCACGCACACACACATACCCAAGCATACACACACACACACATTTACCCACTGTGCTCACAAGCTCCCTCCAGTCATGTATAATTATTCACATTTATCCATATAATAATTGATATAAATGTTGCTTTTTTAAATACTGCAGTAATGCTCTGTAATAGGTGTATGCTGTATATATATATATATATATATATATATATATATATATATATATATATATATATATATATCTTGAGATGACGGGGTTGCAAGCAACCAAATTAGCAACCCCACTCAGATACACTCATAAACCAAGAAGAGACTCAACCAACCAGAGCTAGGATAGCAAACATAAAGGAGAGGAAAAGAACGAAGCGAAGGGCACATAACTGGACCGAGAAAGAAATAGCACAGTCCGGCATAAATAATCCACGTTCCCCATGGAACCAGCAAACAACGCACCTATATCAACGCCACCTACCGGGACCTACAGGATATGCAGGACCACTTACTGAGCATGACCTGTTTCCGGGCCAATCACAGAGGTCCTTCCCGGACCAATCACAGGATCCAGGATACGTGAAAAATGCTTACCCACCCCAGGAACCAGATTTGAATTATAATGAGGGAGTTTATGCTAATGCCTCATGAACATCCAATGTCACATTTCAACAGATGGGACCAAAAGAATCACCTCTACAGTGCAGAAAATCAACTATATCCACAATAGCTGATAAATAAAGAGTAACGAAAGCCTTGCATGCAACGTTGAAAATCAGGGAAAAGACGAATTCAAGCAAAACATTTATCCTGCACCCAGGCAAGCTTTCTAAAATAGGAGTGTAATCTTTTGAAATAAAGCATAACTATATCCATGTATTCCTATGTTAATTATAATTTTAAGGCAATTATTAACTTCACAACAATTAAAAGATCGAAATCCTCATGTCCCTACGATTCCGAAATGAATTAATTTAGACTCAAATTATCATCCAAATATAGCCTGACCGAAACATATGATCGATAGGCAAACACGAGGCAATACCTTCCACTAGCTAAGCTTTTAGTGGGTATCTACCAGTGTAGGAGTTACTTCCGAATAGGGCTAGCCATTTTCCGTATAGAAAGTTCAACGAGTATGGCGACCCTTAGAGAAACTAGAAGTGACCGTCTCTAGTTGTGTGTGAGAGGCAGTTCCCTTTGGTGTCCAGCTGAAGGAGAAACTACGAGTCCTACATCGTCCAGATCCCCTCTCATGGATATTACTTCTCTTCACCACCCATACCCTAAGTGTCTCTGTGTTACTATGGTTTGGGAATTATTGTGAAGGTAATAAATAATATGAGTGTTTAATTTAACTTTAGATTACAGGCCTTTTCCGGACTCTCCTTGCCCTAATTTGTTCGCGTATTACGAGAACCTAACTTACATCTGTACACGTTAATTATATATATAATAGTCGTGATTTAATCAATTTAAGTCCACGTCAACGTTATATATAATTTTTACTTACGTTACATACTCTATATTGTACGTAATACTTAGTGAACGCTCACAGATTTTATTCAGTTGTGTTATTATTGATTGAGTGTCCAAGTTCGAAGTGAAGTATGTAACGAGAGCAATTTTCCTTCTTAAAACTTAATCTCAAACTCCGGACAGTGCTACGTCCATTTTTTATAAGAGATACTTAGAGTACAAAGTCGCCAACATTAAAAGTAAAAAACCCGTTCCGTTGAGATTGAATTAATCTATGTTCAAGATTTCTAATCTATATTAGTTCTTGTGAATAATCCGATCAATTACGTTAGCCGGTTTATGATATTATTTCACAACCAAGTTTAGGAATTCAGATTGTACATTCCTGTATTCATCAGCCTTATATTTTGGCTATTTATAAAACACTACGTCGGTCTGTGTCTTAAAAGTTGTCTATACTTTATCAACCTGTGTTCGGGTTATTCAAAATCGATACTTCGTTCTGCGTATTTATTTTATTTTCAGTAGTTTGTTAATTCATTCAAACTTACTGCATCAGCCTTCATTTTGGCTATTCAAAGTCGCTACTTTGTTCTTCGACTTTATTTTATGACCAGTAGTTTGTTAATTCATTCAAACTCCTGCATTGGCCCTCAAACGGCTAAATATTCTGTCATTACTTCGTTCTGTGTCTGATTTTATTTACAGTAGTTTGTTAATTCATGTTGTTTTCAAACTCTCTGCTACTATAGCTAATATTTCGCTATATTTATTCACTACATGTTTGGTGAATCTGAGTTCCTCATAGACTGTGATTTTAACTAATTTACGATTGAATCTATTTTTTGTGTATCGTATGAGAGATTATTCACAATTATTCTGCTATAGTTAAATTGAAAATTTAATTATCATACCAACATGAGTAAAGCTAAATTCATATCTTTTGTTACTAATTTAACGTTGCACTAAATAAAATATTTGTTCCGCCTGACCCCGTACTTTTGACCTTAACCTCTCACGCGGCAGCTTTGACCGCCGACCTCGCCTGGTGACCTATTTGTATTTCAAGCCACTCGTACCTGTGTGTACTTGAGTAGATGATCTCAGTTATCCACATTAATTAATTATTGTTCCTCTCGATATACACTTGACCCGTATATGTATTGTCATCATATGTTATGTGTTTATCTGTATAACTGTATATTTCATGTTTGATGCTTTGTAAGTGACATAATTTTTCGTGAAGGAGTAAAATCTATTTAACTCTTTCTCAGTCACATTGATTAAACATTGGACTCATACTCTATAGTTGAGATCCGGATGTCCAATTTATCTGTACCACTGTGTTAATAATTATAATAAACTAGTGTAATTATCCCGTGTATTTATTGTGTTTGGAGCGTGATTGAGTAACTTAGAATTATCATTATTATTGCTAGTTGTGTTCCTGTCGAGCAGGATTTGATTCTAAATATCCGAAATAAGAAGCATTATAGAATGAATAATTAACTCCTTCAGACATATATGACGCAGAGGTTGCCAGATTAGCAATAAGAAATAGAGTTCTCTCACTCTTATAAATACCTCTCCAAAATTAGTTTTCTGCCCACATCTAACTCAAAGACAACTGCAGAGGTTGAAGTAACTAAAATAAAGGTTTGTAAAAAACCCTGATGGTAATAAAGACTTTAAAGTATCCCTAATAGGCTCAAAATTGCGTCATATGTCGGAGAGGGTTAAGCGAGTTGGATTACAACGACGCATAACACACATATATATATATATATATATATATATATATATATATATATATATATATATATATATTGTATATCAAGTATATCTAACAAATACATGTGAACTATTAAGTGTTTTTATACTCCCAGCTGTACTCGAACCACCGACAGTCAGGACAAGTAGCCACGCTTTAAACTACTACGTAACCACAGTGCGACAAAGGATACTTAACCCGGCAAGCGCTATAGGCCTCACGGAAGGCTTCCTATAGGGAACGCGATAGGCCTCACGGAAGCAACACCATAAAAAAAGCCTTCCATAAAAAAAAAGGGCCTATCAAAACAAAGGAATTTGTCTCTAGGTGAGACAATTCCCCTCCAGTACTCATCCATGTATATCTCACCCACCCCCCTCCCCTCCTTCCCCACCTTATTCCCCTCCCTCCCTCCTCAATTATCACTATTTTTCCTCTTATTATCATGATTTATCGGGTATTTTTCTCTCCCGCGATAATGTAGCACAAGTGGGTTGCAGGAAAGTTCGTTATGCAACACCCAGACAACGGCCCACACCGCCCCGCTCGTCTCAGTTATCACAGACAGCGAGAGAGGAGGGTTGCCTGTGGCCTCTCGCTCGCCTGAGATTATGACCGGGTGCGCAATATTTTAGTTTTTCACCACCCAAATGCTTTTCCCATTTATTTTAGCACTCTTGAAGGTTCATATATACATCATATATGTAAAATAAAAGCATACCGAAAACAAATAATGCTCTATATTGTAAATATAACGAATTCTGTCAGAATCCAAGGCTAGAAATGCACAAATAACTACCCTAGCCCCTAGGTCTATTTAGCGCTTGTCAGGTTAATCTTTTCCGGAGAAGTGAATTACTACTGGGAACATATATTTAATTTCCTTCACATGTCGTAGGATCCAAATTCCAGGATACCATACATGGAATCATTCTCCTGGCGATTGTTAAATTATTCCCACGCAAGTTACTTAGATCATTATACGTGACTCATGCTCATGTGAGCTAGTTTTATTGCTGATGGGGACGAAATCTTGTACAATAATAATAATTAATAATACTAATAATACTTGTACAAACCCAAGTATAATGAAAATCTCATATACAAAAAAGAAGTTGTGCAATGTCTAGTTACACACACACACACACCAACACACACACACACACACACACACACACACACACACACACACTACACTCACATCCACAGCCATCGATACACTAACAACACATGACATGCACTTCACGCAATACATTCCCAGTTAAAGTGGCGTGATAATAATGAGCTGAAGCTCGCATTGCGTGGAATCTCTTTGACAAACAAGTTAGGTGAATTACACCAACATACCTGTATAAACAATATAGCTTAATCTAGTCCATTAAAGGTTTGTCAGCAATAGGTATATACAGTATAATTATACAATAAGTTAATGTAGACACACATTGAGTAATACGGTATAGATCGTGACAATATCATATATTTTACTTAGATCGTTATACTGAGACAATAGTTTGCAATCATTCTTATTTAACCTATATTTAAGAAAATAATTTGATAGCATATAGCTATAAACAATTGAAGAGTTAATCAACACACCAGGATGAAGGGCAGACACAACGTATTTCCTACACCATAACACTCACAGGATGAATCAAGCTGTGTCAACACATTGAAACATCAGGAATTCAATCACTTACATGAATAACAGATTGTTGACGAAAGAGGCCAGTGTGAATCAGTTAAGGGAGCCCACCTCGCTTTTTTTCTCTTTCTCTCCCTCTCTCTTTGGCTTGTATCCATTCGGCCCCATTCAGCCTTCTATTTTAAGACATTTATCCCCATCCAGGTGTCAATATTTTCCTGGCGAGCGGTAGCGAGCCAGCATATATATATATATGCTTTTATAGCAAGCTAAATTTGTAAATTTTTCGATAGGAAAATGTCTCCGGCGAAGCCGAATTTCTCCATACAATGCTGGCTTGCTATCGCTCGCCAGGAAGAAATCGACACCTGAATGGGGATAAACGTCTTAAAACAGTTGGCTGAATGGGGCCGAATGGATACAAGCCAGGGAAAAAGAGAAAAGAAGAGAAAGATAAAAAAAAAAAAAAAAACGGTGACCCCGGCCCCTTGAGACAGATACGGCATTAGGATAACATCTACCTCTGGATATAACATTGGTGTGGCGGCGTCTACGCCGTGGGGCCACCTCCCGAGGCTGCCAACCGCGGATGGCTGCCGACCCTCCACAGCCGAAGACAAAATCAACGACCAGTGGAGGAAAACCGGATGCCGGCCGCGGGGAGCAGTTTCGGGAGCCAAACCGTCACAACCATCCCCTGCCCCCTCCCTGGGGGCACGGGTCCTTGGAGCGGCTTCGGTCGCGCCGGGAATTTCCACACCTCTCACACCACACACACACATCACACAGTTTTTCCTACACCGAAGAAATGACTCTCCGGCTGTCATTCTCGAAGACTTATTCTAGCCGGAGACATTGAGAGCAACCCAGGACCCACGTTCACATACATATGTCCAACTTGCTCAAAACCCATCACTTCGAGTCGCCATACTAAGGGTTCAGTTCTCTGCAATTCATGTGGGAACTGGACCCACTTCACCTGCACAACACTTGCCTCCAAGAAACACTACACAAACACCTGGACCTGTTCCTCATGCCCCTCCCTCTCCCAGTCAAATCCCTCGCCTAAAACCCGTCCACCTCTCCTCCCCAACCCACCTAACCTTCCCATATCATCCACTCCCCCCCCTAAAACCCGTCCACCTCTCCTCCCTAACCCACCTAACCTTCCCATACCATCCACATCCTCAACTCAACACACCACACCCCATCCTAATCCATTCCAACCCCCATCTCCTGCTCCCCAATCCCCACCCCCACCTCACCCATCCCAACCCCCAGGCCCCTCCCTCACCCCCACCCCCACCCCATCCTCGTGCAGCAGCGCCCAACATACATCGTGCACATAACATTAACATTCTTCAACTGAACATAGATGGCATCAACACAAAGAAACACGAAACTCTCACACTTCCTTAAACAACACAACATACACATTGCCATCTTACAAGAAACAAAACTCCGCACAACACAAAAAACACCCACATTTCATAATTTCAACACCATCAGACAAGACCGGGCTGTCGGCGGGGGCGGTGAGCTCATCACCCTGGTACACAAAGAAATATCATACATAGTAACCAGTGTACAAACCAAATCACTCCTCCCCCCAAATGATAACACAACAGAAATACAGTCAATTAAAATACGCACTGGCAACAACTCCAACATAACCATCATAAACACATACATCCCTCCCCAAACATCCCCTACAGTACCAAATGAATACAGACCACACTTACAACACATCACACACACCCCACACACCCCACACATCATCCTGGGTGGTGACTTCAACGCCAAGACGTCGGCCTGGTTTGTCGACAAACCCCGACACAGACAGAGGGCTGGTACTACAAAAACAAACCGATAACCTCATCATCCTTAACGACATCCATCAACATACCCATATTCCTCACCAAGCCCTCTATAACCCATCATCTCCAGACATCACCTTTTGCTCCCCAGAACTCGCCCCCACAACATCCTGGAGGGTGGTCAGAACCTTAGGCTCTGACCACCTCCCGATCATTATCACCACCAAAACCAGACTCACCCCAGCTAGCACACAAACACACATACACCAATTATAAAAGAGCTAACTGGGAAGCATTCACAAATGAGACAGAACAACACTTCACAACTCTAAACAGTACACCCATCACTAACATCAACAATGCTGTACACATACTCAATAAAACTATCCAAAACGCTGACAAGAACACATTCCAAGAGGTAACAGAAAAAGACACAACCCCAACTTCACACCAGAAATTCAAAACCTCATCAGACAACGCGACATACTGAAACACTCCCCAGCACCCCACACACAAGACATCACACAACAAATTCAAGCACTCAACACCCAAACTAACAACATAATACAAGAACAAACAAAAACTAAATTGGAATAACTTCCTACAAACACTTGATCACAAAACAAACCCCAAAAAACTATACAAAACACTAAACAGCATCACACTTTCCAACAGCAACACAACACAATCACATGCTGCAATCACAACAACAGACTCTACTCCTTCATGTAAACAACAAGCAAACACTCTCATCAATCACTTTTCACATGTCAGCCACCTAAAACCTCACAAAGACGACCGACGTGTCATCCGACGTAAGAGACAATTCCCCACAGACCCTGACTATACACCCTTCACCAATCACCAGACAAAGCATATCATCAACAATCTCAAGCACTCACCTGCCTGTGGCCTAGACAACATAAGCAACATACACCTCAGACACCTGGGACCACAAGGCATACAAGCACTCACTAACATATCAAACTACAGCTATTCACACAACACAATACCAGACATTTGGAAGCATGGTATCATCATCACTTTCCCCAAACCCAACAAAGACCCCACGCTACCCTCCTCGCACCGCCCCATCACACTCCTTTGCTCCCCCTCCAAAGTCATGGAACGCCTAGTATTACAACTAATTACACCTGAACCTACCCCTAGCTCCAACACAACATGGCTTTAGGCCACTGCACTCCACAAACACTCTTCTCACAGACCTTACACAAAGAGCTTTCGACGGCATCAATTCAGCTAGACCACCACACAGATCACTATTAGCCACACTCGACATTAGTAAAGCCTTCGATGCCATCCCCCGCCACAACCTAACAAACAAAATCTACAACACAAACATGCACAACAACACAAAACGGTGGCTGGCCAACTTCCTAGCAGGCAGATGTGCACACGTATCTTTTGCCGGTCAGTCATCTAAAATCAGAAACTTTCCAAACGGAGTCCCACAAGGATCCGTCCTATCGCCCGCCACTCTTCAACTCTGTACATGCACGATATAACTACACCCAATACGCCCCAAATATAACTTAGCCTCCTATGCAGAGTGAACATAACACTCACATGCACACACCATGACCCCAAAAAGGAGCCGAAACAGATCTCCTTCAACCCTATCTCAACACACTACATGGCTGGTGCACTACAAAACCAGGACTTAATCTAGCCCCAGCCAAATCCACCGGCCACCAACCCCTGCTCACAAGTTGGGACAGGAGAACACGGAATACATCCCTCAACGCACCATAAAAAACACACCCCTTAAACACTACACACACACCCAAAATCCTCGGAGTAACAATATGGATATCCTATGACGTTTCAAACAGCCACACCCACCCAAACATTAAAAAGAAAACTGAACACCCAGGACTTAACGCCCTCCGGTCACTTGCCTCACACAAAAAAATTTCGGACACAACAAAAGAAAACTACCAGACCACAGTATATCACCAATACATAAGATCAGTGATAGGAATACGCAAGCCCAGCCTGGGCTTCTAACCTAGCTGAAAAAACAACTCATAAGACCTTACAGCCTATTCAAAACAAAGCCCTGAGGGTCATTACAGGCTGCACAGCTACTGCACCCCCAGATCCCCTACAATCAAAGAAAACCAAAAATCCTACAAGTCAAAGACCATCCTGGGCCTCATGAGAGGCACTCAAATTCCTGGCAGCACAGCCTCCACGATAACCAAGACCACCCACTAAACTACATGGCAACACACCCACATGACACCAAGAAATACTCAAAAACAACACCCAGCACACGGTTTATCACACACAATTATTGGCCTCTCTCCCTCCCTGGCCCACACCCGAACCAACTTCCAGAAGCACATCCA
>CM064495.1:37547132-37580275 GCA_032716605.1 Paralithodes platypus | reverse complement strand
CTCCTCTTTCCCCTTTGCCCTTATATAGGGGGACGTTATGCCAGGTTTCCAGGTATCGGGTGCACTCACATTCTCCAATGCTAGTTTGCACATTTTCCATACCCATTCGATCACTATATCACCAAAATAACTCAACCATGTCCACCACACACTACATCTGTTCCTGGGGCTTTCACCAACTTCACGCTTTTAATGGCCTTCCCACACTTCTGACTTCCCTGATCCCTACCTATCCTCCACTACTTCTATTCTTCTTACTCCCTATACCATATAAAGCTATGTGTGAGGGTTCTTCATTCCTTACATTTAGCAACTCATTGAAGTACTCTCTCCATCTTTCCATCTTTTTCTATATATATATGGCTATATATATATAGATTTTCGTTAATAACATACGAGGTTTGAAGAAATGCCCAATTTCTGTGTTGGAAAATTTTACTTCAAAGTTTTCCAGGTCTCTGATGAGTTTTCGCTGGGTGGCAGGAAGTAAGATGAAGGAGATGAGCAAAATTTTCTATGGTGGTACAGGGCTACATTAATGTACATGAGGATACATGATATAACGACGCATTCACTGGACAACCCAGCCTTATCAAAGTAAGGATAGAATGATATAAAAGGTAAAACAGGAAGGGTATATAATAGAGGGGTGGAGGATCAGAGGAGGCGAAAATCAGGGCGGCAAAAGGTCTGGATTGGTGGAGGGGTATTCTAGGAGAGAGAAAGAGAGAACCGCTTCACGCATGCGCACTGGATGAGGGAAAGGTGGTGGTCGTTGGCGGGGTCGAAGCTGATTGGCTGCGTGTCGATGGGGCGAGGCCTAAAGTTGCGTAGTTCCGTGTGGCGCCGGCAGAAGACAAAGCTGAAGGAGGTAGCGCGGGGTGGCTGCGTCAAGGGCACCGGGGGGCGGAGGGGGGCGGTTAGGTCCTGTAGGAAAGTGGCCTTTTGGCAGAAGGAAGGATCTGAAGGTCCAGAGTTTTGTGTTTGATGTTGGGATGTAAGGGCTTGGACTTTTAATATGAATGCTTCGAGTATAGGTAATCTCCTTCGGTCCCTTTCTTTATCGCGTATGGTGGTGTGTTTCTCTAACTCAGTGTGTTGTGTGTGCAGGTGAGGGTTGGGGTTTAGGGGTGAGATAGTGGTCTTTGATGGCTCCAGCATGAAGGTGAAGAGTTAACCGACGTGAAAGATAGAGGGTCTGCGTTCATACCAATATAGGAAGGAGGTTCCACAGTGCTCATAATTACAGGTTATGTTGGTAAATGACGTGATCGTTAGGTCATTCGGGCTCCTTTATCTTGGTGGGAAGCAAAAGCTGGTTTGTTGCGGGAGAACAAGGTTGGATGGTCTTGGGGGATTTGTAATAAATCATTAATTTGATGTTTGTTTGCCGGGTTGGTTGGGTTCGACCATGCACTTTGGAGATTATTTATTTTAAGACTGCCTCGATAATTTTTTGTGTTCAGAGGACTAAAATTGCAGGTAGGGTTTAGAAGATTCTTTATTTTCCATTAGGGGGGGGTCAATGTTGGGAAGGGCTTTTGCTGTGTACCATTTTTCAAGATGGGTGGGTTGATGGTGCTGGAGATGTCGGAGTTGGAGTATCCGTTATTCCCTAAAACTTGGGATAATCTTTCTAGTTTCCTGGTGGGTGTCGGCCCAGGTAGAGCAGGGCGTGGGGAAGGGGGGCTTGTCCTTACATAAGCGGAGATGGAGGATAGAAGATAACGGCGGGGGCATTCACTTATCGCCGGTTGACGGCATTGTCCTGTGTTAGTTGGTTGTAGTGTAGACGGTGGTTTTGAACGCCATGTCGTTCAGAGCTACAAGGAATGTCGAGGAAGGGGAGTTGTCCATTGTTTGATTTTTCAAAGGGTGAAGTTAAGGCTCCGGAGGAGTCCACGAAGCGACGGCTGGAGTTCCTGTAGTTCGTGGAGGTCCTTGATTGCACGAAGATGTCATCCACGTATCTACAGGTAAGACGGCGGGTCGTTGTGGCAGCTAGGAGCTCTTCCTCCAGATGGTACCCATAATAAAGTTCACAAAAAGAAATTCCTAGGGGGCTGCCCATCGCAATCATACCGTCTATCTGCTTGTACATGTTGCCCGGGGGCAAAGGAAGGGGGGCTCCTTGGTACATAGCTCCAGTAGTGTTTCAGGGCCTTCTCCGGGATGTCCAGTGTTGGTGTATCAGGGCAATGGTAAATTCGACGTAGAATCATGTCAATGGTCCTATCCACTGGCACGTTGGTGAACAGGCTTTCTACGTCGAGAGAGGCGATTGTGTGGTTGTTGTTCCAGGGGGCGTCTCGTAAAATTTCCAAGAAATCGTGGGCTGAGTTAAGGTTGTATTGGCTGGGCACGTAGGGGGTGAGGAGGTTGTTCAGGGCCTTGGCGATCTGGTAGGTGGCAGTGCGGATCTGGGAGATGATGGGGCGGAGGGGGTTCCCAGGTTTGTGTGTTTTGATGGTTCCGTAAGCATAACCAGGGGTGTATTCTCCGATGAGTTTTTTAAGGTGGACCCCTCCTTGTTTGGCGGTGATGGTGGTGTTGGCAGTACGTTTGATTTCGTCGGTTGGGTTGCGGGTGATCTTTTTAAATTTGGTGTTGTCACTTAAGATGACGTCCATTTTTTCTAAGATCTTCCTCCTGTCATGAATCACGAGGCAGGAAGCTTTATCCGCACGACGGATGATGATGTTGGGGTTGTCTCTTAATTGTTTGGCAGCTTGGAAGTGTTGTTTGTTGAGGATTTTGCTATGGTTAGTTTTCCTCTGGTTTTGGCGGCTTCAGCGAGGAGAGTAGGTTTAGGGCGGGAGTAGTGGTGACCTTGCAATCCTTCTTGAGTCGTAGGATGTCGTCCAGGAGGATTTCCGTTTCTAGGCGTTTCCGGTGGGGGCCTGGTTTGGAGCTGTAGTGGCAGTTGAGGCCTTTGTTGAAGAGGTCTTCTTGGTCCAGGGTCAGAATGGTGTTAGTCAGGTTTATGTATCCTTTTGTTGGTTTGGGAAGTTTTATGTTTCCGCCATAAAGACGGGCAAGGTTTTTTTATAGTTGTGTTTTCGGCTTGTCTACTGTGTTGTTCAAGGAGTTGTTCGAGGGCTGTGTTGTAGGACGACATCCTACGACTCAAGAAGGATGGCAAGGTCACCACTACTCCCGCCCTACAACCTACTCTCCTCGCTGAAGCCGCCAAAACCAGAGGAACTCCCCATAGCAAAGTCCTCAACAAACAAACACTTCCAAGCTGCCAAACAATTAAGAGACAACCCCAACATCATCATCCATCGTGCAGATAAAGCTTCCTGCCTCGTGATTCATGACAAGGAGGAATATCTTAGAAAAATGGACGTCATCTTAACTCTCTCGCATCCATCAACACCCTCTCCGACATATGACGCGATGGTGAGCCTATTAGGGATACTTAAAAGCCTTTGTTACCCTCAGGGGTATTTACAAACCTTTAGTTTAGTTACTTCAACCTCTGCAGTTGTCTTTGAGTTAGCTGTGAGCAGAAACCTAATTGTGGAGAGGTAATTATAAGAGTGGGAGAACTCTATTTCTTATTGCTAATCTGGCAACCTCTGCGTCATATGAGTCTGAAAGGGTTAATTATCTAACTTATGGTAAGACCTTCTCTAATTTGCCATGAAATATCAGGCTGGGCGAGTTTTCGAAGCCTTGTGTTTTTCTGTATTTTCATCCACCAGAATGGAGTTTATTGTGATGTATCATATGTCAATGGAAAGAGAAACATTTATAGTACATGATCAAACAAAAACAAAATTTACAATAAATCGAAATATGAAAGTGTAAATGAGTCCGGAATACAATTATTTCCCAATTATTTGCAATTGTCTTCACACCGTCCTAGCTCTAAATTGTGAGTGATGACCATATAATTTTTCTTTGCTTAAATAATAGTATTTTTTCTCCTCTTTCCAAATCTGAAAACAGAAATTGTTTATCTTCAATAGTTCTCAAGCAGTGACCGAAAAAAAAAAAACATGTTTTGATTGATATGGTTTATAACATTTTCGATTTATTTCGTTGCTACAAAGTGTATGGTTTTAAATTTAGGCTGTATGAATACGGCAAATAATGATGATGAGTATAAAACAACTAGAAGTTCCTAGGACAAATACTTTTTGCGCTATGAATATTTGAAATGAAGAGCCAAAATGCGAATATTTATGCTTCACCCATCTCTGTTCGGCGATGCTAGCCGGGTTCCGAGCTGTTCCCCATCTCGTGGTTGCGTTATTTGCTCGGATATGTATATAACTGTATATATCACCAGAATCGACAAATTGTGCTCTTTCGAATGGTGAAAACAAAAATAATATAGCGTAATTTGTTCGCGAGCTATGCGCAATTGTTTCCATGCAGTGACCGAAAAAAAAAATATATATATATGGTTTATAACATTTTCGATTTATTTCGTTGCTACGAAGTGTATGGTTTTAAATTTAAGCTGTATGAATACGGCAAATAATGCTGATGAGTATAAAACAAACTAGAAGTTCCCAGGACAAATACTTTTTGCGCTATGAATATTTGAAATGAAGAGCCAAAATGCGAATATTTACGCTTCACCCGTCTCTTTTCCGCCAATCCTAGCCGGGTTCCGAGCTGTTCCCCACCTCGGCATTGGTTTATTTGCTCGGATACGTATATAACTGTTTATATCACCGTCATCGAAAAATTATGCTCTTTCTAATGGTGAAAACAAAAATAATATAGCGTTATTGGTTCGCGAGCTATGCGCAATTGTTTCCATGCATTGTTATTGTTATGTAAATATATGAGAATGTTTATACAGTTGTATATCTTTGCCACAATGTACAACATTTATATAAATATATAAATATAATATATATATATATATATATATATATATATATATATATATATATATATATATATATATATATATATATATATTTCTCTTTTAAACAGACGAGGTTAAAGGCAACAGCAGTTTCAGCATTCAGTATTTTATTGTTACAGCTTTCAATAGTTCTAACAATTTTCCTCTGGGGTTCAGAGATGAGGTACAACAGGTTAGCAAAATTCATGGTGGATCCAACGTTTCACAAGTAAACATCTTGCATCTTCAGGGAATGGGCAGGTAATGATTAGAGTGCATAGGGGGGGATAGAATAGGGGGGATGAAAATAGAGTTTATCAGTGGATAAAGAAGAAAAAGATTAGAAATATGAAGTAAAGTTGGAGATTAAAAGATAGTGGGCCGTCCACTTTGCTATTCTTGGTTAAGACTTAAATTATATTTCATATATATTCCGTGAGCAGAACATACCACCAGCTTCATGTTTATATTCCCTTTTTGTATTTCCTGCCTCCATGTTTGAACTTTGTTTTTAATTTTGCATTTGTTTGTTTTCATATGCATTGTAGCATCGTTCCGGTGTTATAATTATTTATTTTGTGTTGTTATTACTCTTTGGTGTTTTGATAAGTTGTCTTAAAAACTAAAAACAAACAAAATTATATATATATATATATATTTTTTTTTTTTTTTTTTTTTTTTACAGGGACGAATTCATTGTAATTAGCATGATTTGTCATAGAGAGTGAGAGTGAGAGAGAGAGAGCCCCCCGGAACTTATCCCACAAGGCTCTCTCTCTCTCCATCTCACCGACCAATGACGAGCGAGTATTCATGCGTCAGTCATTTTTTGCGACCCTGGCTCTGATTGGAGAATTCTCGACAAGTGGGTGTTTTTAGCTTAGCTAACTCAATTTTTCTCATGTCTTACATCATAATTATTGCTTTCATTCATTCTGATTTCATCCATTTATTTTAATCATTCATTCACCTTTTTATTATATCTTATTATTTTTGTCAGAGACGGTACAGAACTTAGATATATACAGTGTACAGGGACATTTTTATTGCTTTATGGATTTTTGTTTATGAATATTTTTTGTTTGTTAATTATTAACATATTTAATATTTCACTCATTCATTCGATTTTTTTGTTTATGAATATTTGTTGTTTGTTAATTATTACATTCACTCTTTCATTCTTTCCACTTTCCCATTCATTCATTGTGGCTTCACTCATGCTATCACTCATTATTACTTTAGAGTATGATATTTGTGTTGGAGACAGTACATATTTAACAGAGGTCATGCTAGTATATACAGGGACACGACAATGTTCATACACATGGACATATTACAAGGGACAATTTTTTGTTTTTGTATTTTTTTTTTTTTTAGTTCATTCATTCATGTTTCATTTGTTCAGTCTATCATTCATTAGTATTTAGAGTATAATATTTTTGTTGGAGACAGTACATACTTAACAAATTCATGATAACATATACAGAGACATCTAATAATATTCATAATTACAAGGGATTTTTTTTTTTTTTTTTTTTCATTCATTCATCATTCGTTTTGCATACTTAAGCATTCAACTTTACTGAATTGTACTTATTTTGCTAGTTTGTTAGCGGCTTTCAGTGTTCATACATATATTGGGTTTGGTTCTTGATTTAAGTTGGTTATTATTGAAGGGGGAAACCATGAGTGTTTCCTAATTGGTCTGTTCTCTACTATGGTTGCATAATTTGGGTCATTTAATCTTTCTAACGTAGACCATATATTTTGTGTTCTTCTAAATAGTTTGACATTCATAGCCTCTGTCTTAGCTATTTCGTGCAACTGTCTGGTGTTTCTGTTGTATGGATATCTTTCATTAAGTGCATATCTGAGCGCTTTATTTTGTATCCGTTGCAGCCTCAGTGTTTGTGTTTTGCTTAGGGTGGATAATGGTGCAGCTGGATATTCCAAGACAGGAAGTACTAGAGCTTTAACTAGGTGAGTTTTCATTTTTTCTGAGAGGTCACCAAATCTGTAAAGTTTTCCTAGGGATGCCTTTCCTTTGTTAATTAAACTTGTCACATGTTTTAGTATGCCTCCCCTAGTCAATTTTAGTCCCAGTGTTTTCCCTTCCTGGTGTGTATCTAATAAATCTCCTTCTACAATTATGTCATCTTCCTTTGAGGTAGCAATTGGAAGTATGGTAAATTTTGTCATATTGGTTTTTATTTTCCATCTCTTTTCGAATTCGTTTATTTTATTGATTTCTAAGCCTACTTTTTCCGCCATAAGTCTTCGTGATTTGCCTGGGTATGTAATTATCTGGGTGATGTCGTCTGCATATTGAATTGTAGTGCAATCGATAGCAGGTAGTGGGAGGTCCATGGTATATATTGTGTATAATATTGGGGATAATATGCTGCCTTGTGGGACACCACTGAGTAGTTGTATTGGTGGGCCTAAGTGGTTTTTAATGCGGATGTGTGCCTTTCTATCTTCTAGGAAATCACACAATATTGACTCAATATGGCTTGGCAGATTAAGTTGGAGTAGTTTATATTTCAGGCCCATATGCCATACCTTGTCGAAGGCTATACTTACATCTCTAAGAATTACGTGACATTGATTATTCCTGGCCTTTGCTTGGGAAACAGTTTCATATATGATTGCTGTGGCTGTATTTGTGCCTTTTTTGCTGACGAAAACCATGTTGACTAGCCGGGATAAGGTCATTCATGTTTAGATGTATATTTAGCCTATTATAAATGCATTTTTCAAGTATTTTGCCTGGCACTTCCAGTAGCGATATAGGTCTGTAGTTAATTGGGTCATATGGTGACTTGCCTTCTTTGGGTATTAGGTGAATTACAGCTGTTTTAAATTTGTCAGGGAAGTATCCTAGGGAAAGTGTGGCATTAAATATTTGTATTAGTGTTAGTATTGCTTGCTCAGAGACTTGGGAGATTATTATTTTATTAATGTTGCTCCGTCCAGGGGCTTTGTTTTTCATATTTTTTATGATATTTTTTATTTCATGGATATCGATTGCCCTTGTGGTTGCGTTCTGATTATTAAAAATATTTAGGTTGATGGCTTCATTAGGTAGTGTTCTATTTAGATTTCTTTGGATAAAGTTTCTGACCATGGTTTCGTTGTCTTCATCGAACTGCTCATTCTCTTCATCAGATATTTTGAATATATCTCCCCATATTTCACGAAATGTGGCTTCTTTACCTATATTGTCATATACTTTCTTGTTGTCTTTGTTTAGTATATAATTAGTTGGATCATTGCTAGAACCGCTAAGTTGTTTGATTTTTGTCCAAAAAGCTTTTGGATCTCTATGCTTATTTGAAAGGTCTTCGAGCTGATTCTCCCAATTTCCGTCATAATTTATTTTACATTCATTTCTTAATTGCTGTTGCAGTAGTCTAAATCTGATATATAAGTGTCTGTGCCATCCTCCTATTATAGCGTTTTGCATAATAGCCTGGTATTCTCTTTGTATTCTTCTTATTTCTGGAGTTATTATGGATTTGTTTATTGTGATTGTGTTAGATGTAGGGATTGTGTTTTCCATGCCAGTTGTTATTGAGTGGTACCAGTTGTCTAGTGCAGTGTCTATTTCTTCTTCTCCTCCTTCGCTAAGATCAAAGTTGTATCTATTTAGTTGTAAGTCTACCGTTTCTCTAAAGTTGTCCCAGTTCACATTATTCATGTTTAATTTGGGGGTGCTGGGAATGGTGATTTTATCGGCAGTGATCGTGAATATTATGGGGAGATGGTCAGATGTTGTGATCGGGCCACATTCAATTCTAGAATTATGAAAGGCTCTGTTATTTGTTAGTATGATGTCAGGGGTAGTACTTCTGTTATGCGAAAGGTATGTTGGGAAGTGGGGGCTAGGCCCTCCCCTACTGCATTATTTGAGTTATTTCTCAATAGGGTATGTTTTGCATTGAGATCACCTAGAATGTAAGTAGGTAAATTATTGTATGCAAGTCTATGTATATCAGGGAAAGGAAGGTAGGGGCGTCTAGGGGGTAGGTACATGGTTGCAAAATTAACTGGTCCTAAGGAGGTCTCGATTGTAATGCAGAGAGTGTCAGAAATAAAGTCATCATACAGCTTATATTTAAGTGTGTTTTTTACAAGAATGGCACTGCCATCATTAATTTCATTTGAAGAGTTCTTTGAGTGGGTATGGTATCCATTTATCTTTATTGTTTCGTTATTTGTATTGCTGTGGCTATTAATTAAGATTATATCAGGGTTGATTGATAGATATGTATTAGTTAATTCAATCTTCCTATTCTGCCAGTGTAACACATTATGTTGTATTATTGTTAGCTTGTTAGGGTCTCCTATGGTCTGTTGTTTTGTCCCTTGTTGTGTCTTAGCACCGACTTCTTTATATTCGGACTGGCAACTGGTACGTTATGTATTGTTTCATATTCACTACTATCATCAAGGGTATAGGCGCCTGACTTAATGTCACTTTCTAGTGCTGATTGTTGCACATGGTGATAACGGATTAGGTCAGAAGTAAAGTGATGGTCTAGTAGTCCATCCTTTATGTCTTGAATAACTTGATGGGCTTCCTGGTAGTTTTTCGTTCTTGTAAATCTCACTCTTACTTGCCGTTGGCTGTGCCAGTTGATGAGTTTTTTCTTATTCATATTATTTGGCGCGTTTTGGTCACTGTGGTATATTTTGATGTGTAACTCTTTTATAAAGGCTTCCTTTTCTTGTACTGTCATTGTTTCCATTCGGCGTGTCACGGTGTTTTCTTGAGATATGCTGTCAGAGTCACTCAGAGTTGCTTCTTCGGTTTCTTGTTCATGTGACTCATCTAAATTAAGGGGGCTCATGGGGGTCTCTCCTGTTTGGCTGATGGTGTCTTCAGCTTGATTTTGGGTCGGAATGTCGTTATGGGTTTGTTTCATGATATTCATGGTTTCTTCGCCGCTAATGTTTGAGAACAAGTCATTTGAAGGTGGGTTGTTTGGGAAATTCATTTGGGAATATCCATTTTGTTTCAGCATGCTGTTTAGTTCTATTGCATATGATCCGGGTCTTGCCATGTTATGTAAGTGGGCATGCAACATACATGCTAACATTGTACTGGCTGTGTTCGGTTTTATGTCTACTTGGGGTATTGTCTGAGGGTTCATTGTTGCCGATGTTGCTGCATTCTGGTGACCGGCTGCTTGACTGTAGGTTTTATTGGCATGTACTGTTTTGATGCCTCTTGTTTCTCCTTCCTTTTCTTTTTGATTGCTTGCTTCCGGACTTCGCACTTCATTGAATTTGTCCTATGATCCTGAAGGCAGTTTACACATTTTTTGACTGTTGCAGTGCAATTCTTCCAGGTGTGACCTTCCTGAGCACATTCTGAGCAAAGTTCGTATTCTTTTTCCTTGGGGCATTGATTGGTGTGATGGCCCTCGACTTTGTGGCATCTGAAACAGTTGGTGAGAGGAATAAAGTCTTCCTGTCTTATCTTCTCATGTGGTATGCTTAGGTTAAACATGAGCATGCCTTTCTGAGTGGCTGTCTGTGCATTGTCCACACTTTCAAAAGTTATTTTTAGTGTGCGGCTTTTGTCAAATTTATAGACGGCATCCACTTTTCCCTGAGCCCAGACATTTTTCTGTTCTATTTGCTCTTGTATCACCTGTTCGTTGTTCAGGTAAATTAGGTCATGAACATTGAATATAATAACTGATCTTTTTGCTGCAAGCTCTGGAGGTAGAATTGGTGTGTACCCTGCTGCATTCAGTTTAGTGATGGTGTCTCTTGCAAAGATTTTGTCTTGATCAATATCATTTGCTGTAATTACACAGTAAGGACAAAGCAACATATTTATACAAAATTCGAGGATCAAGAATAGGTAGGTGGGCGGAGCTACTGGGTGTGGGGTGGCTGTTCATTGGTGGATGGCAGTCTATTCGCGAGACGGGCACTAAATCTTATCGGTGGTTGGTTGTTGGCTGTGGGTGGCTGTGATTGGTTGGTGTTGTCAGTTGTGTGCTGGGTGCGGAAAGGTGAGGGAGGGGGGCCCAGGGCGAGAGGAAGGAGGGCAGTATGCCTGTAGCGCTTGCCTGAAGGAAGAATTTGAAGGTCTTGTGTTTGGTTGTTGATGCTGGGGTTGAGCGTTTGGATATATAGAGCTTCTAAAATAGCTAGTCTTCTGGGGTCTGATTCTTTGTCGAGTATGGTAGTTTGTTTGTCTAGGTCGGCGCGAGTTAGGGCAAGATGGTGGGGGGCTTGATAGTGACCATAGATTTTATCCTACGTCGAGTTTACCACTGCCCTAATACGCCCCCCCTGGACATCCCGGAGAAGGCCCTGAAGACACTCTTGGAACTATGTACCAAGGAGTCCCCTTTCCTCTGCCCCCGCTGGAATATGTACCAGCAAATCGACGGTGTAGCGATGGGAAGCCCCCTGGGGGTCCTGTTCGCCAATTTCTTCATGGGAACTATCGAAGAGGAACTCCTGGCTGCCCACCGGCCCACTGTCTACTGCAGGTACATCGATGATATCTTCGTGCGGGTGAAGGACCTGGACGAACTCAGGGACCTCCAGCAGCGCTTCATGGCCGCCTCCGGACTCAACTTCACATACGAAGAAACCACCGATGGTCATCTACCCTTCCTCGACCTCCTTGTCTCCCTCCACGACCACGGCTTCAAAACTACAGTGTACACCAAACCTACTAACAATGGCCAATGTCTTAATGGGGAAAGTGAATGCCCTAAACGATACCATCAGTCCACTATCGCCGCCTATGTCAGGAGAGCCCTCACCCATTGCACCACCGGGAATGACACACACAATGAATTGGAAAGGCTCACCCAGGTCCTAGTCAACAATGGGTATTCCAACACTGACGTCACCAATGCCATCAACCACCACCTAGAAAAATGGTACAAACAAGACCCCCCTAGCACCAACCCGGCCAATGACATTACATTTTTCTACAGAAACTACATATCTTCCGACCACACAACAGACGAATCCATTATGAAAGAAATAATTCACAAAAACGTCCTCCCCACCAACCCTGACAATAAAATAAAACTCATTATTTACTACAAATCTCCTAAGACCTCCAACCTTGTCCTCCGTAACCGCCCCATTTCCACCAACCAACCGAAAGACGATCATGTGATATACCAGCATATTTGCACCTCTGGGGACTGTGGACCCCTATCCTATGTTGGAATGACACAGACTCGCCTTTCCCGTCGACTAACCCTCCACCTTCAATCTGGCGCTATAAAAGATCACTATCAAGCCCCCCACCATCTTGCCCTAACTCGCGCCGACCTAGACAAACAAACTACCATACTCGACAAAGAATCAGACCCCAGAAGACTAGCTATTTTAGAAGCTCTATATATCCAAACGCTCAACCCCAGCATCAACAACCAAACACAAGACCTTCAAATTCTTCCTTCAGGCAAGCGCTACAGGCATACTGCCCTCCTTCCTCTCGCCCTGTGCCCCCCTCCCTCACCTTTCCGCGCCCAGCACACAACTGACAACACCAACCAATCACAGCCACCCACAGCCAACAACCAACCACCGATAAGATTTAGTGCCCGTCTCGCGAATAGACTGCCTTCCACCAATGAACAGCCACCCCACACCCAGTAGCTCCGCCCACCTACCTATTCTTGATCCTCAAATTTTGTATAAATATGTTGCTTTGTCCTTACTCTAATCATTACCTGCCCATTCCCTGAAGATGCAAGATGTTTACTTGTGAAACGTTGGATCCACCATGAATTTTGCTAACCTGTTGTACCTCATCTCTGAACCCCAGAGGAAAATTGTTAGAACTATTGAAAGCTGTAACAATAAAATACTGAATGCTGAAACTGCTGTTGCCTTTAACCTTGTTTGTTTAAAAGAGAATCTATTACCTGGCTATACTAACATATATATATATATATATATATATATATATATATATATATATATATATATATATATATATACGATATATATATATATATATATATATATATATATATATAGGCCTATATATATAAAATAAATGAAAGAAAAAGATAAATAAAATGAAATAAATCAAATCAAATAAATAAATATATAAATGAAATAAAAATGTAATAATAATATAAATACTCGATTATGGGCCTTGGGCTTGCTCGGGACCTTGGGGCTGATCCGCTAGACACCCTGGGGAACAGGAATAAAAAAAAAAATATATATATATATATATATATATACCGGATATATATATATATATATATATATATATATATATATATATATATATTATATATATATATATAATGTATATATAAATAAAAAAAAAAAAAAAAATAAAATATAAAATAAACAAATAATATAAATACTCGATTATAGGCCTTGGGCTTGCTCGGGACCTTGGGGCTGATCCGCTAGACAGCCTGGGGAACAGGAATAATAAAGAAAAAAATATATATATACCGGGTATATATATATATATATATATATATATATATATATATATTATATATTGTACTGTATATATAAATAAAATAAATAAAATAAAAAATATAATAATAATATAAATACTCAATTATGGGCCTTGGGCTTGCTCGGGACCTTGGGGCTGATCCGCTAGACACCCTGGGGAACAGGAATAAAAAAAAAATATATATATATATATATACACCGGGTATATATATATATATATATATATATATATATATATATATATATACTGTATATATATATACTGTATATATAAATAAAATAAATAAAATAAAAATTATAATAATAATATAAATACTCGATTATGGGCCTTGGGCTTGCTCAGGACCTTGGGGCTGATCTGCTAGACACCCTGGGGAACAGGAATAACAAAACAAATATATACGGTATATATATATAAAATAAATAAAATAAACATAAATAAAATGAAATAAATAAAATAAAATAAATAAAAACTAATAAATCAAATATATAAATATTTAAATAAAATACATAATATAATAATAATATAAATACTCGATTATGGGCCTTGGGCTTGCTCGGGACCTTGGGGCTGTTATATACTGTATATAGGCTATATATAATATATATATATAATTATAATAATATACTGTAATATAACTAAAATTCCATAGAGTACTTACCATACTTCCTGTAAGCATTCCTGTGACATCTTCGTGATTATAATGTATTTATTTCGTAGGCAGTATTTATTGATAAATATATTTGTCTTTCAAGCAAAGAATAGTGTAAAGTCATCAATGATACCTAGACAAAACTGCATCAATACTCAAGGGGTTAACCAAGATTCACTCCCCTCAGTCACCAAAAGTCACAAGTAACATCTTATATACATATATAGTTCGAATTATTCACTAAACACTTTCACTGGGTAGATGAAATAATCCATAATTGCCTGCCTATAGCTAGGCATGGTGGGCCAGAGGGAGGGAGCCCAGAATTTAAAGGGCCGGGACCCTGCCTCACAGTCTGGGGGCCGGGAAACTACTGACTTTACAGACGCCCGCGCTCCTCAGAGAGGGACGCTATGGGGTTGCTAGATACTTCCTTTTGTAACTTACTGATGCCTAACTTACCAGTCCAAATTGAGTCAAAATCGAGTCATAAACTTATTTTTGGCGAATATTTCTAACTTTCAGGTGGCATTATGACGCGATTGCGTCATACGAGCACTCTTGGAGGGGTGGCGTTATGACGCAATCGCGTCCTATAGATGCGGGAGGGTTAAGTGACAACACCAAATTTAAAAAGATCACCCGCAACCCAACCGACGAAATCAAACTTACTGCCAACACCACCATCACCGCCAAACAAGGAGGGGTCCACCTTAAAAAACTCGTCAGAGAATACACCCCTGGTTATGCTTACCGAACCATCAAAACACACAAACCTGGGAACCCCCTCCGCCCCATCATCTCGCAGATCCCCACTGCCACCTACCAGATCGCCAAAGCCCTGAACAACCTCCTCACCCCCTACGTGCCCAGCCAATACAACCTTAACTCAGCCCACGATTTCTTGGACATTTTACGAGACGCCCCCCCGGAACAACAACCACACAATCGCCTCTCTCGACGTAGAAAGCCTGTTCACCAACGTGCCAGTGGATAGGACCATTGACATGATTCTACGTCGAATTTACCATTGCCCTGATACACCAACACTGGACATCCCAGAGAAGGCCCTAAAAACACTACTGGAGCTATGTACCAAGGAGGCCCCTTCCTTTGCCCCTGGGGCAACATGTACAAGCAGATAGACGGTGTGGCGATGTGCAGCCCCCTAGGAGTTCTTTTTGAGAACTTTTTTATGGGTACCATCGAGGAAGATCTCCTAGCTGCCCAACGACCCGCCGTCTACTGTAGATACGTGGATGACATCTTCGTGCAAATCAAGGACCTCCATGAACTACAGGAACTCCAGCGTCGCTTCATGACCTCCTCCGGACTTAACTTCACCTTTGAAAAATCAAACAATGGACAACTCCCCTTCCTCGACATCCTCGTAGCTCTGAACGACCATGGGTTCAAAACCACCGTCTACACTAAACCAACTAACACAGGACAATGCCTCAACGGCGATAGTGAATGCCCCCGCCGTTATCTTCTATCCTCCATCTCCGCTTATGTAAGGAGAGCCCTCACGCACTGCTCTACCGGGGCCGATACCCACCAGGAACTAGAAAGACTATCCCTAGTTTTAGTGAATAACGGATACTCCAACTCCGACATCTCCAGCACCATCAACCACCATCTTGAAAAAGTCTTAAAAGAAATAATCTCCAAGCATGTCGACCCAACCAACCCGGAAAACAAAATCAAATTAATAATTTATTACAAATCCCCCAAGACCTCCAACCTCGTTCTCCGCAACATACCAGCTTCCACCAAGATAAAGAGCCCGATGACCGACGATCACGTCATTTACCAACATACATGTAATTATGAGGACTGTGGACCTCATTCCTATATTGGTATGACGCAGACTCGTCTTTCACGTCGGTTAACTCTTCACCTTCAGGCTGGAGCCATCAAAGACCACTATCTCACCCCTAACCACCCCCACCTCACACGCAACGAGTTAGAGAAACACACCACCATACTCGATAAAGAAAGTGACCCAAGGAGATTACCTATACTCGAAGCATTATATATCCAAGCCTTACATCCCAACATCAACAACCAAACTCTGGACCTTCAGATCCTTCCTTCTGCCAAAAGGCACTTTCCTACAGGACCTAACGCCCCCCCTCGCCCCCCGGTGCCCTTGACACAGCCCCCCGCGCTACCTCCTTCAGCTTCGTCTTCTGACGGCGTCTCACGTACTACGCAACTTAGGCCTCGCCCCTCGACACGCAGTCAATCCGCTTCGACCCCGCCAACCGACCACCACCTTCCCGCATCCAGTGCGCATGCGTGAAGCGGTTCTCTCTTTCTCTCTCCTAGAATACCCCTCCACCAATAGCAGACTTTTGCTCCCTGATTTTCGCCTCCTCTGATCCTCCACCCTCTATATATACCCTTCCTGTTTACCTTTTAAATCATTCTATCCTAACTTGATAATGCTGGTTGTCCAGTGAAACGCGTCGTATATCCTGTATCATTATGTACATTAATGTAACCCTGTACCACCATGAATTTTGCTCATCTCATTCATCTACTTCCTGCCACCCAGCGAAAACTCATCAGAGACCTGGAAACTTTGAATAATAAAATTTCCAACGCAGAAATTGCCATTTCTTTCAACCTCGTATGTATTAAAGAAAATGTATTACCTGGCTTTACTAACATATATATATATATATATGTATACTAATTTAGGCCCTCCTGTCCATTTATTCACTTGGTATTAATTTAGTTTATGAAGTTGATGAAACTATTATATAAATCAGGTAATAGAATGGGAACTCAGATATAATGTTCCGATCAATAATACCAAGAGTCTGTAGAGGAAGAGAAGAAAAAAAACTGTAATTACGCCGCCTTGAGGAGGATGAATGGAGGTGTTGAATGCAGCATGAAAAGGAAATATTATTGATATGTGAATGCAGTGTGACTTTAGTAGATTTTTGAGAAATAGGCTTCTTTTTCAGCCAGTCGAGGGTCTGAGACAAGCATAGAGAGGAAGTATAAATATGGACTAATTATATATTTTGATTTTTAATAAACGTCGTGAGAATAATTGTTGGAGAATTTAGGATACTATTTAAGGGGGGTGACCTGCCTTTATTCTCTCTCTATGCTGTATCCATTCGGTCCCATTCAGCCTACTGTTTTAAGACGTTTTTCCCCATCCAGGTGCCGATGTATAATTGGCGAGCGATAGTTAGCCACCATATTTTGGATAATGAGTTAGACAGCTGGCTAATTTTGTACATTTTTCGATAGAAAAATGTCTCCGGCGAAGCCGGATTTCTCCATAAAGAGCTGGCTCGCTATCGCTCGCCAGGAAAAAAATGACACCTGGATGGGGATAAATGTCTTAAAACAGTAGGCTGAATGGGGCCGAATGGATACAACCAAGAAAGCGAAAAATACAGGTCACCCCCCTTAATTTGACAGAGTTTCTACTCTACGCACCGCTTTCTCGGTTTCTGCTCGCTACGAATGCTTAATGACTTGCGCCCTTAACCCTTTCACGCACATATGACGCAGAGGTGGCCAGATTAGCAATAAGAAATGAGTTCTCTCACTCTTATAATTACCTCTCCAAAATTAGTTTTCTGCCCACAGCTAACTCAAAGCCAACTGCAGAGGTTAAAGTAACTAAACTAAAGGTTTATAAATACCCCTGATGGTAACAAAGGTTTTAAAGTATCCCTAATAGGCTCAAAATTGCGTCATATGTCGGAGAGGGTTAATTAAGGAGCTAAGACGGAGCTTCAAGTTTTCTTCTGGCTTTCAAAAGAGTGCTTTATGCTTGTTAGGAAGGATCTCTAGGTATGGAAGTGGTACAAAGTATATCATGTAACCATCGAACTCCAACAACGTTTTCCCAAAATGTCTCATATTAGGCATAATGAAATAAAACAGTGTGGCTAGGCAATTAGCTAAAATTGTAATTGTTGAATTATCCGTGGACTGCCCTTGCCCTCTCCTAAAATGGGTAGTTCAGTTTCCCCTCGAACAATTCACGAAACAGATGTCCAACGAAACGAGGCCATAAGTATGGACAAAATTACCGAACTTATAAATGTACAGATGCTCTTTGTACACCACACTTTTTGTTGTTAAAGCCTACTGCAGAGTGCCATAAGGTCTGTAATAGACAGTCGCTGTTTTCTGGTAGGGGAGTATTATTCGCACGCTCTGGGTAACTCAGTTATATTTTTCGTTGTGCAGCTATAGTCTATTTGCTGTGAGTTGGCGAGAAAGCATTACCTTTAACCTCTGTAACTGAAAAACGACTAGAGTAATCGAGCTAATATTTCTACCATTTGTGAAGAGTTAGTCAAGGAATACATGTGGAGATTTACAGTCAATTTGCTAGAGCCCCCTTTTTAGTTACAGAGGATAAAGGTCATGATTTCTCGCCTACTTACAGCGAATAGACTATAGATATGTTTCGCCAAAATGTTCATGTCGATATCCTAGAGACACAGATTTCCTAAAACATCCCTGAGAACATTACAGTGGTTACGGCGAATATGATATGGATATGTCGCCGTCGTTAAGATATTGACCTGGGTGTAGGTTTTGCAAATAGATAATATATAGTTATAGGAAGTATCCCATTTCTAATTTGATGCACGATCATTCCCTGTTTGTATCTAACTAATGAATGAAAGTCAATCTTCCCAACAATTCATCTACTTGAGGAAGGTGTGCTGGGCGCGGCCTGAGTAATGAGCTGGATACTAAGGCCTGACAGATCACCTCCAGGACGACAATATATTATAGACCCGACGGAAAGTGGTGTTCCTATCAAGGTAGGCTATAGGAGTAGCTTCGAGTGATATATCGCGTATCTAATCAACCGTATGTTTAGTTTTCTATTGTATCACCTAAGTTGTGAGTGTAATCTTGATTATTAAGACTTAACGTTATTTTATGTAATAATGCGGATGCAATTAAATGTTCAAGTATATCTCGAGAATTATTGGAAGGATAAAACCTACACATGGTAAATAAAGATTGCTGCACGCTGGCAGCATGTGTATCGTTTACGTTATGTACAGTAGTATAGACATACACATCAAACATTAATGCTTGCATAATATCATATTTAATATATTATGGTCTGGTTCTAAAACTTCTCTCCTACTGCACTTACATGTACTGTATTATACCCATGGTAGATATAGCCTTAGCTAGGATTGTGTTATATCTGTGTGTGCAGGCTAATACTTTTAAATACATAATTCAATTGATTGGGAGACTGCTTTGGCTTACCACCCTGTCCAAGACTTGGTGGAGTGAATGTACACATGGTTAATACTCCTACCCCAGGCATGTCGCCCTAACCATGTATAATTGCCCATAATATTCCATGGCATCTGGCCTATAGCTGTATCGAAGACACACGAAATAAAATTATTTATGGTCATGTCTCAGTAGCTTTGTAGGTTTGTTTACACGATATAAGAACATACACAATCTGATATCTGAACAGGTATACTGGCTCAAACGAGGTAGTTCCTCTTAAGTCTACGTACATGACGCTTCTAACCCACTGTATATATATATATATATATATATATATATATACTGTATATATAAATACAAAAATATTTCCCTACATAATTATCTACCCTTGAACCCCGGCCTTTAACGCCTCTACACTACCACCAATATCCTCTACCCTTCATCAAACTTATGCCTTTTAAATCTGTTGTATATTCGACAATACTGTGAGCAACTCATCAATACGCCACCAACATCGTATTATTCTGTACTTTCACACACACACACACACACACACACACACACACACACACACACACACACACACACACACACACACACACACATTTTCGTTCTAATTGTACACAGGCTGTTGGCCACCCCTTCGGGGATCATGGCGTCAGGCAATAGATAGATGTTCGCCTCCCTTCATAATTTCACCTGAGGAAAACATAAGTTTCACTTATGTGGGATTTGCATATTCATCAACATTCACATAACTAAGTTAGGACAAAAACATGAGGGGAAACAAGCAACAACAAATCTGACCTTCACAATGTCGTTTGTTGAAGAACAATACTTGGGTAATGAAGGTCTGTCATAAAAAAACAAAAAACAAAATAAGAATAAACAAAAAAGTCCCACCTGTATAAACCCTTGAGTGATTCAGTATTGCCATGGCCTATGCACACACACATTGACTATCCATGTACTACATAGTATTTGTATTCCTTTTTTAAACAGATACATTCACTATACTTCATATAAAATTCGAACACAAAATACGTTGCGTATCCATTTCGCTTTATGTAATTTCTTGTCAATATTCAGCCATTTCCTTGACCCAATTGCTTCTGACAGTCATGCTTGGGTAATTATCACTTCACCCCCATCTTCATATTAACTGGCCAGTGAACGAGTATTTCATGATTCACCTTCCTCTTTCATCAGGACCTGAAATAGATCAATGGGTTTCTATGCAGGAACACAGACAGTGATATATTGCAGGGGATGTTCCAACTGTGAGCGTGTAAGTATTCTCGTACCTGAGCTTTGTTTCCGAAATGTATTATATTGAAAGGTGTGTGTGTGTGTGTGTTCTAATTCATCAGCTACAGACATATACAATCATTAAGGGGGTCACTGGCTTTTTTCTTTCTCTCCCTTTCTCTCGTTCCCTGGCTTGTATCCATTCGGCCCCATTCAGCCAACTGTTTTAAGACGTTTATCACCATTCAGGTGTCGATTTCTTACTGGCGAGCTATAGCGAGTCGGCATTGTATGGAGAAATCCGGCTTCGCCGGAGAAATGTTTCTATCGAAAAATTTACAAATTTAGCTTTATGTCAAAGCAAATATATATATATATATATATATATATATATATATGCTGGCTCGCTACAGCTCGCCAGGAAAATATTTACACCTGGATGGGGGTAATCGTCTTAAAACAGTAGGCTGAATGGGGCCGAATGGATACAAGCCAAAGAGAGAGGGAGAGAAAGTGAAAAAAAGCGAGGTGGGCTCCCTTAAGACAGTCATGCACATCATCTAAAATTCATTAATATCAATACACATAGGCATATATACATATACACATACTGTACATATACAGCAGTGATTATTCACACTGGCGACATGTGGAAGGAACAAGAGTTGAACAATTATTATATATTATCTAACAATTCAAAGTTCAAAGAGATAAAACCGATAGCTCAGTCATTTTTTCTTGATCGCATCACGGCCTTACTCATATCCCTAATTGGGGAAAATAAAACGTCATCTGCTGCTCTTTCTAATGCACCAAATAGTAATCAGTTTCCATCCAGCGAGTCGAAATATATAGATTGAAGTCATCAAAATATCACTCCTTTCTATATTCATTAATGTTACAAACATATTACTCTCAAATTATATTCAGTGCATTGCCCAATATACAAAGTATATATGATTAATACAAGGTAATATATTAGGGCTACAGAGACACTTGGCAAGGATTCGAAACTTTAGGGATCCTATTTGGTGTATGATGGTTTATTTTCCCCCATTGGCTTCATTGATCTGGTAAATTTTATCACTCCATTACCAAGTGGATAACCATTTTCCCCGGCTAATGTTGCAGAACTCATTCTAGACTGCTACAGTAATCATCTTTAGAATAAACCTAAACCATAATGTTAGAAAATCAAGATAACTAAGATATGTAACAGTATTTATTCAATTGATTAATTTTCACTTCCAGCACTAAACACCTCCAGTTGAAATGAATGCAAGCTTGTATTTAATAGATTAATCCCCATCTATTATCTGTGTTTTTCCCGTTGCCCTTTATGTCTCATGGCAGTTGTTAATTTCCAGATTTCGGTTACATAGATCATCATAAGTAGCACACACTGGGTATAAACATTACGATTAAGAACATAAGAAATACTGGAATTCTGCGGAGGCCTCTTGGCCCCTACGAGGCAGACCCCTTCTTCCCAACATCCCTATTAGTTCTTTTCTTACATTAAAAACAATCTCCCAGCTACAACTGATATCCCCGAAACTTCATCTATATTATAACTCTTAATCCCTTCTATAGAGTCTTTTATATTTTGTTCCAGCTATATTTACAGGATTTTGTGCAGTTTAAGAAGGATTTGTGGTACTAAAACGGATAAAGTGAGGAAGTTCGAAGCCTGTTAATTACTGGAGGCCCTTTTTTAACTGAATATAATCGTCTAATAGTAGCCAGAATAAAGTTAAAAGGACAGACCGGTAAAGAAGGGGTTAAAACATCTGTTGCCATATTGAAATCAATGATCACCCCGCTATCTGACGTCCACATACGAGTATCCACGGTATTGATCAACTCGGGATACACCCCGATAATGACGTGAATCCACTCAGAAGGTTCCTTAACCCCTTCTATACCGGCGACATTTCTTAAATTATATTCTTGATATATTTAGACGATTGTGTGCCGTTTAAGAAGGATCTGTGTTAATGAAAGGGCTAGGGGGGATGTTTCGAAGCCTTTTAATTGCTGGAGGTCCTTTTTAAACTGAATAAAATCGTCTAAAAGTAGCCAGAATAAAGATATAAAGACGTCGAAGGTACAGAAGGGGTTAAAGCAATCCTATCCAATACCTGCTATGGTTTGATAAAAGAGGTGTGGTATACATCCACGAAACATACCCTAGTAACACCCTCCATCATGCACTTAAGGGGAGGCAGTTGGTTATTCGAGTCCTCCTTCTCCCTCATGTTTAGCCCTATTAGTTGTGAGATTTCAAGACATTCGTTCCATTAGTTAGGCGAGTTTCAGACCTTTTGCCCCATTGCTTGCCAATATTTAGACCTTTCGTGCCATTTAGGTGTCGATTTTTCTCCTGGCGAGCGATAGCGAGCCTGTATTTGAAGAAGAATCGGCCTTCGGCCGGGACATTTTTCTACCGAAAGATTTACACATTCATGTCGAAGGGGGTCTTGTGGGTGTTTTTTTAAGCTTGATAGGTGTTTAGAGAATAAACTAAACCCCTTCCTTAAACCATTGAGCCGAGACAGGAAATTATGCTGCACAATACCGTCTGAGCTCCCTTATATGACCAGCAAGTCACTTTACGCTGATGACAGTATCACATGTACGATCGCGCTAATAAGTCATGTCCCAGCTGTCATTACGTTAGGCTCACTCTGTGCTGTGTTAATGTTTGTCAGATGTTTAATAGGGTAGGTAAGTGTAGGAACATGTTTGTATATTTCACTCGATATGAAGAAATCAAGCTTAGATATTGCTGATACCAATTATTGATCAAAACATACTTGGTACCGATACATCACTTATTAGCGCGACTGTACACTGCCTGAAGGGTGCCGATGAGATGGCATAGATACAGTTCCAAATACTCACTGGTTTTCCTTCTATACAACAGATCAATACAATATTTAATAAACCGACGATTGTATACATGTTAACTATCATAATTATAATATGAATATAAGTAGAGTGGATATATATATATATATATATATATATATATATATAGAGAGAGAGAGAGAGATCCGCAAGAGGAGATAATATGGATAAGTAGCACATAATATGGATACGCTATCAAACGAATTTTCGGCATCAACAAGGTGCCATCCTCAGGTTATACAGACTGATCCTAAAAATATACAAAATAAGTATATTACTAGAGGAAAAAAAATGGATCTAATTTAATACATTCTATCACTTAACAAGCCAAAACAAAATACCTAGTAAAATAGCTCCCAAATTCATACAAAATATCATTAACCATAACCCACTGGCCTCAAACTCCATCTTGTAAGCAATGAACATAAAAAAGCTCAAATTCTTTGATAGTTGATTAGCATACAATCGAAAAATTACAAAAGACACCCATGTAGAGTACCTCAAAAACGTAAGCAACTCGAATGAGGTCAACACCCCATGATAGCTAAGGGACAACTAAACTAACCCAACTCAACCATACACAACCGTTCCTACAACCAATTCCCAAGCTTCGGACACTAATTGCAGAGAATGATATACAAGTAAAAAAATATGAATTGTGCGAAACGTTAAGTTCACTTTATCTATCTTCTAGCTGGGCATAATAGTTGTGAGTTGTTCATGATGTTCCTTTGTATACCGAATGTTTACTTTCATTTAGTGATTTGGCTTTCTGTTTATTATTCATCATCTTTTACGGGTATAAATTGTTGGCGACAATTATTGCGCTGTTGTACTTCCTCTAGAATGTCGTTGTTAATACTGACTATTTTACGTTAACCCTTTGAGTACCAGCGACGTGTGTTATATATTAATCTAGTTATATGTAGACGATATTTTGCAGCTTAGGAAGGATCTGTGGTAGCTCAGAGGGTTGGTTGAGATAGTGTGAAGTCTTTAATATTGCTAGAGGTCCTTCCTAAGCTGAATAAAATCGTCTAATAGTTGCCAGAATAAGATAAAAAGGACGTCTCTGGTACTGGACGGGTTAAGCTTCCTCTTTGTACATAACTTTGATGTTATTACATTTCATATGTAAATCTTCTTTTGAGTCATTCTATATTAAGATATTCTAGGAACTTTTCTGCATTTTCTGAAATTTAGATTTTTTCGTCTGTAAATCTAAGATACAGTAGATAAGGTACTCCCCACATCTCAGAATCGATAAAACTCATATCTTCATATATTCCTTATTTCACTAGTTTGACAAAGGACTAGCTAGTCCTTTCATTTTTAGCTAATGAAAGAATAGTTGTCTCTTCTTCTATCCATCTGTTCAGGAAGATATGCCTTATTGTCACAGCCTGAGTAATATAATGACCTACACACTGCGGCCTGTCAGATCACCTCCAGGACAATATATCTCCCGGGCGGAAGCTGGTGTCCCCTATCAAGATTCATTAGTAGCTTCGGGGGATTTGTGTTATCTGTATGATGTTGTATTATTATTATTATTATTATTATTATTATTATTATTATCTTGGTATCCCCTATGTTCTGAATGTTCTAACTATATTGTGCCTGTGGGAGTAAGGTATTGTAGTATGTGACGTGTTTGTGGCCTAGCATATTGATAGAAAGAGAAGCTGTTTGGTGAGACACGAAAAGGATCAGCAAGGGGAAAGCGCTTGTTTTTTTATATTTATTTATTTATTTATTATGATATTTTTTTTCTTTTTCTTTTTTAGTTTCCTGGTTAGATCTCCATAGAGCTTAAAACAAATACCCTCTAGACCCCCTTTCTAGATAAATGTGTAAATTTTTCGGTAGTAAAATATCCCGGCCAAAGGCCGGTTCCTTCTAAAATTACAGGTTCGCTATCACTCGCCAGGAACCATTGACACCTAAATGGCACGAATGGTCTTAATATTGACAGAAAGAATGATGGGAAAGTTATCAAAATCGCCAAACTAACGGAATGAGCGTCATAAAATGTATAAACTATTATGATAAACATGAGGAAGAAGGGGGTCTAGAATAAGCGACTAGTATACTACCCCTATTAATCCCTATCCTCTCCTATATTTCCTTCGCTTCTATCATCTCTTCACTCTTCTGCTTTTCTGTTGATGTTCCCCGCCTTGTTGCTGCTCCTGTCCCCTCGTACTGGACGACCTTAAACTTGACCACCTTGAGGGGAGATGGGGCGGAGTTTTTTTGTCTATACATTTATGTATTCCTATGTTTTCGTGTCCTCCCTAGACCTCCATCAAGCTTTAAAAAAAAAAACACCCCATATATCCCCGTCAAGATAAATTTGTACATTTTTCGATAGAAAAATGTCCCGGCCGAAGGGTGGTTCCTCCTTGAATTACAGGCTCGCTACCGCTTGCCAGGAAAAATCGACACCTATAAATAGCATGAAAGGTCTTGATATCGATAATAAACATGGGACGAAAGGTCTTATAATCAATAAACGAATGAAGCGAACGTCCTAAAATTTCAAAACTAATGGGGTCAAGCATGAGGAGGAAGGAGAGCTAGAAAATCGACTCATCCCCCTTGTATCCTTATTTCCTTCGCTTCTATCATCTATTCACTCTTCTGCCTTACTGTTTGTTCCCGCCTTGCTGCTCTTGTGCCCTCGTAATGGACGACCTCAAGGGGAGATGGACCGGGTTTGTTTTTGTTTTCTGTTTGTCTATTAATTAATTTATTCCTATATGTTTTAGTTTCCTCGCTAGACCTCCATCAAACTTTAAAAACAAACAAAAACATGCCCTATACCCCCTTCAAGATAAGTTGTACATTTTTTGATAGCAAAAATTACCGGCCGAAGGCCATTTCCCCTTAAATTACAGGCTCGATTTTGTCCTGGCGACCGGTAGCTCGCCAGGAAAAAAGCGACCCCTAAATGTCATGAAAGGTCTTGATATCGATAAAGATATGGGACGAAAGGTCTTATAATCGATAAACGAATGAAGCGAACGTCTTAAAATCTCAAAACTAATGGGGTTAACCATAAGAAGGAAGGGGGGCTAGAAAATCGACTCATCCCCCCTTGTATCCTTATTATCCCTTATTTCCTTCGTTTCTATCATTTATTTCCTTCGCTTTTATCATCTATTTCCTTCGTTCTATATCTATCAGCTTTCTATCATCTATTTCCTTCGCTTCTATCATCTATTTCCTTCGCTTCTATCATCTATTTCCTTCGCTTCTATCATCTATTTATTCTTCTCCCTTTCTGTCCTACCAGGTCAGGTGAAAGGTTTGAGGGGTTATAAGCCTTTACAACGGCACCTCGTTTCTACATTCCACTTTTTTCCTATTTTCTGAAGAGTGTAGAGAGGGGAGAAGGGGTGTTGGAGAGAGAGGAAGCTGTTGGAGTGGCTTTGTTATGTGTGCTATATCCCCACCTTGCTCTTGTGCCCTCGAATCAGGGTTACCAAGTCAGGTCCGCTAAATAGTAAATAAATGCCGAAAATCGCTACAATAATGCCACAATCTCTAGAATATCGATCTAAAATGGCTCAGAATATCGCTACAATAATGCCACAATCTCTAGAATATCGATCTAAAATGGCTCAGAATATCGCTACAATAATGCCACAATCTCTAGAATATCGATCTAAAATGGCTCAGAATATCGCTACAATAACGCCAAAATCTCTAGAATATCGATCTAAAATGGCTCAGAATATCGCTACAATAATGCCACAATCTCCAGAATATCGATCTAAAATGGCTCAAACCTCCAGAATATCGCTAGTATTCATGCCGATAGATGTAAAAAATAGCCTCTAGATCGAAGTAAATGCCGCAGATCTAGTAGGAGAGTGGCTAAATTGGCAACACTGCTATAATACTTGACAACTTTAAGGGGGGGTCACCGCTTTTTTTTTAATCTTTCTCTCCTTTTCTCTCTTTCCCTGGCTTGTATCCATTCGGCCCCATTCAGCCAACTGTTTTAAATAAATACACTGAATAGAAGCAACAATGAAGGAGGATGGTGGTGATGCCAAAGTGCACGAGGGGGAATGGGGGCGCGGAAGAACGGGAACCACAAGAAACAAAAGAAACAAAAGAAGGGGAGGAAGAAGGAGAAAATTATGGGGAGGCAGACCGTTTTTCTGGACCCCCTCCTCCCTCGTGTTTGGTCCCATTATATTTTAGATTTGTATACGTTCGGCCCATTTGTTTGGCGATTTTAAGACCTTTCGTCCCATTTCGTTGAACATTTTTAAGACCTATCAGCCATTTAGGTGTCGATTTTTTCCTGGCGAACGATAGCGAGCCTGTAATTGTAAGAGGAACCAGCCTTCGGCCGGGAAATTTTTCTACGGAAAAATGTATAGATTTATCTTGTCTAGGGGATGTTTTTCTAAGTTTGAGGGATGTCTAGCGAGGAAACTAAGAATTTATGAATGAATTAATGTATAGGCCAAAAATGCAGTCAATGTCCCCTTAAGAGTAAGTGATAAACAAGGAAGAAAAACAAAAACAGGAAGGCTAGAGAAGGATGCTGCAGAGGAAACAATAGTCAAATTAAGGGAAGATGGGTCACTTATTGGGGATGGTTCACTTTTTGTGCGATTTTTGCATGTACTCCTTATGTGTAGTTTCCTCCTCCCTAGACCTATATCAAATTTAAAAAACATCCATTAGATGATCCTCCTAGATTAATTTGTACATTTTTCGGTAGAAAAATGTCCCGGCCGAAGGCCAGTTCTTCCAACATTACAGGCTCACTATCGTTCGCCAGGGAAAACAATCGACACCTAAATAGCAGAAAGGTCTAAATATTGACGAAGAAATTGGGCGAAAGGTCTTAAATTCGACTAACTAACGGGGCAAGCATCCTAACATCTGAAAACTAATGGGGCTAAACATGAGGGAGAAAGTGGTCCAGAGAACCGGCCCATCCCCCTTAACTTGTCAGGATGTTATATAATATTTGGAAGTGGATAAGGAAACATATACAATAGGAATAACGAACATAATTCTAAGCCATGAAACTATGCATAAATTCACATGATGATCCATAGATATTTAAAACTTAATTGACCACTTGCGAGTTTTGGCCTATAAGGAAGTTGGAGCTGTAGACATCAATATTTAGCAGAATGATCCGCTAAAATACGGTCATTATACATATATAAATACGGTCATTATACATATATAAATACGGTCATTATACATATATAAATACGGTCATTATACATATATAAATACATAAATCCAAATTGATCATACTTTTTATCCATTAGAAACCCACATTAGTATTGCATTTCTCTATAATATCGATATTCACGGCTCCAACTTCCTTATAGCCTGAAACTCGCAAGTGGTTAATTGGGGATATAATAGAGTAGATATTCTAGGGAAATATTCACAACCTAACGTACGGTAAGTGAAACATGAATACTAAGGGGAAAAGGTGCTGTGGAAATGTACAGTATATATTCTAGAACAATATCTATAACATAACGTAGGTGAATTATATTAATACTAAAGAGAAAATGGAACCGACGAGAAACATTATATACTTATTTTTTATTTTATTTTTTTTCGAAGCCCAATATATCTTTCTCACATCATAACCCACCCCATTCTTCTCCTGTTCCTTCCTCTCTCTCTCTCTCTCCATCTCTCACTCCTCGGCCGTCCTCATCTCTCTCTCGTCATCCTCTCGTCCTTCCTCTCTTCTCGATCTCATCTCGATCTCCTCGTCTCTTCCTCCTCTCATCTGCCTCCTCTCTCCTCTCATCTCTCATCCATCTCCTCCCTCTCGCTCTTCGCTCCCCTCATCTCTCTACAAATCTCGCGTCTCTCCATCTCACTCTCCCTCGCCCCATCTCCTCTCCTCCTCTCTCCCTCTCTCTCATCCCATCTCCTCTCCTCCTCCTCCTCTGCCTCTCTCAGCATAATCTCCACCACTTAACCCTTTTCGGACAACATTTCATTCCTTCCTCCTCTTTAGTTCCCCGTTGACCGGTATCACACGGACCGATTTTTTTCTCTTTTATCTGCAAGGTTTCTCGTCAACCCTGCTTACTGACCAGCTTAGGAAAGGTATACAATGCAAGGGGCTGAAGTCTTTAACCAATCTATCTATATCTATATCTAGTTTCGATACCAGTGACAAGGGGATTTCCCAATAAAATAATGACTAACCGAAGTTTCGCAAATAAGCCTCTCGTGTGATTATCCTACTTAAAACAGGTACTGGGCTGTAGACAATGATATTATAGGTAAAATTATAAGACAACCGTAATGGGTTGTGTTGATTGGATCAGAAATCAGATTGGTTGTTCAACTTGATTTAGAGTGCCATGAGCCAAGGCCAGCAGATTATCGGTACCACCTTGGGGTGACCTTAAACACCAGAATGGTCACTGAAAATGTTTATTATAGAGTGACTGTAAAAGATACATTAAGATATGATACGCCCTTCTCGTCAACTCTACCTGGTAATAGCTTGAGTCTAGTCCTGAATTTGTGTTTGGATTGCACTAAGGGGGCTAGGGGCCGGCTTAAACACCGCAAAAAAAATACAAAGATTTTTTTAGCGTGACGCTCGGCGTTGTTTTTACTCATTTTTTTCTTTTTAAAATCCATCACACGAATCTATCGCGGAACACTTTGAACACCTATGTAGAATTATATGTCATTTCTCTATCTTACCAGAGTTGTTCCTAGGTCTGCGATATTTTTTTTTGTTTTTCAAACATTTCCCCCCCGTCCTCATATTTCGGAAATATACTCTATATTTTGGGTCTTTTCCTCTAAATCTAGATATAAAATCCTTTTAAAATATGGGGACACATTGAAAAATATATTCCTAACAGCTCTTGTAGCTTATTTTGATTCTCTACAAGAAAATTAATTCCGATGTGTATTTGTCCAAGTTTCTTCCTCCATATTTTAAGGGAGTTTATTTCATATTTGGGGAGAGGGATTTTTTTTTGTTATTATTATTTGGGTGATAATTTTATTATTGGAAGGAGCAAAACATATGTAGAAGGAGTGGTTTTTCCATGTAATGTGTTTTTGTTTTGTTCATGGGTTAATGGTGGTTATTTTGATGGAATTTTTTGCAGAGGTTGTTGTGTCCGACTGTTCTGAAGAGACGGCCAGGAGGATGGAACCATCTTGCGAGGAATGTCGAGCACGAAGGCCGGGATCCGACTCTAGTATCATATCCACCTGCTCTGATGATGACAAAGCGAGTTGCTTACTGGTGTCCCCACCAACAGGATTTGGGACCCTCCTGGAACACATTGCGTCAGGAGGGGCTGGCAGAAAATACAGCGCAGCCATGAATCCAGAAACTGTCCCTGGAAGCAGCCAAGGGGCCTTAAGGAAGAAGGAGGAATACCACAACACATACATTATCCAACCGAGGTAATGAATGTTTCGTAGTTCTCTCTTTTATACAATGAATGAAGGTCACTGGATTCTATGCCTTGCCAAGGGTTTTGTCAAGATAGAAATCAAGCGCAAAGCGTCTTCCTCGGACCCACACAGGAGGAGGGCAATTCAAGGGATGCCGGCCTAGTACTAGCAGGGTGTTAGTAGTTTTGCCAAAGTAAATGTATCTTCCTCGGTTCTCTGCGAGGAAGTCAAGCAAGTACATAAAAAACGACATCAAAGACAAGAGGAGCGCGAAACGCGTGGCCATAAGCAGGAGGGAAGAGCATTGTGGTGATTGAAGTGAAGTGGGGAAACACAGGGGGGGACGTGACGAGTGGCAGAAGAAACAAGAAGGGATCGTTGTGGAAACGTAGAGAGTTTGAGGAAACAAGCGGTAGGATGTGCGCGAGAGCGACGAGTGGAAGAAACACAGTCGGTTGTGTTTGTAAGCTACGAGCAGATGATGAGAAGATTCGCGGAAGAGGGGCAGCAATAAGGATGGGAACGAAACCAGGGAAGGAAATTCGAAGGGGGGTTGTAAGGGATTTAACGTGTTGTAAGGGGGCAAAGAGGTGGGTACCTTGTTGCTGCAGAGTGGTTCACTAAACCACAAAGTCGGTGCCTCTACAAACCTGCTTCAACAAAAGCGATTTCCCCAGCTGGGTGACCGCCAGCACAAGGCGGGTGCAGGTATATCGTTTTTCCTTGTTAAAATCAGGAAGAAAGCGATGGGGGGGGGAAGCAACGCTACGAAATGAGGTTTGAGACAGAAGCCCTCGAGGTAACTCTGTCTTGTATATAAGGACCAAGGGTATTATTCCCCCAACCCAGAGGTACTGCCTAGGGACATAACCCTCACTCATCTCTAGGCTTGAGAGATCCATGATGGTCACCGTGGGATTATCCAACTGAAACCATCTACCACAAAAGAAAACATGTTTCGCCGAACCGAAAGATTGAAACCGAGTTTGGAGAATCACTACGCTTTTGTTCCCAGATGAGAAATGGGAAAGAGCTTCTAATCTATAATCATTCTATCTATCCACGGCAGAGCCTCTCAATGGACGACCTTGGCCACGGCAAGACACACAAAATCTGGCACAAAACGACCCTGCAAGAAGCAAGAGCTAGCTAAAGGTCTCTGATATGGTCCTTAACCAAAGCAGGCAAATGCAGCTGAGGAATGAGATTCAATAAACAAGATGTGAGTTCAATGCCATGGCCTCCCGATACAGATTCAGAATGTCCATTTCCTGGCAGCAGTTCACTCCAAATTTCCTGCACACCCTTGGCTGCTGACAGGGAGGAAGTGTGAATGTGTGAACACTCCCTCTGAAAAGAGGCTCAACGTCTTGCCACACCTTCCTTTGGCAGGTGGGAACTTGGTGTCTTTTTTGTGCTGTTACCAGTGGAAGGACAAAAACCACCCAAGGCACGTACTGCTGACCAACATTCTGTCAAAGTCCTTTGACAGGAAACCAACAGAACTGATCCGACACAATCTCACCCTTGGGAAATCGTCTTGGTCCGTACTTGTGTGTCTTACTCAATGTTTTGAGAGGAGGATCGAGACAGCCCCTTTGGTATCCAGAAGCTGGAATGCTCAAAGGATTGACAGCGATTCCAACTCTGCCAGCAAAACATACTAACCCTGGTGTGTTCACAACCCTTGGCCTGGGATAAACATTTGACCACCGCCGACTTGAAAAGAGACCCTAAGTGGAGCCAGGTAGGTACTTCTCAATAAAGGTCAATGGCCAATTGCTGTCCAGTCCCAAGGGTTGCAGGCTCTGTGCCCAAGAGAAAGTCCTGACCAGAGATTACCGAAGAGTCCCCAAAGATTGAAGAAAGCATACACTCAGGACATCATCAATGCTGGCACAATTATAAACAATGTTGTGGGCGGCGGGCCAGGGCGCCACCTTAGGTGATTGAGACTGCGTATTTGGTCGACAACTACTTACCAATTAAGGGGGAAGTCTCAGGATTCAAAGACAAAGAACCCATATCTGGCTTCTTACTCGAATGTCCGAGCCCATGAGGACCAGGTCCATCAGCAGTCTTGGGACTGGGTTTCAAAACATCCAAAATGCGCATAGGAGAGAGAGAACATTGCAGTGCATTCATGGACACTGTATAAAGGCTACCTGCCCACGATATTCAATGCTCCCGCAACAGTAAATGTCCATCCGTTAAGTGAACATCTTGGGAAACAAAATCGCATGCTATCATGCAGTGTGTCCCTTACAGCTTAACAAGATTGTGTTGCGTGTTTTTTTGATCAA
>CM064495.1:37427607-37547032 GCA_032716605.1 Paralithodes platypus | reverse complement strand
AGCTACGCCATGTTTATCAAACGAATTTTCGCGCCATCAACAAGGTGCCATCCTCAGGTTTTATACAGACTGATCCTAAAAATATACAAAATACGTATATTACTAGAGGAAAAAAAAAATGGATACTAATTTAATACCATTACTATCATCTGAACAAGCCCCCCAAAACCAAATACCTAGGAAAATAGCTCCACCAAATTCAGACAAGGGGAATATCATTAACCCCAATTAACCCAATGGCCTCAAACTCCATCTTGTAAGCAATGACCATAAAAAAGTCTCAAATTCTTTGATAGTTTGATTAAGCATACAATCGAAAAATTACAAAAGACCACCCATGTTACTGAGTACCTCAAAAACGTAAGCAACTCGAATGAGGAAAACACCCATGATTAGCTAAGGGACAACCCTAAAAACTAACCAAACTCAACCATACACAACCGTTCCTACAACCAATTCCCACATGCTTCGTACACTAATTGCGATAGAATGATATACAAGTAAAAAAATATGAATTGTGCGAAACGTTAAGTTTTCACTTTATCTATCTTCTATGCTGGGCATAATAGTTGTGAGTTGTTCATGATGTTCCTTTTTGTATACCGAAAATGTTTACTTTCATTTAGTGATTTTTGGCTTTTCTGTTTATTATTCATCATCTTTTACGGGTATAAATTGTTGGCGACAATTATTGCGCTGTTGTACTTCCTCTAGAATGTCGTTGTTAATACTGTCTATTTTACGATAACCCTTTGAGTACCAGCGGAGACGTGTGTTATATATTAATCTAGTTATATGTAGACGATATTTTGCAGCTTAGGAAGGATCTGTGGTAGCTCAGAGGGTTGGTTGAGATAGTTGTGAAGTCTTTAATATTGATAGAGGGGTCCTTCCTAAGCTGAAAATAAAATCGTCTTTTACTAATAGTTGCCAGAATAAGATAAAAACGGAATCTGTCCTCTGGTACTGGACGGGTTAAGCCCCCTCTTTGTACATAACTTTGATGTTATTACATTTCATATGTAAATCTTCTTTTGAGTCATTCTATATTAAGATATTCTAGGGAAACTTTTCTGCATTTTCTGAAAATTTAGATTTTTTCGTCTGTAAAGTCTAAGATACAGTAGAATAAGGTACTCCCCACATCTCAGAAATCGATAAAAACCCTTCATATCTTCATATATTCCTTTATTTTCACTAGTTGGACAAAAGGACTAGCTAGTCCTGTCTTTGTTTAGCTAATGAAAGGAATAGTTGTCTTCTTCTTCTATCCCTCTGTTTTCAGGGAAGATATGCCTTATGGTCACAGCCTGAGTTAATATACGACCTACACACTGCGGGCCTGTCAGATCACCTCCAGGTACAATATATCTCCCGGGCGGAGGAAGCTGGTTTGTCCCTCTATCGGCAGATTCATTAGTAGCCTTCGGGGATTTGGTGTTTATCTGTATGATGTTGTATTATTATTATTATTATTATTATTATTATTATTATTATTATTATTATTATTATTATTATTATTGTTATCGTGGTATCCCCTATGGTTCGAATGTTCTACTATATTGTGGCCTTGTTGGAGAGTAAGGTATTGTAGTATGTGACGTGTTTTTTGTCGGCCTAGCCTATTGATAGGAAAGAGAAGAAGCTGTTTGGTGAGACACGAAAAGGATCAGCAAGGGGAAAGCGCTTGTTTTTTTATATTTATTTATTTATTTATTATGATATTTTTTTTTTTTTTTTTTTTAGATTCCTGGCTAGATCTCCATAGAGCTTAAAACAAATACCCTCTAGACCCCCTTTCTAGATAAATGTGTAAATTTTTCGGTAGTAAAATATCCCGGCCAAAGGCCGGTTCCTTCTAAAATTACAGGTTCGCTATCACTCGCCAGGAACCATTGACACCTAAATGGCACGAATGGTCTTAATATTGACAGAAAGAATGATGGGAAAGTTATCAAAATCGCCAAACTAACGGAATGAGCGTCATAAAATGTATAAACTATTATGATAAACATGAGGAAGAAGGGGGTCCAGAATAAGCGACTAGTATACTACCCCTATTAATCCCTATCCTCTCCTATATTTCCTTCGCTTCTATCATCTCTTCACTCTTCTGCTTTTCTGTTGATGTTCCCCGCCTTGTTGCTGCTCTTGTCCCCTCGTACTGGACGACCTTAAACTTGACCACCTTGAGGGGAGATGGGGCGGAGTTTTTTTGTCTATACATTTATGTATTCCTATGTTTTCGTGTCCTCCCTAGACCTCCATCAAACTTTAAAAAAAAAAAAACTCCTATATCCCCGTCAAGATAAATTTGTACATTTTTCGATAGAAAAATGTCCCGGCCGAAGGGTGGTTCCTCCTTGAATTACAGGCTCGCTACCGCTTGCCAGGAAAAATCGACACCTATAAATAGCATGAAAGGTCTTGATATCGATAATAAACATGGGACGAAAGGTCTTATAATCAATAAACGAATGAAGCGAACGTCCTAAAATTTCAAAACTAATGGGGTCAAGCATGAGGAGGAAGGAGAGCTAGAAAATCGACTCATCCCCCTTGTATCCTTATTTCCTTTGCTTCTATCATCTATTCACTCTTCTGCCTTACTGTTGTTGTTCCCCGCCTCGCTGCTCTTGTGCCCTCGTAATGGACGACCTCAAGGGGAGATGGACCGGGTTTGTTTTTGTTTTCTGTTTGTCTATTAATTAATTTATTCCTATATGTTTTAGTTTCCTCGCTAGACCTCCATCAAACTTTAAAAACAAAAAAAAACATCCCCTAGACCCCCTTCAAGATATATTTGTACATTTTTCGATAGCAAAATTTCCCGGCCGAAGGCCGGTTCCTCTTAAATTTACAGGCTCGATTTTGTCCTGGCGACCGGTAGCTCGCCAGGAAAAAAGCGACCCCTAAATGTCATGAAAGGTCTTGATATCGATAAAGATATGGGACGAAAGGTCTTATAATCGATAAACGAATGAAGCGAACGTCTTAAAATCTCAAAACTAATGGGGTTAACCATAAGAAGGAAGGGGGGCTAGAAAATCGACTCATCCCCCCTTGTATCCTTATTATCCCTTATTTCCTTCGTTTCTATCATTTATTTCCTTCGCTTTTATCATCTATTTCCTTCGCTTCTATCATCTATTTCCTTCGCTTCTATCATCTATTTCCTTCGCTTCTATCATCTATTTCCTTCGCTTCTATCATCTATTTCCTTCGCTTCTATCATCTATTTACTCTTCTCCCTTTCTGTCCTACCAGGTCAGGTGAAAGGTTTGAGGGGTTATAAGCCTTTACAACGGCACCTCGTTTCTACATTCCACTTTTTCCTATTTTTCTGAAGAGTGTAGAGAGGGGAGAAGGGGTGTTGGAGAGAGAGGAAGCTGTTGGAGTGGCTTTGTTATGTGTGCTATATCCCCACCTTGCTCTTGTGCCCTCGAATCAGGGTTACCAAGTCAGGTCCGCTAAATAGTAAATAAATGCCGAAAATCGCTACAATAATGCCACAATTTCTAGAATATCGATCTAAAATGGCTTAGAATATCGCTACAATAATGCCACAATCTCTAGAATATCGATCTAAAGTGGCTCAGAATATCGGTACAATAATGCCACAATCTCTAGAATATCAATCTAAAATGGCTCAGAATATCGCTACAATAACGCCACAATCTCCAGAATATCGATCTAAAATGGCTCAGAATATCGCTACAATAATGCCACAATCTCTAGAATATCGATCTAAAATGGCTCAAACCTCCAGAATATCGCTAGTATTCATGCCGATAGATGTAAAAAATAGCCTCTAGATCGAAGTAAATGCCGCAGATCTAGTAGGAGAGTGGCTAAATTGGCAACACTGCTATAATACTTGACAACTTTAAGGGGGGGTCACCGCTTTTTTTTTAATCTTTCTCTCCTTTTCTCTCTTTCCCTGGCTTGTATCCATTCGGCCCCATTCAGCCAACTGTTTTAAATAAATACACTGAATAGAAGCAACAATGAAGGAGGATGGTGGTGATGCCAAAGTGCACGAGGGGGAATGGGGGCGCGGAAGAACGGGAACCACAAGAAACAAAAGAAACAAAAGAAACAAAAGAAGGGGAGGAAGAAGGAGAAAATTAAGGGGAGGCAGACCGTTTTTCTGGACCCCCTTCTCCCTCATGTTTGGTCCCATTATATTTTAGATTTGTATACGTTCGGCCCATTTGTTTGGCGATTTTAAGACCTTTCGTCCAATTTCGTTGAACATTTTTAAGAACTATCAGCCATTTAGGTGTCGATTTTTTCCTGGCGAACGATAGCGAGCCTGTAATTGTAAGAGGAACCAGCCTTCGGCCGGGAAATTTTTCTACGGAAAAATGTATAGATTTATCTTGTCTAGGGGATGTTTTTCTAAGTTTGAGGGATGTCTAGCGAGGAAACTAAGAATTTATGAATGAATTAATGTATAGGCCAAAAATGCAGTCAATGTCCCCTTAAGAGTAAGTGATAAACAAGGAAGAAAAACAAAAACAGGAAGGCTAGAGAAGGATGCTGCAGAGGAAACAATAGTCAAATTAAGGGAAGATGGGTCACTTATTGGGGATGGTTCACTTTTTGTGCGATTTTTGCATGTACTCCTTATGTTTTCTAGTTTCCTCCCTAGACCTATATCAAATTTAAAAAACATCCATTAGATGATCCTCCTAGATTAATTTGTACATTTTTCGGTAGAAAAATGTCCCGGCCGAAGGCCAGTTCTTCCAACATTACAGGCTCACTATCGTTCGCCAGGGAAAACAATCGACACCTAAATAGCAGAAAGGTCTAAATATTGACGAAGAAATTGGGCGAAAGGTCTTAAATTCGACTAACTAACGGGGCAAGCATCCTAACATCTGAAAACTAATGGGGCTAAACATGAGGGAGAAAGTGGTCCAGAGAACCGGCCCATCCCCCTTAACTTGTCAGGATGTTATATAATATTTGGAAGTGGATAAGGAAACATATACAATAGGAATAACGAACATAATTCTAAGCCATGAAACTATGCATAAATTCACATGATGATCCATAGATATTTAAAACTTAATTGACCACTTGCGAGTTTTGGCCTATAAGGAAGTTGGAGCTGTAGACATCAATATTTAGCAGAATGATCCGCTATAATACGGTCATTATACATATATAAATACGGTCATTATACATATATAAATACGGTCATTATACATATATAAATACGGTCATTATACATACATAAATAAATACATAAATCCAAATTGATCATACTTTTTATCCATTAGAAACCCACATTAGTATTGCATTTCTCTATAATATCGATATTCACGGCTCCAACTTCCTTATAGCCTGAAACTCGCAAGTGGTCAATTGGGGATATAATAGAGTAGATATTCTAGGGAAATATTCACAACCTAACGTACGGTAAGTGAAACATGAATACTAAGGGGAAAAGGTGCTGTGGAAATGTACAGTATATATTCTAGAACAATATCTATAACATAACGTAGGTGAATTATATTAATACTAAAGAGAAAATGGAACCGACGAGAAACATTATATACTTATTTTTTATTTTATTTTTTTTCGAAGCCCAATATATCTTTCTCACATCATAACCCACCCCATTCTTCTCCTGTTCCTTCCTCTCTCTCTCTCTCTCTCTCTCTCTCTCTCTCTCTCTCTCTCTCTCTCTCTCTCTCTCTCTCTCTCTCTCTCTCTCTCTCTCTCTCTCTCTCTCTCTCTCTCTCTCTCTCTCTCTCTCTCTCTCTCTCTCTCTCTCTCTCAGCATAATCTCCACCACTTAACCTTTTCGACAACATTTCTTCCTTCCTCTTTAGTTCCAGTTGACCGGTATCACACGACCGATTTTTCTCTCAAGGTTTATTGTCAACACTGCTCTGACAGCTTAGGAAGTATACAATGCAATTCTTTAAACAATATATATATATATATATCTATTTCGATACCAGTGAAAGGGATCCCAGATAAATAATGACTACCGAAGTTTCCAATATAAGCTCTCGTGTGATATCCTCTTAAACAGGTACTGGCTGTAGACAATGATATTATATAGAAATATAAGCTAACGTAATGGGTTGTGATGGATCAGAATTGTGTTCAACTTGATTTAGTCCATGAGCCAGGCCAGATATCGGTACCACCTGGGGTGACTAAACACGAATGGTACTAAAATGTTTATAGAGTGACTGTAAGTACATTAAGATATGATAGCCTTCTCGCACTGGTAGCTTAGTCTAATTTTTTTGATGCAATAGGGGCGCTACCCAAAAATAAAGATTTTTAGCGTGACGCTCGGCGTTTTCCTCATTTTCTTTAAAATCCATCACACAATCATCGCGAAACTTTGAACACCTATGTAGAATTATATTCTCTACCAGAGTTGTTCCTAGGTATTTTTCAAATTTCCTCATATTTCGGAATATACTCTATATTTTGGGTATTTTCCTCTAAATCTAGAATAAATCCTTAAATATGGGGAACATTGAAAATATATTCTAACAGCTCTTGTAGCTTATTTGATTCTCTACAAGAATTATTCCGATGTGTATTTCAAGTTTCTCCATATTTAGGGGTTTATTTCATATTTGGGGATTTTTTGTTATATTTTGGGGATAATTTATTATTGGAAGGAGCAAACATATGTAGAGTGGTTTCCATGTAATGTGTTTGTTTGTTCATGGTTTAATGGTGATATTTTTTGCAGGTGTGTGTCGACTGTTTGACGGCAGGATGGAACCATCTGCGAGGAAGAGAGCACGGATCGACTGTATCATCCACTGCTCTGATGATGACAGCGATGCTCTGGTGTCACCACAGGATTTGGACTCCTGGAACACATTGCTCAGGGCTGCAGAAATCAGGCAGCATGATCCAGTCCTGGAAGCAGCCAAGGGCCTTGAAGAAGGAGGAATACCACACATACATTATCACCGTAAATGTAAATGTCGTAGTTTCTTTACAATGAAGAAGTCACTGGATTCTATCCTTGCCAAGGGTGTCAAGATAGAATCAGCAAGCGTCGACCCCAGGAGGAGGGCATCAAGGGATGCCCCTAGTACTAGCAGGGTGTATGCCAAAGTATGTATCTTCTGCGAGAAGTCAAGCAAGTACATAAAAACTACAAAGACAAGGGAGCCACTCATACAGTGTGTTGAGCTACGAGCAGATGAGAAGATTCGCAGAGCAGCAATAAGGAAACTCAACCAGAGAATCCTTGGTTTAGTTAGCAGAGACCTTGTTGCTGCAGAGGGTCACTACCACAAGTCGTGCTACAAACTCTTCACAAAAGATGATTTCCCAGCGGCCGCCAGGTCGGGTGCAGGTGAAAATCAGGAAGAAAGCGAGGAAGCACGCTACGAAGAGGTTGAGACAGAAGCCCTCGAGGAACTCTGCTTGTATATAAGGACCAAATTATTCCCCAACCCAGAGGTACTGCCTATGACAAACCTCACATCTAGGCTTGAGAGATCCATGATGTCCCGTGGTATTATCCAACTGAAACCAGCGACAAAGAAACATGTTCGCCGAAAGATTGAAACCGAGTTTGGAGAATCACTACGCTTTGTCCCAGATGAGAAAGGAAAGCTTCTAATCTATCCACGCAGCCTCTCAATGGACGACCTTGCCCGGCAAGCACACAAAATGGCAAAAGACCTGCAAGAAGCAAGAGCAGCTAACTCTGAAGATGTCTTAACCAAAGCAGGAATGCAGCTGAGGAATGAGATCAATAAACAAGATGTGAGTCAGCCATGGCCTCCCGATACAGATCAGAATGTCATTCCTGCAGCAGTCACTCAATTCCTGCACACCCTGCTGACAGGAGAGTGTGAGTGTGAAACTCCCTCTGAAAGAGCTCAACGTCTTGCCACTTCCTTTGGCAGTGACTTGGTCTTTGCTGTTACCAGTGGCAAGACAAAACCACCCAAGCACGTACTGCTGACCAATGCTGTAAAGTCTTTGACAGGAAACACAGAACTGATCCGAACTCTGAATCGTCTTGGTCACTGTGTGTCTTACTCAATGTTTGAGGAGATCGATACAGCCCTTTGTATCCAGAAGCTGGAATGCTCAAAGGATGACATTCCACTGCCAGCAAACATCTACCCTGGTGTGTTCACAACCCTGGCCTGGGATAACATTGACCGACTTGAAGAGACCCTAAGTGGAGCAGGTACTTCTCATAGAGTCAATGGCATTGCTGTCCAGTCCAAGGTTGCAGGCTCTGTGCCAGAGAAAGTCCTGCCAGAGATTACCAAGTCCAAGATAAGAAGCATCACTCAGACATCATCAATGCTGCCAATATACAATGTTGGGCGGCGGGCAGGGCCACCTAGGATTGAGACTGCGTATGTCGACACTACCAAGGAAGTCCAGGATTCAAAGACAAAGAACATATCTGGCTTCTTACTCGAATGTCAGACCATGAGGACCAGTCCATCAGCAGTTGGACTGGGTTCAACATCAAAATGCGCAGAGACATTGCAGTGATCAGGACACTGTAAGCTACCTGCCCACTATCAATGCTCCCGCAACAGAAATGTCCACCGTTAATGAAATCTTGGAACAAACGCATGCTATCATGCAGTCCTTACAGCTTAACAAGATTGTGTGCGTGTTTGATCAAGCACTCTATGCCAAAGCTGCCGAAGTTATCTGGAAAACAAGAGAAGTTCAAGAACATTATCATCAGGATGGGCGTCTTCCACACAATCTGTAATCTCATCTCCACCATAGGAAAGAGGTTTCAAGATGCAGGTCTTTGAGATCTGTGTGTGGAATCAGGTATCATCGCAGAAGGATCAGTGTCAGGAGTGATGAACGGCAAGAGGTACAACAGAGCAGTGAGACTACACAAGCTCGTGTATGAAGCACTGATGAGGCTTGCATGGAAAGGCTTCCTTTCATGGCTAGAAGAAAACCATTCAAGGGACATACACCATCTAGATGAAACACTGAAGGACATCAACAGCTTTCACAGCAATGTGTCTCAGGGACTCTTTCAAGAGCTGATGGAGAGTGAATCATGCACACATATCATGAAGCTTTTCCAAGTTTATCTTGAGACCCTCAGAGATGAACACAACCTCTCAGCATTCTGGATGTCATACCTGGACATGGTTGAGATCATGCTGGACTTAATTCGAGCCTCCAGAGAAGGCAACTGGATGCTCCACCTAGGAGCAATCCGACAGATGATACCGTGGTGTTTTGCCTAGACAAAGTGAACTATGCCCGGTTCCTAACCTACTACTATGCCTTGATGTCTCGACTGCCCATTGAACACCCAGAGGTCCATGAACACTTCATGCAAGGTGGCTTTTCGGTCCAGATCGGTAGCAAGAATCCCTTTGGACGGATCCCTGTGGACCAGACAATCGAAGAGACGATCAACAAAGACACCCAGACACCAGGGGGCACAAAAGGCTTCAGCCTGAAAGGCGGAGCTGTCGCCAGGTACTACCTGACATCGGAGTATCGCAGCAGGTACTTAAGGCAGCTCAGGACTATGGTAGTAGGCCAAAAGTATACTGACTTCAGCCACCCAGACCTACAGATGCCCAGGATTAGAAGAGATGAGGCCGATGTCCAATCTTTAGTTCAACTGATGGAGACCAGCTGGTTGAACCCCTTCAACGCAGAGCAAGAAGATCTTGTCAGTTTGTCAACTGCGACTATGGCACCACCAGAAGTTGTCAAAGACCTTCTAGGGGCCTACAGAATAGGAGAGGATGCATATCAAGCCTTCAAGGAAGAGCGCCTGGAGATCGATACGCCAACTATACAGTTTCATGACACGATGACGAAGACGAAACTGAGAACGTTCACTAACATCAGAATGAAGCCACGCTCACAAGACCATGCCAAGGAGGTTATCTTAAAGGCTGACAGGAACCTATTTGGCCAGATGATCCTTGTTGCCGAGAACAGAAAGCTCAAAATGAGTGATGTCTTGGCTCATCCCCTGGGGCCTTTGCCTTGGGCACTTGCCAGCGGTGATGGGTCTCTCCGCAAGACCAACAAGGCTGCCCTCGCAAAGGAGTTAGAGAGGAATGTTTCTCCTGCAGAAGTGATACCCGAGCCCTCTGCTACCATAATTGATGGGATGAGCCTGGTCCACAAACTGAAGGGAAACGACAAAACTTTTTTCACAGCTTGCAGGTACAGCACTGAGTCACGCTGTTCATGAAGGTGCTAAGAGCAGGCGCATTGATGTTGTGTTTGATATCTACAAGGAGACATCCATCAAGGATGCAGAACGAGCCAAAAGAAGTGCAGGCACAGGAATTCATTTCAAGAACATTCAACCTGGGCACAACATCCAGCAGTGGAGAAAGTTACTCGGTAGTTCCTCCAACAAGGCAAGTCTTATCAAGTTCTTGGTAGAAGAATGGAAGGCACCACAGCACAGGGAGAAGCTCAAGGACAAGGAGCTGTATGTCACATGTGAGCAGCGCTGCTTCAAGATCACCAAAGAGCAGTGGGAAGAGGCTCCTGAGCTTAAGTCAACTCAAGAAGAAGCAGACACACGCCTTCTTCTCCATGCACTTCATGCAGCAGAATCTGGGAACAAGTCTGTCATCATCACTGCAAGAGATACAGACGTCATGGTGTTGTGTCTTGGCATGTGCCACAAGATCCCATCCCATCTGTTCCAGAAGTGCGGGACGAAGAACCGGACAAGATTCCTGGATATCACCACACTGAGCCGCACACTGGGAGGCAGCGTGTGTGATTCATTGATTGGTATGCATGCCTTAACAGGCTGTGATACCGTCAGTGCATTCGCTGGCCGAGGGAAGATGACGACACTCAAGCAGGTGAAGATGGACAAGACATACCAGCATGCTTTTCACGAACTTGGACGCTCATGGGAAGTGTCTCCTGAACTCTTTGAGAAGCTACAGGAAATCACCTGCCACATGTACCTACCATCTACCCACACAACTAAGGTAAACAAGCTTCGGTATGAGCTGTTCTGTGCAAGACGTGGAGGGGTAGAGTCAAGTCAACTCCCTCCTTGTGAGGACTGCCTCTTCATGCATGCACTGCGTGCAAACTACCAGGCTGCGATCTGGAGGAGAAGTCTTCAGAGCCAGCCATTTGTTGCGAACCAACAGACTGCGGTTGGATGACAGATGAGGACGGTAAGCTTGCCGTCAACTGGATGCGAGGCTCACCAGCACCAGATGCTGTTATGCAGCTACTGTCTTGCAAGTGTGTGCGGTCATGCGAACTCCCTAAGTGTACTTGCCTCAGCAATGGTCTAAAATGCACGGACATGTGCAGGTTACAGACATGTCAGAACAAGGCTATTGAAGAAGAGCCGGTGGCACAACAGTCAGATTCCGAGTCTGACGTAGATGATATTTAGGAGTAGTAATTTGCCATAATAGTATGTACAAGCCCATGGGATGCTTAGTGTGTATTTACAGGACTTGTATTAAATGTGACAATTACTATATGCATTTTGTTGACATTTAGGCATTCCTGTCCCCAAATTTGACATTTTAAAAAATTTCGGAATTTTCGGTAGGGTATGTCTATTCAAGAAGTGATAACGACCATTAAGCTACCAATGTGCAAGGGCTATCATATCAAAACATAAACTAGAGACATGTAGCAAGCTAAAAACACCTAAGAGAATTAGTCACCCCGGGTGGTACCGATATCCCAAAATTCGGGTCTTGGCTCATGGACTAATTGAATAGTGTTTAAAATCTGTATGTGGTATCCCAGGTTCGAATCCAGTGAGGATCACATGCTTTCATTAATTTCATTGTGTGGTGTTTGGAGTTAAATTAATTAATTAGATTAACTATAAACGTATTCCAACATATGTTTCGGAAATACTGTAATAGCATGTGCAATCTGAACCTACTTATACATCAAAACTTGCAACAGGCCAATTCCTAGCACCAGTATTTCTTAATCAACGTCTCTTTCTCCTTTGTGTGAAGCCCCATTTGTTTTGAGATTCTAAGACGTTCGGCCCATTAGTTTGGCGATTTCAAGACCGTTCGTCTCATTTCGTTGTCAATTTTAAGACCTTTCGTGCCATTTAGGTGTCAATTTTTTCCGGGCGACCGATAGCGAGCCTGAAATTTTAAGAGGAATCGGCCTTCGGCCGGGAAATTTTTCTACCGAAAAATGTATAAATTTATCTTGAAGGGGGTCTAGGGGGTATTTTTCTAAACTTGATTTTGATCTATAGGGAGGAAACTAAAAAAAATATATGAATAAATGAATTAATAGACCAAACAAACGGCCAGCCTCCCCTTAAGATACCTTGGAGGAGTGAAGGAGATGGAATTAGTGGCAGGAATGAGATTATCGTCGGTTAAGTAGGGGTACAAGGAGACAATTAGGAGATCCTCGGGGGCGAATTGAGGGGAGATGGGTCGTTTTTCTGGTTCTCTTTCTCCTTCGTGTTAAGCCCCATTTGTTTTGAGATTATATGACGTTCGGCCCATTAGTTTGGCGATTTCAAGACCTTTCGTCCCATTTCATTGTCAAAATTAAGACTTTTCGTACCATTTAGGTGTCTATTTTTTTCCTGTCGAGCGATAGCGAGCCTAAGAAGAATCGGCCTTCGGCCAGGACATATTTCTTCAAAAAAATGTACAAATTTATCTTGAAGGGGGTCTAGGGGGTATTTTCTAAGCTTGATGGAGGTATAGCGAACAAATTAAGAAAGAAAGGAATAAATGAATTAATAGGCCAATATAGCAGCCATTGCCCCCTTGACATACTTTGGAGGAGTGAAGGAGATGGAAGACTTTGTGGCAGGAATCAGATTATAGTTGGTTAAGTAGGGGTACAAGGAGATCCACGGGGGCGAGTTAAGGGAGCCCACCTCGCTTGCATTCTCTTTCTCTCCCTCTCTCTTTGGTTTGTATCCATTCGGCCCCATTCAGCCTACTGTTTTAAGACGATTACCCCCATCCAGGTGTAAATATTTTCCTGGCGAGCGGTAGCGAGCCAGCATATATACTGTATATATGGACGGTGTTCCTCCTGTTGTTCTCAAATCTGTGCTTCCGTGCTGACTCCCTGCCTAGGCAAACTCTTTCGTCTCTGTCTATCCTCTAACGTCTTCCCTTCATGCTGGAAGTTTGCTCACATTCAACCTGTCCCAAAGAAGGGTGACCGCTCTCAACCCTCCAACTATCGTCCAATTGCTCTTATCTCTTGTCTTTCTAAAGTTTTTGAAACTATTCTTGCTTCCAAATTTCTTAAGCATTTCTCTTCTCATAATCTGCTCTCAGATCGCCAGTATGGCTTCCTTAAGGGTCGCTCTACTGGTGATCTTCTTTCATATCTTACTAACTCTTGGTCATCCTCCTTTCGGGACTTCGGTGAGACTTTTCTATTGCACTAGACATATCGAAAGCCTTCGATAGAGTCTGGCATAAATCTTTAATTTCTAAACTACCCTCCTTCGGTTTCTATCCCTCCATCTGTGCCTTTGTCTCTAATTTCCTTTCCGGCCGTTCCATAGCTGCGGGTGTGGACGGCCATTGTTCACTTCCTCACCCTATAAACTCCGGTGTTCCTCAGGGCTCTGTCCTATCTCCTATTCTCTTTCTAATTTGTATAAATGATCTCCTTAACTGTACCTTAATTCCCATCCATTCATACGCAGACGACTCAACCTTACACTACTCCCTTAGTTTTTCAGAACGCCCCAGCCAGCAATCCCTCAACGACAAACGTAATGAAGCCATAGAACTCTTAAATTCTGATCTAAATACTATTTCCAATTGGGGCAGAGAAAACCTTGTTAACTTTAATGCTTCCAAAACCCAATTTCTCCATCTATCTACCCGTCAGGATCTCCCAGCAGACTATCCCTTATTCTTCAACAATACAAAAATCAACCCTTCATCTTCTCTCAATATTCTTGGTGTTCTTTTTCTTCTGCTCTCATTTGGAAGGACCATATTACCAGTCTTGCTAAGGCAGCCTCCCAGAAGCTGGGTGTGCTCAACCGCCTTAGGGGGTTCTTTTCCCCTGCACAGCTTCTTGCTCTGTACAGGGGCATAGTGCGCCCTTGTATTGAGTATTGTTCACATGTGTGGGGAGGTTCCTCTCACACCGCTCTCCTAGACAAAGTTGAAAGGAAGGCCTTTCGTATCATTAACTCCCGTCCACTCACCAACTCTCTGCAATCTCTCCCTCTCCGCCGCAATGTTGCATCTCTCTCGCTATTCTATCGCTACTATAATAATCTGTGTTCCTCAGAGCTATCCCAGTGCATACCACCTCCTTTACGTAGGGCACGTGGTACCCGTCTTGCAACTCAATCCCACCCCTACTCTGTGCAACTCTCCAACCCAAGAGTGAAACGTTACTCTCAAACTTTCTTCTACTCAACATCTGAGCTCTGGAACTCTCTCCCAGAATCAGTCTTTCCCTCTTCCTATGACTTAAATTGCTTCAAACTCCGTGTGTCCAGGCATTTTGGCTCGAACGTCCCTTGATTTTGGCCCTGTCACTCTTTCAGCTATGGGGGAGGCACTCGCTATAGGCAGTTATGCCTTTTGCCTCCCTCAATCACATAGAAAAAAAAAAAAATATATATATATATATATAATTATATACTGTATATACTGTATATATTTGTTTTGACAGCAAGTTAAATTTGTACATTTTTCGATTACAAAATGTCTCCAGCTAGCTTGCTATCACTCGCCAGGAAGAAATTGACACCTACTGTAGATGGGGATAAACGTCTTAACCCGTACAGCCCCAGCGACGCGTCTGACGCGTCGGCGATGTATGTAACGCACAGCCCCAGAGACGTAACCTCAGGTGTATCCACTCAAGAGGGCTCAGATTTGTATAGTCCTGCCTTCAATTTTTACTCTTATAAAATCCATTTTCGGGGGCTCTGTAGGACCATTTTTTAAGCTTTTTGAGCGGTTTTTCGTGGTTTTTCCTTCATTCCTAACCCATTCGCTATTGTTTCTGGAATAAAACCATTTTTTGAAAACCGGCCGGGTTCTAAAATGGGAGGCTGAACCTTGAAATCAAATTTTTGTTTTGTTTGTTTTTATTATTCTAAAATGCTTCTGTCAACATAGGAGAATAGCATAGGAGGGCAAAAAAAAACATATCGCATCCATAACCCCCCCGAACGGGGGTTCAACCACAACCCCCAATCAACAAATTTTGTTACCCTCCGCCCCAATTTGTTGTTGTTGTTGTGTTGTTTGTCTAAAAGGCTTCTGTAAACAATAGAAACTATCATATGAGGGCATAAACACCCATATGACATCCCTAGGGGCCCCCCCCCCCCTCCCGTGGCCCCCAATATCATGGATTTTGTTAAAACAAATTGGTATAACGATTTTTAAAGCCAATGCACCAAGATGTTTTACATGAGTATCCCATATAACTTGGTTTTATCTAACAGCTTAGTAATAGAAAACGTCTCTGGCAGAAGTAACTTAGTTATTTTCCCCAAAATTGTCACTTCCTAGATATGAATTTAAATGTTTTGCAATTTCTAGAGATCATATATTGGCAACTCCAAGTGCAACTACATTTTTGTATATTGTTCTGCTTCGTTCCCCTTCTACTCACTATATATAGGACTATATAGCAAGGGTAATATGATTAGATAATGGCCTTATCTCCCATATTTTCCAAGAATCAAAAATGTTCATGTTGAATTTTGCGCTACCAAAAAAAAAAATATATATATATTATATATTTTTTTCAGCACCTTCTATTATTCAAAATGGGAAAACTAGATCATATAGTTGTAGGGGATGCTTGTAGGATACGCCAGAAAAAATTGCGGGAAATTTGAAAAAATTTCTATGACTAGTTGATTTTTCATATAGTGCAATGAAATTCTGCGCTCGCGCGCACGCACGCACGCACATAGAGAGCTGATTTTTTTTCAGCGAGTCTTAGTATTTCCATTGGTATTAAGATGGTATAATACCAGAAACAAAATCTCTTATACAGGGTGAATTGGGGGTGCAAGGTTCTGCCTCCCGGGAGGCAGACCGTTTTTTCTGGACCCCCTGCTCCCTAATGTTTAGCCCCACAAGTTTTGAGATTAGAAGACGGTCGGCCCATTACTTTGGCGATTCTAACACATTTCGCCCCAATTCGTTGTCAATTATAAAACCTTTCGTGCCATTTAGGTGTCTATTTTTTCCTGGTGAGCGATAGCGAGCCTGCAATTTTAAGAGGAACCGGCCTTCGGCCGGGACATTCTTCTACCGAAAAATGTACAAATTTATCTGGGGGTCCAGGGGTTGTTTTTCTAAGCTTGATTTAGGTATAGGGAGGAAACTAAAACCATATATGAATACATGAATTAATAGACCAAACAAACGGCCAGTCTCTCCTTAATATTTCAACTTCCACTATTTTTTTTTTGTTATTTAGCTACCCCTCTGTTCATCTACTCTAAACTATTTGTATACATTTATTACACAATATTGATTCTCCTTGTCTTTTCCATTACCTTCTAACTAAACACTTCCTTATCCTTTACATTCTATATGATTCTCCTTTTCTTTTCAATTACCTATTTTCAATTACCTATTAACTAAACACTTCCTTATCCTTTACGTTCTATATGCTTCTCCCTTTCTTTTCAATTACCTTTTAACTAAACACTTCCTTATCCTTTACGTTCTATTTGATTCTCCTTTTCTTTTCAATTACCTATTAACTAAACACTTCCTTATCCTTTACATTCTATATGATTCTCCTTTTCTTTTCAATTACCTATTAACTAAACACTTCCTTATCCTTTACGTTCTATTTTATTCTCCTTTTCTTTTCAATTACCTTTTAACTAAACACTTCCTTATCCTTTACGTTCTATTTGATTCTCCTTTTCTTTTCAATTACCTTTTAACTAAACACTTCCTTATCCTTTACGTTCTATATGATTCTCCTTTTCTTTTCAATTACCATTTAACTAAACACTTCCTTATCCTTTACGTTCTATTTTATTCTCCTTTTCTTTTCAATTACCTATTAACTAAACACTTCCTTATCCTTTACGTTCTATTTTATTCTCCTTTTCTTTTCAATTACCTTTTAACTAAACACTTCCTTATCCTTTACGTTCTATCTCAAGATCCTGTTTCGCCTCTTGCACATCTCCATTCTTCCTTTCAATGCCTCCACTCTTTCGTGCTTCTTCTTTTTCTGCCTCCTCCACTTCTTCCTCCCTTCTTCGGATCTGTCATAGGTGGAATGTGGAAACGGATTTGTAAGATAAATGCCAAAGCTTACGAGCGCATACATATACATCTGCACATTCGGATTGATGCACTGTGATTAGTTGATATTAATTACATTGTCTGCGAATCTGCGAACGTTTCTTATCACTACAGTTTGCATCTATTCTTTGTAAGATTGAATAAGGTACAGGACTATAATGGAACTTGAACCCTCAGATGATGCCCATACACGATTCCCTTAAATACCAATGCAACCTATTGATATTATTCCCACACCTGTGTACTGTATGTGCAAGTGTAATTTCACTTACCTATGTTTGCAGCGACTAAGAAATACTAGCGCGGCAAATGTTTGATATCAATGGAACTTAACAGTGTCTTAATTGTATTTATGTACCAGTATATGCCGTACTCTGTCAGTAAAGGTTATTGTGTTGAATTGTGTTAGGCGATGGAATTTGTCATTTTTAACTGCGCCTCTTTGTTAGTAATATAATTTAATAGGGATTTAGACGATAAAGACTTACATTTTTGTAAAGGTATTTGGACAATATAGACTTTTTAAATTTGTTGCTCGATACTCGTTGCGTTTAACTTACTTTGGGGGATAATTGTACGACCAAATTAGGCTTGGGCCCTTGGATCCTTCCTATTCCGCATTTTAACGCTTTTTTGTTACTGCAACATGTTTTACCAAATTAATATATGAAATTACTCGGGCCTTGGCCTTGTAATATTGCATGTGATATTATACAAAAAAATATAGTGTCACGGGATAGCAACAATTTTAATTAACGTCGGGCATAAACAAACAATATATTTATATTATTTTATATATTGATATATTTATTATTAATGTATATATATATTCACAAATTGCAATCACCCAAAGCCTTATTTTACATTCCAAAACCACTCAAAACAGAAAACAACAAATGTATATATATATATATAGATACAGATATTTTTTTAGTGGCTTTGGAATGTAAAATAAGGCTTTTGGTGATTGTGATTTGCGAATGGGACTAACTATTTCTATGGAGTGATCTGGGTTTGCTTATAACCTGGCCTAGGTATATGTATTTTTCAACTGCTTGTACCACTTCATCTTCTATAATTATTTTTGTTGTTGCACAAGTTAAGGTGAGGCTGATATGGACTGTTGAGGTTAAGGGGGATGGGTCGTTTTTCTGGTCCCCTTTCTCCCTCGTGTTAAGTCCCATTTGTTTTGAAATCATAAGACGTTCGGGCCATTAATTTGGTGATTTTCACACCTTTCGCCCCATTTCGTTGTCAATTTTAAGACCTTTCGTGCCATTTAGGTGTAGATTATTTCCTGGTGAGCGATAGCGAGCCTGAAATTTTAAGAGAAACCGGATTTCGGCCGGGAAATTTTTCTACCGAAAATATTTTTATATTCATTTTCAGTCCTAGCTTAAGGCTTTCTTTGTTTAAATTGAATCTGAGGTTGCTTAGGTATTCTCCGTTAACATTTAGTTCCCGTATTGACCCAGTCAAGATTCCTAAATATGTCTAACAAACACGCTGTGAAATGTTTAGGATAAATTGTATCGCCCTGTCTTGCCCCCTTTTTAATTGGTATTATCTCACTTTCCATATGGACCTTTATTGTTGCCGTTCCATCGCTTCTAAAACCAGTACATAATTATCTTCGTTTTCGAATCCCTCTCATTACAGCAGAAATTTCGACCGAGTCTAATGCCTATTCGTAATCTATAAATGCCATATACAAGGGCTTTTGGAATTCATCTGTAGTTGTTGCTGTTCCCCAGGCTATCTGACCGAGCAGCCCCAAGGTCCCGAGCAAGGCCATAACAGAGCTTCCCCACAAAACCCTCCCTGCTTACCACTAATATAGCCCAGGTGGCCGAAGCCACTCCAAGGCTGGGAGCTGAGGAGGGTGCGGAAACGCCCGGGAAACCAAAGCCCTTCCTAAGGCCCTGTGCCCTTCAATTACTTGGTTAACGACTTGCCTATGATCTATTGTTAAATTCCATTTCGGAAAACTGCATGTTCTCTTGGCTAATTTTAATCTAGCGTTCTACCTATCCGGCTGGTGACGATTTTAGTGAACAGTTTATACAACACAGAAAGCAAACTAATTGGTTGATAGTTTTTCAGGTCTTTAGCATCTCCTTTGTTGTGAATCAGAATAATGGTAACATATTTTCCAGGCTTTAGGAACCTTTCGACATTGCATACATTTTTAGTATACTTTTGGTTAGTGCTTAATTCAGACGAACTCAAAGTTCCGGGCAATTAATGGTTAACTCTCTCTCTCTCTCTCTCTCTCTCTCTCTCTGTCTCTCTGTCTCTCTGTCTGTCTGTCTGTCTGTCTGTCTGTCTGTCTGTCTGTCTGTCTGTCTGAGATATATATATATATATATATATATATATATATATATGTGTGTGATCAAATTATGTAGTAAAACTCGCTAGGAAAATTACCCTGAAGATGTCTTGAGAGAATAGACGAAAGCTTGGTGTTCCATTGTTTCAATTTTCCTAGCGAGTTTTAGTACATATATATATATATATATATATAAAATATACTAAGCCAACATCAAAATGATCCTCAATCGAAATAAACAAATTCTTTATCCAATCCCACCCTTATTATTGAGCACCTCTGTTCTTGCTGAGCTTACACAAACCAGGTTTCTGGGAGTAACCAAAGAAAATCAGTTATATTGGCATCAACACATTAAAATCTTAGGAGACAAAATTGCTAAACAATGTGGCATTCTTTACTTAACTAGATTTTATCTAAGTAAAAAATCCCTAATACTAATATATTATTCAATAATTTACTGGACCTTATTTATTGTAACACTGTTTGGGGCGCCGCGAGCAGAGAGGCACTCAAACCCCTGGTTATTGTAACACTGTTTGGGGCGCCGCGAGCAGAGAGGCACTCAAACCCCTGGTTATTGTAACACTGTTTGGGGCGCCGCGAGCAGAGAGGCAATCAAACCCTGGTTATTGTAACACTGTTTGGGGCGCCGCGAGCAGAGAGGCACTCAAACCCCTGGTTATTGTAACACTGTTTGGGGCGCCGCGAGCAGAGAGGCACTCAAACCCCTGGTTATTGTAACACTGTTTGGGGCGCCGCGAGCAGAGAGGCACTCAAACCCTGGTTATTGTAACACTGTTTGGGGCGCCGCGAGCAGAGAGGCACTCAAACCCCTGGTTATTGTAACACTGTTTGGGGCGCTGCGAGCAGAGAGGCACTCAAACCCCTGGTTATTGTAACACTGTTTGGGGCGCCGCGAGCAGAGAGGCACTCAAACCCCTGGTTATTGTAACACTGTTTGGGGCGCCGCGAGCAGAGAGGCACTCAAACCCCTGGTTATTGTAACACTGTTTGGGGCACCGCGAGCAGAGAGGCACTCCAGGGAGGCACTCAACCCCCTGGTTATTTTACAAAAACGAGTGGTGAGAATAAGTGAAGGATTAGGAAAAAGAGAACATACCAATGATGTCTTATTGAAAAATAAACTACTAAAACTTCCTGACATAAATGGTATGTAAATATTAATGCTAATACTCAAATAATGTACTATTTAAATCTGTAATTTTGCTCAACTAAAGGCTCTTAAAAGATGAACTAGATTCATCAAAGAGCTTTGCTTGCATATTTGTTTATTATTCTTTATACAATGTAACTATTTTTGACTAAATACAGATTTCAATCAAGATTTCAATCAATCAATCAATGGAAATTGGCGTGTCTGACCAGTTGAATAAAGCAGTTTCTGTAGTCGACGATTCAAAGATTGGGAGAAATTGAAAGTAATATATTAAGTAAAATCTTTAATGAAACAACATAGTACGTAGACGACAAAATATTAGTCTTATTGAATATTGTATGATTGGTAATATCTTTCTAGGTAAGAAGCTGATATCGAATTAGATCACTTCTATCAAGGTGATGTTAAATGCATATATACACATGCTTAGGAAAAGATGGTCTGCCAGGATGAATTAAACTGTTAATTAGGACACCATTCAAAGATTGATTACAATGCGTTGAAGTAAGAGGATCAAGTTTGCGTATAAGCAATCATATAAATTTCTAAAAGTATCAAAAAGTGTTACCTGAAGTTTCGCATATTTGCAACATGCGAGTTTGATTAATTTCTATAGCCAAATGCATATATTCAGAAAAAAACATTCAGCTAAAGCTTAGCCATGTTAGTAATGTCAAAGTTATGTTATACACGCAATCCAAAATATATTAAATCAATTGACAAAGTTTTGATAGCATACAAATGAAAAACTAGGTGTAAGGAAAATATCTGCACTAATAACTAAAATCCATATACAGTATAGTAAATATATGATTTATAATCTAAACCAGGTACTGTTGTCAGCTACTTTGAGTTAATACTTATTTGAATCTCTAAAACTTTAATACCACAATTATGGATCACGACTGTACAATGTCATAATTTATTGATGTTGACTTAAAATGTGAAATATACTGGTCTATATTGATCGAGTATGTGTATTTCAATAAACGATGTTCACCGTCTCATGATTACCATAATGCAGTGTATTACCTACCGTACTTAAGGGAAGATTTTCAATTTCTGGACACCCTTCTCCCTCATATTAGGCCCATTACCTTTGAGATTTTACAATGTTCGCCTCATTAGCTTGGCGAATTTAAGATCTTTCGCCCTATTTCTTTGTCAATTTCTAAGCTTTCCGTGCCATTGAGGTGTCGATTATTTCCTGGCGAGCGATAGCGAGCCTGCAATTTAGGAGGAACCGACTTTCAACCGACACATTGTTCTACCAAAGTATGTATAAATTTAAGTCGATGGTTTGTCTAGGGGTATTTTCCTTTAAGCTTGATGGAGGTCTAGGGAGCAAGTTAAAAACCTCCTCTTAACCCTCCGACACTCCGACATATGACGCAATTTTGAGCCGATTAGGGATACTTTAAAGCCTTTGTTACCATCAGGGGTATTTAGAAACCTTTAGTTTAGTTACTTCAACCTCTGCAGTTGTCTTTGAGTTAGCTGTGGGCAGAAAACTAATTTTGGAGAGGTAATTATAAGAGTGAGAGAACTCTATTTCTTATTGCTAATCTGGCAACCTCTGCGTCATATGAGTCTGAAAGGGTTAAGCAGATACTAGACTATTATTATTGTACTATCCCCCCCTCCATACTGCCTATTATTATTGTACTATCCCCCCCTCCATACTGCCTATTATTATTGTACTATCCCCCCTCCATACTGTATTATTGTACTATCCCCCCTCCATACTGCCTATTATTATTGTACTATCCCCCCTCCATACTGCCTATTATTATTGTACTATCCCCCCCTCCATACTGCCTATTATTATTGTACTATCCCCCCTCCATACTGCCTATTCAAAGCACATCTCTACCATCCGTATTTTTCATTTATTAGCATGCGCCCACTTTTCACTTCCACTGTTTGTAACCCAAACTTCAATTACAAAGCTTTCAACTCTGAAATATAGTCTGATTCTGTGTTTAACCCCTTCTGTACCGGCTACGTTTTTTAAACCTCATTTTGGCTACTATTAGACGATTTTATGCAGTTTAGAAAGGGCCTCCAGCAATCAACAGGCTTCAAAATATCTCGCTTAACCCTTTTTACTATCACAGATCCTTCTAAAACTGCACAAAATCGCCTAAATATAGCTAGACAAATATTAAAAAGACGTTTCGGTACAGAAGGGGTTAACAAGCGTACACGAAAACACTTCTCCCATATAACTTTCTGTGATAAAACTGTGTGTTGGGGAGTTTTAGAGTATGGCTTTGTGGGGTAACGTTCATCTTCATTATGTGGTTGAGAGGAGTTCGGAACCTATGACTGAATAATAATATATTGTGCTGTATTGCACTGGAAGGGAAATTAGGTAAATAAATACGGTTTGAGATTCCCCACAGAATGCTAATGAGAGATGGAATAGACTTACTCTGGTAGACTATATGGCATTAAGGGAGGTCACCGGCTTGTTTTCATCTTTATTTCCTTTCTCTCTTTCCCTGGCTTGTATCAATTCGGCCCCATTCAGCCAACTGTTTAAAGACGTTTATCCCCATCCAGGTGTCGATTTCTTCCTGGCGAGCGATAGCGAGCCAGCATTGTATGAACAAATCCGGCTTCGCCTGACACATTTTTCTATCGAAAGTTATTTATCTTGCTGTCAAAAACAAAAATATATATATATGCTGGCTCGCTACCACTCGCCAGGAAAATATTGACAACTGTATGGGGGTAAACGTCTTAAAATAGTGGGCTGAATGAGACCGAATGGATACAAACCAAAGAGAGAAGGAGATAAAGAGAAAAAAAAGCGAGGTGAGCTCCCTTAAGTATTGTGTGGAAGGGTATGGCATGTTGTGTGCGGCTGCCAGAAGTTATTTGGGGGTTCTGGGCCCCGTTCTCCCTCATGTTTAGCCCCATTAGTCTTCCGAATTTAAGACGGTAGGCCCGTTAGTTTAGCGATTATAAGATTTTTCGCCCAATTTTGTTATCGATATTAAGACTGTTCCTGTCATTTAGGTAACTTTGTTTTTTCCTGGTGAGCGTTAGCGAGCTCATAATTAAAAAGAGACCGGCCTTCGGCCAGGAATTTGTTCTACTGAAAATGTACAAATATAACTAGAAGGGGGATCTTGGGGATGTCTTTATTTAAGTTGTATGGAGGTCTAAGGAGTAAACTAAATAAGAATAAACAAATGCAAAAAATAATCTACCAAAAATACACCCTTCTCCCTTAATGTGGGGTGAAAGAAAGGAATGCTATATATATGTTGGACGGAAATGTGAGTGAAGATTGTGGGATGAATGTTTGGGGAATAAGATTGGAGTGTATGTGTGGGACTACAGTAAATTGTAACCATCGGATTGACATGACGTTTTAGAGGCGAAGAGTGAGTCAAAATTGAGTTGAAAATATAGAGATAAAAACAGGGTTTTGTAATACGAAAATGATTTGTTTTCACACAAAATATTAAGGTGTCGGATTACTGTCGAGACTTAGGAGAGAACCTGAATAAAATATATTTAAGGGGAGATGGGCCGTTTTGTTGGTCTATTAATTAATGTATTCCTTTATTTCTTAGTTTCCTCGCTAGACCTCCATCAAGCTTAGAAAAACACCCGCTAGTTCCACTACACAGTCTATAGGAACATCTTAAAATTTGTAGTCGTGTTATTTGTCGATGAAATTATTTTAAATTGCTGTTTTTATACGTCAAGATGTTAACTATTAAGTACTGTACAAACAATATAAGTGTCCAAGAACCTTTACATGATTTGCTTTCCTCACTTCGTGCTACAAAGATACTAAGTTTTTATATGAGAGCTTTGTATTCTAGTTTAGGAGAGAGAGAGAGAGAGAGAGAGAGAGAGAGAGAGAGAGAGAGAGAGAGCGAGAGAGAGCGAGAGAGCGAGCGAGCGCGAGCGCGAGCGCGAGAGCGAGAGCGAGAGCGAGAGAGAGAGGTGGGGGTGTAGGCGAACCAGTAAATGATAACTATCATGGTCGTTAAGGTTAAATAGCAGCATAAGAAATGTTGCATATTAAGTTGCATGATTGTGTAACTCCACTTATTTTGTTTTCTCATAATTTATATTTTACCCTGTCGTTTCCCTTTATCAAATTCATTATATATTATCGTTTCAACTTCACCTTATTATTTGTCCTCTTTTCCCTCTCTAGCATTCATGATTCTTTCTTCTCCTAGTGTTCTGCCTTTACACATTTCACATACTCGTAATTTGGTTATTCCTCCTCCCCTTATCCATTCCTCTTTAAACACTTGGCATCATCATCATGTACGAGTATTGTTCATTTTTGTCTCATTCGTTTAACTATCACTACGCCTCTTATTTAGCTAGCCTTCACTTCATTTCCTTATTTAAATCTTTATTTATGAATTACGTACATTTTTCTCTAACCTTACCATTTCTACATCCTGAACTTTCTATCTCCAAATGATATTTCACCTCTTGCATATTTACATTCTCTCTCTTTTTCTTTCCCCTCTGTCTTGTTAGTTCTCCTTCTTCTTGCTTCTCCCCCCTCTTCGTCTGTCATCACTATTTCATATTTTGCTAAATTGATCGTTGGAACGGATGTGAGAGATTAATTACGAAGCTTACTATGGCATAAATCTGGACAATCATATCTTTGCCCTGTCATTGTTACTATTTAGCAAATTTGCAACACATTAGTATTGATGAGGGTGTTTGTTTTTGTTTGATTAGTTGTATAGTTTCTCGACAACTAAATTGTGTAGGCCTATTATGAAGACATTGCATACCAAGATACCAAAATGTGATTCCCATTTATGAGATTACATCATTTCGAACTTTACCTGAACTTCTCTGTCGACATTTAAGTGCATTTGTAAATATCACATGTCCATGTTTGCTTGCTTTTAATCTAAGATATATAAGTACGGCTGAGATATATTATATTTGGAGCATTGTGCTGTTTTTACTATGTTCGTGTGCATATTTTCCTGTATATACATGTGTTTGTGTCAGCAATTACTTGAGAGAGAGGGGTGAGAGAGAGGGGAGAGAGGGGTGAGGGGAGACACTTGGGAGATACCATCTCTGCTGATGGTTGGGCCAAAGCTGCCGCTATCGCCAGTTTGGTGTTGATACTAATCATGAGAAAACTACACCTTTACTTGAAAGGAAAGGTGTATGATTGGGTGTATTATACGCCCATTTACTTACTGTATGCTTCAGAAGAGGCATGTGAAGAGAATGGTCATCTTAATTGACAGCCCAGAGTAGGAATGCTGCCAGTAGGGTGTGAAATTGACACCACACCTCGTATGGACAACTCGGATTTATAAATCATGTTATGCTTATGTCTATTATTTGATTATCATATTGCGCTTGCTTGTAATTGGGTTACTTCAAAACGGATATATACGAAATTGGCCAATTGTACATTAATTTTTAATAACACTTTTAGTTGATTAATTGTACTAATATAATAGGGATTGGGGCTTGTAGATCCGGCCATCCCCCTGATTTTGATGTTGATATTTAAAACCAATACTTATGCCCAGATTATAATAATTGCTTATTCAAGCTGTTATAATATGTCTACACATCTCGTATTAAGTCTTTCTTGATTAAATGTTTACAACACTGGAACCTTCAACCCTTCAAATTACGTGACTTATTTGCAAACCTATGCATGGGGTAGTCATAATGTAATTTCTTTAATTGGGCATGCACATAGACGAACAAAAACGATATCTCACTTTCACAATTTCAGTTATATTTAAATCCATTGGTTTAATACAAAACACATTCCAGAACCACACTGAATAAACTTTTGATAAAACGGCTTCGTTTATATCTACATTCTGTCTTCGTGGTGCAATGCATAAGTGTGTTGTTTTTCGGTGTGAGCATCCTAGGTTCGAATCCCCGGACTGCCACATAAGTTTGTTAATTTCATTAATCGAGTTTAGGAGTAAAGTTGGTTGGTGGAGAGAACATAATAATTTATTTTAATATTATTTTTTGTTCTAATTATTACTCAGAAGATGGCCTGATTTATTTACTATGGAGGTTATTCATACCTTTTGACCCATGACAGTACGCCCAACAACCGGTCCAGTGGGCGGGTGCCCAACCCCGAAAGGAGTTGAAATAGGGGAGCTATCCCCCCGCCAAAACCGGCTTTCTAGGGCCTTTCCTAGCTGATGCTGAGAGGATTGGGTTCTAGTCATGTGGTGATGGGCTAGTCTATCAGAGTGAGAGCTGAGCGATCTCTGCCATACCCATAGCTTACTCTGACTGTTCCTTTTACTTATATATTTTCAAGATCTCAAGTGACGGCGTCTCTTCCGTGGATTGACCTCCCTACTGCCAATCTAGAGGTTAGCATATTGGGAGCCAAAGCGTCACATTTTTCCTTTGCCCCTCAACTTTCCCTTCATAATTGCTGAGGGGCACAGGGCCTTGGGTGGGGCTTTGGTTTCCCGAGCGTTTCCGCACCCTCCTCAGCTCCCCGCCTTGTAGTGGCTTCGGTCACCTGGGCTTTATTTGTGGTAAGCAGGGAAGGTTATGTGGGGGCGCTCAGTTATGGCCTTGGCCTTGCTCAGAACCTTGAGGCTGCTCGGCCAGACAGCCTCGGGAACAGCAACAACAATAACAACCAGTCCAGTTGTTATCAATATATGTTTATGCATGTTATTTTAGCTATCTTAATTATATCGGCTGTAGGCACTAGCTGAACAGGGCGATACTCCCAGGGAGTGCTATAGTTGGATGATAAGGAAAACTGGTACACCTATTTCACCATCTGGCCTCCCTGGCTTTTTCCGTGCCTCACCTTCTCTCTTTCAATACACTACATTACAAACGCCTGACATACGTAGTCCCCAAGAGGGGTTCCCCCCCCCCCCCCCAAACAAAAAATACACATTGGTTTGGCCCCTGGCAATAACCCATAATCCATCAACATGCTGTGAACCACTACCTTCTACTCTTTCTATCAATTTCAACATTCATGGCCTTTCCTCTAATTTGCACTCTGTTGAACACCACCTCTCCTCTGCCAACCCTGATCTTCTCTTTCTCACCAAAACCCAGTTTTCTGGGACTACTGTATTCACCTACTATATCTATCCTCAATTCAAAGCTAAAGGTGGATGTTGTGTGTACATACACAACAATATTTCTTGCTCTTATTATTCCCAACTTTGACTCTTCTGAATTCTCAAGTCTCTGGCTTAAGTTATCTTGTCACTCTCACTAAATATATCTGTGCTATTTATCTCTCCCCAAATTCTACTATCTAATTTTTTTTGACTATCTTACTTCTAATGTGGAACACATTCTGTTTATCTCTCCCTTCTCCAAAATCTCCACCTTAGGAGATTTCAAAGTTCACCACCACCAATGGCTCTCTTCTCATTTCACTGACCATCCTGATGAACAAACCTACATCTTTTCAATCCTAAATTACTTAAAGCAGATAGTTCTGCACCGTACCGGTATCCCGGACTGCCCTGGAGATCGGCCCAACATTCTTGACCTATTTCTAACCTCTAATCCTTCTGCTAACACTGTAAATCTTCTCTCCGTTGGGCTCCTCCGATCACAACCTTATTTCTGCTATCTGTCCTATCTGTCCAGTACGGCCTTCTGATCACTCCACCGGGCGGCGCTTGTGGCATTTTGGTGTTGCCGACTGGGAGGCTCTTCGACAGTACCTCTTTGATTTCCCATGGAATTACTTTTCCTTCCTTGGCCGGGGACTCTCGGAGAGTGCTGAACGCATTACCGAGGTAATCCTCTCGGGCATGGAGGCATACATTCCATTTTTATTTTCTCAGTCTAATGTAAACAAAAATCTTGGTATACTCATGCTTGTCCTAATGCTGTCCGTAATAAGGAGGAAGCATTCAAACACTACTGTCACATTCAAGCTCAAGAATCTTGTGCTTTTTATGTTTCTGCCCGGAATCAAGCCGAATCTGTTCTTCGACTAGCCAAAAAAAACTTTCATCAATAACAAATGTTCTGAAATTTCCAACTCTAGTTCTTACCAAGCTTTCTGGCATTTAGCCAAAAACATTTCTGTAACAATTTTACTTCCTTGTGTTTCTTTCCTCTTTTCCACTCTGACGGCACCACTGTCAAGTCTTCCTCTGACAAAGCTAAACTCTTTGCTCAAACTTTCGCCAAAAACTCCACCTTGGATGAATCAAGTGTAATTCCTCCCTCTCCAACTCCCTCTCACTTACTTATACCTAAGATCATAAACTTTTCTAGGGATGTACAGTACTTCTGCCCTCTCCGGGCTTAATGCTAAGTAGGCATATGGACCGGATGGTGTTCCTCCTGTTCTACTCAAAAACTGTTCTTCCGTGCTGACTCCCTGCCTAGGCAAACTCTTTCATCTGTCTTTCCTCTAACATCCAATTGCTCTCATTTCTTAAATCTCTAGAGTTGTTGTAACTATCCTTAGTTCAAAATTTCTGAAGCATTTTTCTTGCCATAATCTACTTTCAGATCACCAGTATGGTTTCCTTAAGGGTTACTCTATTGTTGATGTCCGTGCTTATCTTACTAACTCTTCGTCATCCTCCTTACGGGACTTCAGTGAGACTTTTTCTCTTGCGCTAGACATAACGAAAGCCTTTGATGGAGTCTGGCACATATCTTTAATTTCCAAACTACCTTCCTTTGTTTTCTATCCCTCTATCTGTGCCTTTGTCTCTTATTTCCTTCCTGACCGTTCCATAGCTGCGGTTGTGGACGGCCATCGCTCACTTCCTCAACTTATCAACTCCAGTATTCCTCAGGGTTCTCTCCTATCTCCAGTTCTCTTTATAATGTTCGTTAATGATCTCCTCAACTGTACCTACCCATCCACTCATATGTTGATGACTCTACCTTACACTATTCAATTACTCCAAAATTCGTTTGAGGAAGCCATTGAACGTGTATCTTCTGATCTATCAATTACTTATGATTGGAGCAGAGAAAATCTTGTTACTTTCAGTGCCTCCATGACCAAATTTCTCCCTCTATCTACCCATCGCAATCCTCCACAAGACTATCAATTACTCTTCAACAATATACACATCAACCCTTCATAGCAATTAGTATTGTTGTTTTCCAATTGGAGCAACAGACCACATTCATGGTCTTTATTATTGTAATCTATATACATTATTGCTATATTTAATTTAATATTTTATTATATTACCACTTAAACATTCTTCTTCATACACAAAGGTTGTATCATCATAAATGGCAATATAAAAACCTATTGTATATGCATAGTATAATTATTACTACATTGATAATTTTAGAAAAGTAGCATCTTCTTTATTATATAAAATGTATCCAGCTATATCTACAACGACGAAAGTGTTTACAATATTTATCTTGTATCAATGGCCGGGAAGACTGAAAAAGCAAACAATTTGTGCAGACTAATTCGAATCAATAAATTGAGTTCTACATTTTTAACAGTGTACAGTAGGTCATCCTTTTGTATCATTAATGAGTTCTTATTGACATATTGCAGCCCCCCATATTTTCATTTTTATAATTCTCTCTCTCTCTCTCTCTCTCTCTCTCTCTCTCTCTCTCTCTCTCTCTCTCTCTCTCTCTCTCTCTCTCTCTCGGATTTGTCTTACATTATTTCAACCACTCACTCTTTCCTTTGTATTTGTTTCTGTCATTGGACTATTCTCTTTGTTGGGTTTACATCAAGGGAAATTGTTTATGGATTATACCTTGGTGGTCAGACAAGGTTAATTGCTTGTGTATCTATATTTGCAGGTTTTCCGTATATAAATTTAGGTGGATGGGCGTTTAGGTTTGCTTATGTATGTATATTTTGATTATATTTTTAGTTTCCTCCCTAGACCTCCATCAAGCTTTAAAAAAAAAAAATCCCAATGCCCTCCTTCCGATAAATTTGTACATTTTTCGATAGAAAAATATCTGGCCGAAGGCCGGTGCCTCTTAAATTACAGGCTCGCTATCGCTTGTGAGGAAAATATCGAGACCTAAATGAGGAAAATATCGACGCCTAAATGACACGAAAAATCTTAATATTGACAAAGACATGGGGCGGAAAGTTTTAAAATCTTCAAACTAATTGACCGAACGTCTTAAAATCTGAAAACTAATGGGACTAAACATGAGGAAGACGGGGGACCAGAAAAGCGACCCATTCCCCCTTAAAAGCCACAATACTACTTGAGAAGGGATGAGAGAGAGGTGAAGATGGGCGAGACAATCTTCTCTGATGGATATAACTTGTAAGAACCTCTACAAACACCGAATTGAGTGTTGATTGATAGCGTAATGCATAAGTGCGTGGAATTTCGGTGTGAGTATCCTAGGTTCGAGTCTTTGGATTGCCACATGTGTTTGTTGATTTAATTAATTTGGTTGGTGAAAACATATAATAATTTATCTGGCCACTCAAGAACTGTATGTCTGACTCCAAATGTGTGCGTGTATGGTAATTAAATGTATTGAGATGGAGAGGGGTAATATCCCAAAGCTCGTTTGCGTCAACTTTATCATTTTCGTTATCAGAGAGAAAAAAAAAACTTGGTTACAATTACAAATAGTGTCTATTGCTCGCCTAATGTGTATACAGTAGTACCCATTAATTGAATTATTTGTGAAAATTATTCGTTCTCATTTTTTGTATTCCGTGATGTGCTTCCCTATTTTCCATTCTACTTCAACCCATACTAGTCAACATTTTCAACTCATACTGACCTGTCAGTGGGTGGTGGATCTGTTGGAGTGGTCTTGCTACAAATCTGGCAAGCTGATATTCAATTTTCGATGAATCACAGGAAGTTTTTTTTTTTTTTTATAAAATTTAATATATCAATACATCAAATTTCACACATGCATGACATAATTCTTCCCCATACACTCCATCGACCTACCATTTATATACAGCCATATTTACGCCCACACCTACATAATAAATATATATTTCACATTATGCTACTTGATGTTTCACCCCTGTAAGCTCACCTTTCCACACTCAATTATTTACGCCAGGTCTCTCCATCCAATATTTTTCACTCTATTTCCATCACCTGCAAGGGTATTGAGTTGTTTACGTATGTTCCCAAACATTTATCCGCACACCTAACCACCTTGCATATAATTAGCTACTCTATATTTGTCAACTATTGCTTTAAAATGAATCCTAAGGCAAATTTACACAATACAGTTTAGTGGTGGATTTATTAAAGTCTGGTAATTTACACTAAAATGTATTAGGTATTTATGGTTATCATGTTTCGTGATTATTAATTGGATTAGAGAATGGTAGCCTATAGTTCATATAGCGAGCAAACAACTTTTCAGCAACAAAATGTAATAAGCAGCTATGAATTTCGTGGTTAAGGAAGCCCACCTCGCTTTTTTTCTTTATCTCCCTCTCTCTTTGGCTTGTATCAATTTGGTCCCATTCAGCCTACTGTATTAAGACGTTTACCCCCATTCAGGTGTCATTGTTTTCCTGGCGAGCGGTAGCGTGCCACACACTGCATATATTTCTCATGCTTTCCCCATCTTCACTCTGTTCATGGCTTCACACACTTCTGACCTCCTGATCCCCACCTCCTCCTCCACTACTTCTCTTCTTCTCCCTCCCCTACCCCCTCCAACTATGTTTAATGGCATTTCATTCCTTACATTTACCAATTCGTTGAAGTACTCCCTCCATCTTTCGACTCTCTCTTGCTTCTTGGCTAACACTCGCCCGTTCTTATTTTTCACACCCTTACTGTTTCCCTTGCTACCTTCCCAACTTTCTTGACCTCTTTCCATAACAGTTTCTTGCTCTCCCTCTATTTAACACTTAGATTCCTTTCAAATTCCTCATCTGCTCTTCTCTTACTTTCTTTCACTACTCTTCACCAATTTTGTTTTATCCCAGTACCTCTCTCATTTCTGTCTCTCCAAATCTTTGTTCCCTCTACTACCCAACCACTCTCTATACGCTTTCTTCTTGTCTTTAAGTTATTTTTACCTCTTCAGTCCACTATGCTGTACCCTTCACTCCCATCTCTCTTTTGTTTACTCCACATACCTCCTCACATGCTGCACATATCTCTTCCTTAAACACTTTGCTCACCTCTTCCACTTCCTCCATACCCCCAGGTCAAACCTACATAGTCATCTCTCTACTGCTCTCTTGAATTCTTCCTTGATCCCCTCCTCCTGTAACCTATCCACTCTCTTTGCAACTCCACCTTCCTCTCGCTTCACTCCAGCTCTCCTGTACCAGTTCTTATGTATCCTAAGTTTAGCTACTACTACATAATAGTCAGACAAAGACAATTGGGTCTCAGTCATTCTGCATAAATCCAGCCTGGCCTTCACTAACACTTCCAGAACCTCTCTCTCTCTTTTGTGTCCTCATTCATGCCTCTTAAATTCCAAGTCGAAATATTTAAGCAGTCCATGTTTGATCGAAGTTTGTCAACAGTAGGAAGGTCCGTCCGATTCCGAGGCTATTTGTTCGTTTTCTGTTTGCTGTATATTTTTTTACGAGTGGAGGGTCGGAAGCCCAACCGACTTATGCTGGGTTCACACATTCACGTATACGCTCCCGACAGCTCCCGTACGAAGGTTTATTGGTAGTTGGCACCCGAATATTGGTAGTTTGGTCAAACGTAAGGGCATATTACGCAAAACGTAAATGAAATTGTGTACAGTCGGGGGGGATGGTACGCATGGCGGGAGTAGCCACGCGGGTCGGGGAGGCGGTTGGTGCGGGCGATGCCGCCCGGTATGTTTTGAAATTCGAATCAGATACGGGGCTCGAGCTCCCGTATGTCAAAAGTCGGGAGATTTTACGACCGACCAGCCATCACGGCCGTCTGACGGGAGCAGCGCCGTCAGACGTAAAACGCTCTGCCGTCAGACGTAAGCGGCTCCCGTCAATCGTAAAAAATTCCCGTCAAACGGGAAAGTTTACGTTCGTCCTGGCGCATCTGGCAACAGCGCCGCACTGATGGTTGGCGGGAAGACGCGGGAACGTTTTACGGGGGGGTATATAAGGACCGGCGGGACAGTGACAGGTTTTTGTCTTTTTCTGAATTATTTTGCTTATAATGATGCAAATATTGTTTTCAATTTATCTTGTTCACTTAAGTTTATAGCCTTATATATATATATATATATATATATATATATATATATATATATATATATATATATATATATATATATATATAACCTAATGTATATACAAAAATTGTGGTATTCTGGGAAGCCTAATATGTTCAAAGTTATTGTTGCTATTATGGTGTGAACTGATGAAATCTTTAGTACTTTACCATAACTATATATTACCTAACATTTTTGTTAATGAAACACATAATAACACAAAGCAGTTTATTCATGTTATTTAGTGCCAGGGACGTATATATACGTCCTCGCCGAAAATAAATCGTAGCAGCGAAACGACTGCACCTATGGCTTTCATATTTTCACCACATGTACCTTACCCTTTAGGCTACCCACCACAAAACTCCCAAATCCCTCCTCCCACCCACTCGCTGACTGTCGGTCCCGTCAGAAGGAAAACAAAGGAAAATATGTGGCGGCGAAACGACTGCACCAATCGGTTCCATATTTGTGTGACAAGTCCCTTACCCTTCTGCCTTCTCTCCACCACACACCCAACCGCCTCCCACCACCCACTTCTAGCGTATCCGTACGAAGAAAAGGAAAAAAAGGAAAATCCGTGGTGGCGAAACTACCTCACCAATCGGCTTCATATGTGTAACACAAGTCAATTACCCTTCTACCTTCCCCCACCAACCCCAAAACCACACTCTCACCATCCTCCCACCCATACAATCCGATACCATAAAAGTCTCTGTAGTCTATAGTGTCTTTTCAGCTACTTTCGGGACCATCGGGGATCTGATTTCTGGCGAAAATGGACAAGGGGAGTGTTTTTTTTACCATTATCCTTCCTTTCTCTCCCAACTTGATAGATTTAGCCAAAAAAAAAAAAAATTACAAAGATGAATGGGGTCTCCTCTTGCTCCATTCCTTCTTCTCTTGTTCCTCTTGATAGATGAAGTTTGCTATTGCAAGTAGTTCCAAGATTTCGATGTAGGAAAGGATCCATTGCATTAGCCGCGTGTTATGCCTGTTCTCCGGTTTTATTAGGGAGTTCACAAAATTGAACTCCTCCAGGATGAATTCCGCGATGTTGTTCATGGTGCCGATGAAGGACTGGGAATGGGAATGGTGTGGCCATTCCTGCCCTTTTGTAGTTCCCAGATTCCAACCCAGACCTACGTGGTTGACAAAGACTGTCTTTGTCTGTGTTTGGACAGACGGGGTGTGCCAACGATTGTCCGGAAACGGTGGAGGTAAGTCCTAAAAAGTCCCAGGACATACGGCCTCAGCTATGCAGGTCTTGTGGGGGCGTGGCATGGGCGTGGCCTGTGTTTCCGCAAATCGGGCAGCCCATGCGGACTAACGGGGACATGCTTACGCAAGTCGCAAACGCGTACGTAGTTCATTACGACTACATTACGACTGACGTAACAATGGCCCCGTCACGGTACGTCTGTCGGGAAAATGCAATAATCGTGGTGATACGGGCGTACACGGCGGGACTATGCCCGACAGAACAAAAAATTGGCGATTACGCCAGACGGGAGCTGTCGGGAGCAATATACGTGAATGTGTGAACCCAGCATTAACCTCTGTAGTCCCCTTTTACCACAGGCATGTGGCTCATGGGTCATATTATAATATCTTACCCCCAGGGGGGTAATGTAGAGGATATTCAAATATTTAAGTTCTAAATATTGTTTTATTTTTCTGTCAATAATAAGTAATAAAATATGTATCATCACCTTGTCTTTATCATTGTTCTCAAGAGCACTTCCGTGTGTGTTGTTTTTATCTATATCATTCACTGTTATTCCCTCTGTTCTCTCCCTTCCTATAATCCCCTTGTCATGCCCAGAGATTACCATTGTTCTCCCTCGCCTCCTATTCCTCACCACAAAAACTAACATGGACAAAAAAGTAGTTATATTTATATATCAATAAATACAACAAGTATAAATAACAATACTGGTCATTTGAATTGTGATAATGTTATTGAAAAACATTACAGTTGAATATTGGCTGGCTAAAAGAAGAACAGAACATACAACCACGAGTAAGGTAAATTAATATACTTATCCGAAAAAACAATTAATGTATAGTAGCTGCTGGTTGTACAATGTTTCTGACAGGCAGCAGATGAACTAATATATTCCAAGTCATTGAAGGAGAATTGTTACTCAGAGCTGAAGTAGAAGATCAAGTTAGACGAGATTGAACGGCCAGTGAAGGGTTATATTAATTTTATGTTTTAATTGCGCAAAAGCTGTTTAATTATTATAACTCTATAATGCTCGTGTTTACGTGTATAACGTGACTGGAGCAAAACATTAAATCTTGATCTTGATTCTCGATTTATGTGTTGTGTGGGCAGGCCCCAAAACAACTGCCACGGTGTAGGTCAGGCCGCAGCGGCCTCCTGGGAAGGAGGCCCAAACGTCGGGGACCCAGGATGGGCTTCAGAGGGGTAGCAACACTCCCAGGACGTGAATGATGGAAGGGGAGGGTGAAGCGACCCGGCAGAAAGAAGGTGCGTGATGAAGAGAAGAAACGGGGATTGTGGAACCAATACAACCCTTAAAGGCTGAAGGCGGTCCAGGGTATGGACAGGGAAGGTGGGGCTGACGAAGGAACCCCGAAGAAAGTCGAAGATTGTGCTGGGCTCAGTGCCGCCCACCATGTGGGGGTCACAGGTCCAGTAAGGCGCCGGATCCCACCAACTACAGACGAACCAAGATGGCTCAGGGGGCAGAAGCCGGTTAAGACCGATCAACAGGAGATGATGAAGACGAAGCAAGGCAGCATGGAGGAAGTGGATGAAGCTGGGGGAAGAGACCGCTGGACCACCGATGTAGGAGACGAACACCAGCGCCAACTAAAGCACTTTCAAATAAAACCACAGATTTGTCGGACTCTACTAGAACTTCCATACATGACATTAGTTCAGGCGGAACTCCCAGCAACACATTTTAGCTAACAATGGCAGGCTGTATTGGAAAAGAGACGAGACTGAATTTACTTACATGTTAAATCTAGGACACATAATAGCCTTGAATTTTCGAAGCTATTCCGAGCTAAGTTGAAGCTTCTCATTAATTGTATTATTAAGTGTTTTGAGACATTTAGTTCGTGCTTAGGATATCATGATCTATTCTTAACACCAACCTCATTTTATGGCAATAAACTTACTAGAATAATTGCGTCAGTCAGAACTGATCATACGAATATATCTTTAATACTAATATGGATTAATCAGTACAAAAATGAAGTTAGACGCAAAGAAAATATCATGTCTGTCTATTTTTATAAGATCTCTTGTAATAAGTATAACGAGAGGAATGAGATACTTTATAATGGGAAGTAAAAAGGTAAGAAATATAAACTTAAAAAGCAAAATGAGATCGAGTTATGGAAATATAGGAGAAAATATCGACGAAAATGGAACCTTCATTGGAAAATATGAGAAGAATCGTAGGACAATTGACAGTATGAGTGAATAAACTACACTGGAAAAAATTAAATGGTACAATCAAATTTGGGAACTGAGGTAAGAATTCAAGAATGTAAATATATGTGATTATATAGGAGAAGGAAAATGTAAATTTAAACAAATTAAGAAAGGGCATGAATAATTCAAGAGCATCCCTAACCTAAACTAGTCTAAGTCAACTCGAATCAACTAACTAAGCTATTAATCAACCATCTCTCCTTAAGGGGAGTGACCTGTTTTTGTTCTGTCCTTTTCTATCTTTCTCTGGCTTGTATCCATTTGGCCCCATTCAGCCTACTGTTTTAAGACTTTTATCCCCATCCAGGTGTCATTTTTTTACTGGTGAGCGGTAGCGAGCCAGCACATTTTTTATTTTTGTTTGACAGCAGGCTAAATTTGTAAATTTTTCGATAGAAAAGTGTCTCCGGCGAAGCCGGATTTCTTCATATAAAGCTGGCTCGCTAGCGCTCGCCAGGAAGAAATCGACACCTAGATGGGGATAAACGTCTTAAAATAGTTGGCTGAATGGGGCCGAATGGATACAAGCCAGAGAAAGAGAGAAAAGGACATTAAAAGAATATGCCGGTAGGTACAAACGAAAAATGCTCGGTAGCTGTTATATTTCATTCCTTCATAATCAAGTAACGTGATATACTGTATATACAGTATATAGCAGGGCATATTCAAGTGAAATCCTTCATTACATTACAAACTTAATTAAATGACAGGAGGCGCGAGGATTCCAGGAAGGCGTGAAATATTTAATTATGTAGTAGGGGTTGGGTATGTGGGAGAACATAAACAACTTAATTAATGAAGCCAGTTCGTAAATCTAAATATACCTTGAATTATATTTATTCAGGATCTTGTCTGAGTGAACTAGTCCAAACGTTCTTTACATTTCATAAAACAGTGGGGCTTGTCGATAGGGTAGCAACACTCCCAGGACGTGAATGATGGAAGGGGAGGGTGAAGCGACCCGGCAGAAAGAAGGTGCGTGATGAAGAGAAGAAACGGGGATTGTGGAACCAATACAACAAGGCTGAAGGCGGTCCAGGGTATGGACAGGGAAGGTGGGGCTGACGAAGGAACCCCGAAGAAAGTCGAAGATTGTGCTGGGCTCAGTGCCGCCCACCATGTGGGGGTCACAGGTCCAGTAAGGCGCCGGATCCCACCAACTACAGACGAACCAAGATGGCTCAGGGGGCAGAAGCCGGTTAAGACCGATCAACAGGAGATGATGAAGACGAAGCAAGGCAGCATGGAGGAAGTGGATGAAGCTGGGGGGAGAGACCGCTGGACCACCGATGCAGGAGACGAACACCAGCGCCAACTAAAGCACTTTCAAATAAAACCACAGATTTGTCGGACTCTACTAGAACTTCCATACATGACATTAGTTCAGGCGGAACTCCCAGCAACACATTTTAGCTAACAATGGCAGGCTGTATTGGAAAAGAGACGAGACTGAATTTACTTACATGTTAAATCTAGGACACATAATAGCCTTGAATTTTCGAAGCTATTCCGAGCTAAGTTGAAGCTTCTCATTAATTGTATTATTAAGTGTTTTGAGACATTTAGTTCGTGCTTAGGATATCATGATCTATTCTTAACACCAACCTCATTTTATGGCAATAAACTTACTAGAATAATTGCGTCAGTCAGAACTGATCATACGAATATATCTTTAATACTAATATGGATTAATCAGTACAAAAATGAAGTTAGACGCAAAGAAAATATCATGTCTGTCTATTTTTATAAGATCTCTTGTAATAAGTATAACGAGAGGAATGAGATACTTTATAATGGGAAGTAAAAAGGTAAGAAATATAAACTTAAAAAGCAAAATGAGATCGAGTTATGAAAGTATAGGAGAAAATATAGGCTAAGATGGAACCTTCATTGGAAAATATGAGAAGAATCGTAGGACAATTGACAGTATGAGTGAATAAACTACACTGGACAAAATTAAATGGTACAATCAAATTTGGGAACGGAGGTAAGAATTCAAGAATGTAAATATATGTGATTATATAGAAGAAGGAAAATGTAAATTTAAACAAATTAAGAAAAGGCATGAATAATTCAAGAGCATCCCTAACCTAAACTAGTGTAAGTCAACTCGAATCAACTAACTCTAAGCTATAATTAATCAACCATCTCTCCTTAAGGGGAGTGACCTGTTTTTGTTCTGTCCTTTTCTATCTTTCTCTGGCTTGTATCCATTTGGCCCCATTCAGCCTACTGTTTTAAGACTTTTATCCCCATCCAGGTGTCATTTTTTTACTGGTGAGCGGTAGCGAGCCAGCACATTTTTTATTTTTGTTTGACAGCAGGCTAAATTTGTAAATTTTTCGATAGAAAAGTGTCTCCGGCGAAGCCGGATTTCTTCATATAAAGCTGGCTCGCTAGCGCTCGCCAGGAAGAAATCGACACCTAGATGGGGATAAACGTCTTAAAATAGTTGGCTGAATGGGGCCGAATGGATACAAGCCAGAGAAAGAGAAAAGGACATTAAAAGAATATGCCGGTAGGTACAAACGAAAAATGCTCGGTAGCTGTTATATTTCATTCCTTCATAATCAAGTAACGTGATATACTGTATATACAGTATATAGCAGGGCATATTCACGTGAAATCCTTCATTACATTACAAACTTAATTAAATGACAGGAGGCGCGAGGATTCCAGGAAGGCGTGAAATATTTAATTATGTAGTAGGGGTTGGGTATGTGGGAGAACATAAACAACTTAATTAATGAAGCCACTTCGTAAATCTAAATATACCTTGAATTATATTTATTCAGGATCTTGTCTGAGTGAACTAGTCCAAACGTTCTTTACATTTCATAAAACAGTGGGGCTTGTCGATAATGTATTAAAACCCATATGTTATATATATATATATATATATATATATATATATATATATATATATATATAATTATATATATATATATATTGTGACGCACCCCGGTGCTGGGCAACGCAACCTGATTGTACTCCTTGGTACTCCACTGTACCGCCCGTGATCTGGCTACCGTCAGCCGCTATGTATATTGAGTGTGACAACTTATAACTATGTTCTTTGTATCTCTGCAAAGGTCTCGTCATGTGCTAACCAGTGGTGGGTTTTGTTTTAAGCCATGTCGAGACCTTCCATTTAATATGTAGTATCAATAGAGAAGTTGATAGTTAAGACAGGGAATTCAGAGAGAGAGAGTGAGTTAGGCTTCAGAGCAGGAGGGTAGCAACGCGCCGCACTGCCGGCCGGGTGGTTGCCAGACGTATGGACTGGTTGGCAGCCTTGCCCTTATAGCTAGGCGCGATAGGGTTGGTAGTCCATTGTTGCCTGCCTGGGCTGGGCCCATGTTGTCGTACAGCACACTGCCTGGAGGTTGGCTGCGTGTTCTATGATCAGGTTGCCTAGAACCTTTGAGATTCTAACATCCCTTGCTCTCTCTCCCCACTTCTCACGGTTGCACTCTTTCTCTCTGACGACATTACTCTCATTTCATTCTTCTCTCTATTTAAATGCATAACCTTCCCTTGAGGTCCTAAAGGAGTTTCAGCACTCACCTCTCGTATTACTCTTAGGACAAGCATATATTTACATGTATTAGATTTAAGGGGTTAATGTGAACAGCGATCTTCTTGATGAGGATAGTGGGTGAACGTTCTACATGTTCACGAGTTATATGCCCAGCTCATCATCCCATTTGTGACTAGACTGGTGCCATATATAAGAACCCGACCATGCCCAGGAGTTGTCTGTAGAGGGACGAGGACTTAGCCTTGATTTGCATACCGAGCCAGGAGCGAGTGTAGCACCCGAGACTACAGCTCGCTCGTAGTGCCGGTATAGTAGAGTAACGTAATTTATCTGTCCTTGTGTTCTCTACAGTCTTCTCCTGGGTTCTCGCTTTCGGTGCTGGGACTCGTTGTTCCTGTGACTTGGCCTGCTAGCTAGAACACATGGGGATGATGAGTGGGATATATCTTTATTTTACTATGCATTGCAGCTCTCTTTAAGTATATATCTATAACACTTTACAATACACATTACTCACACACAAGACAACACTATTAATACTTTCATGTATCAATTAACTGCACTGTCCTTTTGCTGCTGTGTCCGGAGTTCTGTTGCGTAGGGCGCATACGGACTCGGAGGGGAGACAGAGTGAGAGAAGCGAAGTAGCCTATGCGGTAGTAGGCTACCGGCGCAGTACTGTTGCCTGCAACCTTTTAGTTATTCCAAGTATAGATTCATTATTATAATAAGTGACTACTGTTTATGTTCCTCCCATGTGTATTATTAGGTATCTACTGGATCATGAACATCTTGTATGCTATATGCTAGTGCATGTTAGTAGGGGACAGTTAGTGTAGTGCACGCGCTTTCAAGTAGGCGTGTACATTTGTCATTTAGCATTTCACTGTCATACCTTTAGCCTGCTTCTATTCTACATTATTAGAGGCTTAATATTAACGTAGTTTCTTGAGTATTGCATTTCTTTAGTAATAACGTAACCTATAAATGTCTGAGGGAGTTTAGCCTCATAGCCTACCCCTGTTGTACACTTTCGCCGAGTTAAGGTACCTCGTTACCGTAGACGATAACTCTGTAGGGCGTTGGTGCTTTTGTTGTCTGGAGCATATAGTATTTGGGACTGGAATCGAGCGTGTCGTTGTCACTTAAGCCATTTCTGTCCTACGATCAAGAATCCCGAATATGTATTGCCGATCCAGCCGTAACAAAATGGCGACCTTGCACAAGATTCAGTAGTATCCTATCACATGTTTTTTGGAGAACTATTCTATGCTACCTAGTAGAGCTGGCTAGAATTTTCTTGCATATTGGAGGAATTTTTATTGTGTCATTATTGTATTGGTGGACTTGCAGATTGTTTCGTTAGGTGTCTAGAGTAGAGTCATTCAAGCATCTTTAACATTTTGGGAGTCGAGACTGCAATTAGTAATAAGCACTTTTTTTTGTTTATGAACAGCAATTGTATAACCAGCACTATGTCTAATGACTCCTCATTTACGGGGGAGGATAACACGGTACAGCCTAGTGACCAGCAAGTACAGCAGATATTTAGGGAGGGGAGTGTTATAAGTGGAGAGAGGGATGCCCGGGCATTTTTGCAGACACCTTTGACCGAACAGCGCCTGCAGGCTATTGATTGTTACGGTCTTCGCTGTTTAGCCACGGTTTTGGGGCGGGACTGTCCTGACAGTTGGCCCAAGAAGAATTTGGTGGCATGTTTGTTGGGTGATGGCGATGGGGCGGTGGGTGGAGTGGGGTCTTGGGGGGTTCCCTCCAAGCCTCCATTCCACTCTACCCCTGAGCTGGGCCCTCAGCCAGCGAGTCTTAGCACGATGCAGCAGGAGGGTTCTCAATGGCAAGCTGGCTTACCCGTAAACACGTCTCGGTGTGGATCCCCCATTTTGTGCTCTCCCCCCCCAGGCCTGTCTCCTGAGATGTTATTTCAGCTAGAACTAGCTAAGCTTAAGTTGCGAGAGAGTCAACAGGCTAGTATAGAACGGATTAAGCTGCAGGAGACTCAGATACAACAGGCTAGTATAGAACGGATTAAGCTGCAGGAGACTCGGATACAACAGGCTAGTATAGAACGCATAGAGGTTGCTAGAATCCAAGCCAATCAGGATGCAACCAGGTACCAGGCTGAAATGGATGTCGAGAAGTCTAGAGTAGAGACCACGGGGCGTCATCTCGGTGGTGGGCACCGGGTTACAGACTCACTTTCGCATTTAATTAAGTTAGTACCCGCATTTGATGAGACAGCAGTGACTGAGTTTTTTGCTCGTTTCGAAAAGAAGTGTCGTGAGTATGACTGGCCGGAGGTTAAATGGGCAGCATTAGTTTCATCACGTCTAGTGGGTAAGGGGTTGAAAGCCTACGATGCACTGTCACTGGACGAGAGTGTCGTGTATGGACTGGTGAAGGAGGCTGTGCTCCGGGCCTACGAACTGCAACCCGAAACTTATAGATTGAAGTTCCGTGGCGTGAATAAGAAGAGCGACGTCAGTTTTATGGAGCACGCACGGGACTTAACAGATGCATGAAATAACTGGTTTCGGTCCGAGCACGCAGAGTCGGCTGAGGAAATTAAGCAACTTTTCTATCTGGAACAGTTTTACAAATGTACTGGAACCGATCTAACGCTGAACATTAAGGAAAAATGTCCCAAGACAGTAGAGGAGGCTGCCAAGATGGCAGACCTCAGATTATCATTGATTCGTGGTTGCGGTGCCGCTCAGAGGGCTGAGTCAGGGCAGAAGGGGCGCTATACCCCACCCACCAGAGTTTTCGATAATAACAAATCCTATGACACACATAACCACACTAAAAGCATTGCACCTAATAACACCTACAAACACAAGCCTCTCCCGTTTACTAAAGGTCAGGCCCCTTCTTCGCCCGCACAAGAGAAGAAGCCCATTGGGGATGTGAAATGTTACAAATGTCAGAAGCTAGGCCATTATTCACGTGAGTGCCCTAGTAACACTCCCGCTAAGCCGGTGTCATTGGTTCACAGTATCGGTGTGTCTCTGAAGGCTGCAGCAACTGCCCGGGGTAGGTTGTCAGCAGCTGAGGCACACGCGGTAAAGAAGCGTACGGAAGGCTCGACACCTGTCCGGGACACTTTCTGTAGCCATCGGGGACACGGGTTTGTGAGCTGGGGGAGTGAACTACGGAGGGTTGACTTGCTGAGGGATACGGGGGCTTCGCAAACTTTGTTGAGGAACTTCACAGGGAAACCGATAAATGCGGCCAGAGTTGTTGTGGTGCAGGGTATAAATGCTACGAGGTCATACCCACTTGTGAGGTTGGAGTTGAGAGTGGGAGAGGTGTGCAGGGAGCTGGATGTAGGGATCGTTGAGTGTTTGCCAGTTGAGGGCGTCGACCTTCTTCTCGGCAACGACTTTGCGGTGCCCACTTCCGGGACTCCAACCTTAGTCGTTGCCGAGAGGGCGGCCGACGTGGATGGTGAGAATCGGGAAAGGGTTGGGAGGTGCCAACAGGATGAGATGGCCTGTGTGGTAACCCGATCTCGCTCTGCGGCTCCTGCACAGCCTAGTACTCAACCTCGGGGACAGTGGAGGAAGGATCAGGAGAAGGTTGCTAAGGGCAGGAAAAGGGACATTGATTCTGCTGCACTTCTCGGTGATTCGGTACTTGGACCTATAATAAACACGGGAGTTGACTCTGGCCCAGAGATGGTGTGTAACAAGGCAGAGTTGGGTAAGACTTCGCGTGAGGCAAGAGCTGTAGCGAGAGCCACTAAGGCAGTAGAGCCTACTAGCCGGGGTAATGTCTTATTACAAAACCATCTTGATGCATTGACGCCCGGGGACATTAGTGAGCAGCAGCTGCAAGACGCTAGCCTAGCTCGTTATAGCAATGGTGCCATAGAGTTGGAGGAAGATGGGGATGCGAAGCCGGGAGATTTCTTTAGGCTCAACAGGATATTGTACCGCAGATTTTTAGACCCCAAATCGAAGTGGGAGGGCGGTGCGAGGGTAGTAGACCAGGTGGTTGTTCCAAATAAGTATAGAGAGTCCTTATTGTGTCTGGCGCATGATGTGCCGGTGGCGGGTCATTTGGGGGTAACAAAAACATTGGCGGCATTGGGCAGGTTTTTCTGGTGGCCTGGGGTAAAGGCTGATGTCTGTGCATGGGTGGCTGGGTGTGCGACCTGCCAGACAACGGGGAAGCCTAACCAGACAATCCCGAAGGCACCTTTGTTTCCCATACCTGTCACCGGGCCTCCGTTCAGCAAAGTTGTAGTAGATTTGGTTGGCCCTTTCCTGCCTACTAGTAGTGGCAATAAATTCCTGTTGACAATCATGGATGTGGCTACGAGATACCCGGACGCATACCCCATGAGAAACGGCTCGGCAAAGGCAGTTGTTAAAAACTTATTATTGTTCTGTTCCTGTTATGGATTTCCACGTGAGGTGCAGTCAGACCAGGGGAGCAATTTTACATCCAAATTGTTCAAGCAAACCCTTCAGTTGCACGGTATATGTTCTGTAGTGTCGTCAGCCTACCATCCCGAGAGTCGGGGAGTCTTGGAGCGGTGGCACTCGACCCTGAAGAGTATGCTACGCTGTTACTGTGCAGAACATGACACTGATTGGGATTTGGGTCTGCCGTATGTTCTGTTCGCTGCACGTGAAGTCCCAGGAGAGAGCCTGGGGTTCAGTCCAAATCAGCTAGTCTTTGGCCATAATGTGAGAGGACCTTTAAGTATGGTGAAAGAGATCTGGGAGGGCGAAGAGAAGCCGGGGTCTATACTTAAATATGTCCTTGAGAGCCGGGAGAGACTTATAGGTTGCATGGCAGCGGCAGGTAATAACTTGGTTAATGCACAGGCGGTCATGAAGCACCAGTATGACGCCAAGGTGAAGCTTCGGGAGTTTTCGGTGGGTCAGGAGGTAATGTTGCTTTTACCTTTGCCTGGACACCCCCTTTCTGCCAAGTTCATTGGGCCGTATGTGGTGGCTAAGAAACTGTCCGACCTTGATTATCTCGTTGCAACACCTGACCGTAGGAAAAAACATCAGTTATGTCATGTTAACCTCATGAAAGAGTATGTGAGACGCCCCTCAGAGCCTCTCACTGTCCCTGTGCTGGCCTGCAGCGGCCAGGGTGGAGAAGGAGGTGGGGACAGTCATGCTGCTGAGGAGGATAGCTGGGACTGTGTCATTTCCTCGGAACAGTGGGCGGGGAATACTGAACAAGAGGCTAGGCAAGTTGTAAGTCACCTGCCTGAGCACCAGGGTGCTGCTGTCCTAGGCCTGTTCAGGTCATACCCCTCTGTTTTCGCCGAACACCCAGGTCTCACTACTCAGGTAACGCACGACGTGGACGTCGGTGATAATGTGCCCTTCAAGTCAGTGCCCTACCGTGTGCCCCCGGTAAAGTTGCCAGCTTTACGGGAGGAGTTAAAGTACATGGTTGAGAGAGGGATGATCACTGAAGGTTATGTGAAGTGGACATCACCCGTCACGTTGCAGCCAAAACCTGACGGCAAGGTGCGGTTCTGCATAGATTTTCGTAGGCTAAATGGCTTGACCACTACCAACCCTTACCCTTTGCCTCGAATTGACGACAGCGTGGACAAGATAGGGAATGCAAAGTACATTACTAAAATTGATCTTGTAAAAGGCTACTGGCAAGTACCCCTGTCGGACCGAGCTAAGCAAGTTTGTGGTTTTGTGGTAGATGGCAAGACCTACCAATGTAACGTAATGCCTTATGGGCTTAAGAACGCACCTGCCACGTTTCAGAACCTGATGAACGATATTTGTGACGAAATCCCTAACTGCACGGTCTACCTTGATGACGTGATAGTATATGATGACGATTTTGAAAATCACCTAAGGCACTTAGAGACCCTGTTTAGGAAGTTGCACGATGCTGGGCTGGTGGTGAACCTGAGGAAGTGCGAGTTTGTAAAGGCTACTGTGCAGTATCTTGGCTTTGTGGTCGGGTTAGGCCGGGTGTGCCCCCCCCTGAGCAAGATACAGGCTATCAATATGTTTCCCAGGCCCACCACTAAGCGCCAGGTCATGCGGTTCCTAGGTATGATAGGCTATTATAGGCGCTTCATCCGGGGATACTCTACTGTCTTAGCACCGTTAACTGATCTACTGTCGAAGTCAGTGAAGTTCTGTTGGGCTGCGGAGTGTCAGAGGGCTTTCGACCTAGTCAAGCACCTGCTGCGTACACATCCGATTTTGAGGGCCCCAGACTTCTCCAGGAGTTTTCAGCTGGCGACTGATGCCAGCGGTGTGGGTGCCGGGGCAGTGTTACTGCAGACTGATTCCGAGGGCTTGGAACACCCAGTGAGCTTCTTTTCTCGCAAGTTTAATTCGGCACAAAGGAATTACTCGACTATAGAGAAGGAGCTTCTGGCTATCGTTTTGTCGCTCAAACATTTCGAAGTTTATGTTCCAGCCTACGGCCCGGTAGTGACGATTTATACGGACCATCATCCCTTGAAATTCCTAAATCAGTTTCACAATCGGAATATGCGGTTGACCAGGTGGTCCCTAATGCTCCAAGAGTATAATCTCAACATTCAGCATATTGCCCGGAGTGAGAACGTGATAGCAGATTGTCTATCAAGGGTTGATGATCCAAGATAGTCGTGCACGGTGTGTGGGTTGAGCAGGAGTAAAATTAGGCTATCATAACGCCGTCCAAAAAGATTATAAAACAATAAAATAAACGAGAAAACTTTCTTTTTTTTAGTTTTGTAACTCTTTATTGTTGTAGCATAATGAATGCGATATTGTGTTTTATGTATAATTCACACTTCAGTTGTTGTGCACCTTTTGCAATTAGTGGCAGCTAAGGGTAGCAGGTCGGTTGGTTGCCTGTCAGATTTTGATAATGCTTCTAAGGTCGATTATCTAAAATCTTGGGGGGGCTGTGACGCACCCCAGTGCTGGGCAACGCAACCTGATTGTACTCCTTGGTACTCCACTGTACCGCCCGTGATCTGGCTACCGTCAGCCGCTATGTATATTGAGTGTGACAACTTATAACTATGTTCTTTGTATCTCTGCAAAGGTCTCGTCATGTGCTAACCAGTGGTGGGTTTTGTTTTAAGCCATGTCGAGACCTTCCATTTAACACCTTACGAGCGGCCTATGCGGTTTATTTATGTGTACCGCACAGCGGGGTGTTTTTAGCCAAAATAGGGCTGTTTACGTGATCATTTTCATGCCTAAATAAGACCCAGAACGTAAAACAAGTACCTTTCCCTGAAAGGGCATAAACAGAGCTTTCGAATGACACGATAACGATCCTTGTATGATGGATAGTTTTCTTGCAATAACCGTGCAACGCGAGTGCAAAAAGCAGGTAATTCGGTACTTTCAGTACATAATTGAGTATGTAGCGAGTGAGAGAGGGAGGAGGGAGCTGAGATTTGTGTCAGTAGGTTCGCCGCGGTGGTCTGGAGCAGTCATACGCTCGCTAGTCTCCTGCCACCACTTGTCTCTCTCTCTCAGCCACATTACGTGCTGAAATTGCCACTCGAGTTATGTCGAGCGCCGCCACATAGTCCAGCTTTATTTAACTCGACTTATGTTGCTCGCCGCTAAATAAGGGTTAATATGTAGTATCAATAGAGAAGTTGATAGTTAAGACAGGGAGTTCAGAGAGAGAGAGTGAGTTAGGCTTCAGAGCAAGAGGGTAGCAACGCGCCGCGCTGCCGGCCGGGTGGTTGCCAGACGTATGGACTGGTTGGCAGCCTTGCCCTTATAGCTAGGCGCGATAGGGTTGGTAGTCCATTGTTGCCTGCCTGGGCTGGGCCCATGTTGTCGTACAGCACACTGCCTGGAGGTTGGCTGCGTGTTCTATGATCAGGTTGCCTAGAACCTTTGAGATTCTAACATCCCTTGCTCTCTCTCCCCACTTCTCACGGTTGCACTCTTTCTCTCTGACGACATTACTCTCATTTCATTCTTCTCTCTATTTAAATGCATAACCTTCCCTTGAGGTCCTAAAGGAGTTTCAGCACTCACCTCTCGTATTACTCTTAGGACAAGCATATATTTACATGTATTAGATTTAAGGGGTTAATGTGAACAGCGATCTTCTTGATGAGGATAGTGGGTGAACGTTCTACATGTTCACGAGTTATATGCCCTGCTCATCATCCCATTTGTGACTAGACTGGTGCCATGTGTAAGAGCCCAACCATGCCCAGGAGTTGTCTGTAGAGGGACGAGGACTTAGCCTTGATTTGCATACCGAGCCAGGAGCGAGTGTAGCACCCGAGACTACAGCTCGCTCGTAGTGCCGGTATAGTAGAGTAACGTAATTTATCTGTCCTTGTGTTCTCTACAGTCTTCTCCTGGGTTCTCGCTTTCGGTGCTGGGACTCGTTGTTCCTGTGACTTGGCCTGCTAGCTAGAACACATGGGGATGATGAGTGGGATATATCTTTATTTTACTATGCATTGCAGCTCTCTTTAAGTATATATCTATAACACTTTACAATACACATTACTCACACACAAGACAACACTATTAATACTTTCATGTATCAATTAACTGCACTGTCGTTTTGCTGCTGTGTCCGGAGTTCTGTTGCGTAGGGCGCATACGGACTCGGAGGGGAGACAGAGTGAGAGAAGCGAAGTAGCCTATGCAGTAGTAGGCTACCGGCGCAGTACTGTTGCCTGCAACCTTTTAGTTATTCCAAGTATAGATTCATTATTATAATAAGTGACTACTGTTTATGTTCCTCCCATGTGTATTATTAGGTATCTACTGGATCATGAACATCTTGTATGCTACATGCTAGTGCATGTTAGTAGGGGACAGTTAGTGTAGTGCACGCGCTTTCAAGTAGGCGTGTACATTTGTCATTTAGCATTTCACTGTCATACCTTTAGCCTGCTTCTATTCTACATTATTAGAGGCTTAATATTAACGTAGTTTCTCGAGTATTGCATTTCTTTAGTAATAACGTAACCTATAAATGTCTGAGGGAGTTTAGCCTCATAGCCTACCCCTGTTGTACACTTTCGCCGAGTTAAGGTACCTCGTTACCGTAGACGATAACTCTGTAGGGCGTTGGTGCTTTTGTTGTCTGGAGCATATAGTATTTGGGACTGGAATCGAGCGTGTCGTTGTCACTTAAGCCATTTCTGTCCTACGATCAAGAATCCCGAATATGTATTGCCGATCCAGCCGTAACAATATATATATATATATATCGGTATATATTGTAATTTTTAGCGTATATTCTCTACACGTACTAGAATTATGTGGATTTAGTTCAAACATACATTACAAATATAGTTTTCTCTATGCACTTACATTTTACAAAAATAGGGTCGATAATGAAAGTGTTTCTGTCCAAAAAAAGTTAATGCACAATGTCTTAAAAGTAAAGTTCAAAACATATTAATTTGGCAACAGTCTCTCCATAATTACATTAAATTTCAAGAATGTTTGTTTATATCATCCCTCTATATGCTTTTATTGTTGTCATGTCTTTTACTTTGATCTTTTTGTAACAAAGTTGTCTACATAGTATACAACTTTTAAGACCTATCCAAGAAAAGGCTAGGGCAATAAAATACAATTTAAAATAATACAAACAATTACAAAGTACATAAAGCAACAACAGAAGACGAAGTAAGAATGGTCCGGAGAGAAGACGATGTGGATGTGTGAACAAATGAAGAATATGATTTATGTGAAGGAAGAATGCCCAAGAGTTAAGGGAGCTCAGACAGTATTGTGCAACATAATTTACTGGTTCGGCTCAATGGTTTAAGAAGGGAGTTTAGTTTGCTTTCTAAACCTCTATCAAACTTAAAAAATCACCCACAAGACCCCAATTCGATATAAATTTGTAAATTTTTCGGTAGAAAAATTTCCCGGCCAAAGGACGATTCCTCTTTAAATACAGGCTCGCTATCACTCGCCAGGAAAAAAATTGACACCTAAATGGCACGAAAGGTCTTAATATTGGCAAAGAAATGCGGCAAAAGGTCTGAAAATCACCAAACTAATGGGGCGAACGTCTTGAAATCTCATAACTAATAGGGCTAAACATGAGGGAGGATGAGGACTCTGAAAAATAACTGCCTCCCCTGGAGGTCTCAATTTCTATATGTGAAGTCTATGAGGAAAGGCAGTACACATGAAAATACTGGGTAGAGGTACATTGTGACTAGGTGATATATTTCCACCCCTTCTGTACCGGCGACGTCTTTTTCATTCAATTATAACTTTATTTAGACGATTCTGTGAAGCTTAAGAAGGATCTGAGGTAGTAAAAAGGGTTATGTGAGATAGTTCGTAGCCTTTTAATGGCTGGAGGCCCTTTTTAAGCTGAATAAAATAGTCTAATAGTAGCCAGAATCAAATTAAAAAGACGTTGCTGCTACGGAAGTGGTTAATTGCCATGTTTTACCTTGATTTCACAGTTTTTACGAATATATTATAGCGAAATGTGGTGTTAATAGTGAAAAGTTGATATTTATATGATGCAGAGATGTAGTATATTCATAATTTTTCCATTGGGCATCGAGAAATCAGCTGCTCAGGGATCAGTTTACCGCCAGCTGGAAACAAAAACCCAGTATAGTAGGTTGTAGCAAGATTATATTGGCAAATATAGTTCGATACCCACAGACAAGGGGAGAGACAGAAGGCAAGGCACACACACACACACACACAGAGAGAGAGAGATTTACATATATTTACATAGATTCACTGACCACACAGGCCTTACGATCCCTCGAGGTGGTCAGGACTTAATTCTAGTAGAGATAGCTAACCCGAGAGTAAGGTACAGTGGCAGGAAAGTATAGCAAAGAAGAAGGCTGAGAGAGAGAGAGAGAGAGAGAGAGAGAGATTGTAAATATGGTTGGCTGCGTAAATATAATGCAGCCGGATTACTCTAGGAAACCAATACCAAGGAAGTTATTTGTTCTTGGCCTATCAATACAACAGGGCTGACAATACCAAGGAAGTTATTTGTTCTTGGCCTATCAATACAACAGGGCTGACGATTCAACTTGTTCCTTTCAGGGTGTCAAACTGGAACAATTTTATGTTTATGAATGAATATGAGAAGAAATACAAAAAAAAAAAATTATATAGCATTGTTTTTGCCTTGTTAACTCTTCCTAGGCCATGATTTGAACTATAAACCACAATTTTGTCTTTGCATTATCTAGAATGAATATGAGAAGAAATACAAGAAAATTACCTTGATCTAGCATAGTTTTTTGCTTTTTTAACACTTCCAAAGCCATAATTCGAACGATAGACCACAATGTTGATGCATATACAATAATAAAGACTAAAAAGAATGAGCTTCGCCTTTGTTTTACACCCTGGTTCCTCTTTGTCTCGCGTGTTTTTTTCCCCGTTTCTCATTTCTTATATCTTTGTGATAGGAGCTGAAGAAAATGTTGATTGCACACGAATAAGATATAGGAAATTAGATATATGCCATTTACGTTTGATAATTAAGTAGGTGATAGAAAAGGCATATTATTGGAAATATAATTATTGTAAATGAGTGTTAAAAACCTTTAGTATACTGTAGCCTGCATCGTATTTATTTTAGTCCAGTTTGTCTTGTTTATGGAGAGGGTTGATTACATTCGTGAATATTTGTGTATTGCTAACGGCAGTCAAAGTATTATTTATTTGTGTATTGCTAACGGCAGTCAAAGTATTATTTATTTGTGTATTGCTAACGGCAGTCAAAGTATTATTTATTCTTGCAGTTGGTTTGGGAAGCTCTTGTTCAAACGCATATGGTAATTTAAGGGGAGGCAGACCGTTTTTCTGGATCCCCTTCTTCCTAATGTTTAGCCCCACTAGTTTTGAGATTGTAAGACTTTCGGCCCATTAGTTTGGCGATTTTATCACCTTTTGCCCCATTTCGTTGTAAATTTTCAGACTTTTCGTACCATTTAAGTGTCGATTTTTTCCTGGCGAGCGATAGTGAGCCTGCAATTTGAAGAGTAAACGGCCTTCGGCCGGGAAATTTTTCTACCAAAAAATTTACAAATTTATCTTGAAGGAGGGTCTAGGGTGGGGTTTTCTAAGCTTGATGGAGGTCTAGGTAGGAAACTAAGAACATATATGAATACATGAATTAATAGACCAAACAAACGGTCTGCCTCCCCTTAAGCTCCGCCTGGCTAAACCGATCAGCAACTGCAGTGTTTTTCCTGATGTTTTCCTTCATATTTAACAATGCGTGTGGTCACTAAGTTCACTAAGTTCATGCTGCACGTGACATATTTTATGTGTAAAGGATCAGCGAATGCCTAGTCATACCTCAGAAAGCTGGTAAACATACACTTAGACATGGTTAACAAATGTATTAATAAAGAAAGAATATATATAGCAAATAGTTGAATAATAAGTAAGTTAAATATAAATAAGTCTAATAAGAAAAGATTTAAGTGACAAAGAAGGAAGTTAAATATAAATAAGTCTAATAAGAAAGATTTAAGTGACAAAGAAGGAATATAGGGTTTTATGTACAAAAGAGTTGGTGCACCAGCGTAAGGGTGGCTCGGAACTTTTATATACAGTATATTCCGACCACTTCTGGTGCGGTGGCAACAGCTCAGGCCACCAAGCAGCTATTAACCCCACACGACCAGCAGCCCCCATTTATGTATTTAAAAGTTTGAAGCAAGTAACCCACTCGTAGATAGTCAAATTGAACCAATCAAATTAGGTAACAAAGTTAACCCCACCAAGATAATGCAACTATCACAAAAATCAAAGTTAATCCCATCAAGATAATGTCATTATCACAAAAACAAAGTTAATCCCATCAAGATAATGCAATTATCACAAAAACAAAGTTAATCCCATCAAGATAATTTAATTATCACAAAAACAAAGTTAACCCCATCAAGATAATGCAACTATCACAAAAATCAAAGTTAATCCCATCAAGATAATGAAATAGTCACAAAAATCAAAGTTAATCCCATCAAGATAATGCAATTATCACAAAAAACAAAGTTAATCCCATCAAGATAATGCAACGATCACAAAATCAAAGTTAATCACATCAAGATAATGCAATTATCACAAAAAGTTAATCCCCTCAAACATTTGTAGGCACCGTACTTCACTCGACTAACCTCCTCGGCGACGTGAATAAGACTGACTTCCCTAGCAAATCACATACACCACTTTAGCTATGATTACCCGAAGCACTAAGCAGTGAGCGAAACTTTAAACAATGAGCAGCTACTAACGAAACATTTAATTCACAATACTCTACTGGTTCGAAATAACTATTACGAACTGAAACAATAATGATACACTAACATTTCAAACATATGGGACAACAGTAAACTTGGTAATAGAAAGGAATATTTTAAATGCATTACTGATTTACGAAGCACTATTATTCAGCATAGCAAAGGTCTCTAGTTACTTTAACATTATAACCTTAAGAAAGCCTAATCCCTTACAGGGCTCCCCCAACAAGAATCTAGCCCGCTAGATATGTAGCCTATCTGTCTCTCCATCCAACTATCTAGGCTTTCTCAGACCTACTGAGGAAATCTGCTCCTACATTGTCCTGGCCAGCAATGTGAACTAGTCTGAATCTAAAAGGTTGCAGAATCAGAGCCCATCTAGTTAACCTACTATTCACTTGCTTAGATGTATTCATGTAGATTAAGGGCTTATGGTCAACTTCTAGAATAAACTCCTTACCCATCAGATACTCAAACCGCTGGACTCCAAACACAATAGCGAGGCACTCACGTTCAATGGTGGAATACCTCCTTTCCCTATCAAGAAGCTTCCGGCTGGCGTAAGCTACTGGATGTGGGCAATCATCCACATACTGTAAAAGAAAAGCGCCCAAGCCAAAATCTGAAGCATCAGTCCTGAGAACAAAAGTAATATCAGTATCTGGCAGTTTAAGGACGACATTTTGGGCAAGTGATTCTTTGAGTTTATTAAACCTCTCAATTACATCGCTGGTCCAGACTAATGGTTCACGAACATCTTTCCTGACCATATCTGACAAAGGACTAGACAGATCTGACATGTTAGGAATGAATTTCCTGTAAAAAGAAATTAATCCTAGGAAAGATCTAAGAGCCTTCTTACCTGTGGGAGGAGTGACTTTCATCAGGGCTTCAATCTTATCATGCTGAGGTTGTAAGCACTGACCATCTATTGTGAAACCCAAATACTGCATCTCTTTAATGCCAAACCTACACTTACTTGGTTTAACAGTCAGGTTGTATTTCTGCAGCCGTTCTAATACCAAGTTCAATGCAGTCAGGTGTCCTTCCCAAGTCTTTGAATAAATAAAAACATTATCAAAATAAAAGGAAACATTGTCCAATCCATTCAAGACTAACCTCATTAACCGAATGTAGGTGGCACAAGCGGTAACTAACCCAAATGGTAACCTGCAGAACTCCATCAATCCACGATGAGTAGGGAAAGCTGTATATTTCCTGGCTTGTACAGAAAGTGGGACTTGGTAGTAAGCCTTGGTTAAGTCCAACTCAAAGAAATATTTTGAACCATTGAATTTATGAAGATCTTCCTCAACCGTGCAAGCTGGTTCGGCATGAAACACTAACAGAATTCAGAGTCCGATAGTCTATGGCCATCCGGTAGCTTCCATCAGGTTTTTTAATCATGACCACTGGTGAACAATAGGGAGAGTCTGACAGCTGAATTATTCCTTGTTCATACAAAGTGTCTACTTCCTGTTCAAAATGTGACCGTAAATGTACAGGAATAGGATACACCTTGGATTTAAACCGATCGGTGGTGGTTAGGGAGATGTCATGACTTACCAACGGACATCCAGGTGTCTCAGAAAACACATCCGAGAATGAAGAAGTACAACCATCTACATCCGATCTCTCCGTCTCTGTGAGGCTTGTAGAAATCTCTGGAATATTAAATTCATTAAAAGTATCATGACAACCATCTGGGGTGATAGCGAAATCTCTGTCATCATCGACTTCATCCTTCACAATACACAGTAGGACAATGCGAACGGGCTTATGTGATCCATCATTTAGGTAGGTCTCCTCATCTATGACATTAGCCTGGGAAACCGTAGCCAGTCTGTGATACTTCTTCAGGAGATTTGCATGGTATAACTTATGGACTCCATTTTGATCTATGAGGTAGTTAACTCTGTTTCTCTTCTCTAGGACAGGGAGAGGGTCACTCCAAGACATCAGTAGTTTGTTCTTACAATCAGGCAGCAAAACTAAGACCTCATCTCCTGGCTGGAACTGTCTATCTTGGGATTTCAAATCAAAGTAGGACCGATATCTAGTGGAACTAACGTCAGCATTCTGAGCTGCGATCTTCGAACATTCAGCTAGTTTGTCTTTCAGTTCTATCACATACTGAAAAGATGACCGGTCATCCTCACTGGCATGGTTATCTTCCCACAAGTCCCTAAGCACAGCTAATGGTCCCCTAACTGCACGACCATACAAAAGTTCAAAAGGGGAGAAGCTCTCACTAGGTATCTCTCGTAGGGCAAACATTGTTGGAATTAAGTACCTATGCCATTCTCGGAGTTTCTCAGTGCAAATTTGTCTAAGTGATGATTTAAGGGTGGAGTGGAACCTCTTTATATGTCCATTACAGCTAGGGTGGTAAGGGGTGGTAAAAGAAGGTTTGACACCTAACAATTTGTGTAATTCTTTCATAAGGGCAGATTTGAATTGGGCTCCACAATCTGATAAAATCTCACGTGGAATACCTACCCTTGAGAAGATGACGAGGAGGGCCTCGGCAACCGACACTGTATCAATTCCTTTGAGGGGGATGGCCTCTGGAAAGCCTGTAGCATTATCTATCAGAGTAAGGATGTACCTATGGCCTTCTGAAGTAGGTGGAGATAGTGGACCTACCAAATCAATGGATACTTTTGAAAAGGGCTCTATAAAAATTGGTATCTGTTTGAGGGGAACTGGTTTAACTCTTCCTTTGGGAGACATACGTTGGCAAATGTCACAAGACTGACAGAAATTCTTAATATCACTAGTCATCAAGGGCCAAAAGAACTCACCGGCTACTCTCATTAGGGTTTTGCGATGGGAAAAGTGACCTGCTAATGGGTTCTCATGCGCGGTGGAAAGTACAGTCTGTCTACAATCAGTGGGTACAACTAAGGAAAGCTTACCTATTCTATCTGGGAATGTTGACCAAATACAAGAGCGGTACAGAAGACCCTGTTCTTCAACAAACTGGTAAACTGACCCATCCCAATTAGTGTGCTTCTCTCCGGACTTCGCTTTATCCCAAACTGATGTCAAGGAAGAACAGGAAGCTTGTAAGTTGGCAAAATCAGCTGGAGTTATATTTAGGGGTTTCAATTTGGGAAGGATGAGAGGGTGAAGTGCCTTAGATCGAGATGACCTGGTCTGTACAGCTAGAACCTTCTCAGGAGTTTGAATGGTGGGTAAAACATCCGGCGCTCGTGCACCCGGGACATTACCAATTAGAACATTGCAGAACTTAATTGGGGCACACAACACATCAGCCCAACCTTCAAAATATGGACAATTGATGTAACAACGTACCTGAGGGAAGGAGTCTACACGCCCCAGATAATCTGCTACTTCCACCTTCTTACTCTGTGAAAAATCAAAGTCAGGCAAAACCTTCTCTGAAACAATTAGGCATGAACAACCAGCATCTCTCAAAATAGTAGAAACCCTAGCTCCATTTACTGTACCCGAGGCAACAAAATCTCTAGGCGACGAGTCCTCGAAGCAAAATCCCACCTTGTAACCAGAATCTGTGTTAGACTTGAATTTAAGAGGATTTGTGGGGCACTTATTATGCCTATGTCCCGTCAAACCACACCTAAAGCATTTTCCTTTAAACCTATTAGTGTCTTCTGATGAAACTTGGGATGATTGGGTTCTTGGTTCTAGTCTCCCTTTCCCTTTATCTATAGCAACATTGGACTTTGGATATGAATTATGAGCAGAAGCCCAGTTGTCTGCTAGTCTAACTGTCTCCTCCAGAGTTTTAGCGTCATGTTCCTTGATATACGTACGAAGGTCGGCAGGTAAAGATGATATGAACTGGTCCATAATAGTAAAAGACCTAAGTTTATCATAAGTCTTCTCTAGTCCCCAGCTTTCCACCCACTGATCAAACAATCTTCCTAGGTTGATAGAAAACTGTAGAAAATTCTCCCCACTACGTACCTTGGCGGATCTAAAATCATGCCTATAACCTGCGGTAGTTTTGTTGAATCCACGTAAAAGAGCCAGCCTGAGTTGTTTATAATCGGCAGTTATTTCTGCTGGTAAAGAGTTATAGATGTCCATGGCCTTACCAGTTAACAGACTACCAAGACGTACGGCGTAAGATTCCTCCGTGACCTTCAGCAAATCGGCAATCCTCTCAAAGCGAACTAAGTAGGATCCCATATCATCGCCATCCTTATACACTGGCAGGCTTGGACGAACTATAGCATCAACATTGACAGGAGTAATGGAAGGACTTGCCTGCAACTTTGCCATTTCTAGTTGGTGGGCCAGCCTTACCTTTTCCTGTTCATATTCCCGTTCCTCTTTCTGGGCTTGAAGTTCTCGTTCCAGTGCCCTCTCGTCCCTTGCATAAGCCTGCTGTTGCATGACATACTTGGCAACATCAGGTCCCGAAAGGTTAAGACTTTCAGCCTGTGTCTTAAGTGTTTCTATAGATAGATCAGCCATGGTTATTGAATGGGTGTACTCACCATTAATGGGTGTCTAGTTGATACAGGCCATAGATGGTCAAACACTAGAAGAAATTATAATCATGCACCTAGAGTTTACCAACAATCATTACAACTGACTCAGGGATTCTGACTCAATCAGCCACGCTCTTGGCAACCTGCCTCCGGGCCCCAAGGACGACAAGTCTAGGATGATTCCTATACATCACACAGTTGACTAAATGAAGTTCACACCTCCGAGTATGACTAGGTATCCTGGCAAGGTCGCCACTATGTAAAGGATCAGCGAATGCCTCGTCATAACTCAGGAAGGTGGTAAACATACACTTAGACATGGTTAACAAATTTATTAATAAAGAAAGAATATATATAGCAAATATTTGAATAATAAGTAAGTTAAATATAAATAAGTCTAATAAGAAAAGATTTAAGTGACAAAGAAGGAAGTTTAAATATAAATAAGTCTAATAAGAAAAGATTTAAGTTACAAAGAAGGAAGTTAAATATAAATAAGTCTAATAAGAAAGATTTAAGTGACAAAGAAGGAATATAGGGCTTTATGTACAAAAGAGTTGGTGCACTAGCGTAAGGGTGGCTCGGAACTTTTATATACAGTATATTCCGACCACTTCTGGTGCGGTGGCAACAGCTCAGGCCACCAAGCAGCTATTAACCCCACACGACCAGCAGCCCAGAACACCGGTCCCACGCCCCTCTCCACAACACAAGTAGTCCGACGATGATGGCTCGCGGTGCTGTAGTCCACTGCTGACGTTAGGGCACCTCCCTGTCCGGCCCTTGACAGTGGTAGGGTCCGAGTCCTCTCCCGATCTGATTAAGTACCAGGAAACTCCATAACTATCAAACAATAACTTGAGACCCCATTTATGTACTTAAAGTTTGAAGCAAGTAACCCACTCGTAGATAGTCAAATTGAACCAATCAAATAAGGTAACAAAGTTAACCCCACCAAGATAATGCAACTATCACAAAAATCAAAGTTAATCCCATCAAGATAATGCAATTATCACAAAAACAAAGTTAATCCCATCAAGATAATGCAACGATCACAAAATCAAAGTTAATCACATCAAGATAATGCAATTATCACAAAAAGTTAATCCCCTCAAACATTTGTAGGCACCGTACTTCACTCGACTAACCTCCTCGGCGACGTGAATAAGACTGACTTCCCTAGCAAATCACATACACCACTTTAGCTATGATTACCCGAAGCACTAAGCAATGAGCGAAACTTTAAACAATGAGCAGCTACTAACGAAACATTTAATTCACAATACTCTACTGGTTCGAAGCAATGAGCGAAACTAGAAACAATGAGCAGCTACTAACGAAACATTTAATTCACAATACTCTACCGGTTCGAAATAACTATTACGAACTGAAACAATAACGATACACTAACATTTCAAACATATGGGACAACAGTAAACTTGGTAATAGAAAGGAATATTTTAAATGCATTACAGATTTACGAAGCACTATTATTCAGCATAGCAAAGGTCTCTAGTTACTTTAACATTATAACCTCAAGAAAGACTAATCCCTTACATTATGTTCGTTTCTTTATTTTAGTCTGGCTATCACTGAACTATTATATTTATATTAGAGAGGGCTTCTTTGAACAAAGAAGAAGTTAACCCCTTGAGGATCATGACGCGTTTCGACAGTTAAATCTGGCTATCATTTGACGATTTCATACAACTTAGATCTGTGGGAATTAAAAGGGTAAAGTCAATCTCTATTAACACCTTACGAGCGGCCTATGCGGTTTATTTATATGTACCGCCCAGCGGGGTGTTTTTAGCCAAAATAGGGCTGTTTACGTGATCATATTCATGCCTAAATAAGACCCAGAACGTAAAACAAGTACCTATCCCTGAAAGGGCATAAACAGAGCTTTCGAATGACACCATAACGATCCTTTTATGATGGCTAGTTTTCTTGCAATAACCGTGCAACGCGAGTGCAAAAAGCATGTAATTAGCCACTTTCCCGATACAATTCCTTATATAGCGAGTGAGAGAGGGAGGAGGGAGCTGGGATTCGTGTCAGTATGTTCGCCGCGGTGGTCTGGAGCAGTCATACGCTCGCTACTCTCCTGCCACCACTTGTCTCTCTCTCTCAGCAACATTACGTGCTGAAATTGCCACTCGAGTTATGTCGAGCGCCGCCACATAGTCCAGCTTTATTTAACTCGACTTATGTGGTGAGCCGCTAATTAAGGGTTAATCTTCGGACATCGTTATACCCTTCCTAATCTGAATAAAATCGTCTAATGATATCCAGATTAAAAACTGTTCAAACGTGTCATAATCCTCAAGGGGTTAAGCCCCTTTTCCACCTTTAAGAATAACACAGCGACTTGCCAAGATCTGAAAATCTTGTTGATTCCCGAGATATTGACCTCGATTAGTCTGTTCGACGGAGGCGCCTGCAGTAGTTACGGAATACCACAGAACATTAAGAACGTACACTCGACCAAAAAATAATCTATACACTAACGCTCTAAACATTCTGGAAGTGGGTTGAAATCTTATGATAATACGTCACAGACGTATGTTTCACCTGATTCATTCCGTTCACACTAGATTATTTACAGCTCACCAATGTAAAGATTGTTTTTTGGTAGAGTGTACCTATCGAACAGTTATGGAGCACTGCAGAGCATGGCGATCTGTCCCGGAATTTGACGTTTGACAGCTCATGGAGACCTGTGATAACCTATGGGGCAATTAAGGTGAGCTAAGAACTAATAAAAACCATCTTCGGAATCCCACGGAATGCCAAGACGAACTACAAATTTTGCTTGTGAACACTATAAAAAGAGCGTCAGATTGATTGACCTACACAGTTCTCCCTTTGGCAGCAGCCCAACCACATCTATCCTGTGTTCATTTATAATGGAGGTGCTCACCATGCTGCTCAGTTCTCCTCAAATGGAGTTGTTAAAGTTGGAGTGCGAGTTGAAAATAAAATTAAGATTTGGAATTGGCAGTAAATCTAGAGTTACACACAGAAAAAAAAGAAAAAGAAAAAAAAAACGGCAGAGAAAAACATACTGGATCAAACCTTGGCTACTCATGGAAACCTAATATAGTAACTAGAAAATGAAGAAACCACTAGCTCCCGGAATCTTATGCGGATGGAACTAGTTACGTTCAAGAAGGTCCTACAATGGCTTGGTATTACAATCGAAAAGGAGGACACTAATACGGGAGGGCTATTGAGCCAGGTTTAAGTCTGGTAATAACCCTACGCTAATTGGCAACAAGCAACAGTTACAAGAGTCTCCAGTGTATTTTCAGAGTGGCACAAAACACAATATCCAACATCGTTTCTGCGACCTGCAAAGCTATTACACAGAAGTACCTCGGGGAAGTTTTCTTGTGTCCAAGCACTCAGGAATAGTGGAAGAAGGTGGTGGCCCTATTCTCCAAGAGATAGAAACCCCGCTATAGGCGCCATATACGGCAATCATGTGTTTTAAAATGGTAGATCTCTCTTCTACAACGAGAAGGAATTCCACTCAATTGTTCAGATGGCCATGGTGGATACTGACTCTTAATTCATGTTTGGGATGTAGATTCCCATGATTTTTCATCAGAAAGTGGATTTTTTTTCTGGTACGTCAGTGAAGGCAGCCCTGGAGGGAAATATTTTGAGCCTACCTAACCCAACAACTCTGCTGAATCACGACAAACAAATGTGTACTATATAATTGGCAATGATTCCTTCCCATTTACTCTTTGGATGATGAAGCCATACCCACACAGAAGCATGGCTCATGAATAATGCATCTTCAACTGCAGGCTGTCAAGAGCCTGCAAAGTGGTTGAGAATGCATTTGGAATATTGTCCAGCAGGTATGGTTCTGAGTTACCTTGCTCATTGTATTTTTAGTTTAGTCACCAATACTGAATTACCACAGTATTCCCCTTTTTATAATACACAACTAACGCTGTATATTTTCTCAAGTCATTCCAAAACACGCATACGTTTCTTAATTAGGACTGGGTGAACTATATTTGTGTATTTCACAACACCATACTTGTTATACTTTCACAAAAGACGGGGCCCGACTGATTGCTGATACAATTGGGAGCATATAACGTTCTTCAATAAAGATTAAGCAACATAACTGTTTTGATGTATTAACATTATTATAAACTTGTTATACCATGATCTTCCCACTTATCAATTATGCTACTTTCAAATTGCATGCAGAATTATAACAAGGACATTTTCCTTTCCTTACAGTTCGTGATGCTAAGAAGTTTGACAGGAACTAATGTGACAACAGTGAGTATTTAATATGTATGAATTATGATTCTGTCGTAATTAGTTTATTTGTCTATTATATATTGTCTGGACGCAAAGTTTAGTGAAGGACGATGTTATGCGACGCTGTAATCCAGCACGCTTTATATGTGTTCTTATAATTCCTATTTAGGAAGACTCAGAACTTAATATTGCTCAACAGGAACATAGCTAACTGTGACATATATACTTCTTAGTTCAATCAATCTCCACCAATGACTTAGAATACACAAGTTCGGTACACAAGTTTTATTTCTTATATGCTAGGATACAGGGCACAGAATCAATCCGGAGCTTAGTTATAGTAACGTAATTCCGATTGGTAAAATAGTGAAGAATAACAAGTTGATAGTTATACACTCTTTTAGAACATTTCGTGTCACAAGAATAAGACAAATAGTTGAATGGTAACACTACATAAAAATAGAATATAAATATGATGACAATATTAATGTATCATACAAACATTCACAGAGAGTTGCAATCTGGTAAATATGGACAATCAATATCGCGACCTCAGGTAAGGCGAGGTAGCGCGGCTGAGGTACCTACAAGGTCAGTGAGGTGTACCTCAAAGTACCGTGGTGAGGAGGTAAGTCAAATTAGTCAACTACACTGAGGTGACGCATACAAGATCAAGTTTATATGTAAAATAAAGTTTAGGATATATAGAAAATAACTACGTTAATCCCAGATGAAAGAAGATATATATCGAAGTTAATCTATGGAGTCAGAATGAGGAATAAAAATTCACTGAACGAATAATAAATAATACTTAGCCGGAATGCGTGGCTGATAAAGCAGTAATAATGAATATAAATTCACGGAACCGAGAATAAATAATATTAGCCGGAATGAGTGGCTGATAGTCTCGCCGTACGGATTTTAATATTACGTGATGTAAGGAGGAATTAATGTAACTCTAAAATAAAGCATACACGGAGTTTGATGTTAAAACGTATCAAGATAAAATTAGACTGACGAATAGACTGAAATTACACTCTCTGTGGATACTTATATATGCAATTAATAACATAATAGAATAAGATCTGGGAGTGTTCACTGGTAGTTACGTATGGTGTATGGTATAATTCCTAGATACAATATATATATAACGTTTATATTGAATATAAATAGTTTATATCCAGAGTGTTATAGATATATCAATCTTATATTAATAGTGTGTGTTTTGTTATCTCAACACGAGTGGTAGGTTGTGAAAAGGAGAGTCCAAAAAGGGTCTCTAGAATTACGTTAATTTGAACACTAACTTATCTTATATAACCTTCACAGCAATTTTCAAAACACAGTAACGCAAAAGCACTTGATTTGGGGTGAGGAAGAGAAGTAGGATCCGTGAGAGATCTGGCGACGTAGCACTGTTGGTTTCCCAGTCTGTAGACACCCGAGGAGGAAGCCGTTGTCATGTACACAAGCTAGAATGGTCACTTTCTAAGCCTCCTACACACTCCTCTTGGTCACTGCACCCAGGATACTTTTTAAGGGGATTTAGGCTAACCCCTACGGAACTATTCTCTAAACTGATTCACAATTAAGCACGCTCACTATTAATAGCGAGATACCCGAAAGCGAAGCCAGTTTTGCCTAACAATCTTTTGTTTCATGCAAGTAGTAATCAGTTTGTAAATTGGTATTCGGTTAGTGCGTTTCGGAATATGAGAGGCATGTGAATTATGTTTTTTGAATTATCGTTCGGTTATTAAAGTCCTTAAACACATAGTACACATATGGTTAGATAGGTAATGTTATTTTTTAATATTAAAAGTAGGTCTTAGAAAGCTTGTACAAGTGAATAATAATTAATTTACAGTTGTTATGATTCTTATACATTTGTGTTATATTGTGCAATGCTTTCTTTATGAGTTGGAATATTTCTCTTGTCATTGTTGGCTGTCTTCGTAGCTGTAGTGGCGGTTATTTCTGTCCTAATACATTCGTGGAAATTGAAGAGGTTGATGTAATACTATGAAGTAATCCTCGTCATAGTCGAGATCTGGTTCTGGCTGGAGTTTCTCACCTGTGGAGGGGAGCGGCCAGTGTTGGAGGCTCGGTCGGAAGGGATTAAAGGCCGCATCATACAGAGGTCGACCGCGACCCGACAGTAACCCGAAGGCAATGACTTGCAAACAAAATTCAAATTTTTGCGGTTCAGGTGTATTCGGCCCGATAATCGGGCGACATCGGGTATGATTCTGGTATGTTCGAGTCGTTCTAGTCATGCTCTGGTCATCACCCGAATGTTCGGATCAGTCGGCCAAAAGTTAGTATATGCGTTAACTTTTGGGAAATCCTCGAGTGCGTTCGGGTCAAAAAACCGTTACAAAATCCTTACAAAGTCACCTTCGATTTACATTCGAGTCGTATTCGGCTTACATTCTAACATATTCTGATCGCATTCGACCTATTCGGGTCACTTTCGAGTAAAAAAATGTAACCCGATTCATACCAGAATTGATCGAACCTAAGTGGACTTAGACCCGATGATGTAGACCGTAACCCGAATTAGACTCGATGCTCAGTGGAAAATTCCTACATAAACTTGTTCGAAAGTCAACTGTTACTCGATGCTGACCCGAATTTCAGGATGATGACTGGATGGATACCCGAATACTACTAGAAAATGACTCGATGCATGTCCGACATTTCTAATTAGACTCGATGATTACTCGATCGCGATCCGAATGACTAGAATGTAAGTCGAAGACTAGTCGAAGCCAAGTCGAATCAAACCCGAACGCAAGCCGATGGGCGGAACCACGTGAAGCAGGGGTGGGGTTCGGTTTTCATTCGGTTTTAAGTCGGGTTACTTCGGGTGTGATTCGGTTTTAACTCGGGTTGGTATCGGCTACTCGGGTCACCGTCGATTAGCTTTCGACTCATGGTCGATTCAATTCCGTTCAACTTCTGGTTAGTTTCGAGTAATATACGGGATAACATCGACTCGTATTCGAGACGCATTCGAGTCCCTCGGGTAGCATTCGAATTGCTTTCTAGTCATAGTCGGGGTACGAGTCTCATTCGGGGACTTCGGGTGAATTCGGGTGAAAAGTGCAAGTCATTGCCTTCGGGTTACTGTCGGGTCGCGGTCGACCTCTGTATGACGCGGCCTTAACGCAGGAGAGCGGCATGTATTCTGCTGGTCCAGGTAGTGGGCTTTCTTTACATGCCCGTGGTGATAGGGGGCACTGAGGTATCTTGTTTTCCTGCCTATGGATGGACTTTTTCTTTTCTCTCCTCTTGTCTTATATTGTGGCAATTCTGCAGTGTTGCTGTTGGGGCTCATTACGATGTGGGGGCAGGTAGGGTGGAGGCTTTGGCTCATTCTCCTCGAGCCCCGTCATTTCAGACGACTTAGATAACTGAAATGAAAGTGTTCACATTGACAAATAGCCATTCATTGTGTAATTCTGGGCTAACTTTATGTAGCTATTTGTTAGGAAAATGTGGGTATTTATGAAAGTGTTTGCACCATATAAATAAGGAAGCCCACCTCGCTTTTTTTCTCTTTCTCTCCCTCTTTCTTTGGCTTGTATCCATTCGGCCCCATTCAGCCTACTGTTTTAATACGTTTACCCCAATCCAGGAGTCAATATTTTCCTGGCGAGCAGTAGCGAGCCAGCATATATATATTTTTGGTTTGATAGCAAGCGGTCTCCGGCGAAGCCGGATTTCTCTATACAATGCTGGCTCGCTATCACTCGCCAGGAAGAAATCGACACCTGGATCGGGATAAACGTCTTAAAACAGTTGGCTGAATGGGGCCGAATGGATACAAGCCAGGGAAAGAGAGAAAAGGAGAGAAAGATAAAAATAAAGCGAGGCGGGCTCCCTTAAACAGAAGTAAATTAAAGTATATCACCAGGGGATAACTTGGCTAGCTATAGTAACAGCTCGCCATTTCCCAGGGGATATAATACTGTAGATAGGATAGTGATGGTATAGGTAGCGCCAACGAACTTGACAATAATCTTGATCTCTTACCTCTCTGTAACTCAAAAGGGCCTAGAACAAACTGGCTATAAATATCCACACCTATTTCCTGGTGGACTCTGCCCAAATGATAGAAACGTCAGCCCGATTGCTTTCAGTAATTTCGAGTTATAAGACGTTAAGGGGTCAAGATTATTGTCAAGTTCGTTGGCGCTACCTACAGTTGTTACAAAGACTACACAGGGCTGTATGGAATTAATAGTGATAGTGGAAAATAGCACTCTATCCATAATTATGCATACAACAACTTGTATAATAGTCTATTAGATAAATGTATCTGGGTATTTTTCCTGGGCGACCTAGATGTGTGTTAGATGTTGTTTTGTTTTCTTTTGTTTGTCTGATGTGTTGTGATGTCCCTGTTCGGTTTCTGTCTCGAGTCGGCCACCCCCATAAATATATATATATATATATATATATATATATATATATATATATATATATATATATATATATATTGTTACGTATCTTGATCCTCAAGTGGTTAACTTGATGAATCTAGATAGCACAGAGATATATATTAAGGTATCAGTCGGCTGAAGGCAAAACAAAAGTAATATCTAATAAAATTATTTCCTGTTGTTGCTTCCTTTCCTTTTGGATCTTAGGACTTGGTATCCTTTATTGACTGATACTCTTTAATTATGGAAAAATACTGAAACTAATTAAAGTCATGTAGTATTTATAAAGAATTATTATTAACCGAAGCTTAGTAGGCTATGGTTATTAACCGAATAAGTTATATCTAAAGAAGGACTATTAATTATATATCAAGTCTTGAAAGATAAATATTAAGGTAAGAATATTTCTGTCTCTTCCCCTTTTTGAAATGAATAGATAGTTTTCTTATATCATGTCCTTTTATTTATATTTAATGTAGTTATTATTCTTGGTTCTTGTCTACGTTAATAGTATTATATTATTATTATCAGGATTCATATCAAAGTCACATAAAAAGTTAGATATATATTTAATAATTAGATAAATGTATTTCTTAACCACGTAACATTGAGGTTTGATTATGAGTAAATTAAGTTACAGGATCGCTTCATAGATTCGATTCAGGTCTCACGCAAATAATATGAAAAGCAAAAATAATATTTTGAAGCTAAAAGAATTTTCTTCAGCTTAGGAAATCACTAGAAGTAACATTAAAACAGCCATGTTAGTCTAAGGCGATATTTCTAATATGAGACAATAGTATCACCGTTCTTGTTCTTACCAGCAATGTAAGCTTAATTAAAAGAAAATTAAAGAACTCGCAAGTATTAATATAAAACAATAGTAATACTTTTATCATAACCCAATTACTTGAAGAGTTGCTTTAGTCCACAAGTCAGTCAACTAAAATAGTTAAGTACGTAATAGTAGCGTTAACGTTAATTCCCAATCACATAATTATCTCACTAACCAACATAACGTAAGTGTTTACACCGAACACACTTAATACACACTTATATAATCTGACTGACTGTCACAATCCCATTATAATACTTCACCCCGTCTTCCTCCAGCTGCAAGTTCACCTTCCCAACTCCAAATGAGACTAATTTGAATGCCCACTACTCGGGTCTTATATATAATACTATGCAATGATGGTGTAGGAACGAATCAGGAGGCGGGGGATGGTGCGCGCCCCAATCACAGCTCCTCTAGTTGCGTAACAGGTGCGTGGTCCAATGGTGTCGCTTGGCGTCGATCATCGTCATAGCGTCGGGTCATCGAAGTAGTTTGCAGGGTCCCCTATGACGCACGCAGGTGTGAAGGCTTGTTTGCTGGTATGCAGACGAGCTGGTTTCTCACTCGCTGGTTCGCTCGCTGGTCTGCTTCGCCGCCTGGGTAATTCGGCACTCCTTCAACTCTTAATTCTAACTCTTAAATAAACATACAGGGCTCCGTATGTCAGAATATATATATATATATAGGACAACTGGGGAAGGTGCCAGAATATATACATATATACATACATTAGATACATTGAAAAATCAACTCATACAAGACCACTTATTCAAATGAAATGAAGGTTGACTTTTGTAAATAATTAATCAAGTGAAAACTCATGCAAAATATACCAATATTTCAAACAGGATTCATGCCACAATAGGAACCCCTACGGTTACTGTTATACCCTTTTGCAATGATGATACTGACAATAGGATTCATACTGGTATGTAAACATAATCGAAATGAAATAAAATATCAGTGATTTATTGATCACACTGGTACGATTTTAGCATTTATTGAGACGCAACTTGGACGGGTCAAACAAGCCTGGTTCTGGTGTGAGACTCGAAGTACTGGTGAAATATGTAGTAGTAGGCTACACTATAGTTTATAATTAGGCCAAAATTTTAGAGTATTAACTTCTATAACTAAAAAAAAAGACTAGTCATTGAGCTAATATTTATACCATTTGGGAAAGTCATTCAGGGAATAGGTGTGGATATGTATACCCATTTCCTGTTGTCCCCTTTCAATTATAAAGGTTATGAGTGGATATTTCTGATCTAAATATAGTGACTAGACTATATTCTGGGTTTGAATCAGGGTTCTGTCAAACTTTATTAGCTTGTTTTAGTGCTGAACTGTTTGTTGCAGAACTGTCGTTATAGTATTGCTTTTGTAATATTCGAATTTGTGACCAGCTATTATATATAACTCACACATATCACTAGATTTGTTCAATTATCATAAAACAGTATATTTGAATTGTATTTAATTATATTCCACACACTACCGATGAAACATTTATTTCTATATATATATATATATATATATATATATATATATATATATATATATATATAATATATACAGTATATATATATATATATATATATATATATATATATATATATATATATATATATAAATATACAGTATAGTATATATATATATATATATATATGTATATATATATTTATATAAACCTAGAGTAATAAGTCTGTCTTTACTATATATATAACAGTGAATATAACAAGCATGCACAACACGTCCAGTAAGGTTGTATACTTAATATATAACGCTTTCACGACACGAAGGTCAACTTGGGACATTGTGGCGGAACGCTCAAACGATTTCAATTCTTAGGCTTGCTAACTTCAATTTATTATCTCTCTCTCTCTCTCTCTCTCTCTCTCTCTCTCTCTCTCTCTCTCTCTCTCTCTCTCTCTCTCTCTCTCTGTGACACATTCAGATTCAAAATAATTCACATTGTATAACTATTCTTAATACCCTAAAATGATAGTCTTGATGTACAGTAAGTTCCGCAGTATCCTAGGCTATTATAGTATATACACTAACCGCCTGGAACGCAACAGTATATGGGGGTAGTGGTTATTATTTGGTCTATTTATCTATTTTTATCTTCCTCCCTAGACCTCCATCAAACTTTAAATAACAATCCCTGGACCCCCCCTTCAAGATAAATGCGTACATTTTTCGATAGAAAAATCTACCGGCCAAAGGCCGGTTCCTCCTAGATATACAGGCTTGCTATTGATCGCCCGGATAAAACACACCAAAATGGCACGATAGGTCTTTTTAATGACCAAAAAAATGGGGCGAAAGGTCTTAAAATTGCCAAACTAATGGAACGAAAGTCTTAAAATAATAAAGTTAATGGGACTAAATATGAGGGAGAACAAACAACTACCTCCCCCTTAACAACTACCTCCCCCTTAACAACCACCACCCCCTTAACAACTACCTCCCCCTTAACAACTACCTCCCCCTTAACAACTACCTCCCCCTTAACAACTACCTCCCCCTTAACAACTACCTCCCCTTAACAACTACCTCCCCTTTACAACTACCTTCACCTTAACAACTACCACCCCCTTAACAACTACCTCCCCCTTAACAACTACCTTCCCCTTAACAACTACCTCCCCTTAACAACTACCTCCCCTTAACAACTACCTCCCCTTAACAACTACCTCCCCTTAACAACTACCTCCCCTTAACAACTACCTCCCCTTAACAACTACCTCCCCCTTAACAACTACCTCTCCCTTAACAACTACCTTCCCCTTAACAACTACCTTCCCCTTAACAACTACCTTCCCCTTAACAACTACCTTCCCCTTAACAACTACCTTCCCCTTAACAACTACCTCCCCTTAACAACTACCTTCCCCTTAACAACTACCTTCCCCTTAACAACTACCTTCCCCTTAACAACTACCTTCCCCTTAACAACTACCTTCCCCTTAACAACTACCTTCCCCTTAACAACTACCTTCCCCTTAACAACTACCTTCCCCTTAACAACTACCTCCCCCTTAACAACTACCTTCCCCTTAACAACTACCTTCCCCTTAACAACTACGTCACCCTTAACAACTACCTCCCCCTTAACAACTACCTTCCCCTTAACAACTACCTTCCCCTTAACAACTACCTTCCCCTTAACAACTACCTTCCCCTTAACAACTACCTCCCCCTTAACAACTACCTTCCCCTTAACAACTACCTTCCCCTTAACAACTACCTTCCCCTTAACAACTACCTTCCCCTTAACAACTACCTTCCCCTTAACAACTACGTCACCCTTAACAACTACCTCCCCCTTAACAACTACCTTCCCCTTAACAACTACCTTCCCCTTAACAACTACCTTCCCCTTAACAACTACCTCCCCCTTAACAACTACCTTCCCCTTAACAACTACCTTCCCCTTAACAACTACCTTCCCCTTAACAACTACCTCCCCCTTAACAACTACCTTCCCCTTAACAACTACCTCCCCTTAACAACTACCTTCCCCTTAACAACTACCTCCCCCTTAAGCACCTACCTCCCCCTTAACAACTACCTCCCCCTTAACAACTACCTCCCCCTTAACATCTCTATCGCTGGGGGCCTTCTTTGACCTTAAGCCGCTATCACACGAGCGCTTGTTCTGTCAATTTTCCATGAGCAATTTTTTTCTCGTATTATTTCAGAACTTTTTCGCACTGGTATCGGTAACTAAACTAAAGGTAGATTATGTTAGGCGGCTGAATTCTGATAAAGTGCCATTTGTTAAGCTTCCTGACCACAATTGCCCTTAAAAAATGCTCTAAAAAGGGTTCGTGTGACTCCAGCTCTACTCATATCGGGTATATGTGGTTCAAATAATGGAGTTTCTTCTTTAGTAGAGGAATTTAGTGATATTCTTTAAGGGGGGTCACCTGCTTTTTTCTCTCTTTCATTCCTTGTCTCTCTTTCTCTGGCTTGTATCAATTTGGCCCCATTCAGCCAACTGTTTCAAAACATTTATCCCCATTCAATTGTTAAATTCTTCCTGGCGAGCGAAAGCGAGCCAGCATTGTATGGGTAAATCCGGCTTTGCTGGAGATATTTTTCTATCGAAAAATTTACAAATTTATCTTGCTGTACAAAATAATATATACATATATGCTGACTCGCTACCGCTCGCCAGGAAAATATTGACACCTAAACTTCTTAAACTTCTTAAAACAGTAGGCTGAATGGGGTCGAATGGATACAACCCAGAGAGAGAAAAAAAAACTAGGTGGGCCCCCTTAACCATGTAAAGATACTCTCACGTTAGGACATTCAGCTTTGGTAATCATAATTGATAAGTGTAGCCTACTAGCGTTGCCAGTTTAGCTACTTTCCCGCTAGATATAGAGCTATTTAAGGGGAGATGGGCCGGTTTTCTGGACCACTTTCTCCCTCATGCCCAATTAGTTTTCAGATGTTATAATGATTGCCCCCTTATTTAGTCGATTTTAAGACCTTCGCCCCATTTCTTCGTCAATATTTAGACCTTTCGTGCTATTTAGGTGTCGATTTTTTCCCTGGCGAACGATAGTGAGCCTGTAATGTTGGAAGAACCGGCCTTCGGCCGAAAATTGTTCTACCGAAAAAATGTACATATTAATCTAGAAGGGGGATCTAATGGATGTTCTTTTTAAATTTGATGGAGGTCTAGGGAGGAAACTAGAAACATAATGAATACATGCAAATATCGCCCAAAAAGTGAACCATCCCCCCTTAATTCGATCTAGAGGCAAACATATACATTTAGCGACAAAGTCTAGCGATATTTTGAAGATTTGAGACATTTTAAAGTGATAGTCTAGAGATTGTGGCATTATTCTAGGGATATTTGGCTATTATTTACTATCAAGCGGAATTGATTTGGTAACCCTCACATCCGAATTATACAGTATATATTATTATTACAGTATATTATTCCCTCTAAAATAGGTATGTTCATAATGAAGTATGTTTTTTGTGCGGATTGTAATAAATACATCACTATCACCTTAAAGAGAGGAATTTCACACCTTCCAAGAGGCTTACTTTTCGCTTGGTAGTGAAGAGACTCAAGACCTAATTCTTAAAACTTAATATTTCCTGGACCACTCCACCAGCCACTTTCACTCTAGCTATAGTTCAATGACCATGGTGATATCTGTCCTATCAGAGATTTTTTTGTTTTTGTTTTTTTGTTTTTTTTTTCGTGTGTGTGAAGAAGACAAAAGGCAGGTTACCTGTAATAAATGTCTCCCCCAGAGTCAACAAAAGTAACAGATTTATATTCAAGGGACGTTGTGGTCAAAATACCTGGACACACTAAGTTTAACGCAGTTTAAGTCATAGGATGAAGGAAAGATCGATTGACGGAGAGAGATCCTGAGATCAAAAGTTGAGTAGAAAAAATACTGATAAAATTTGCCAATTTTGGTGTTGGAAAGTTGGACAGAATACGAGTGGGACAATGTTGAAAGGCGCGTGACTCGCACTCGCCGCAAAGGAGGGGATCTCTGAAAAACACTGATTGTTGTAATAGCGATAGAAGAATAAAAGATATGCAACATTGTGGTGTGTAGAAAGAGATTGTAGGGAACTAATAAGAAGAATTGATTTGATGAGGCGAAATGCTTATGACTCTACTCTTTCGAGAAGTACGGTATGGGTGGAACCTCCCCACACATATGAACAATACTCGATACATGGTCGTATTGTGCCTCTATATCGAGCAAGGAGCTGTGCGCAGGCGAAAAACCCACGGAGACGGTTGAGCACACCCAACTTCCGGGAATCTGTTTTAGCATGAGTGGTAATATTATATTTCCAAGGGAGGTTGGATGAAAAAGATGCACCAAGAATATTGAGAGAAGATGAAGGGTTGATTGTGTATTATTGAAGAAGAATTGATAGTCTTGTGGAAGATGCGACGGTTAGTTAAATGGAGACATTGGGTCTTGGAGGCATTGAAAGTGACAAAATATTTTCTGCCCCAATCAAAAATAATTGATAGATCAGAAGATAGGGTTGTTGTGAAAAGTAATTGAATAGTGTAAGATAGAGTCATCAGCATATCAGTGGATGGGACCAGAGGTACAGTTGAGGAGATCATTAATGAATATTCGGAAGAGGACTGGAGACAGGACAGAACCCTGAGGAACACCGAAGTTGATAGGTTGAGGAAGTTAGTGATGGCCGTCCACAACTGTAGCTATGAATCGGTCAGGAAGGAAAGTAGATATAAAGGCATAGAAACTGAAGGTGGGTAGTTTGGTAATTAGAGATTTGTGTCAGACTCCATCGAAGGCTTTCGATATCTCGAGCGTATTGGAAAAGGTCTGGCCAAAGTCCTGAAAGGAGAATGACCAAGAGTTAATAAGCAAGGAGATCAGCAGTAGAGCGACCTTTAAGGAAACCCACCTGGCAATCTGAAAGTATATTATGGGAAGATAAATGCTTAAAATATTTTGAATTTAGGATAGTTTCTAAAGCTTTAGAGCTGCAAGAAATGAGAGCAATTAGACAATAGTTGGAGGGTTGAGAGCAGTTACCCTTCTTTGGGACAGGTTGAATGATAGAACACTTTCAGCAAGAAGGAAAGACGTTAGAGGAAAGGCAGAGACGAATGAGTTTGCCTAGACAGGAAGTCAGCGTGGAAGCACAATTTTTGAGTGCAACAGGAGGAACACCATCCAGTCCATATGCCTTCTTAGTAATAAACCCAGAGAGGGCAGAAAGTACATCCTTAGAGGATATTATGATCTTAGGCATAAGTTAGTGAGAGGGAGGAATAGCACCGGAATCCTCCAAGGGGGAGCTTGTGGCGAAATTTTGAGCAAAGAGCTTAGCTTCATCAGAGTGGAAAGGAGGAGGGAAAGACAGGGAAGCAAAATTGTTGGAGAGGTTTTTGGTTAGATTCCAGAAAACTTGGGAAGAGCTTGAGTTTAAAAGTTCAGAAAATTTGTTATTGATGAGAGAGTTTTTGGCTAGTCGAAAAACAGCTTTGGCTTGATTCTATGCATAAAAAAACCCCATAAGATTCTTGAATTTGAAGGCGACAGTACAGTTTGAATGTTTCCTCCTTATTGCGAACAGCAGTAGAACAAGCGTGAGTAAACCAAAGAATTTTTGCATGAGAGTGAAAGAAAGAAAATTCAATGTATGCCTCCATGCCCGAAAGGATTACCTTTGTAATGCGTTCGTTCAGCACTCTACGAGAGTCCCTGGCCATTGAAGCAAAAGTCATTCCATGGGATGTCAAAGAAGTACTTCCACAGAGCCCCTCCCAGTCGGCAGTGCCAAAATGCCACAAGCGACGCCGGTTGGGGGGGTCAGAAGGCCGTACTGGAGATAGGATATGTAACAGAAAGTTGTGATCGGAGGAGCCCAACGTAGAGAGAATATTTATAGTGTAAGCAGAAGGATTAGAGGTTAGAAATAGGTCAAGGATGTTGTAGCCTACAATACAATGTTCTTATTGTTCTAGAAATTATGTTTTCGGTATGATAACCTTGGCCATTGAGTTCACATATCTCTTAATAGCCATATGTTGAGATTATGCCGACTATTGGACTCTCTTGGATGGTAACGATTCCTGTCATTTTGGGATCTGCCCCATCAACTAATACTTATAGTCAAAGATCGTACGTTCCCAAGCGGTCTCATGGTGCTAAGTTTGTAAGTACAATATAAGTTGTCAAACGTAAAGTTAAGGGGCTTGTGATAGGTTGCGCTTTGCCGGAGCGTTCATCTCCGTATCTTTGCCGTGTAGGGGGTTGGGTTATACCGGAGCTACTGAAAAGTTTAAAATCCCGGTTACCACAGTTTACCTTCCCCAATGTCTCCTAACTCCAGGTTCCTATAATTATACAGCTGTAGGGGAACATAGGCATCCATGATATCTCTAGTCTTAGCCAACTAGGGTATACAACATAGTAAAAATAGATTGGAAGCCAATCTTGCACCCAAGGTAGGATTTCCAAAATATATTATGGCTGTCGACAATGAAGTGTGGAGTGGTTGCATGCAATGAATGACAAAGGTGTCAAGTATATGAAAAACATTTATCAAACAGAATGGATCGTGTGGAGAAATACAATGTGATCTAAGTTTATATGAAATTAAAATAGAACCCATAAACCTAATCATGCGAAATGGGTGTTGCTTATACCGAACATGTATATGAAAGTGTGTCGATTTATGAATAAGAACTAGATATCACCATATTTCCATGCATAACAATATTTTTTTACTTAAGGCGTACCGTTATCACCTCTGCATTTTTGTTTAACATTTTATCCTGATTAATGTCTTCGGTTCTGTCATCACGTGTTATAGACTAGTAAAACATCCGTTGTTGACATGCGCTATTACATTCCTGTTGTCATTTACTTCACCATATGAGTTTTTTTAGAATGATGGGTTACTGTGTTTTCCGTGTTAAATCTTCTCTTAGTTGCTTCCATGCTTGCACAATATTTTTTAATTTATTCAATTTTAGTCGTATCAAGTTTTCGGTCATCTACAGTTTTACTATTCTAATAATTTATGTGAGTTCTGATTTGTTATTGCATTATACGGTATATTACGGACCCGCAAAAGAAAAATATAAGTCATTTTTTTTTTCCAACACGAAATCCTATTCAGATTGTGAAATGGGGTTGAAAATATAGGACTTCGGTTGGCTGAGTTTCAATAGTTAGGATGAGGTCTGGGTAAAAGGTCAGAAGGGAATGAACAGAAGGGGAGAAGAGTCGAGGGCTATGACGGGTGAGAATGATATTTCTTATTCATAACATATATTGTATTGAAGATTTGTGGTGCGTGAATTTGAGACCAAGGAGGTATGTTGAAGTTGAATGTGGAGTTGCTCTGGTTTCAAGGAGTATGGAGAGCCAATATTGGGGTTACTTGTAAGTTGAGTTTATGCTGTGTTTCTTCGTATTAATAATTAATGGTGGAATATGAAAGTGGTTTATAAAGTGGATTAGTCATGTTAAGTGAAATACCGAAAAAAATATGGAATGTAAATATACACTACAAAACAGTTAACTGAATTGACAAATATATAGTAGTAAGGAAAAATACTAAATTTACAACGTATCAGAAGTATGATGAGTTGAGAGCGGTCACCCTTATTTGGGACAGGTTGATTGTGAACAAACTTTCAGCAAGAAGGAAAGACGTTAGAGGAGAGACAGAGACGAAAGAGTTTGCCTAGGCAGGGAGTCAGCACGGAAGCACAGTTTGTGTGTACAACAGGAGGAACACCGTCCGGTCCGTACGCCTTCTTAGTAATAAGCCCAGAGATGGTAGAAATTACATTTTTAGAAGAGATTAGGATATTAGGTATAAGTAGGAGAGAGGGGGGTGAAGAGGGAGGAATAGCACCTAAATCATCCAAGGTGGAGTTTGCGAAAATTTGAGCGAAGAGTTCAGCTTTGTCAGTGGAAAAAGATAGTTGGAAGCCTATTACTTACTGGACGTTCTTTTTAAACTGAACAAAATCGTCTAATAGTAGCCAGAAAATAATGTTAAAGACATCTCCGGTACAGAAGGGGTTAAGAAGGACCTATGTTACGAAGAGGGTTTATTGAGATAGTTTTTACCATTCGAGTAGCATAGGTACACTATAACCTAAAGAAAATCGTCTAATGGTGACCAGAATATGATGAAAACTACGTGATGGTGGTGAAGGGGTTAACGTGGTATAACAATATCCATGAGTGTAATCAAAGCATATACTACATTACATTCATCCTCCATATAGCATAATTGACCACTTGCGAGTTTCAGCCTATAGGGAAGTTGGAGTTGTAGGCGTTGATATTTAGCAGAATTACCAGCTAAAATGCCGTTGTAGTACATTTTTAAATACCTAAAACCTAAATCAACATACTTTTCATCCATCAGAAACATACATTATTATTGCATTGCTATTTAATATCGATGTTTATGGCTCCAACTTCCTTATAGCCTGAAACTTGCAAGTGGTCAATTGGAATACAGCACACTCAACACTCAGAGTGAAGACGTAGCTATCACTGTGGCGCTAATAAGTCATGCCTCCGCTGTCACTACGTTTGGCTCGCTCTGTACTGTATTAATGTATGTCAGATGTTGAATAGGGTGGGTATAAGCGTAGGAACATGTTGGTAGATCTCACTCAATAAAAATAAATCATGTTTAAACATTGCTGATGCCAAATATTGATCAAATTATAATTGGTGTCGAGACATCACTTATTAGGCCGACTGTACTACAAACAAATCTGCCATGTCGTGCAATCTGATCCACACGGAGTACTAAATTTCCCCTGCGAACTGGAAATACGACCTTGTGTGGGATTTACTGTCGGCTGTCATGTTTCCTCTCCAAGTCCGTAATGGTGCAGCGCGGGAAGAAGCTCAGAGGGACCCACCCTTAATCGCTGTAATTAGTGTCCAGGGGTTAAGCGAGGTGGTGTGTGTGGCTTGGGTGTGAGGTGAGGTGAGAGGTGATGAGAGAGGTTTGAGTGTGATGTGGTGAGAGAGGTTTGAGTATGAGGTGTGGAGAGAGGTTTGGGTTGTGAAGTGGTGAGTGTGGCTTGGGTGTGAGGTGATGAAGGTTTGAGTGTGAGGTGGTAAAAGTGGCTTGAGTGTGAGGTGGTAACAGTGGTTTATGTGTGAGGTGGTGACAGTGGTTTATGTGTGAGGTGGTGAAAGTGGCTTGGGTGTGAGGTGGTGAAAATGGCTTGGGTGTGAGGTGGTGACAGTGGTTTATGTGTGAGGTGGTGAAAGTGGCTTGGGTATGAGGTGGTAACAGTGGTTTATGTGTGAGGTGGTGACAGTGGTTTATGTGTGAGGTGGTGAAAATGGCTTGGGTGTGAGGTGGTAACAGTGGTTTATGTGTGAGGTGGTGACAGTGGTTTATGTGTGAGGTGGTGAAAGTGGCTTGGGTATGAGGTGGTGAGAGTGACTTGGCTGTGAGGTGGTGACAGTGGTTTATGTGTGAGGTAGTGAAAGTGGCCTGGGTATGAGGTGGTGAAAGTGGCTTGGGTGTGAAGAGATGAAAGTAGCTTGAGTGTGAGGTAGAGGGACATGGCTTGGGTATGAGAGGGTAGGATTGGCTTGAATGTGAGGTGATGAATAGGCTTTTAGGAGTGAGCTGGCGAGAATGGCTTGAATACGAGGTGGAGGTATTATCTTAAATGCTTCTTCTGAAATCACTGTGTTGGGTGATTTTAATGTCCATAATGTTGAATGGCTCACTCATTCAGCCAGGACTGATGATGCTAGTCTTGAATGTGAGCTATTTGCAGACTCATTTAATCTCACTCAACTAGTCAACCAACCCACCCGTGTACCAGATAATCCTAATCATAATTCCCACCTACTGGACTTATTTTTAACAACCAATTCAGACAATTATGATGTTACAGTGAGGTCCCCGCTTGGATCTTCTGATCACTGTCTGATACAGGCCACCTGTCTATCACCTACCACACCTTCCCACTCTGAACCTGTTTTGGTGACTAAATGGCATTACGATAGGGCAGACTGGGAGGGTCTTCAAGGTTTCTTTACTGATATTCCCTGGACCTCTTTCTTTTCTAATGATGCACACTCCACCTTGAGCCACATACAAGATTTTTTTTAAATTGGAATGGAAACTTTTATTCCTCATCAAAAGTACAGTAAAAGATCTAATTCACCTAAAAGGTTTGACCATAATTGTGCTAGAGTAACAGAACAAAAAGCAATAGCCTACAATGCATATACAAGATCAAAAACACATGAAGCCTTTAATTACTTTAGAAACATCAGAAATCATGCCAAAACTGTATTAAACCTAACTAAATCAAACTTTCTCCATAAGCAGGCAAATAAACTTCTAAACAATCCAAATTATAACAAAATATTTTGGTCTACTCTTAACTCATTTAAATCCAACTTCACTACTGCTTCATCCATTCCACCATTAAAATCTCCGACTGGCAATCTTGTAAGTGACCCGCGAGGTAAAGCTAACCTTCTTGCGGATATTTTCTCCACCAACTCAACCTTAGATGAAATAAATCAAGATGTCCCTGTACTTAATTTTAATTCGCCTGAAATTCCCTCACTTAAGATCCACACCAGACATGTCAAAACTATTTTGCAGAATCTCTCAGTAGATAAGGCTCCAGGTCCAGATGAAATTCCTCCAATAGTACTTAAGAATTGCTCCTTGGTGCTCGCTCCTGTATTGGCAAAACATTTCCATCTGTGTACTCATACCTCATGCTTCCCAGTACCCTGGAAAGAAGCAAACATCCATCCAGTTCCTAAAAAAGGTGCCTCTTCAGATCCATCAAACTACAGACCAATAGCTATAACTTCCACTCTTGGCAAAGTCTTTGAAATTATATTAAATAATCACATAATTAAGCATCTGGAGAATAATAAATTAATCAGTGATAGGCAATATGGTTTTAGACGATGGCGATCAACTGCGGACATTCTTTGCCTTCTTACGCATCAAATCAACCAAGCTACAGACCAACATGGTGAAACACATACAATAGCACTGGATATATCAAAGGCATTTGATAGAGTCTGGCATCAATCATTATTGTCGAAGATGTCACACTACGGCCTTGCATCATTAGTTCCACTAATTTCTTCTTATCTTCATAACAGAAAAATATGTGTAATGGTAGATGGCCTTTATTCTCAATTTCACTCAATAAATGCTGGTGTTCCCCAGGGATCAGTTTTGGCCCCAACTCTGTTCCTCATTCATATCAATGATCTCATATCTACCACTCATAATCCAATACATTCCTACGCAGATGACTCAACACTCCACAGTTCCTTCACATTTACCAATTCTTTCACCCAACCCGATCTTATAAAATCAAAAATAAACACTGCAATTTCTCTGAACCAGGACCTTTCTAGAATTAATGAATGGGGACAAGAGAATCTAGTTTCCTTTAATGCACAGAAAACCAAGTACATTCAATGTTCTAACCGACAGAATCTCACTGACTCCCATATATTTTTTAATGATTAAATATTCCCACTTCCCCTAGTATTGACATTCTCGGTGTAACATTAAATACTAACTTGAGCTGGACACATTATGTTAGAAGCATTGCTAAGAATGCCTCTAAAAAACTGGGACTCCTGTACAGAGTTCGATAATTCTTCACTGACGAGCAGTTGGCCGTAATATATAAAAGTCATGTGCGTTCTCAGATGGATTACTGTTCACCTCTGTGGGGTGGAAGTGGAGTGGTTGCATTGAGGCAGTTGGACAAAATTCAAAATAAAGCTATTAGATTAATCAATAACCCTGCAATCACACAGGACCTTCCTACATTATCCATACGAAGAAACGTTGCATCCCTTGCATTATTCTACAGATATTTTCACAGCAATTGTTCCGAGGAACTTGCTTCAATTGTGCCGCCTCTCCACATCTTTCCCCGTAGAACTAGGGCAGCTGAGAGCGCCCATGAATTTACACTTTCTCCTCCACAATGCAGAACTTCTGCTTATCAGAATTCATTTATCCCCAGAGCTACTACTCTTTGGAATTCACTTCCCTCGAATTGCTTTCCACAAACTTACAATCTACAAATTTTTAAATCCAGTTGTTACAAACATTTTATGAATGGAGGATGCCTTTAGGCACATTGAACTTTTTGTTTTATCTGTGTTTTTCCTTCCTCCGTTCATTGTCTCTTAAAAAAAAAAAAAAAAAAAAAAAATGTAAGGACACGAAAATGGCTTGAGTGTGAGGTAAAGGTAATATCGTGGATGTGATGTTACGGGGAGAGAATACCACTTGCGGGATTTTTTTCTTACCCCCTTTTTCCTATGTGTTCAGCCCCTTTGCTTTTGAGATTTTAAGACGTTCGCCCAATTAGTTTGGCGTTTTTTAGAACTTTCGCCCCATTTATGTCAATTTGAATACCTTTCATGCCATTTAGGTGTAGATTTTGTCCTGACGAGCGATAAAGATCCTGTAATTTAAGAGGAAAAAAAAGTTAATGTTGGTGATGTTTTATATTTTATAGCACTGAACTATCAGATTCGTGTGTGCTTATTACGATTTGCGAACATCCAATACATACTCTTAAGAACATAAGAACATAAGAAAATGGGAGTCCGCAGAAAGCCGATTGGCCCAAGCAAGGCAGATCCCTGTCCAACACAACCCTAGTTCAATTACAAAGCCCAATTATAGGCTCAACACTCTAATACCCTGAGGATCATCTTACCAAAACGGTTAGAGATTAACGCAGGATTATGGGGGTATGCAGAGTGCTGATTGGCCCAACCCGGCTGATCCCCCTTCACACCCAACCCTTCTCGTCCATATGCTTATCCAATTTTATCTTAAAGCTCCCTACCGTTTTAGACCCTACTATAGCACTTGGTAGTCCATTCCACCCATCTACAACTCTGTTACCAAACCAATATTTGCCTATATCTTTTCTGAAACGAAATTTATCTAATTTGAAACCATTGGTACGAGTTCTTTCGCTATCACTGAGCTTTAGTACATTTGTCATGTCCCCTTTGTTAATCCCACTAACCCACTTGAACACCTCTATCATATCCCCTCTAACTCTGCGTCTCTCTAACGAATGTAAACCTAATTTCTTCAACCTTTCTTCATACGAAAGATTTATAATATTATGGATCATTTTTGTCATTCTACGCTGTACTCTCTCCAATGAATCTATGTCCATTCTGTAATAAGGACACCAAAATTGGACAGCATAATCCATATGGGGTCTCACTAATGACAAGTAAAGTTTTAAGATAACATCAGCAGTTCTGTTACTCACACTCCTAGAGATGAACCCGAGAATCCTGTTTGCCTTATTACGAACGCTTATACACTGTGTTCTAGGCTTCAAATCATTGCTAACAAACACACCTAGATCTTTCTCACAGTCTGAATTTTCTAATTCTAAATTAGCTAGTTTATATTTAACATTTGTATGCATCTTCCCTATCTTCAATACCTTGCATTTGTCAATGTTAAACTTCATCTGCCAATTTACTGACCATTCATGTAAGGTATCTAGATCCCTTTGGAGGCACTCTATATCGCTATCTGAATCAATTGATCTCCCCATTTTAGTATCGTCTGCGAATTTACTTATCCTACTAGTTATACCTAAATCTAGGTCATTTAAGAAACAACAGGGGACCTAATACCGATCGCTGGGGGACACCACTTTTGACTGCTCCACTCTGACTTGGTACCATTTATGCTGACTCTCTGTTTCCTACCAATTAGCCATGATCTAATCCATCCCAACAACGATCCTCCTATTCCATGTGCCTCAACCTTTCTCATCAATCTCTCATGAGGGACTCTGTCGAAAGCTTTACTGAAATCTAAATAAATAATATCATATGACTTGTCACTATCTACTGCTTCATATACCTCTGAGAAAAAGCTAAGCAAATTAGTAAGGCAAGAACGTCCCTGAGTGAATCCATGCTGAGAAGAATTTATTAAGTTAAATTTGTCTAAGTGGCTTCTAATTTTCCTAGCAATAATAGACTCTAGCAACTTTCCTATGATTGATGTGAGACTAATGGGACGGTAATTGGATGCTATCGATTTATCACCTTTTTTGAAGATCGGAACTACATTTGCAAGCTTCCAAGCTTCTGGAACTAAACCTGTTTCTAAAGACTTGTTAAATACAAATGCTAATGGGCTACTTAACTCATCTCTGCATTCTTTTAATACTCTAGCATATACCTCGTCAGGACCAGGCGATTTTTGAGGTTTCAGTTTGTCAATTTCCTTAAGCACATCATTTCTACTTATACTAACTGTACTTAACATATTTTCTATACTATCACTATATACCATATTGACATACTATCACTATATACCATATTGACTTCTGGAATCTGTGCCAAATTTTCATTAGTGAAAACGGAAAGAAACTGACTATTTAATGTACTGCACATTTCTAAATCATTTTCTGTTATTTCTCCTATTGAAGTTTTTAGGGGGCCTATTACATCTCTAACTTTAGATTTATATAGTTGGTAAAAAGCTTTAGGGTTATTTTTTGAGTCACTGGCTATCCTTATTTCATAATTTCTTTTTGCTTTCCTGATTTCCTTTTTGACCTGTCTTGATAGAGTCTGATAGTATATATGTAGATGATTTTCGCATTTCTTTATTTTTCGATATATTCCTTTCTTTTTTCCTATAAGATCTATTAGCTTATTAGTCATCCATTTTGGTTGGTTCTGCGGCCATCTAAATTTTCTTTTAGGGATATATTTATTTTGAGCATTGTGGAGTGAAGCAATAAACTGGTTATATGTAGGTGGCAAGTTTAACTCTGGCATATCCTGACTTAATTGCTTAACAATAGGGTCCACCCTTAAGTCTCTTCTTAGCCCACCATAATCGGCTTTTCTGAAATCTGGGATAAGTGTCGTATTCTCTTTAGCATTCCCTGTCCATTGTATATTAAAATAAATAGATTTATGATCGCTATTTCCTAGGTGGTCACCAATCTCTACATCATTATCATATGTTCATTGTTACTGAAAACTAAATCAAGAATATTAATACCTCTAGTCGGCGTATCTATGAATTGAAATAAAAAAATATCTTGTACAACCTCAATAAACTCTACTGAATCGGAGTCGCCTATTTGGTGCTGCCAATCAATGTTCGGAAAATTAAAATCCCCCATAATGCACACATTGCTAAACCTTGATGCTATTTTAATTTCCTCCCATAACGATGTTCCGCCATTTCTACTCATATTAGGCGGTCTATATATAACTCCAATAACTATGGTCTCACTACCTTCGTTAACCTCTACCCATGGCGATGGGCTGGTCTATCACTGGCGATGGGCTGGTCTATCAGAGTGAGAACTGAGCGATCTCTGCCATACCCATAGCTTACTCTGACTGTTCCTTTTACTTATATATTTTCTAAATCTCAAGTGACGGCGTCTCTTCCGTGGATTGACCTCCCAATCTACCAAGATTGGAAGCTAAAGCGTCACATTATTCCTTTGCCCCTCAACTTTCTCTTCATAATTGCTGAGGGGCACAGGGCCCTGGGTGGGGCTTTGGTTTCCCGGGCGTTTACGCACCCTCTCAGCTCCCCGCCATGGAGTGGCTTCGGTCACCCATGCTTTATTGTGGTCGGCAGGGAGGGTTCTGTGGGGGCGCTCGTTTATGGCCTTGGCCTTACTCGGGGCCTTGGGGCTGTTCGGTCAGGCAGCTTGGGGAACAACAACAACAACAACAACCTCTACCCAAACACTTTCATTATCATTATTTAGTCTAATACCTGATTTAATACAGCTTTTTAATGTACTCCTGACAAACACTGCTATACCCCCGCCCCTCCTACTTGTTCGGTCATATTTAAACAAACTATATCCTGGAATCTCAAATTCTGCTAAAAAATGCCTAGATTCTGTATTAATCCACGTTTCAGTTAGCGCTATTATGTCTATATTTTCTGTGCTAACGAGTGCTCTAAGTTCGTTCATTTTGTTACATAAACTCCTACAATTTGTATAATATACCCTCAACCTATTACTTTTATTTGCAACTAATTTTCTATTGTTTTTAGCTAACTTATTATTTCCTGTTGAACTACTAGCTCTAGACGGAAATTCTACTCTATCAGTAATCTCATCTTTACTATCAGTTACATGTGTAGTGTTATCGATACTACTATTACACATCACTATATTCGCACTATCTTGACTGATTATTTCTATTTTACTCACTGGTTTGTCACATGAAGTACCTGCTCCATATGGAGACAGTATTTTACTTACACACCCAGGTTTTTTTAACGAAACCCCGCAACAATCTTGTCCAGTGAGCTGGCCAAGGTCGAAACTCCTAGTCGAGAAAGATGTACTCCATCCTGGGCATACAGTTCATCCTTACCATAGAAGTGGGTCCAGTTATCTAGGAATGGTATTGACTTTGCCTTGCAATACTTCTCCAGCCGGCTATTTACACCAATAGCCCTGGAGGACCATTCCTTCCGTACCCCTCTTCTTGGCAGGATACTGTGTACCACAGGAAATCCACCCTTCTCCTTGATCCTCTCCAGCATTTCCTGGTACTTGGTCAGCAACTCCTCAGTCCTGCATCTCCATATGTCATTGGATCCCGCGTTGATGAAGATGATGGGGTCCTCCCCACCCACTTCTAGGACACCATCCATCTTCTCTGCCACCCTCCCGACTCCGGCTCCAGTTAGGCAGACAACTTTACTAACATGAGTGTTAGTAGCCCCGTCAAGGTACCTAACCATTGAATCACCGACAATGAACTTAGCTTTTTTCCGTTGTCGGCGTGTAGCAGGAGTTGTAGCAGCAACAGCAGCAGACTTCCCCCCTCCCCTCTCACTGCCTCGATGATCGCCACTTCCTCGCCATCACTCTCATCAGCCAAGGTGCTGAAGTTGTTGTGGGTCTTGAGTGGCTGCCTTTTCAGCTTGCAGGCCGTTGCACTGGTTGACACCACTTTCCAAGGGGCTTCACGATCCCTGGGAACACTTCCGGTAGCCTCACACTTCTTCTCCGCCATAGCTAGTCTCAAGGCCAAATTTTCATCTTTGAGACACTGAATCTCCTGCTCCACACTCTCCAGTCTTTCTTGCAAAGCAAGACAAAGCTGGAGAGTATGGGAGGAGACAGCAGACTCATCAACAACAGCCATCACTAAGAAAGTTCACTAGGACCTCACCAAGGGTAAACAGGTTCACTAGCGGTCACTGGGGACGTCCGCACTGGTCAGGGGTCAGAGGGCATCTTATCCAATGATTTGAGGTTAACTCCTTCAGCACCATGACGTAGTTTTCATCATAATCTGGTTACCATTAGTTGATTTTCTTTAGCATATATTCTACCTCTAGGATTCAAAGGGGTTAATACGATTTTAGTAAGTCCTCTGAATAACATACGTCCTTCTAAAGCTGCATACAATCATCCAATGTTAGTCAGAATCAAAGGTAAAAAGGCATCATGGTGGTGAAGGGGTCAATTGGCCACTTGCAAATTTTGGTCTATAAGGAAGTTGGAGCTGTGGCCATCAATATTTAGCAGCATTATCAGCTAAAATACGGTCATAATACATATATAAATACATAAAACAAAATTTATCATGCTTTTTAATCCATCAGAAACTCACATTATTATTGGATTTCTCTCTAATATCGGTGTTCACGGCTCCAACTTGCTTATAGCCTGAAACTCGCAAGTGGTCAATTAAGTGTATCTAATAATTATCAAAGGTGAAGGTAAATTATAAAATCACTAAAATCGGTGATGGATATTTCAAATATAATATTTTACCACACACTGAATAAAGTATAAATGTAGTTTGAGAAGCAAATCTCATAATTATAAGCAAAACATATGGAAACATTGTTTATACAAGAAATATGAATGCAAAAAAAGAGTATTATTCACATGGAGAGAGAGGATGAATTATGTGAACTTGCAATAATTTAACCGAGATATACAGTATATATATACCGTCGTCGGTATTATTTTAGGAGAGCCCACCTAGTTTTGTTTTCTCTTTCTCTCCCTCTCTCTTTGGCTTGTATCCATTCATCCCCATTCAGCCTACTGTTTTAAAACGCTTACCTCCATCCAGGTATCAATATTTTCCTAGCGAGCGGTAGCGAGCCAGCATAGCCTATATATATTTTTTGTTTTGACAGCAAGATAAATTTGTAAATTTTTCGATAGAAAAATTTCTCCAGCGAAGCCAGATTTCACCATACAACGCTAGCTCGCTTTCGCTCGCCAGGGAAAAATATCCACCTGGATGGGGATACACGTCTTAAAACAGTTGGCTGAATGTGGTCGAATGGATACGAGCCAGGGAAAGAGAGATAAAGAGAACAAAATAAAAAAAAACGGTGAACCCCCTAAATGGGATTGGAAGAGAAAAATCGGATAAAATTGAAGACAACCCGGATACGAGCCCCATCGATAATTATCAGTGTTCTAGAAGTTTCATGGACGATACTATGTTGGTGTACATGTAATTACCGTCGCAAATTCACTATAAGTGAAATACGAGAAACTGTTGGATTGTTCACCGATAAACAGGGAACGTGAGCTGGGTTTAGACCGTTGCGTACCCAAAAACAGGGAACGTGAGCTGGGTTTAGACCGTCGCGCACCCATAAACAGGGAACGTGAGCTGGGTTTAGACCGTCTGTTAGTTTTCGGTTAGGTTAGGTTAAGTTAGGTTAATGTTGAAAATACTAAACTGCGATGGTCCTCGGTATTAAACAATGCTGTATATCAAAGAAAAAAATAAAATAAAATAAAATAACTAGTAAAAAGGCTGTCCGGGGTCTCTTCAATTTTTACCGAAAAACCTATGAATGAAAAGTTAAAATATTTGTCAAAACATTTATTCCAAGAAGCCTAAGACTAATAGAATAAGAGATTGCAATTGTACAAGTTCTTGGTATAAAAGTATTAGCTTATTAAAGATTTTACGAACTGGGTAAAATACTATTGTCGGAACCACTCCGGGTGACCTGGAGATGACGACAGACAATTTCTCAAATTAAACAGCTAGAAAATTGTAATCACTGTGGAAACGACTTAAGGGGCTAGTGCTTGTTTTTTGGGGGTATACTTATTCATTTATTTAATAAATTTTACGTGTCCTCGTTAGACTTCCATCAAGCTTAAGAATACACCCTCTATACCCCCTTTCAAGATATATTTGTACATTTGTTTCTGTGAAAATTTCCCGGCCAAAGGCCGGTTCCTTCATAAAATGACAGGCTCGTTATCGCTCGCCAGGAAAAAATCAACACCTAAACAACACGAAAGGTCTCAAAATCACCAAACTAGTAAACGAACGTTTTAAAATCGCAAAACTAATATACTAAACATGAGGGAGAAAGGGGTCCATTAAAAAGCGAGTATTTCCCCCTTAAAGTATTGAATAATGTGTATATTAATCCTTAAACTCCGACAGGTTCTATTCATATTGACGAGAATCACCTTGAGGTAGTCTTAATGAGACACAATTTGGCTTCATCTGATTGAAAGGGTTAGCATGTTTTAAGGGAGTCCACCTCACTTATTATCTCTTTCTCTCCCTCTCCCCTTGGCTTGTATCCATTCGGCCCCATTCAGCCTACTGTTTTAAGACGTTTACCCCCATCCAGGTGTCAATATTTTCCTGGCGAGCGGTAGCGAGCCAGCATATATATATTTTCGTTTTGACAGCAAGGTAAATTTGTACATTTTTCGATAGAAAAATTTCTCCGGCGAAGCCAGATGTCTAAATACAATGCTGGCTTGCTATCGCTCGCCAGGAAGAAATCGACACCTGGATGGGGATAAACGTCTTAAAACAGTTGGCTGAATGGGGCCAAATGGATACAAGTCAGGGAAAGAGAGAAAAGGAGAGAAAGTTACAAAAAAAGCCGGTGACCCCCCTAAAAGATATTCGACAGCCTGGCGGATCAGGAATACCTATAATTACGCACACTGACGCAGAATGAAGAGGATGAGTCTGTTATAGTCTATTCGCTGTAAGTAGGCGCGAAAAATCATGACCTCTATCCTCTGTAACTCAAAATGGGCTGGAGCAAATGGGCTGTAAATGGCGACACCTCTTCCCTGGCTGACCCTTTCCAAATGGTAGAAATATTAGTTCGATTACTCTAGTCGTTTTTTGAGTTACAGAGGTTAGAGGCCATGATTTCTCGCCTACTTACAGCGAATAGACCATAGTTATTATTAACCCCTTCTATACCGGCCACGTCTTTTAACTTTATTCTGGCTACTATTAGACGACTTTATTCAATTTAATAAAGGCCTCCAGCAATTAACATACTTCTAACAATCTCCCTTAACCCTTTTTACTACCATAGATTCTTCTTAAACTGAACACAATTTTCTAAATATAGCTAGAATAAAATGAAAAAGACGTCGCCGGTACAGAAGGGGTTAACACATTCAGTAGCGGTGACATCATTTTCATTATATTCTGGCAACTATTAGACGGTTTTATTCAGATGAGGAAGGATGTGTGCCCGTTAATAGATTACAGAGTAACTCAATCAATACTTTTAGGTACGATATATCCTTCATAAGTTTCATCAAATCGTATAAATGCAGCTTAAATATTACCCCCCCAAAAAAACGTCGCCGGTACTATAAGGGTTAACAGTTTATGAAGTAAGTTAATTATGAAGCTGGAGAAAGAACACTCCTGAAAACCTCGATCACACAAGAATTAAGATTTCATTCAGATATTTACAAGTAAAAATCATTGTTCACGATGTATAAACATAATTATGTTTTTTTTTTTTTTTTTTTTTTTTCTATGTGATTGAGGGAGGCAAAAGGCATAACTGCCTATAGCGAGTGCCTCCCCCATAGTTGAAAGAGTGACAGGGCCATAATCAAGGGACGTTCGAGCCAAAATGCCTGGACACACGGAGTTTGAAGCAATTTAAGTCATAGGAAGAGGGAAAGACTGATTCTGGGAGAGAGTTCCAGAGCTCAGCTGTTGAGTAGAAGAAAGTTTGAGAGTAACGTTTCACTCTTGGGTTGGAGAGTTGTATGTATGTATGTACAGTATATACTGTATATATATATTAATGCACATACCCAAAGCTCGAGACAGAGCCCGAACAGAAAAACAATTGAAAGTTCCAATTCTTCGGGTTCGGGAACACTTTCGCGTTCCCTCGCCCCCTTCCCTGTCTCGTCTAGTAGGTGAATTTTGCAAGGAGAAGAGGATTCCTAACTTCCCGCCCCCAAGGTAGGAAAAGTAGTACAGGAAAAGAGACACAGAAACGGCTAAGATTGAATCGAGGATGCAAAACCTCACTCTGGACAGGACCAGCCCTCACCCAGTAACAATTTCACAATAGTTATTACAATAATTATTTACAATTAATTAAATACAATATTTAGCATTAGGTTTAGGTTGGATCGTGGATGCCGAACCTCATTATGGACAGGACCAACCCTAAGCCAATATCAATATTACTATTTATTACAATAAATTAAATACAATATTTAAACCCTTTCAACACGATGATGTAAATTATATCTTTCGGTTACCATTAACAGATTTTCTTAATTAAGCTAATAATCTAACTTTAGAACTCGCAGGGTTAAATATTATCTAAATTAGCCATCTGTATTTCTCACAGGTTCTATAATATCTGTATAATATATGTAATTATGTCTGTGATAATTATTTGCCAGTCACTTAAATATGGCTGCCAAACTTAACTTATATTTGATGTAAATTAACCTTAGAAGCCGTCTGACTAATAACCTCGAGATGTATACAATTCTAGTGGTGTGTGTGTGTGTGTGTGTGTGTGTGTGTGTGTGTGTGTGTGTGTGTGTGTGTGTGTGTGTGTGTGTGTGTGTGTGTGTGTGTGTGTGTGTGTGTGTGTGTGTGTGTGTGTGTGTGTGTGTGTGTGTGTGTGTGTGTGTGTGTGTGTGTGTGTGTGTGGTGTGTGTGTGTGTGTGTGTGTGTGGGTGTGTGTGTGTGTGTGTGTGTGTGTGTGTGTGTGTTGTGTGTGTGTGTGTATGTGTGTGTGTGTGGTGTGTGTGTGTGTGTGTGTGTGTGTGTGTGTGTGTGTGTGTGTGTGTGTGTGTGTGTGTGTGTGTGTGTGTGTGTGTGTGTGTGTGTGTGTGTAATTGCGAATGTCTGAGCGGCGAGTGACAAGACGTGCGTGTACGTGGGTTAACCAAGTCAGGAAATTTGCTGTGCATTTCTGTTGTAATTTGAGTTTTACTCAGTGTGTTGGTTAAGTGGATATTTCTTACACATTCGAGCTTAGTCCATGCAGAGTTTCTATAATGTTGTGACGAAGAAACAGTCCGTAGGTTAAGCCGCTATCACATGAGAGGTTTTATAGTTAACATTCGATGATTAACATTGTTCTGGCATCTTTTCTGGAATATTTTGCCCTGGTATCGGAAGCTAGACTGATGGTAGATGAATTCAGGCAACCGAAATAATCTAAATGTAGACCTCATAAGCTGCCAGACCAGTGTTGAGGATAAATGTTGAGGGCAAAAGTGCTCGTGTGATACCGGCTTTAACATGAGAGAGAGAGAGAGAGAGAGAGAGAGAGAGCGCAGAGCGAGAGCGAGAGCGAGCGCAGAATAGTTTCATAGATGAACAGACACACTAACTGTACAGGCCTTGCAGTCTTACCAAGGTTTAAATATAGACATAGTTAAATTCCTACTAATTGGAAGACAAGGATTACAAAGCAGAACACTTTATCTCCACCCACCACAGGGCCAACCCATTGAATATAGAATCAATATATACAAATCAAAGTTGCATAAATATAAATGATACGAGAATTATACGTTTAGCTGGCCTAGCAATCTTGTTTTTTTACGCAAAAACATTGTTTGTCTGTAGGGTAATGAAGGACTAGGTGAGTTAGAGATAACACATAATTAGAGTGAGAGATAAGATTTTCATGACTTCGATAGAGCCTGGCACCTTTGCGTTCGTACAAGTACATAAATACTTGTATAATATACAGCACTAGCATAATGTATTTTATAATATACAGCACTAGCATTATGTATTTTACATACACTTACGAGTCACAGCCAGTTGTCCAAGTGTTTCTATCGGCCATCTTAAAAAAACGCAGCAGTGTGACTGCTCACATCACTGTTGAAGACAGCCTGGCCTCTCGAACCATTATTGATTTTCTTGCTGTGTGACGTATTATCACACAGTGTTGCCAATAAAAAAAAATCCAAACCAATCAATTCTTGTGGGTGAGCATCAGGGGGTTAATCTATTCAGATTGCCAGATCTCGTGAATAACTTCATCTCAGGATTAGATTGTCAGTGCAAACACTCACTACAAGTAAATACATATAAAATGGTGAACTTCAACTTTATCTCACGAACCGAATAAGCATAAATCGGCACAATAAAATGACTACAAATATTTAAAAGATAAAATGTTAAATAGTTCATTTAAATGTGTTAACTACTAAGAAGGCATGCGGACTGGGTGGTATTCCTCCTGTTGTACTCGGAACTGTTCTTTCGTTCTTAGACAAGCTTTTTCTTCTCTGTCTTTCCTCTAAGGTGTTCCCTTCTTGCTGGAAGTTTGCTCTCATTCAACCTGTCCAAAAGAAGGGTGACCACTCTCAACCCTCCAACTATCGTCCGATTTCTTTAATTAATTTCATTTGTAAAGTTTTAAAGTGTTTTTAAATTCAAAATTTCTTTAGCATTGGTCTTCCTATAGATTCCTTAACAATCAATGGTGATCTTCGTTTTTATTTTAATAACTCTTGGTCATTCTCCTTTCGGGACTTCGGCGCTATAGACATATGAAAAACCTTAGATGGAGTCTGGCACAAATCTCTAATTTCCAAACTACCCTGCTACAGTTTTTATCCCTCCATCTGTGCCTTTATCTCTATGTTTGTGTTCTGGCCGTTAAATAGCTGCAGTTGTGGATGGCCATTGCTGAATTCCTCAATCTATCAACTGCAGTGTTCCTCAGGGCTCTATTCTATCTCCAGTTATCATTCCAATATGCATTAATGATCTTCTCAACTGTACCTCCAGTCCTATCCACTCATATGCTGATAACTAGACCTTACACTATTCAACTAGTTTTCCACAACGACCCAGCATGCAATCACACAATAACTTACGTGATGAGGTCATAGCATGCCTATCTTCTAATATATCAACTATTTCCGATTGGAGCAGAGGGAATCTTGTTACTTTAAATGCTTCCAACCCCAATTTCTCCTTTTATCTACCCATCAAGAACTTCCACACGTCTATCCCTTATACTTCAACAATACACAAATCAACACTTCACCTTCTATCAATATTTTTGGTGTTTTTTTTTTTCTTCTGGCTTCTCTTGGAAAGATCATATTGCCACTCTTGCCAAAAACAGCTTCCAAGAAGTAAGGTGTGCTCAACCGTTTCTTTGGGTTTTTTTGGTTCACCCCTGCACAGAGTCTCGCTCTGAACAGGGGCACTATGCACCCATATATCAAGTATTGTTCGCATGTGTGTGAAGGTTCCAACAATACACCCCTTTACGAAAGGGTATCGTCAAAAGCACTTTGTCTCATTAACTTACCTTCTCATGTTACTTCTCTACAATCTTTCTCTATGTGCCACAATGATGCATCTCTCTCACTCTTCTTCCGATATTACAATAAACAGTGATTTTTCAGAGCTTTCTCAGGTGGCACCCGCCTTTCAACTCATTCTCATCCCTATTCTGTCCAAGTCTCTTACCCAAGAGTGAACCAATTTTCCCTAGTCATCCTTCCACTCATCAAGTAAACTCTGGAAACCCTCTCCCCAATCTATATTTCCCTCGCCCTATGACTTAAACTGCTTCAAGCTCCGTGTGTCCAGACAGTATGAGTAACGCACCTTGAATTTGGCTTCATAATATTTTTGGTACAGGCAGCTTTGTCTTGTGTCTCCTTTATACACATAGATCCAAAATATAGAAGGTTTGTCTAGTTATCACATCCATATCTCCCCGTTGCCATGGTAACTTTGCGACGCATTAATCCCTTCTGTGCTGGCGACGTCTGTTCTGTATTTTGTTCTAGCTACTGTATGTTTAGACGACTTTGTGCAGTTTAAAAAGGGCTTCCAGCAATTAACAGACTTCGAACTATATCGCTTATTAACCCTTTTTACAATCTCAGATCCTTCTTAAACTGCAAAAAATAATCTAAATATAGCAAAAACAAAATTAAAAAGACGTCACCGGTACAAAAAAGCTTAAGGAGGGATGGGCCGGTTGTCTGGACCATTTTATCCCTCATGTTTAGCCCCATTAGTCTTCAGATGTTGTTATTGTTGTTGTTGTTCCCCAAGCTGCCTGGCCGAACAGCCCCAAGGCCCCGAGCAAGACCAAGGCCATAACCGAGCGCCCCCACAGAACCCTCCCAGCCGACCACAATAAAGCATGGGTGACCGAAGCCACTCCATGGCGGGGAGCTGAGGAGGGTGACAGAAACGCCCGGGAAACCAAAGCCCCACCCAGGGCCCTGTGCCCCTCAGCAATTATGAAGAGAAAGCTGAGGGGCATAGGGAAAAAAATGTGACGCTTTGGCTTCCAATCTTGGTAGATTGGGAGGTCAATCCACGGAAGAGACGCCGTCACTTGAGATCTAGAAAATACATAAGTAAAAGGAACAGTCAGAGTAAGCTATGGGTATGGCAGAGATCGCTAAGTTCTCACTCTGATAGACCAGCCCATCACCACATGACTTGAACCCAATCCTCTCAGCATCAGCTAGGAAAGGCCCTAGAAAGCCGCCTTTGGCGGGGGGATAGCTCCCCTATTTCAACCCCTTTCGGGGTTGGGCACCTGCCCAATGTTAAGATGTTAAGATGTTTGCCCCATTAGTTAGTTGATTTTAAGACCTTGCGCCCCATTTCTTCGTCAATATTTAGACTTTTCGTGCTATTTAGGTGTTGATTTTTCCCTGGCGAACGATAGTGAGCCTGAATATTCGAAGAACCGGCCTTCGGCCGGGATATTTTTCTACCGAAAAATTTACAAATTAATCTAGAAGGGGGATCTAATGGATGTTTCTTTTTAATTTGATGGAGGTCTAGGGAGGAAACTAGAACAATAACGAATACATGCAAAAATCGCCCAAAAAGTGAACCATCTAATGGATCTTGTATCTTATGTCTAAGGCGATATTATACGTGTAAATCTAATACAACTGTGTGACAGTTTGAGCTGATGCAAACAAAATGGCATGAGGTTGGTGGTACAAAAACCCAGATGTAAAACTGAAACGCAACCAAGTATATAAAATTATGAAGCAACATTAAACAAAAAAAAAAAAAAAAAGCTGAACCAGATATTGTTGTACCTTCACCCACTTTCACATACCACATATTTTCATCATCTTTCCTTATCCTGCATTCCAGCCACACTAAACCAACGTAGCGTACTGTTCCATCGTCCTCACTTATACTCTTCGACCCCATTATCCTTATACATACCTTATCACGCCCACCATTCGCATCACCCGAAGATACACTACATTCCCATTACTTCCATGTACCATCCACTCATATCACGCATACAGATCATCCATTCCCGTTACTCCAAAATTGTCTTGCTACACCCTACATTTGCACCACATACTCCTGCCCTTCATTAAGGGGAGGCAGACCGTTTTTCTGGACCCCCTCCTCCCTAATGTTTAGCCCCACTAGTTTTGAAATTATAAGACGTTCGGCCCATTAGTTTGGCGATTTTAACACCTTTTGCCCCATTTTGTTGTCAATTTTAAGACTTTTCGTGTTATTTAGGTGTCGATTTTTTCCTGGCGAGCGTAAGCGAGCCTGCAATTTTAAGAGGAACCGGCCTTTGGCCGGGAAATTTTTCTACCGAAAAATGTACAAATTTATCTTGAAGGGGGGTCTAGGGGATGTTTTTCTAAGCTTGATGGAGGTCTAGCGAGGAAACTAAAAAAATATATGAATACATTAATTAATAGACCAAACAAACGGTCAGTCTTCCCTTAACAGGCCCTCACAACTCACTCCATCCTTATCAAATCCATATACTCGTCATTCATAAGCCCTTCAATCTAGTTGGCATCAATACGTATGTCTATAACGTCACTATCCCCATCATCTCCACACACACACACACATCCTATTCCCATGGCTATCATTTAGGCACGTGCTCCGTTCCCAATACCTCTACACGCACCCTGTTTCTACCTCTATCATTTAGGCACGTCCTCAACTTCCTTCACTCCCCCCCACCTCTTCCAACTCCCCCCCCCCCCCCCACACACACACACACACCCACACATGCTCTATTTGTGAACCAAGATTCTCGCAAAAAAAGCCTTTCATTGGATTAATATAAATCCCACCATCACCACCCACTCTGGAAACCTGTTTACCATCGGATAAGATGCCACATTTTCCCTGGATCCGACTGACATAAATGTGTAGTTTTATGAAATGTGTTCTATGTTTAGACCGATTGGATTCTCTTTTATCTCGGTATTTGACGAGGGAAAAAATGGAACTGCTAAAAATGCTTGACTTTTGTATGTGTCACTCTTGGTATTCAGTTGGACAAGAAAATATTTAGAATGAATATACAGCATATCCAATGTGAGGACACTTGACTGGTAACGTTTCTGCCATAGCTTTTTTCGGTGGAAAATATGCATACTGTACGAATGTTATATTATCGACTTGAGGATTCTATGAACAAAACATTGTCATAAAACGATCTTCTTAAAATATCTTTTTATATACATGAACAGTTGAACACCGATAAAGAAAGGTTCGATTAAACGTCGAAAAGTAGTGCACAGTGGAGTGAAAGGTGTGTGCCAAACAAATACAAGGGTATAAAAGACTCTCAAGAACCTATTAAACAATTAACACATAGTTTACAAATATTTCAAAATCTGTGTTTGTCTTTGTTAATTACTTCTACAATTCAATATTATGGGTATAGTTTCAAAATTTCGCTATGGTAGACGTTGAAAGTAGTTTAACAGGTTAATTGGGAATTTCAACACCTCCCACACCACACACACATCACACAGTTTTTCCTACACCGAGAAATGACTCTCCGGCTGTCATTTCTCGAAGACTTTTTCTAGCCGGAGACATTGAGAGCAACCCAGGACCCACGTACACATGCATATGTCCAACTTGCTCAAAACCCATCACTTCGAGTCGCCATACTAAGGGTTCAGTTCTCTGCAATTCATGCAGGAACTGGACCCACTTCACCTGCACAACACTTGCCTCCAAGAAACACTACACACAAACACCTGGACCTGTTCCTCATGCCCCTCCCTCTCCCAGTCAAATCCCTCACCTAAAACCGGTCCACCTCTCCTCCCCAACCCACCTAACCTTCCCATATCATCCACTCCCCCCCCCCCCCTAAAACCCGTCCACCTCTCCTCCCTAACCCATCTAACCTTCCCATACCATCCACATCCTCAACTCAACACACCACACCCCATCCTAATCCATTCCAACCCCCATCACCTGCTCCCCAATCCCCACCCCAACCTCACCCATCCCAACCCCCACCCCCTCCCTCACCCCCCCCCCCCATCCTCACCCCCCCCCCCCTCACCCCCACCCCCACCCCATCCTCGTGCAGCAGCACCCAACATACATCGTGCACATAACATTAACATTCTTCAACTGAACATAGATGGCATCAACACAAAGAAACACGAACTCTCACACTTCATCAAACAACACAACATACACATTGCCATCTTACAAGAAACAAAACTCCGCACAACACAAAAAACACCCACATTTCATAATTTCACCACCATCAGACAAGACCGGGCTGTCGGCGGGGGTGGTGGACTCATCACCCTGGTACACAAAGAAATATCATACATAGTAACCAGTGTACAAACCAAATCCCTCCTCCCCCCAAATAGATAACACAACAGAAATACAGTCAATTAAAATACGCACTGGCAACAACTCCAACATAACCATCATAAACACATACATCCCTCCCCAAACATCCCCTACAGTACCAAATGAATACAGACCACACTTACAACACATCACAAACACCCCACACACCCCACACATCATCCTGGGTGGTGACTTCAACGCCAAGACGTCGGCCTGGTTTGTCGACAACCCCGACACAGACAGAGGGCTGGTACTACAAAACCAAACCGATAACCTCATCATCCTTAACGACATCCATCAACATACCCATATTCCTCACCAAGCCCTCTATAACCCATCATCTCCAGACATCACCTTTTGCTCCCCAGAACTCGCCCCCACAACATCCTGGAGGGTGGTCAGAACCTTAGGCTCTGACCACCTCCCGATCATTATCACCACCAAAACCAGACTCACCCCAGCTAGCCACACACATACACCAATTATAAAAGAGCTAACTGGGAAGCATTCACAAATGAGACAGAACAACACTTCACAACTCTAAACAGTACACCCATCACTAACATCAACAATGCTGTACACATACTCAATAAAACTATCCAAAACGCTGACAAGAAACACATTCCAAGAGGTAACAGAAAAAGACACAACCCCAACTTCACACCAGAAATTCAAAACCTCATCAGACAACGTGACATACTGAAACACTCCCCAGCACCCCACACACAAGACATCACACAACAAATTCAAGCACTCAACACCCAAACTAACAACAAAATACAAGAACAACAAAAACTAAATTGGAATAACTTCCTACAAACACTTGATCACAAAACAAACCCCAAAAAACTCTACAAAACACTAAACAGCATCACACTTTCCAACAGCAACACAACACAATCACATGCTGCAATCACAACAACAGACTCTACTCCTTCATGTAAACAACAAGCAAACACTCTCATCAATCACTTCTCACATGTCAGCCACCTAAAACCTCACAAAGACGACCAACGTGTCATCCGACGTAAGAGACAATTCCCCACAGACCCAGACTATACACCCTTCACCAATCACCAGACAAAGTATATCATCAACAATCTCAAATGGTTTTAAGACGTTTATCCCCATCCAAGCGTCGATTTATTTCTTCCTGGCGAGCGATAGCGAGCCATCATTGTATGGAGATATCCGGCATCGCCGGAGAAATTTTCTATCGAAAAATTTACAAATTTAGCTTGCTGTCAAAACAAAAGTCTTAAAACAGTAGACTGAATGGGGCCGAATGGATACAAGCCAAAGAGAGAGGGAGTGAAAGAGAAAAAAAGAGAGGTGGGCTCCATTAAGAGAAAACACTGAGCCGGTCTTGCGTTTGGAACATTCAAAATATTTCATCACAGTGTCAAAATTATGTATAACTTTTTTCGGTCAGTAATTGTTCCATATCTTGAGCCGAACTCGTGCTGATGATGACTGTATTTTGGGTGGTTAGGGGACAGCTGTGCAATATACCCAGTTGTATTTGCATCAGAGACATCATATAAGGAGATAGGAAACTTCCTATGCCTCCCATTAAACAAAATTATACCATAGAATGATAGATAGCTGTGTCTGGCATCGATTTGAGGCTGCAACCAACGCCATCTAGTGTACGGATGCGGTACTAATATTGCTGAACAAAATCTAGGGGATTTGTCTTCATACTTCACGCAGCTACTGTGTTCAATATTGATCGCTTACTTTCGGCTAAGCAACCCACTTTACTAATGTCAGAATCGCCACTGTTATATAACATACCAAATTATAGTACTGTACCATTGTTTGTTCGTCATGAAAATACTTACCAACTTAATTAGACGCGCCACTCGCAAGCTTCTTGTGGTGACCACCGTCGGAAAATTGTCGCATTGTCGTAGGACAAGTGGTAATTTACTTGGCAACTCAACAATATAATCAGCTTCGTTTAAAAGACACTCCATTCACAAATGGTATTTTTTTGGTAGTAACATATCTATTTGTGCACACACAATTAATATATGTATCAACTATAACCCTATAATCATTACACATGGCGAAAAAAATATATATATGAGAATCCACAAATTGCTTGCAAAGTATGAATGTTAACTTGCTAAGCACCAAATCCTTATAGAAATAGTATATAATTATAATAAACACATGTTATAGTAGAATTGTTTACAGTGGAATAAACTACTGTCAGTAAGTTTAACTATCGTTAAAACTCACTAAACGTATGGACGCGTATTTATATGAGGATATAATAAGTCATCACTGCCGACGTAGGATACACACTCTCCCCCACCCCTCACACTCACACGCGCGAGCAACCCACTGTCCTTTTCGTTTCCAAAAACTATATCGACAGCTTACTTAATTTTCCAGAACTTCTGTTGATTTCTTGTAAAAACTTATCATATTATGATAATACATAGCATCAATTAATAGAGCATACTTATATGAAAATATAATTATGCTTTTCGTGATATAGCAATAAAGAGTAAAGGAATGGCGAAATCCTAGAATGGCGAGGAGACCTGTTTACGGATAGAAATGTTCGTACCGTAGAGGCAGCAAAATTGATAAGGTCGACTTGCCCGAGACGACGCTCAAGACCAATAATTGATAAAGCCCGTCTTATTTTATGGACTATTATAATATTCTACTCTATGTGAGGTTTAAGCGCTATATAATGTCAAACACTTCTAAGAAACTTACATTGGATGAATTATTTACTTCATAAACCTATGAATAGAGGAACTGAAGCGATAATATATGTTGTACAAAGGTTTGAGACATTCAGAGAAATCTAGTTTTATATTTACAAAGAGCGAATATGCTACAAATTAAACACACGAAAACTGCTTCAAAAATCATACTAATGGCTGTTAAGAGTATATAACGCATAATCTTGGTATATTTCTTTTTGACCTAAAAAATATTGTGGCTCGTCCCCAAAGCGACCATTCTCCATCTGGTGGCCACCCCAAGAAGCTAGTCCGTGGCGCGTCTAATTGTTTCATTACCTTTACTAAGTCTATTACTCTACCATGATGTATGCGATACTAGGCCTTTAGTCTGGTCGAAACGACTTTTGCACAGTTATATGATTATCAAGCGTTGCTCAGGTTGATTCTACGCATTTCAATATGACATTTACAAAGACATTTTCTATTCATAAAAGACTGTAAAAGGAATGAACACATTAAAATAATGTATAAATGTTTATTCGCTATCAGGATATTTAAAATTAACTGCGAAAACGTAATTTCTGACTGACAAATTATGTATTGTAGTGACCAATGAAATAATATATTCATATAAAGCGACCAGTAACATTATATTGACATTGCAGCCTATAGGGTTGAGTTGGTTTACATCAGAGTATTATGATAATGTTCTTCAATGTATGCACCTAATCAAATTAACCCATATTATATCAATAGTACGTTTTTTTTTTTTTTTTTTTTTTTTTCTATATTCCAACTTACTTCCTCTCGGGCATAGGCTGAGAGCCTTAACATTCACCGCTTTACAATGAACAGTGAAGCCTGTGAGGTCTTGTTCCAGTCTAGGGAGTGAGACATGTGAAGCACGTAGAGCACAACGAGCACCTGCCATCTTGCCTTCACATGAGGCACGGTGCTCACTCATGGCCCGAAACGACCCCATCCCTGAAGCCATCTCGTTCCCGTGCTTCACTGTCTCACCCCCTACACTCGGACTCTCACACTTACACACACACAACGCCACCTGTTGAGCAGATAACTCACCAGGCATTGCACCCCTATAGCATATTTTGAATATGGGAATATTCATACAGTGCTATTTAATCAGGGAACAATGAGGGTATTTTATTGACGTTTCGGTGGGCTTTGTGGTAATGCACTGATACTAGGTACAGCACAAATTCCATCCCAATAATATCTTCCCATTGATACATCGGGATTTGAACCCGGGACCTTTGGATTACCAGGCCAGTGGCAAGACCACTCCACCACACCTTTGGTTAGGTCATAACCAAAGCTTGGGTGATTATCTTTGAACTTGACATTTTAGTCATTGTGTATTTGGTCATTAAATATTCAACGAAGTAAGAGAAGATAAATAATTATTTCCTCACATTAAACAGTTGAAATTAACCACAACGAATACTTTATAATTTACGTATAATATCTGTAATGGGAATATATAATCAGTAAATTCATCCTAACCAGCTGTGAGTGCAATTAGCCTACATTACAACCTGCAACACACTGCATTATTATGCTATATATTGCGTTTAACACGTCATTAAAAGTAGTGTCATGTCGGATCCCTATTATAACATGGTTAAGGATAATAACACATAATACATAATTATTGTTGTTTATTTAAATTAGTTTATGGAAATATGATGTACGAACACTCCTCAGCTGAACACTGACACAAATCCACAAGTTACACCGATCTGTGGATAACAAAAAATAAAGTATTAGGTAAACATGGATAATGTTAATAAAGAGCAGTGAGATATCAGAAAAATTATCGAGATATAAGTCACCCTGAGTATTTCACGATTAGCCTAATGTTTAAATTGCCTGCCTTCAGCAAAATCTACCTTTCACTTGCTGTAGGGAAACTATAATTATTGGGTCGTTTCTGTCCTCATATACGGTATACATCCAAGAGAGGGTCTTGGTTTTCGGTGAGACATAAGGACCAGCATTAATCCCTCTTTCAGGCGAGATAAAGGAACAAAGATAACTGACCACCAATATCAGCCTTACCTCCGTGAGTCCGTCTGCTGAAATGAATGGTTCTTATTTGTCAACATTATTTGTTTCGTCTCCCAACACTATATATCAATATTATTACGATAGTTATCTTAACTCTTAATTGGAAATCCCAACTCATGTGCGTGCATTTCAAGCTCAAAAGTTATACATAGCCGAATTACATAGCTAAGCTGATGACATGCAGACGATGCAGATCGACACTAATGCCATCAAGCGTATGGACGCGGCGTGAGCTCGGCAACAACGACAACAACAACAACGAAAGTGAGAAAATAAGGCATCTGAAAATGCCACTTGGCCACTTTTCGGTCTCTTCCAGGTATCACTTTTCTCGCTCGCTTACCCCTCATGTTGTTCATCCTCGTTGATTTTTCATTGTATATCGGTCGAATTATGAACGTATAAAACTATTGACAACACGAAATCACTATCAATAATATCCACCATAGATGTAACAGGACTCGAACCTTAGTCAGTAAGTTTACAAGTTCAGAGCTTTGCCTACTTTGCCACACCTCCCCTTGGGTGTTGCCACGGCTTGAAAAATCAATCAAGGACGACAAACCTATTGTGATGACGCAAACAGCACCCTTCCAATACGAGAACCCCTTGCTTATATTATTTGGGCTGTTAGCTGATTAAGTACGGTTAACCCCTTCGGCACCATGACGTCTTTATACCTTAGATTCTGGCTAAAATTATATGATTGTATGCAGCTTAAGAAGGACCTACGTTACTAAGAGGCTTTATTGAGACCTTATTTACCCATTTGAGTCGTATAGGTAGATTATATACTAAACAAAATCGTCTAATGGTAACCAGAATATGATGGAAAATACGTCATTGTGGTGAAGGGGAGATGGGTAATTTATTGTTTGGTCCCTCTTCTTCCTTATGTTTAGCTCCATTAGTTTTCAGATTTAGGACGTTCGCTCCCAGTAGTTTATCGATTTTAATTAGGACATTTCGCCCCTTTTATTTGTCAACATTAAGACGGTTCGTGTAATTTAGGTGTCGATTTATTCCTGGTGAGTGATAGCGAGCCTGTAATTTAGGAAGGCCGTGACATTTTTCTACCGAACAAATTTGCACATTTATCTTGAAGTAGGGTCTTGGGTTTTCTTTTAAGCTTGAGTGAGGTCTAGGTAAGAAACAAAACAAATATAAAACACATAATACAATAAGCAAATAAATACGACCAACTCTCCCCATGATGTTGAAATACCGGCACCGTACTAAGGAAGATTCTTATATATTCAGTAGCTCTCAACCAGTGCCAAATTAACCCAGACCAACCAACCCAGTGCCAAAATATACTACTAACCTAATCTAACCTAACCTAACCGTATTGGTTGATTTGGTACTGGTTGAAATGGTCTACTGGTTGAGTTGACCGGTCACCATCTCCCCTTAATGTTAAAATAACGGCACCGTACTAAGGAAGATTATTATATATTTACGATGACATTAGGTGATGTAGCACCAGAGAAGACGCCAGTGATGACAAACATGTTGTGATGACGCAACATATGGTATGTTTGGACAAATAGGTCGTGTATCCGCTGTCATTACGTTTTGCTCGCTGTGTGCTGTATTAATGACTGTCAGATGTTGAATAGGGTGCGTAAAGATAGGAACATGTTTGTATATCTCATTCGAAACGATGAATGATTGCTTAGATAGTGCTGATACTAATTATTGATCGAAATATACTTGGTGCCGCGACATCACTTATTTGGCCAACTGTACAAGGAATAATCGGGTGCCTTCCCCAGAGATTTACTTACGTTTTGATGAAAATAGGTGTTGTGGACATCGAAAACATAATATCTACCAGTGATCTGTATGATATGCTTATTACGTTATGATTAGTAGGATGGTGATAATATGCCTATCCTTGAAGGCTAAATTATGTTAGTGCCGTAATATCAATAATAATCCTATGCCTCGCCTAGAGATATACTATATTTTCAATGACAATGGCTGTTGTAGTACTCGGAAAAATACCCAAATAAAACAAAAATAAGATTCCGATTACGTTGTGGTTAGTAGATTAGTCATAATATGGTGTTCTCGAAGGCTAAACTATATTTGTCCCGTAGTCTTAAAAATGGGAATGTTTTCACTCCTAGCATATATACTGTAAGTAATAGAGACCTGACAACCATCGCAATAGTGTAGCCATAGGTGCCATTAGTCTATCTTTACAAGGGGTAGGGAGGATCAGCAACAGACACGAAAGAGGACAAACCGGTGACAAGAGAATAACACTTATAACAGTTTGCCCACAAAAAGCAAGCACGCAAGCATTCAGAAGCACCAACCACTCATCTGCCCTCGAAATCAATGGCTTCACCTCAGATGTCTCTCTTTACATACCCATAATAAATATTCGTCAACACTGGTACAGGATCTATAGTTTAGGCCTTGGATTTAATAAATATCAGAAATAAAATATTGCCCATTTATCTGATAATGACTATACCTAAATAACATCCTAAGACAAAAATGTCAAATCACTTTTACTATAGAATCTCTAATAGGAAACTGTACATAATCCATCCTTATTACAATGGCCTAATGTGCTGTTAATACAAGATATATTTTCATATAATTATTTTATAATTTGTTGGTATTAGAACTGTTAATCTTTGAAACCTGTGGCCACTGCAATGCCCTCTAGTTTACATTGGCCTCAGGTTTATAGTGGTATTGGTTCGAATCTCAAAGAAACATATATGACGACTGAAACATCTCAGCCCAACTCTGGACAGAATCTTATACAAAACACGCACAATACACAGACACACGTGCAAATACACACACACTTTCTGACACACACTCATGCACATACCTAAGGTAAACACATACAGCAATGCTACCTGATAGATCCTCCCTATTGCTCGATGAACCAAAACATACACTCATATGCCTGCAACGCAAACATGCGCATTTCCGTCGTATGGGAGTCTCTCCTTACCTCTCACCACACAAATACACGCACTCGCACACACAGACGCACTCACACACACAGACGCGCACACACACACCCCAGCCCAGGCCATCCCAAGTCAGTCCATTCCTGGCGGTGGCGCAGTTAGCACGGCCAATCTCAAGTCTCCCACCCTCCACACCACAACACCACCACCCTACCTATACTCACTCTCTCTCTCTGGTTCATATCATTTATGTTCATACAGCATCGTATTTACTCTCCTCCTAAACAAGCACGCCGCACTTCTCTCTAATACACCCAAACTAGTTCTGTCACTCGTTTAACTTTGGGAGAGACGCTTGTTAAAGGCAGCTTTGTGTTATGTACCATTCATTTACATCAAACAAAATAGCATGTGCTTTTAGCACCACATTTAACTTGTTTTACTTATTTACTTGTTTAACTTGCAAAGCATACTTAATCTCCATCGCTAACTTTATCAAGATTACGCCCTTCATCACAGGCACACACATAGCACCTCATTTACTCTGACACATTCTCACACACTTAAATCAATTACACTTTTACACTTTCAACTTCTTAGCTCTACGTCAATTCTCTTACGACTTTTTTCACGGTCACTCATTATATAATTATCACACGACTCACATACAATCACCCTCTTTCACTCTGACAACACCACTACTGTCACACACTATACACATCACCACTACTGTCACACACTATGCACATCATCCTCACGCTCTAGCACCCCTCAAATTCACTCTGAAACTTTCCTGTGATTACTCGCTGGATCACTTTTACGTAACTCACACACAGCCCCCCCCCCCCCCCCACTCACTCTCAAAATAACTCGCTCCTTCAATTCGTTTTTTCCTCTTCCTCGTAATGTAAATTATATGTCAAACTCTTTATCCAATGAATGATAAGACTTGAACACTCAACAAGACAGGCGAGACAATTGTAGTATTAAACCAGAGGGTACAGAAAACATTCACAGACAACTGTACCCTTTAGTGTAAGTGATATTTAGTGTCCCTTTGTCGGATGATATGTGTGACTATAATCTCGAAATCGTCCGTAATGTGATCCCGAAGTGATAAAGACGCGTGTGGGAGAAGGTGAGGCAGGAGTGACTTTAGGTCCTGAAGCGCAAGGACACCTGTTGATTCAGAATAACTGAAGTTGCCGTCACCCTTCCTTGGACTCCTAATCGGCGACCACGGATTTACAGCGCGGTGAGTGTGATGTGCAAATTAGTAGTTTGTAATTGACTCTTCTAGCTAGTCAATGCTTACTTAAGGGGGAAGTAGTTGCTTTTTTCTGGACCCCTTTCTCCCTCATGTTTAGCATGTTAGTTTTGAAATTTTAAGACGGTCGTTCCATTAGCTTGGCAATTTTGAGACCTTTCACCCCATTTCTATGTCAAAATTAAGACCTTTCGTGCCATTTAGTTGTCGATTTTATAGGAAATCGGCCTTTGGCCGGGACATTTTCTACCGAAAAATTAACACATTTATTTTGAAAGGGAGTTAAGTGGGTGTAATTTAAGCTTGATGGAGGTCTAGCGAGGAAACTAAAACATACATAAATAAATAAATATAGGGACCCCAAAACAAGCACTACCCCAATAATGCATTCCCGCTGCGGCCAAGCAACTTTAGTCAGCATAGGAAGGGGTGATGAAAACCTAAGCAATCTCAGTCAATTTTATAGACCAATCTCTCACCCTAATCCACTGAAACACATCTAGAGGAAATACAAATGTAAATAATGCATGATTGGCATAGTTAATTACTATGTCTTTGATAACAACGGAGAATTGTTAGGCGTCATACATGGAATACGAAATATAAATATGGTGTTCTTATGATTTGTAATATCAGCATGATGGAATTTTGAATCTTGTCGTCCATAATCCCGAATATTAAAATCAAGATAAAGCCCCTCAAAATGGTATGATCAATCAAAGTCAAAATTAAACTGTGATATTAATAAAGTGGAATTCACTAGCATGTATTAAAACAATTTGTTATAACTGTTATAATTGTTATATATGTGTTTTTATTTGACTTTAAGAGATCATCCTTTGTTTGAAGAAAAGGTCAATATGTATTTTAGGTCACAAGTATTTTAAGTAATATCCTTTTTTCCATCAATTCATTTATTGATTAGTGTTTTGATAAATCTACAGTTATACTACCCCTATTTTGTCGCTATTCTGTTGCTACTAATAGGTTAATATTATTAGTAGTAGACTTAGTATGGTTTGATGATGCGCGGAAATGTATATTTGACTTGAAATAGATACATTGAAGTATTACAAACCTTCGGCAAAGTGAGGTTTGTTTACCTGGGTGTACAGTCGGTTGGGCCGCGGCGTACTTGTTGTTTGCCCCCTGCTGTCAATATATATGATGATGACAATAAGTCATGGGGGGTCCCCCCCCCCCCCCCTCCCTCATGGGGAAAACGTTTTTTCAGAGGCTTGTAATTACTTTCAAACATTATATATTGATGAAAATCAACACAGAAAACTATAAATCCATGGAAAAATTAGGGTTATACTGATGTTTTGGACCGACAGTTAGCCCATCGATCCTTTTAGGCCTAATAGGTCCGGTAGAGCATATACATCATTGCTATATATGTCATTAAGAGCTGAAATGTATTATAAGGGAAAAAACAGAAGAAAAAAAACTAAAATACATATAGCCTAGGCCTATTGTAAAACAATCAGTTTTTCAGCCAGTACCCAACCAGCGGGGGTGTGGAGGCGGCAGCCCCCACCCATATACTAGGTTAGGTTAGGTAAGGTTGTTAGGTTAGGCTAATGTCTTCCCAAAGTTGACTATTTTTATAACATAAGATATTAGGCTACCCACTCTACCCCGTGAAATCCGAGCCAGCTTTCGTCAAAAGTTGGCTCGGGTATTCACAAATTTGGGTTTTATGGGTTTGCAATTTGGGAAAACCCGAGCCAAGTTTTGATACAAAACGCTATATTATTGTATTTTTACGCTTTTAACCCCTCATTTTCCCTGAACTTCATAGCCCTCCCCACTAGTGGGGGCGTGTTTTTAGATTGTTGGATAATGGGTAAATACTCATTTCAGCTCCTCTTCAGTATAGAACAACACTATATCTGAAGGAAAAATACAAAAAAACTAAATAAAACTTTCTGAAATCGCTGTCGGTCCAAAAAGTCATGTTTACCAAAATTAGTGACAAATTCCGGGTTTGTTTCAGTTTCCGCGTCTGCTGAACCATCCAAACACACGCTAAAAGGCGTGTTTTGAAGGGGGGAGGTGGGAGGGGATAGTGGGGGAGGGGTAGCATAACTGTAGATTTACAGTTTTGATAAATCTACAGGGGGGAGGTGGGAGGGGATAGTGGGGGAGGGGTAGCATAACTGTAGATTTACCAAGTCCCCCTCAACCCATCTTGTATCTCACGTTGGAATTATAACTAAACACAAAAACACTCATTTCTCAAAATGAGGAAAAGCCATGAATAATAAGGGTGCGAGCCTTTTCCTTATAATTACCGGAAAAATACCATATAACACACTAATAAATCAATGAGCATGTGAAATATAGGGTAATGATTAACAAACATACATGAAGTTTACAATATATTAACCCATCATATTAAGCACTGAAACATGCTATTTCATCCCAAAGACGTTGGTGGCACCATTATTTTGAACTTATTTCGCCATAATTGTGGGGTCTAAACCTAATTAGGCCTCCTACTGGAAACATAGATGCTAATTTCAATGCTGCCCCCCCCCCCCCCCCACACACACACACCCAACCAACACTCCCATGTATTTGGATATTAACAGCACAGCTACCAGTCAAACACAATTCCCCTGTTGGCCTGAAGTACGCATCTGAATACCAAATTGGAGGCTACGCAGAAACGGCCAGGCGAGCTCTGCACACACACACACACACACACACACACACACACACACACACACACACACACACACACACACACATGTAACTCATATGTGTGTTTGTATTTACCGAAAGACTGCAAGAGTAGTGTTTTGGATTATATAAAATCCTAGTTAAGGTCATATAGGCTAAACGGTATAATATTTGCCATAGTAAAATATATAACCTCACCATATTTGAAGGGTTATCTAGACTATTGGATGCTCAGAGCCGCATAGCGCGATGGATAAATGCACTGAATTTCGGTGTGAGCATCCTAGGTTCGAATCCCTGGACTGCCACATTTATTTGTTGATTTAATTAATTGAGTTTAGGATTAAAATCGGTTGGTGGAGGGAACATAATAAAACATAGTACCGGTAACTGAAAAGTCATAGGAATACTTATTGTTTTCACCCGTTTAAACCAGTTAGGTGTGTCCTTCCAAGAAAGATTACAACTATTTGACAATACTTGTAAAAAGGTAAACACCACTGGATCATGAGTTCAGAGAATGTATAACCAGTTTGTTTCTGTATATGAGTAAATTTCCTATGTGTTTGTGCGTGTACGTGTCAGTGTGTTTGTGTGTGTGCCTGAAATTTGTCATGAGCTTAAATATGTTGACTTAATTTAATTATTTTTTAAAGAAATTGAACTTCCTAATCATCGAGTTGACCAATTTCACATAAAACCACCAACAAGACCAATACCCTCTCTGAAACAGGGCAATCATAAAGGTGAACGGGGCAAGAGGTCGCGGCGAATCTTTGAAAATTTAATGGCGTGTTATTTTTTCAGCAAGGGTCGCATTGGCTATCTACCCGGCCCTAAAGGTTGGGGCTCAGACTCGCAAAGTTAGTTTCTTAAGGGGAGGCAGACCGTTTCTCTGGACCCCCTTCTCCCTAATGTTTAGCCCCACTAGTTTTGAGATTATAAGGCGTTCGGCCCATTAGTTTGGCGATTGTAACACCTTTCGGCCCATATCGTTGTCAATTTTAAGACCTTTTATGCCATTTAGGTGTCGATTATTTCCTGGCGAGCGATAGCGAGCCTGCAATTATAAGAGGAACCGGCTTACGGTCGGGAATTTTTTTCTACCGAAAAATGTACAAATTTATCTTGAAGGGGGGTCTAAGGGGTGTTTTTCTAAGCTTCTTGGAGGTCTAGCGAGGAAACTGAAAAAATATATGAATAAATTAATTAATAGACCAAACAAACGGTCAGTCTCCCCTTAACCCTTTGAGTACCGGTACCAGCGACGTGTGTTATATTATATTCTAGATAGATTTAGACGACAGTATGCAGCTTAAGAAGGATCTGTGGTAATTAAAAGCGTTGATTGAGATACTTTGAAGACTTATTCTTACTAGAGGTCCTTCCTAAGCTGAATACAATAGTCTACTAGTTGCCAGAATATGATGAAAAGGACGTCCCTGGTACTCAACGGGATAATCAGGCCAGGATGATGATGATCGACCCGTGGAATGAAGGAATTATAGTTTAGCTAGGCAATCAGGTAAGGAATGATAAATACCTTGCTATATACGAGAGTCTAGCATAGCTGTTAGATAAGGTAATTAGGGTACTGTACACTCAGTCATAAAAGAAAGATAACCCTATGAGTGCGAGCTTTAAGGGATCCCACCTCGCTTTTTTTATCTTTCTCTCCCTCTCTGTTTTGCTTGTATCCATTAGACCCAATTCAGCCTACTACGTAAGACGTTTACCCCCATCCAGGTGTCAATATTTTTCCTGGCGAGCGGCAACGAGACCGCATATATATATTTTTGTTTTGATGGCAAGCTAAATTTGTACATTTTTCGATAGAAAAATGTGTCCAGCGAAGCCGGATTTCTCCATACAATGCTGGCTCGCTATCGCTCGCCAGGAAGAAATCGACACCTGGATGAGGATAAACGTCTTCAAACAGTTGGCTGAATTGGGCCGAATGAATACAAGCCAGGGAAAGAGAGAAAAGGAGATAAAGATAAAAAAAAAAAGGCCGGTGACCCCCCTTAACGAATCAATGCTTCATTTAATTCATACTGATTAATGTTTTGCTAATTATATCTCTCGAAGTGCCTGGAGTTCACGAAAGGGGGCTCCAGTTCTGATGCTATTTTTGACTTGGTCTGCTGGCTTAATAGTCCAGTAGGGTTAATAGCCTCTGAAGTTCTCTCTCTCTCTCTCTCTCTCTCTCTCTCTCTCTCTCTCTCTCTCTCTCTCTCTCTCTGTCTGTCTGTCTGTCTGTCTGTCTGTCTCTGTCTGTCTGTCTCTGTCTTTCTCTCTCTGTCTTTCTCTCTGTCTTTTTCTGTCTTTTTCTCTGTCTGTTTCTCTGTCTTTCTCTCTCTCTGATGATGATTGATTGTTGAGTTCTAGGGCTGTGTGGGCCTCTCTCTCTCTCTCTCTCTCTCTCTCTCTCTCTCTCTCTCTCTCTCTCTCTCTCTCTCTCTCTCGCTCTGGCTCTCTCTCTCTCTCTCTCTCTCTCTCTCTCTCTCTCTCTCTCTCTCTCTCTCTCTCTCTCTCTCTCTCTTTCTCTCTTTCTCTCTCTTTCTCTCTCTCTCTCTCTCTCTCTCTCTCTCTCTCTCGCTCTCTCTCTCTCTCTCTCTCTCCGTTCATTACAGCTCACTACTCCCTCCAACAATCCACAGTCGCCACTCCTTTTTCGTGACGTAGATGGTTTAGGGTCATTTTTCTGGCACCCCCTTTTTCCTCATGCTTAGCCTCATTCGTTTTCTGATTTTAAGACATTCGGCCCATTAGTTAGGCGATTTTAACACTGTTCGTCCCATTTCTTTGTCAAAAGACATTTCGTGTCAGTTAGGTGTCGATTTTTTCCTGGCGAGCGATAGCGAGCCTGTAATTTAGGAAGAACCGGCCTTCAGCCGGGACAGTTTTCTACCGAAAAATGTACAAATATATATATTGGTGAAGGATCCTGGGATTTAGTTTGTACGTTTGATGGAGGTCTAGGGAGGAAGCTAGAAACATAATATATACATGAACAAATCGACCAACAAATGAACAATCATAAGCCAGAAATATGACAAAGTTAGGTGCCCATAATAGACCGCGCTATAGCCAAATATCTAATTACTTATATCAAGTAAGGTATTCTAACCCTTTGAGTACCAGCGACGTGTTATATTTTATTCTAGCTATATTTACACGATATTATGCAGCTTAGGAAGGATCTGTGGTACTTGAAGGGGTTGGTTAAGATAGTTTGAAGCCTTATTATTGATACAGGTCCTTCCTAAGCTGAATAAAATAATCTAGTAATTGCCAGGGAAAAATGAACAAATAAAACAGGAAAAGTGGGGATTGGGCCTGAGTAAATAGATAGATAGATAGATAGAGTAATTGCCGGAATATGATGCAAAGGGCGTCTTGGTACTGAACGGGTTAATAAATCCAGCTACTCTGTATAGTTCATCCGTAACATTTACAACAGAAGACCATATAACTTCCCTTATCGAAAACCATATTAAAATGAGCGGGTTCTTTGCTGTATTTTATTTTTAGTTTACGACATAACGACCGTGCATTAACAGTTTACGACATAACGACCTTGCATTAACAGTTATATTGAAACTGTATTTAGTTATTACCGTCGTTCAAATTACGGTATTAAGGGGAGACGGACCGCTTTTTGTTTTTCTTTTCTTTGGTCTATTAATTCGTTTATTCCTTTATTTCTTAGTTTGTTTCGCTAGACCTCCATCACGCTTAGAAAAACATCCCCTAGACCCCCTCTCAAGATAAATTTGTACATTTTTTGGTAGAAAAATGTCCCAGCCGAAGGCCGATTCCTCTTGAAATTTGAGGCTTGCTATCGCTCGCCAAGAAATAATCGACACCTAAATGGCACGAAAGGTCTTAAAATTGACAACGAAATGGGGCGAAAGGTGTTAAAATCGCCAAACTAATGGGCCAAACGTTTTATAATTTCAAAACAAATGGGGCTTAACACGAGGGAGAAAGGGGACCAGAAAAACGACTCATCTCTCCTTAACCTCAACAGTCCATCAGCCTCACCTTAAGTTGGCAATAATTGTGTTGCTTCCACCGTGACCATAGGACAATTTAATTTGTTTAAGGAGATATTGTATAAATAATAATGGTTGATATAATTTGATATTTATTAGTTTTGTTTCCTCCCTATACCTCCGTCAAACAAGAAAAAAACATCCCCCAAATCCCGCTTCTAGATCAATTTTACCGAACAATGTCCTGGCTGAAGGCCAGTTCCTCCTAAATTACAGGCTCACTATCGTTCGCCAGGAAAAAACTTTACACCTAAATGGTACGAATGGTCTTAATATTGACACAGAAAGAGGTGAAAGGTCTTAAAATCGCATTATAATCACAAAACTACAGGGGCTAAGCATGAGGGAGAAGGGGGGACCAAACAAAAAATCACAATCCGTCCTTATAGTATATATAGGCAGGTGTCTAGGTAAGTTTAAATATCTTGATCCCATATCATATATCTTGTGACACCAATATTCAAAAAAAAATACTATGCGGGTAACACCAATGAACTTGACAATTATCTCGATCCCTGACCTCTTCGTAACTCAAAAGGACCTTGAGCAAACTGGCTGTTAATTTCCACACCTATTTCCTGGTGGACTCTTCCCCAAATTATAGAAATGTCAGCCGGATTGCTTTAATACATATTGAGTTATAAGAAGTTAAGGGGAGATATCGACTTGAGGGATTTTTTTTCTGGACCCCTTTCTCCCTCATGTTTAGCCCATTGTTTATTTAAGACAGTCGCCCCATTAGTTTGGCGATTTAAAAACTTTCGATTTTCCGTCAATTTTAAGACTTTTCGTGCAATTTAGGTGTCGATTTTATCCTGGCGAGCGATAGCGAGCCTGTAATTTAAGAGGAACCGGCTTTCAGCCGGAACATTTTTCTACCGAAAAATGTACAAATTTATCTTGAAAGGGGCTCAAGGGTGTAATCTTAAGCTTAGTGGATATCTAGAGACCAAACTAAAAACCTCCCCTTAAGGGGTCCAGATTATTGTCAAGTTCCTTGGCGCTACCTATAGTATATTGTACAAACTTTAATTTGGACATAAATCTTGACCACTAACCTCCATAACTCAAATAGGGCTAGAGTAATCAAGCTAATATGTTTACCTTTTGAGATGTGTAAGTCAGGAATTAAGGGGAGACTGCCCGTTTGTTTGGTCTATTAATTCATTTATTATTATTTTTTTTTTTTTAGTGTCCTCCCTAGACCTTCCCCCCACCCCCATTAAAGATTAGGAAAACCCCCCCCCCCCCCACCCCCCACACCCACCCAGCCACCCCCCCCCCCCCCCCCCCCCCCCCTATGAACCCCACCCTTCGAGCGAAGGCCGGTTCTTCTTAAAATTGCAGGGCTCGCTATGATGTCGCTCGCCAAGGAAAATGATTTAGACAACCTAAATGGCACGAAAGGTCTTAAATTGTCAACGAAATGGGGCGAAAAGGTTTCCCCCCCCCCCCCCCCCCCCCCTGTTAAAATCGCCAAACTAATGGGCCGAACGTCTTATAATCTCAAAACAAGTGGGGCTAAACAGTAGGGAGAAAGGGGTCCAGAAAAACGGTCTGCCTCCCCTTAAGTGTGGAACTTCACAGCCAAAATGTTCTAGCCATTTTTGAGTTACAGGAAATTGTCTGTCGTCATAGATTGTTGGTGGCCTGAATTATACAGGAATGGGGAGAATACTGTTTATACTAATTATAATGAATAGACTAATAGTTATACTAATGTGTGACTGCCTTCTCATGCTAAACATAGGCGAAGTATTTTGATATAACAAGTACCGGTAATAGGCTTTGGCCGTATAACAGTTTGATACGACTCTGTCAAAACTTAAGGGGGGACGGGCTGTTTTTCTGGCCCACCTTCTTACTCATGTTGAGCCCAATTAGTTTCCAGATTATTTGACGTTCGGCCCATTAGTTTGGCGATTTAAAGACCTTTCGTCCTATTTATTTGTCAATATTAAGACTTCGTGTCATTTAACCGTTGATTTTTTTCATGGCGAGCGATAGCGAGCCTGTAATTTAAGAGAAACCGGCTTTCGGCCGGGACATTTTTCTGTCGAAAAATTTACAAATTTATCTTGGAGGGTCTTGGACGGGTGTTTTTTAAGCTTGGAGGGGGGTGGGGGGGCTCAGGGGAGGAAACATATAATAATACAAATATAATTATACAGTACAGTATATATATGAGCACAAAAATATGTAGGCACCAATCGATCAGGGTGAGGTTATAGGCATGTGATAAAGAGTCGCTGGAACTCATGTTTCATTTGCTTGGCCTCTCTTACTGATTTTCTTTGTGCCTCATTTACAATGAGAGCAATCCAGCTAGCTTTCACAAACACCTTCTCTTCCTATTCCCTTCACTACACTAAACATGCACACCACACTTCATTCCTCCGCACCAAAATTTAAAACAAAATTATTAATTTTAGCCCAGCCTCGGAGTCCCCAGGGGGGGGGGCATAGATGCCCCCACACCCGACCAACCATCACCGTGCACAACACCCCACAAAAAAATTACCTGGACCTCGGCCTGTTACTCTTTCTATTGATTTCTGCAACATTCGCGGACTTTCCTCTAACATTCACTCTGTTGAACACCATCTCTCCTACAAACCTGATCTTCTCTTCCTCACCGAAACTCAGGTGTCTGTAGCAACATCCAGCAGCCCTTTCTCTGTATCCTCCAACTTTCTCTATCCTAGTTTCAAAGCCAAAGGCGGATGTTGTGCATACGTGCACAACAAACTCACTTGCTCTCGTGTTCCCGATTTTGACTCCTCTATGAAATTCTCAACTTTATGGCTTCCAAACTTTCCCCTGTCATTCTCTTACTAAATATTTTTTTGCTGTCTTATTTTTTTTTTCCCTTTCTTCCCCTAACTCTACCAACGTTCTCAAATTTCTTTGACTATTTAAAACTCTACAGTTAGGAAACACATTCTATCCATTTCTCAGGAAATCTCCATCTTAGGAGATTTCAACGTTCACCACCGCCAATGGCTTCTCCTCTCACCACTACTGACCCACCGGGTGAACAAGCCTACGTCTTTTCTATCCTAAATGCCCTAGAGGCAGTTAGTTCAGCAACCCACCCGTATCCCGGATCGATCGGCATCGGAGATCGGCCCAAACATTCTTGACTTGTTTCTAACTTCTAAACCCTTCTTCTTATACTGTTGTATCTTTTCTCTCCTTTGGGCTCCTCCGAACCTAAACTTTATCTCTGTCACCTCGTCCCTATCTCTACAGTTCCTGACCACACGATTACTCCTAGCCGGCTGGCGCTCTGTGGCACTTCGGCGGTGCTGCCGACTGGGACGGCACTCCGCGCAGTAGTTAAGTATTTCTTTGATTTCCCCATGGAATGACTCTGCTTCCGTGGCTGGCCGGGGACCCTCGGTGAGCTGATGAAAGCATTACCGAGGTAATCCTATCGGGCATGGAAGCATACATTCCATTCTCTTTCTCTCAGACTAATGCTAAAAAATCTTGGTTTACTCACGCCTGTTCTACTGCTGTCCGCAATAAGGAGGAAGCATTCAAACTGTACCGAAACATGAAACTCAAGACTCTCATTCTTCCTATGTTTCTGCCCGGAATCAAGCCAAATATGTTCTTTGACTTGCCAAACACTCTTTCATTAATAATAAATGCACTGAACTATCCAACTCTAGCATCTAGCCAAAAACCTCTCCAACAATTTCTCTTCCTCGTCTTTCCCTCCCCTTTTCCACTCTGATGGCACAACCCTCACTGGCTACAGTGACACCAGGGCCATCTGTTGATACAGTATATTAACCCCTTGTGTGCAGTCACACTTTATTTTTATATAATCTCTATTTGGTGAATTGTATATTTAGTTACATATTTTGTCCTAATATATATATTATATTCAATATATATATATAACTTTGTTTTAAGGTTAGGTTATCACACCTGGTTAGGCCTATTTCTCGCGTATTTCAATTTTATTATTTGTCGGTTAGGCTATTCAACGCTGGTAGCTGTGGTGTGTGCGGTATTTCAATTTTTTTTTTAAACTTTTGGTTAGGACTATCGCCCCTGGAAGCCTAACTTCTCGCGTATCTCAAATTTTTTGTTTTTCGGTTAGGCTCTCACCCCTGATAACCTATTGTTGTGTATTTCAAACATATTTGGTTTTCGGTTCTTTTGAAGTGATTGAAGTGTTTTCTAAAGTGAGTAGGGTGAGTGAGTGTTTTATTAAAGTGGAGTTAAGTGTTTTCAAGTGAGGTAAGTGTTTTAAAGTGAGTGAAGTGATCTGAAGAAACAGTGACCTGTGTACAATGCCTCGCACTTGTACGAAAACTGCGCCGGTAGGTTTGGTGAGTTCCATGTTTGTTACTGTCGAGCTCTAAACTCAAAGTCTGCCGTGTCTCTGAACCCCCAGCAACGATGAGGGGAATTGACAAGTGAAATTAGATGAAGCCTAACAACAAAGATCAACCGTCCTAACCAATGAAGCTTGGAAATCAACAAGAGTTTGTAACACTCAAAGTTGGAAGAGTACCACAAACTTCAATTGTACAACGCAACTCCAGCAGGCCACAAACGACCCAACGTCAACTGCCAACAATTCACACAACTGCCGTCGCCAATTTCATCTGATGGTTACGATACTCAAGAAACAAATAGTACAACTCTCTTCCCCCTCAAGAACAAACTTCCGTGTCGTGACGAACAACGTTTGCCCCAAGGACCAGGGAAAACCCATCCCGATTACCAAGCGTCAAACACCGCTTCCAGATACTCGCAGGACTAAGATGGACGAAGCTGATGGAAATAGAAGAAGTCAGGGCTCGTGGGAGACTCGAACTGATACGTGAGTCAGAGCACAGAGTTTTGCGCCAGA
>CM064495.1:37214549-37427507 GCA_032716605.1 Paralithodes platypus | reverse complement strand
TGCGGGTGATCTTTTTTAATTTGTGTGTTGTCACTTAACACGCCCGCATCTATAGGAACGCGATTGCGTCATAACGCCACCCTCCAAGAGTAGTGCCAAGAGTGCTCGTATTATGACGCAATCGCGTGTAATAATGCCACCTGAAAGTTAGAAAAATATTCGCCAAAAAACTAAAGAGTTTATGACTCGATTTTGGACTCAAATTTGGAATGGTAAGGTTGGCATCAGTAAGTTCTTAAGTTACAAAAGGAGAGTATCTAGCAACCCCATTAGTAGCGGACCTCTCTGAGGGGCGCGGGCAGGGCGTCTGTTATAAGTCAGTAGTTTCCCGAGCCCCCAGACTAGTGAGGCCAGGGTCACGGCCCCTTAAATTCTGGTCTCCCCTTCCTCTGGCCCACCCGACTAGCTATCGGCAGGCAATTATGGATTATTTCATCCACCCAGGGAAAGTGGTTAGTGAATAATTCGAACTATATAGGTATATAAGATGTTAGCTTGTGACTTTTGGTGACTGAGGGGGAGTTGGTGAGTTGAATCTTGGTTAACCCTTGGAGTAATTGATGCAAGTTTTGTCTAGGTATCATTGACATGACTTACCACTATTCTTGGCTTGTGAAAGACAAATATATTTATCAATAAATACTGCCTACGAAGATAAATAAACCCAAATTATAACGCACGAAGACTGTCACAGGAATGGACTTTACAGGAAGTATGGTAAACGTACTCTATCTGGAAATTTCGGTAATTATTACAGTATATTATTATAATTATATATATATATATATATATATAGAGACTATATACAGTATTATAACAGCCCCAAGGTCCCCGAGCAAAAGCCCAAGGGCCCATAATTCGAGTAGTGATATTATTATTAATATTATGTAGTTATTTAAATACTTTATATATTTGATTTATTAGTTTATTTATTTATTTATTTTAGTTATTTTTCAATTTTATTTTATGTTTAGTTTATTTATTTTATATATAGATATACCGTATACTATTTGTTTGGTTATTCCGGTTTTTCCCCCCAGGGTGTCTAGCAGATCAGCCCCAAGGTCCTGAGCAAAGCCAAGGTCCGCTAATCGAGTATTTTATATTATTATTATAATTTTATTTTATTTATTTTTATTTATATATACAGTATAGATATATACCAGATATAGTATATATATATATATATATATATATATCTATATATACCCGTGGGTGTACTTTTATATATATATATATTTTTTTTATTCCTGTTCCCCAGGGTTGTCTAGCGGGATCGAGCCCCAAGGTTCCGAGCAAGCACAAGGACCCATAATTGAGTATTTATATTATTATTTAATTTTTTATTTTATTTATTTTCTGTATAATTACAGTACAATATATATAATATATATATATATATATATATGTATATATATATATAGATATATACCCGGTATATATATATTTGTTTTTCTTTATTAGTCCTGTTCACCAGGGCTGTCTAGCGGGGATATCAGCCCCAAGGTCCCGAGCAAGCCCAAGGCCTATAATCGTATATTTATATTATTTGTTTATTTTATCCAATGTTATATTTTTTTTTTTTTTTTTTAGTATATATACATTATATAATAATATATAGATATAGCTATATATATATATATATATATATATATATATATATATATATACCGGTAAAGATATAATATATATATATATATTTTTTTTTTTTATTCCGGTTCCCCCAGGGTGTCTAGCGGATCAGCCCCAAGGTCCCGAGCAAAAAAGCCCACGGCCCATAATCGAGTATTTATATTATTATGTTACCATTTTTATTTCATTTATATATTTATTTATGGTGATTTGATTTATTCCTGTTTAATTTATATTTTTCTTTCATTTATTTATTATATAGATAGGGGCCCCTCATATAAATTATTATATATTATATAGTAGATTATATATATATATTATATATCGTTTATATCTATATATATATATATATAATATGATAATATATATATAAATTTATATAATAATCTGTTAGTATAGCAAAGGTAATAGATTCTCTTTTAAAAAAACAAGGTTTAAAGGCAAACAGCAAAGTTTTAGGCAGTTGCACGCATTCAGTATCTTTATTGTTACAGCTTTTCATAGTGCTAAACAATTGTTTCCTCTGGGGTTCAGAGATAGATGAGGTTACAACAGGTTTAGGCAAATATTCATGGTGGGGATCCAACGTTTCACAAGTAAACATCTTGGCATATGTCAGGGACATGGGAAGGTAATGATTAGAAGTAAGGACAACAGCAAAAACCATTTATTTTATACAAAATCTGAGGATAAAGAATAGGTAGGTGGGCGGAGCTAATGGGTGTGGGGGGGCTGTTCATTGGAGGGGAAGGCAAGTATATTCGCGAGACGGAGGCACTAAATCGTATCGGTGGTTGGTTGTTGGCTGTGGTGTGGCGTGTGATTGGTGGGTGTTGTCAGTTGTGTGCTGGGAGCGGATCGAAAGGTGAGGGAGGGGGGCAACAGGGCGAGAGAGAAGGAGGGCAGTATGGCCTGTAGCGCGTGCACTGAAGGAAGAATTTTGAAGGTATCTGTTGTTTGGTTGTTGATGCTGGGTGTTGAGCGGTTTGGATATATTAGAGCTTCCTAAAAGAGCTAGTATTCTGGGGGCTTGATTCTTTGTCGGAGTATGGTAGTGTGTTAGTCCTAGGTCGGCGCGAGTTAGGGCAAGATGTGGTGGGGGGCTTTGGATAGTGAGCTTTTATAGTTGCCAGATTGAAGCGGTGGAGGGTTAGTCGGACGGGGGGAAAGGCGAGTCTGTGTCATTCCCAAACATAGGAATAGGGGTCCACAGTCCCCAGAGGTGCAAATATGCTAGGTATTACATTCACAAGGATCGTCTTGCGGTGGGTTCGGTGCGTGGAAAGGGGGCGGGCGGTGGTACGAGAGGACAACGTTGGAGGTCTTTAGGAGATTTGTAGTAAATAATGAGTTTTATTTTATTGTCAGGGTTGGTGCGGGGAGGAAGTTTTTGTGACATTATTTATAGTCATAATGGATTAGTCTGTTGTGTGGTCGGCACAGAGAAGATATGTAGTGTTTCTGTAGAAAAATGTAATGTCATTGGCAGGGTTGGTGCTAGGTGGGGTCTTGTTTGTAACATTGTTCTAGGTGGTGGGTTGATGGCATTGGTCGACGTCAGTGTTGGAATACCAATTGTTGACCTAGAGGACCTGGGTGAGCCTTTCCCTTCATTGTGTGTGTCATTCCAGGTGGTGCAAGGTGTGAGGGCTCTCACTGACATAGGCGGGCGATAAGGGAGATGATGGTCTCGTTTAGGGAAATTCACTGTCCCCATTACGATCATTGGCCATTGTTAGTAGGTTTAGGTGTACACTGTGTAGTTTTGAAAGCCGTGGTCCGTGGAGGGAGACAAGGAGGTCGAGGCGAAAGGGTAGATGAACCATCGGGTGGGGTCTTCGTATGTGAAGTTGAGTCCGGAGGGCGGCCATGAAGGCGCTGCTGGGACGGGCGGGTCCCTGCATGGAGTTCGGCCAGGGCCTTCACCCCCGCAACGAAGATTATCATCGATGGATCGGCCAAAGTAGACAGTGGGCCGGTGGGCAGCAACCCCCAGGAAGTTCCTCCTTCGATAGTTCCCATGAAGAAATTGGGGAGAAAAGGACACACAGGGGGCTTCCCATCGCCTACACACCGGCGAATTTGCTGGTACATATTTCCAGCGGGGGGGGCAGAGGAAATGGAAAAGGGGACTCCTTGCGGTACATAGTTCCAATGAGTGTAGTCAGGGCCTTCTACGGGATGTGGTCCAGGGGGGGGGAGTATTAGGAGTAGGCGTAGTGGGGTAAACTCGACGTGAGGATAAAATGCTATGGTCACATATCAGAGCCCACAACCATCTTGCCCAAACTCGCGCAGACCTAGACAAACAGACTAACATACTCGAAACAAGGAATCCCAGACCCCAGAAGACTAGCTATTTTAGAAGGCTCTATATATCCAAACGCACTCAACCCCAGCTATCAACAACCAAACACAAGACTTTACAAATTCTTACCTTCAGGCAAGCGCTACAGGCATACTGCCCTCCTTAATCTCGCCATGGGCCCCCCCTACGCTCACCTTTCCGCACCCAGCAAACAACTGACCAACACAAACCAATCACAGCCCACCCACAGACCAACAACCAAACCACCGATAATATTTAGTGCCCCGTCTGCGGCGAATAATAGACTGCCAGCCACCAGATGAACAGCCACCCCACACCCAGTAGCTCCGCACACCTACCTATTGTAGATGTCCTCGAATTTGGTTATAAATATGTTGCTTAGTCCTTTACTGTTGTAATATACAGCAAATGATATTGATCAAAGGACAAAATATATTGCAAGGAGACACCATCACTCTAACTGAATGCCGCGACGGGTACAAAACAATTCTAGCCTCCAGAGCTTGCAGCAACAAAGATCAGTTATGTATATTCACTGTTACAGGACCTAATTTACCTGAAGAAAAAAACAAAGGCACAGTGATACAAGAGAAAATAGAAACAGAAAAAAGTCTGGGATCAAGGGGGGAAAAGTGGATGCCGGTCTATAACATTGACCAAAGGCGACCACACTAATAATAACTATTTGAGAAAGTGTGAGACAATGCACAGACAGCCACTCAAGAAAAGGCATGCTCATGTTGAAACACTACAGCACTACCAACATGAGAAGATAAAGACAGGAAGACCTTTTATTCCTCCTAACCAAAGTTTAAGATGCCACAACAGTCGAGGGGCCATCACACCAATCAAGATCCCAAGGAAAAGGATACGAGACTTTGATCAGAAGGTGCTCAGGAAGGTCACACCTGGAAGAATATGCACTGCAACAGTCAAAAAAATCGTGTAAAACTGCCTCCGGGATCGTAGGACAAAGTCAATATGAAGTGCGAAGTCCGGAAGCAAGCAATCAAAAAGAAAAGGAGAAGAGAAAAAAGAGGCATCAAAACAGGACATGCCAATAAAACCTACAGTCAAGCAGCCGGTCACCAGAATGCAGCAACATCGGCAACAATGAACCCTCAGACAATACCCCAAGTAGACATAAAACCGAACACAGCCAGTACAATGTTAGCATGTATGTTGCATGCCCACTTACATAACATGGCAAGACCCGGATCATATGCAATAGAAATAAACAGCATGCTGAAACAAAAGGGATATTCCCAAATGAATTTCCCAAACAACCCACCTTCAAATGACTTGTTCTCAAACATTAGCGGCGAAGAAACCATGAATATCATGAAACAAACCCATAACGACATTCCGACCCAAAATCAAGCTGAAGACACCATCAGCCAAACAGGAGAGACCCCCATGAGCCCCCTTAATTTAGATGAGTCACATGAACAAGAAACCGAAGAAGCAACTCTGAGTGACTCTGACAGCATATCTCAAGAAAACACCGTGACACGCCGAATGGAAACAATGACAGTACAAGAAAAGGAAGCCTTTATAAAAGATTTACACATCAAAATATACCACAGTGACCAAAACGCGCCAAATAATATGAATAAGAAAAAACTCATCAACTGGCACAGCCAACGGCAAGTAAGAGTGAGATTTACAAGAACGAAAAACTACCAGGAAGCCCATCAAGTTATTCAAGACATAAAGGATGGACTACTAGACCATCACTTTACTTATGACCTAATCCGTTATCACCATGTGCAACAATCAGCACTAGAAAGTGACATTAAGTCAGGCGCCTATACCCTGATGATAGTAGTGAATATGAAACAATACATAACGTACCAGTTTGCCAGTCCGAATATAAAGACGTCGGTGCTAAGACACAACAAGGGACAAAACAACAGACCATAGGAGACCCTAACAAGCTAACAATAATACAACATAATGTGTTACACTGGCAGAATAGGAGATTGCATTAACTAATACATATCTATCAATCAACCCTGATATAATCTTAATTAATAGCCACAGCAATACAAATAACGAAACAATAAAGATAAATGGATACCATACCCACTCAAAGAACTCTTCAAATGAAATTAATGATGGCAGTGCCATTCTTGTAAAAAACACACTTAAATATAAGCTGTATGATGACTTTATTTCTGACACTCTCTGCATTACAATCGAGACCTCCTTAGGACCAGTTAATTTTGCAACCATGTACCTACCCCCTAGACGCCCCTACCTTCCTTTCCCTGATATACATAGACTTGCATACAATAATTTACCTACTTACATTCTAGGTGATCTCAATGCAAAACATACCCTATTGAGAAATAACTCAAATAATGCAGTAGGGGAGGGCCTAGCCCCCCCACTTCCCAACATACCTTTCGCATAACAGAAGTACTACCCCTGACATCATACTAACAAATAACAGAGCCTTTCATAATTCTAGAATTGAATGTGGCCCGATCACAACATCTGACCATCTCCCCATAATATTCACGATCACTGCCGATAAAATCACCATTCCCAGCACCCCCAAATTAAACATGAATAATGTGAACTGGGACAACTTTAGAGAAACGGTAGACTTACAACTAAATAGATACAACTTTGATCTTAGCGAAGGAGGAGAAGAAGAAATAGACACTGCACTAGACAACTGGTACCACTCAATAACAACTGGCATGGAAAACACAATCCCTACATCTAACACAATCACAATAAACAAATCCATAATAACTCCAGAAATAAGAAGAATACAAAGAGAATACCAGGCTATTATGCAAAACGCTATAATAGGAGGATGGCACAGACACTTATATATCAGATTTAGACTACTGCAACAGCAATTAAGAAATGAATGTAAAATAAATTATGACGGAAATTGGGAGGAATCAGCTCGAAGACCTTTCAAATAAGCATAGAGATCCAAAGCTTTTTGGACAAAAATCAAACAACTTAGCGGTTCTAGCAATGATCCAACTAATTATATACTAAACAAAGACAACAAGAAAGTATATGACAATATAGGTAAAGAAGCCACATTTCGTGAAATATGGAGAGATATATTCAAAATATCTGATGAAGAGAATGAGCAGTTCGATGAAGACAACGAAACCATGGTCAGAAACTTTATCCAAAGAAATCTAAATAGAACACTACCTAATGAAGCCATCAACCTAAATATTTTTAATAATCAGAACGCAACCACAAGGGCAATCGATATCCATGAAATAAAAAATATCATAAAAAATATGAAAAACAAAGCCCTGGACGGAGCAACATTAATAAAATAATAATCTCCCAAGTCTCTGAGCAAGCAATACTAACACTAATACAAATATTTAATGCCACACTTTCCCTAGGATACTTCCCTGACAAATTTAAAACAGCTGTAATTCACCTAATACCCAAAGAAGGCAAGTCACCATATGACCCAATTAACTACAGACCTATATCGCTACTGGAAGTGCCAGGCAAAATACTTGAAAAATGCATTTATAATAGGCTAAATATACATCTAAACATGAATGACCTTATCCCGGCTAGTCAACATGGTTTCGTCAGCAAAAAAGGCACAAATACAGCCACAGCAATCATATATGAAACTGTTTCCCAAGCAAAGGCCAGGAATAATCAATGTCACGTAATTCTTAGAGATGTAAGTATAGCCTTCGACAAGGTATGGCATATGGGCCAGAAATATAAACTACTACAACTTAATCTGCCAAGCCATATTGAGTCAATATTGTGTGATTTCCTAGAAGATAGAAAGGCACACATCCGCATTAAAAACCACTTAGGCCCACCAATACAACTACTCAGTGGTGTCCCACAAGGCAGCATATTATCCCCAATATTATACACAATATATACCATGGACCTCCCACTACCTGCTATCGATTGCACTACAATTCAATATGCAGACGACATCACCCAGATAATTACATACCCAGGCAAATCACGAAGACTTATGGCGGAAAAAGTAGGCTTAGAAATCAATAAAATAAACGAATTCGAAAAGAGATGGAAAATAAAAACCAATATGACAAAATTTACCATACTTCCAATTGCTACCTCAAAGGAAGATGACATAATTGTAGAAGGAGATTTATTAGATACACACCAGGAAGGGAAAACACTGGGACTAAAATTGACTAGGGGAGGCATACTAAAACATGTGACAAGTTTAATTAACAAAGGAAAGGCATCCCTAGGAAAACTTTACAGATTTGGTGACCTCTCAGAAAAAATGAAAACTCACCTAGTTAAAGCTCTAGTACTTCCTGTCTTGGAATATCCAGCTGCACCATTATCCACCCTAAGCAAAACACAAACACTGAGGCTGCAACGGATACAAAATAAAGCGCTCAGATATGCACTTAATGAAAGATATCCATACAACAGAAACACCAGACAGTTGCACGAAATAGCTAAGACAGAGGCTATGAATGTCAAACTATTTAGAAGAACAAAAAATATATGGTCTACGTTAGAAAGATTAAATGACCCAAATTATGCAACCATAGTAGAGAACAGACCAATTAGGAAACACTCATGGTTTCCCCCTTCAATAATAACCAACTTAAATCAAGAACCAAACCCAATATATGTATGAACACTGAAAGCCGCTAACAAACTAGCAAAATAAGTACAATTCAGTAAAGTTGAATGCTTAAGTATGCAAAACGAATGATGAATGAATGAAAAAAAAAAAAAAAAAAAAATCCCTTGTAATTATGAATATTATTAGATGTCTCTGTATATGTTATCATGAATTTGTTAAGTATGTACTGTCTCCAACAAAAATATTATACTCTAAATACTAATGAATGATAGACTGAACAAATGAAACATGAATGAATGAACTAAAAAAAAAAAAAAAAAAAAAAAAAAAAAATGTCCCTTGTAATATGTCCATGTGTATGAACATTGTCGTGTCCCTGTATATACTAGCATGACCTCTGTTAAATATGTACTGTCTCCAACACAAATATCATACTCTAAAGTAATAATGAGTGATAGCATGAGTGAAGCCACAATGAATGAATGGGAAAGTGGAAAGAATGAAAGAGTGAATGTAATAATTAACAAACAACAAATATTCATAAACAAAAAAATCGAATGAATGAGTGAAATATTAAATATGTAATAATTAACAAACAAAAAATATTCATAAACAAAAATCCATAAAGCAATAAAAATGTCCCTTGTACACTGTATATATCTAAGTTCTGTACCGTCTCTGACAAAAATAATAAGATATAATAAAAGGTGAATGAATGATTAAAATAAATGGATGAAATCAGAATGAATGAAAGCAATAATTATGATGTAAGACATGAGAAAAATTGAGTTAGCTAAGCTAAAAACACCCACTTGTCGAGAATTCTCCAATCAGAGCCAGGGTCGCAAAAAATGACTGACGCATGAATACTCGCTCGTCATTGGTCGGTGAGATGGAGAGAGAGAGAGCCTTGTGGGATAAGTTCCGGGGGGCTCTCTCTCTCTCACTCTCACTCTCTATGACAAATCATGCTAATTACAATGAATTCGTCCCTGTAAAAAAAAAAAAAAAAAAAAAAAAATATATATATATATATATAATTTTTTTTGTTTTTAGTTTTTAAGACAACTTATCAAAACACCAAAGAGTAATAACAACACAAAATAAATAATTATAACACCGGAACGATGCTACAATGCATATGAAAACAAACAAATGCAAAATTAAAAACAAAGTTCAAACATGGAGGCAGGAAATACAAAAAGGGAATATAAACATGAAGCTGGTGGTATGTTCTGCTCACGGAATATATATGAAATATAATTTAAGTCTTAACCAAGAATAGCAAAGTGGACGGCCCACTATCTTTTAATCTCCAACTTTACTTCATATTTCTAATCTTTTTCTTCTTTATCCACTGATAAACTCTATTTTCATCCCCCTATTCTATCCCCCCCTATGCACTCTAATCATTACCTTCCCATTCCCTGAAGATGCAAGATGTTTACTTGTGAAACGTTGGATCCACCATGAATTTTGCTAACCTGTTGTACCTCATCTCTGAACCCCAGAGGAAAATTGTTAGAACTATTGAAAGCTGTAACAATAAAATACTGAATGCTGAAACTGCTGTTGCCTTTAACCTCGTCTGTTTAAAAGAGAATATATATATATATATATATATATATATATATATATATATATATATATATATATATATATATATATATATATATATATATTATATTTATATATTTATATAAATGTTGTACATTGTGGCAAAGATATACAACTGTATAAACATTCTCATATATTTACATAACAATAACAATGCATGGAAACAATTGCGCATAGCTCGCGAACCAATAACGCTATATTATTTTTGTTTTCACCATTAGAAAGAGCATAATTTTTCGATGACGGTGATATAAACAGTTATATACGTATCCGAGCAAATAAACCAATGCCGAGGTGGGGAACAGCTCGGAACCCGGCTAGGATTGGCGGAAAAGAGACGGGTGAAGCGTAAATATTCGCATTTTGGCTCTTCATTTCAAATATTCATAGCGCAAAAAGTATTTGTCCTGGGAACTTCTAGTTTGTTTTATACTCATCAGCATTATTTGCCGTATTCATACAGCTTAAATTTAAAACCATACACTTCGTAGCAACGAAATAAATCGAAAATGTTATAAACCATATATATATTTTTTTTCGGTCACTGCATGGAAACAATTGCGCATAGCTCGCGAACAAATTACGCTATATTATTTTTGTTTTCACCATTCGAAAGAGCACAATTTGTCGATTCTGGTGATATATACAGTTATATACATATCCGAGCAAATAACGCAACCACGAGATGGGGAACAGCTCGGAACCCGGCTAGCATCGCCGAACAGAGATGGGTGAAGCATAAATATTCGCATTTTGGCTCTTCATTTCAAATATTCATAGCGCAAAAAGTATTTGTCCTAGGAACTTCTAGTTGTTTTATACTCATCATCATTATTTGCCGTATTCATACAGCCTAAATTTAAAACCATACACTTTGTAGCAACGAAATAAATCGAAAATGTTATAAACCATATCAATCAAAACATGTTTTTGTTTTTTCGGTCACTGCTTGAGAACTATTGAAGATAAACAATTTCTGTTTTCAGATTTGGAAAGAGGAGAAAAAATACTATTATTTAAGCAAAGAAAAATTATATGGTCATCACTCACAATTTAGAGCTAGGACGGTGTGAAGACAATTGCATGGGAAATAATTGTATTCCGGACTCATTTACACTTTCATATTTCGATTTATTTAAATTTTGTTTTTGTTTTATCATGTACTATAAATATTTCTCTTTCCATTGACATATGATACATCACAATAAACAACATTCTGGTGGATGAAAATACAGAAAAACACAAGGCTTCGAAAACTCGCCCAGCCTGATATTTCATGGCAAATTAGAGAAGGTCTTACCATAAGTTAGATAATTAACCCTTTCAGACTCATATGACGCAGAGGTTGCCAGATTAGCAATAAGAAATAGAGTTCTCTCACTCTTATAATTACCTCTCCACAATTAGGTTTCTGCTCACAGCTAACTCAAAGACAACTGCAGAGGTTGAAGTAACTAAACTAAAGGTTTGTAAATACCCCTGAGGGTAACAAAGGCTTTTAAGTATCCCTAATAGGCTCACCATCGCGTCATATGTCGGAGAGGGTGTTGATGGATGCGAGAGAGTTAAGATGACGTCCATTTTTCTAAGATATTCCTCCTTGTCATGAATCACGAGGCAGGAAGCTTTATCTGCACGATGGATGATGATGTTGGGGTTGTCTCTTAATTGTTTGGCAGCTTGGAAGTGTTGTTTGTTGAGGACTTTGCTATGGGGAGTTCCTCTGGTTTTGGCGGCTTCAGCGAGGAGAGTAGGTTGTAGGGCGGGAGTAGTGGTGACCTTGCCATCCTTCTTGAGTCGTAGGATGTCGTCCTACAACACAGCCCTCGAACAACTCCTTGAACAACACAGTAGACAAGCCGAAAACACAACTATAAAAAACCTTGCCCGTCTTTATGGCGGAAACATAAAACTTCCCAAACCAACAAAAGGATACATAAACCTGACTAACACCATTCTGACCCTGGACCAAGAAGACCTCTTCAACAAAGGCCTCAACTGCCACTACAGCTCCAAACCAGGCCCCCACCGGAAACGCCTAGAAACGGAAATCCTCCTGGACGACATCCTACGACTCAAGAAGGATTGCAAGGTCACCACTACTCCCGCCCTACAACCTACTCTCCTCGCTGAAGCCGCCAAAACCAGAGGAACTAACCATAGCAAAATCCTCAACAAACAACACTTCCAAGCTGCCAAACAATTAAGAGACAACCCCAACATCATCATCCGTCGTGCGGATAAAGCTTCCTGCCTCGTGATTCATGACAGGGAGGAATATCTTAGAAAAATGGACGTCATCTTAAGTGACAACACCAAATTTAAAAAGATCACCCGCAACCCAACCGACGAAATCAAACGTACTGCCAACACCACCATCACCGCCAAACAAGGAGGGGTCCACCTTAAAAAACTCATCGGAGAATACACCCCTGGTTATGCTTACGGAACCATCAAAACACACAAACCTGGGAACCCCCTCCGCCCCATCATCTCCCAGATCCGCACTGCCACCTACCAGATCGCCAAGGCCCAGAACAACCTCCTCACCCCCTACGTGCCCAGCCAATACAACCTTAACTCAGCCCACGATTTCTTGGAAATTTTACGAGACGCCCCCTGGAACAACAACCACACAATCGCCTCTCTCGACGTAGAAAGCCTGTTCACCAACGTGCCAGTGGATAGGACCATTGACATGATTCTACGTCGAATTTACCATTGCCCTGATACACCAACACTGGACATCCCGGAGAAGGCCCTGAAAACACTACTGGAGCTATGTACCAAGGATTCCCCCTTCCTTTGCCCCCTGGGCAACATGTACAAGCAGATAGACGGTATGGCGATGGGCAGCCCCCTAGGAGTTCTTTTGTGAACTTTATTATGGGTACCATCGAGGAAGAGCTCCTAGCTGCCCAACGACCCGCCGTCTACTGTAGATACGTGGATGACATCTTCGTGCAAATCAAGGACCTCCACGAACTACAGGAACTCCAGCGTCGCTTCGTGACCTCCTCCGGACTTAACTTCACCTTTGAAAAATCAAACAATGGACAACTCCCCTTCCTCGACATCCTTGTAGCTCTGAACGACCATGGGTTCAAAACCACCGTCTACACTAAACCAACTAACACAGGACAATGCCTCAACGGCGATAGTGAATGCCCCCGCCGTTATCTTCTATCCTCCATCTCCGCTTATGTAAGGACAGCCCTCACGCACTGCTCTACCTGGGCCGACACCCACCAGGAACTAGAAAGATTATCCCAAGTTTTAGTGAATAACGGATACTCCAACTCCGACATCTCCAGCACCATCAACCACCATCTTGAAAAATGGTACACCCAAAGCCCTCCCAACATTGACCCCCCCCTAATGAAATAAAGATCTTCTACCGCAATTTTATGTCCTCTGAACACAAAAATGACGAGGCAGTCTTAAAAGAAATAATCTCCAAGCATGTCGACCCAACCAACCCGGAAAACAAAATCAAATTAATGATTTATTACAAATCCCCAAGGACCTCCAACCTTGTTCTCCGCAACAAACCAGCTTCCACCAAGATAAAGAGCCCGATGACCGACGATCACGTCATTTACCAACATACCTGTAATTATGAGCACTGTGGACCTCCTTCCTATATTGGTATGATGCAGACTCGTCTTTCACGTCGGTTAACTCTTCACCTTCAGGCTGGAGCCATCAAAGACCACTATCTCACCCCTAACCACCCTCACCTCACACACAACGAGTTAGAGAAACACACCACCATACTCGATAAAGAAAGTGACCCAAGGAGATTACCTATACTCGAAGCATTATATATCCAAGCCTTACATCCCAACATCAACAACCAAACTCTGGACCTTCAGATCCTTCCTTCTGCCAAAAGGCACTTTCCTACAGGACCTAACGCCCCCCTTCGCCCCCCGGTGCCCTTGACGCAGCCCCCCGCGCTACCTCCTTCAGCTTTGTCTTCTGCCGGCGCCACACGTACTACGCAACTTAGGCCTCGCCCCTCGACACGCAGCCAATCAGCTTCGACCCCGCCAACGACCACCACCTTCCCGCATCTAGTGCGCATGCGTGAAGCGGTTCTCTCTTTCTCTCTCCTAGAATACCCCTCCACCAATAGCAGACTTTTGCCCCCTGATTTTCGCCTCCTCTGATCCTCCACCCTCTATATATACCCTTCCTGTTTACCTTTTATATCATTCTATCCTTACTTTGATAATGCTGGTTGTCCAGTGAAATGCGTCGTATATCATGTATCATCATGTACATTAATGTAACCCTGTACCACCATGAATTTTGCTCATCTCATTCATCTACTTCCTGCCACCCAGCGAAAACTCATCAGAGACCTGAAAACTTTGAATAATAAAATTTCCAACACAGAAATTGCCATTTCTTTCAACCTCGTATGTATTAAAGAAAATATATATATATATATACATATATATATAGAAAAGATGGAAAGATGGAGAGAGTACTTCAATGAGTTGCTAAATGTAAGGAATGAAGAACCAGCAAACATAGCTGGATATGGTATGGGAGGAAGAAGAAGAGAAGTAGTGGAGGAGGAGGTAGGGATCAGGAAGTCAGAAGTGTGGGAAGCCATGAAAAGCGTGAAGTTGGGGAAAGCACCAGGAACAAATGGAGTGTGTGGGGAAATGTTGAGGTATGGTGGTGAGATAGTGATCGAATGGGTATGGAAAATGTGCAAACTAGCATGGGAGAATGGGAGTGCACCCGATAACTGGAAGACTGGCATAATAGTCCCCCTATATAAGGGCAAAGGGGAAAGAGGAGTGTGTGGTAACCACCGTGGAATATGTCTTCTAAGCGTAGTAGGGAAGGTATACAGTAGGGTAGTGATTGAGAGAGTGAGAGTGAGAATGGAGAAATGGATAGGCGACGAGCAGGGAGGTTTTTAGGAAGGGAAGAGGATGTGTATATCAGATTTTTACCCTAAATTGTGTTGTGGAGAAATATCTGGAGAAGAAACAAAAGGTGTATGTTGCCTTTATGGACTTGGAGAAGGCCTATGACAGAGTGGGTAGAAAAGGTTTGTGGAAAGCACTTAGAATATACGGAGTAGATGGCAAGTTGCTGAAAGCAGTGAAGAGCATGTATGAGGGTGCAAAGGCGGCAGTACGTGTGGCGAGTGAGCAGAGCAAGTTCTTTGACCTGAATGTTGGTTTGAAACAGGGGTGTGTGATGTCCCCGTGGTTGTTTACTGTATATATGGATGGAGTCATGAAAGAAATACTATCAAGAGCAGTAGATGTTGGTGTATCACTGAAAAGGGAGGGAATTGAGTGGAAGCTACCTATACTGCTGTTTGCGAATGATACAGTTCTGATGAGTGATAATGAATGGGAGTTCCAGGGTCTGGTAAATGAGTTTGGAACAGTGTGCGAAAAACGGAATTTGAAGGTAAATGCAGGGAAGAGCAAGGTTATGGTCTTTGAAAGAGGTGAATTCTCAGAGTGTGAGGTGAAGCTGAACGGTCAAGCTATGGAGATCGTCAACTCTTTTAAGTATCAGGGCAGTGTGTTGAGTAAAGATGGGACTATTGATGAAGAAGTGTGGGAGAAGGTACAACAGGGGAAGAGGGTTGTAGGAACGCTGAAAGCAGTAACAAGAAATAGGGTGGTCAGTATGGAAGTGAAGAAGTCCTTGCATGACAGTGTGGTAATCCCGACACTGACTTACGGAAGCGAAGTATGGACGTTGGTTGAGAGACTCAGACCAAGAGTGAGAGCAGTGAAACTGAATTACTTAAGAAGTGCGTGCGGAGTTCCATGGAGGGATAGACAGACTAATGAGGAAGTAAGAAGGAGGTGTGGTGTGGAGGTAGATGTGCTGGAAAGTGTGAAAAGGAACAACTTGAGATGGTTCGGCCATATGGAACATATGGAAAGCGAGAGAATGACTAAGAGGGTGTACGAGAGCGAGGTGGAGGGACAGAGAGGGAGAGGTAGACCGAAAGAGAGGTGGAAGGATGGAGTGAGGAAGTATATGAACAAAGGCGGTGCTGGTTGGGGGGAGGGGCGTTGACTGACTGGGGACAGAGGTGCATGGGGGCGGTTCATTCGTGGCCACCCCTTCGGGGATCACGGCGACGGGCAATAGATAGATAGATAGATATAGATAGATAGATATATATATATATATATATATATATATATATATATATATATATACTGTATATATATATATATATACTGTATATATATATATATATATATATATACTGTATATACAGGTATATACTGTATATATTATATTATATTATTATATATTTTTATTTTTTTTGGTAATCAAAGATACTCAAGCTATAATCGAACACCACCGAAAAAGGTCCGTGTGACAGAACCTTTAATTCTGCATATTTCGGAATATACACTACGTTAACAAGATCACCTTTAAGTTTCCCACCAAAATGGTTTATTGCAATACCTTTTGAAATAACTTTTCTTGTCAGTTTCCGATTAGGAACATTACGTTTTCATTGTCCTTTCCAATGTTCACTTACCCACTCTAAACCACTGTTTGGACACTTGATCCTCAGTGTTTTGGAGGACAAGCAACCTAGAAGGGTCACTAGATCTGTTGTTGCTTGATTTCCTTTGTACTCCTTTGTACTCCTTTGTCTCTCCCACTCTCTCTCCCACTCTATCTCTCTCTCTCTCTCTCTCTCTCTCTCTCTCTCTCTCTCTCTCTCTCTCTCTCTCTCTCTCTCTCTCTCTCTCTCTCTCTCTCTCTCTCTCTCTCATTCCATTCTTTCTTCAGGCACCAACATAATGACCATTCCCACCCTCAGGTCATTGCAGAAGTTTGGTCTAGCAACCAGAATTAAACGCCCACAGACTAATCTTCCACACCAGGAGAAGAATTATCAAAGGAGCCTACCTCGCTTTTGTTTTCTTTCTCTCCCTCTCTCTTTGGCTTGTATCCATTCGGCCCCATTCAGCCTACTATTTTAAGACGTTTACCCTCATTCAGGTGTCAACATTTTCCTGGTGAGCGGTACCGAGCCAGCATATATATATTTTTGTTTTGCCAGAAAACAAATTCTCCGGCGAAGCCGGATTTCTCCATATAATGCACCTGGATGGGGATAAACGTCTTAAAACAGTTGGCTGAATGGGACCGAATTGATACAAGCCAGAGAAAGAGAGAAAATGAGAGCACAATACAAAATAAAATAAAACAACGGAGACCCCCCTTAAAAGGATTTGGTGGGCTTTGCAAGTTTCCTATCATATGAATTAATTACTTATCCTGGTCAATTGGATTATGATTGAGCATACTTGGTTTTTACTTGGTTCAAGAAGCAAACGAAATATTCTCTCTCTCTCTCTTTCTCTCTTTACCAAAGGAGGTGGTCGATAGTCATTATATTGATACGTTTATGAAGAGACTAGACGATCAGCCGATGGAGATTGGATGAATATGAATGAATCAATAGGTAAGTGTAAATTTCCTTTCAGACTCATTTATTTTTATACTCTATACAAACTTTCCTTATGGGCATATCCTGACCCATACAGTTACACTTCATCCTATTTTCCGGTACAACGTTTTAGCCGGAGGGAGCGGAGGGTGAGGAGAGAACCTTGTACTTTGATATCCTATTCTTATACTATATACTGTCCCTATCTTGTAGTACTTAGGCCGGAACACCTATTAAAGATCGCAAGGTCTGAGTATCTGTGTAACTGTGTAACTCTCTAACTCACTCTCTCTCACACAACCATGTCAGGGCAGGTAATTCTACAGGTAAGGGGACAGATCACGAGATGTTTTATTTCAAATTAACCTGCCCTTGTCCTCTCTACCTGTCCTGATTGTACTGTCGAGCATTCTATTTAGGTTTCAAGGAAATGTAGCCCCTTCTTTTAGATTACCCTTTTCACTTTCATACTGCAGATTTGTTTTTTGTTTTATCCATCTATTACCGTTACCTTATTTCGTTTATCTAATATAAGCCTCCCACACAACCCACATGGGATCGAACCCTAAACGTATAGATCAAGAGGCATATGTGCTAAAACTTATGACGTCAATTTTATAGCGATAACTCTCCCCCCTCTCTCTCTCCCCCCCTCTCTCTCTCCCCCCCTCTCCCTGTCTCTCTCTCTCCCTCTCTCTCTCATCAAACAGTGTGATACTTATGATGATGGTCAAAGTGAAAACTATAAGTTATACAATAACACTATATAAAGATCAGCATATTTTGAGTTACCATTCTCTATCTCTCTCGCTCTCGCTCTCTCTCTCTCTCTCCACCATGTTAGGGGAGGTAATTCTACAGGTGGGGTGGTAGCTCATCGAGGTGTTGTGTTCCTAATTAACCTGCCCTTGTCCTCCCTAGACCTGCCCTAATTGCGTCCGTCTGTATATATGGGATTCAACCTCGGCTTCAGGGAATTTGAGATATAATTTTATTCCATGTTTACGTTCTTAGTCGTCATGATAAATGTATACATGTTTGTCTTTGATCCATGCATTACTATTACGTTCTTCATATTATACTATGAATTATTTGTTCATCCTTCATAACAAAAGGGATACAATTATAAACCCTAGAAAATAACCCAGATTATTCATATTTGTTTAACCCTCTCACTATTATTTAAGCGTGAGTATGTACCCCTAATGTTTACTCTAAAGTGCTTATTGCAGTACCGCGATGCGATACATACGTATGTTATCACCCTGTTTTAAATCACAATAATCTCTCTACATGCAATGTTTTATACGTCCAAAGATAGAGCAAAACCCATACTATTACAAAACCTAAAGAAAAACCTCATAAGTTATTTGTCTTTATATTATATGTATTCATTGTCGATAGTATCAATTGCTTACTTTTGCGATTTCCTTAGTTTATTTGTGCTATAAATGTAGGTTATTTGTAGGGTAGTTATTGATAGGGGTCACTTGAGGCATGCTATGCTTACAGGTACCTACCCGATAGCACTATCGTTAGTGAGTGCTGTACTGTATTTTATATATTATTTTGTAATAGTATAGATATCTTATCAATATGTATTTATGTATTTTTATGTATTTTGTACTATTGTTAATGTCTTGTCATGTTGCAAATTTGATTTTAAATAATATTTTGACATTTAACATGTAGTTTCTTTATTCATGCAGAGTTTAGTAAAATTTGCCAGAACGTCCTGGACTTCCCAAACTTGACTACTTCCTTTAACGTGACGATAGTGCGTTGTTATATGTGCGATTAGTTTGCTTGGGAAACAGATTAACTTGCTCATGTAGTAATGTACACCCTATGTGGTGGATTGTGTTCTTTTATTTAATAATTTTCATTTTAGTAAGCGTTGTTTCCACATAGCGATTTTGATAATTTAATTTGACTTTATATTGTCCTTGTCCCAATTTTGGTTTGTTTAGTTTGCAAGTTTTACATTTTAATTAAGATTATATCATCACATTGAAAATTGATATATATAATTATGAAATATGTAATGGTTTTTCCGAGTGTACATCGTCATCATTTTGTTAGAAGCTAAGCAATAATTTGTTTTATATAGATCTGCAATTAAAAACATTTATCATGCTCATTCCTGGGTTATTAAAATTGAACTATCATCAATAGTTGTTTTCACATGAATACAATAACAATTGGTACTTGGCAAATTTAAATTATGTATGTGTAACCAAAATATTAATTCTACATCGATTTTCAGCAACAAGAATTACGTCTAGTACAATCCATTATATCTCAATAAAATGAAGAAAGCTTGATTTACAATAATGCCATAGGAAAACCCCCCTAATATTAATCATTAATAAAATTGATGCGGACTAACATATCTTCATGCTTTTCCAACATTTTCCAAATTTATACCATTGTAATTCAGAATTTCCAAAGGCGAGAACAAGTTTGTTTTTCAAGAAATTACAAGTAATTTCCATTAACTTTCCAAAATGCAATCAGAATTTCTCAATCATCAATAGCTCTTATTACATACATATAATGGCAAAAAAGTACATGCTCGCAGTGCTCCAACTTGGACTTGTGTTAAAGCATTTCCATTTAATTTCGTTGTAAGGTATTTTAGAGCTATAAACTATGGTGATAATGTACAAATCATGACATGAGGAAGAGAATACACCAAACCTTAATTATCTACTCCTAATGTTTGAATATATATATATAATAAGCCTTTGTATGATAAAGATTCATAGCATTAGTTTGTGGTTGTAAAAATATACAACAGTATTAGCTTGGCAATTATATAACATTTCACCCTATGCAAGCTTTGATTCATTAAGGGTGTGCGACAGCTAGCCTGTAAATATGGGAAAATCGTATTTCGGCCGGGATATTTTTCTTCCAGATAATGTGCTACTGTTGTTTTATTATTTGTTGAAGGGGGTCTTGGATGCTCTTTTCTTAGGGGGCAAGCTGAAATATACATTAATTGGAAATGACCAAAACAAAAATCAAACCCCTAAAATACTAAAATACTGTACATAAGATAGTATATAAATATATACATAAACAAAATACACTTATATGTCATATTAGTGAGAGGATTTGTTATAGGAAAGCAGAATAACATATACATTATAAAAGAGTCTATCATGAGAGTTAGTGTCGAGATCTGGATTGGAATTATTGTATTCTTTACTCCGAATTGTCCTTTGGTGTTGTGGTTAAGGTGTCTAAAAAAAGCTGTGTGTGATAACCTGGGTTCGAATCCTGGTGGATCACATATGTGATTTCATTGGAGGTGTTTGGGTATGTGGTGAAATAAATAAATAATTGATTTCTAAATTTAATTCAATTACTTTGAATTGAAACATAACAGTTATTTATGTGTTTTATGTTGTGATTGAGGTGGAGATTATTGTTCTAAGTACCAGAAGGAGACAACAGGCAAAAGGTGCCTGCAACAAGTGTCTCCCCCGACCCAAAGAGTGAAAGAGTGATGAAGAGCAAGGTGCACAATAGATAATTTAGGTGTGTTGAAAAACATAATGTGGTGTGCTTGTTAAGGTTGGTGTTTGTGAGAGTTAGCTGGATTACTCTGTGTAGGTGAGGCACAAATATTAACAGTGGGGGAAGCCAGGCAAATGAAGCAGGAGTTCCAACAACTCTGTATCATGTGCCTGTATTGACTTCCCTGGGTACTGCCCTGCTCGATTGGTGCCTATAATCTCCCCAGACAGAACCAATCTCCCCAGACGAACTCTGACAAGTGTACAGTTCGCAAAGACACCTGCATCGTATACACTATAAGCACAATATGGGAATGAAGAGGTTATTTCAATTACCCATAATAATATACCTCTATAAACTAGTATAACTAGCATAACTAGTAATAAACCAATTGATTATATTGATAGAAAGGCGATTCACTATTAATATACTCAATTAATTTATATATGTTTTTATACCCAGGAGTTTCTTGTATAATTTCAGATTAATAAGATTTGTGTGTAATTGATGTAATCATTACTAATCGTTGTTAATCAATGAGTGGATACTAATTGTAACCTATAGTCTGTTCACTATAAGTAGGCCAAGTTCATGACATTAATTAACCTCTTGTAATTCAGAAAGGACTACAGCATATGGGCTGTACAATTCTACACCAATTCCATGGCTGAATCTTCTCAAATGGTAGGTTTAGTTGCTAGAGTCCTATCGTCCTTTCATAGCAAGAATGGTTAGGGGTTAATATTTCTGTTCTAATTATAATAAATCAAATATACATCGTTTAAAGAAACAATGAATTATAGTGACAACTAAATTTCAAACTAACCAAACACATGTTTATAATACAATATGGAACCGTGTTACAGGACAACTACACTACGCTCCCCCCTTTTTCTCTCTCTATCTCTCTTTATCTGTCTATCTATCTATCTATCTCCTAAATCTACTGATTTACCCAAATTCTTTGACTATCCAAATTATAAAGTGGAACACTTCTTATTAACTTCTCCTTTCTCGGAAATCTCCATCTTGGGAGATTTCAATGTTCACCAATGCCACTGCAGCCACTCTCTCTTACCTATGCTTAATATCTTAATTGAATTGAATTTTGTTAACCCGGGAAAGGCAAGTGTCCTCATAAGAGGTTTGGTGGTGGAAGGCGAAACTCCTCATAAGATCTAGGGGCTAAAAAATAACTTTTAAATACCCCAGTGGCACTCAAAACAAAGCAATATGTGATTAGGTGAGATAATTCCCCTCCATTACTTGCTACCATTCCTACATATGTGTACCCCCCCCCCTTTTCCCCTTTCCTCGAATATTACTTATTTTTCCTCTTATTCCGCGGTCTCTATAGCATGGGCGAGGCATCTAGAGATCCTTGCAAGAGAGAGACTTCTATTTAGAGCCGTTAGTGTCGCTTGAGAACTCGGGAGAGGATATATGCCGCCGCGGCTCTCCCATCATGAATGGACCGGTCGGCAATAATACATCTTTTTCACCCCCAAAATATTATTCCCACTCATTTTATTGCTCCCAAATGTTAATATCTTCATATTAAACATAAAATAGGTGCATATGAATAAGTAATAATTATATTTAAGGTAAAATTACAATTTTCATCGGGAATGAACCAAAATACCTTCGCATGACGGGACGTTTCAAATACCATAGTCTAGTCTTTGCCGGGTTAACTGAATCTCTTTTAAAGATACAGTCATGATTACTAATCTCTGACCAAATAGTTAACCAAACTCGAGCATTACAGAGAAATTGGGGAGTTTTTGACACTTTCACTTCACATAATATATTTAGTTGTTCAAGTAATAGACATGCATTTTAGGAAATAAACATGAAAGTTGGTGATAGCGGGTTTTTTACACGTGTAATGAGTATGTGATGCTATTTGACATTCATATGGGTTTTGGTTAATCTATATATTATTTCACTGACCTATTTCTTGAGGTGGTCCTTTAACCGAGCTGTTGTTACGTGGTTGCCATACAGTGGGAATAGTTGTGTTTTTTCGACATGATGACTCAGCTGCATGTTCTATGGAGAAAAGGTATATAAGTTAGTACCATTAATCCAAACATTATTACATAAGATGCCAAAACAAACAAATAATGGTACAAGCATAGTTATGTGACGTAAATGGCTCAATTACAGATTGCTTGAAGAAATGTCGCTCCCTGTCAATTATCGAAGATTACTTTATTATGGGGTAAAACCCATGAAAATATAGATATATATAATTGATCTGAGGAGTATAACACTTCAAAATATTTGAATATGAGGCTCATGCGTGGTCATTGCAGTACCCCACCATGCGTATCTGGTCAGAGATGAATAAACATGACGGCACTTTCTGCTCTAAATATTAAGAAGAAATTAAGATATTAGGCATAAATAAAAGAGAGGGAGGTGGAGAAAGAGGATTAGCACTGAAATTGTCAAAGGTAGAGATTTTAACGGAATGCTTGAACAAAGAGTTCTGCTTCGTCAGAGGAAAAAGGGACGGCGGTGCCATAGGGGTGCAAAGGAGGAAGTAAAATTGTTGTAGAGGATGTTGGCTAGATACCAGCACGCCTGGGAATAGCTAGAGATATTGCATTCATTGTGAATGCAAAAGTCGAAAAACAAATTTTGCTCGATTCCAGACAGAAACACAATACATACGAGATTCTTGAGTATAAAGGCAATTAATGTTTTTGAATGTTTCTTCCCTATTGCAGACAACATAAGAAAAAGCATGAGGAAGTCAAAATTATTTTGTTTTAATTGGATGAGACAAAGAAAATGGAATGCATGCATCCATGCCCAAGATGGTTCCCTCTGCAGTATAATGTAGATTAGTTATTATACATTAGTATATCCCTACATCTCCAAAATTACTAACGTTATGATAAGGGAAGAGCAATGGATCAATTATATTGTTCGGTCTGGTTTACTAATGTTTAGTTTTGTCATCACTATTTTGGGAAAAATATAAATGTTTAATCCATGATAGAGAAAAAAACAATATTCAACCCATTCATAGAATGGCGTAAATGTATTTATATTCTGGCAAATAATAGACGATATTACTTGACTTAGGAAGAGCATATAAGAGACAAAGGAAAAACTCAATTTTTATGTCACGAATTTTTTCCATCGTTTTTTTTTTTTTTGGAATCTGTTAGTTTGCATTTATATATAGTGTTTGTATTTAATTACAAACCTCGGAAAAACCGTTTTCCCCATTATCCAACGATCTTAAGACACGCTGCCCGATAGTCGGGAGGGCTATGAAGGTCAGGGAAAATGAGGGGTTAAATGCGTAAAACGGCGATAATAGCGTATTTTAGCAAAACTTGGCTGTGTTTTAATGTTTTTGAAAAGCATAAAACCCAAGAATTCGAAAACCCGAGCCAAGTTTGGGCAAGAGTTGGCTCGGATTTTGCGATGTTTTATAGTTGAAAAACACAGTAACCTAATTTCGAAATTTGGTTCGTGTTTTCACGATTTACAAAACCCTAAAACCCGCTATATCGAAAACCCGAGCCAAGTTTTGGCAAAAGTTGGCTTGGATTTTGCGAGTTTCTATGGTAAAAAAAAAAACAGTGATGTTATTTGGATAATTGGCTCGTGTTCTTTTTTATTTACAAACCCATGAAACCCGATTTGTCCAAAACCTGAGCCAAGTTTTGGCAAAAGTTGGCTCGGATATTGCGATTGTTTAGAGTACAAAACGACAGTGACGTTATTTCGATATTTTGGTCGGGTTGTCTTGATTTAGAAACCTAACTTAACTTGATTATATTTAACGACACGATAAATCTACAGTTATACTACCCCTATTTTGACACTATTCTGTTGGTACTAATGGGTTAATATTATTATTAGTAGACTTAGTATGGTTTGATGATGCGCAGAAATGTATATTTGACTTGTAATAGATACATTGAAGTATATATTACAAACCTTCGCGAACCCATAAACAGGGAACGTGAGCTGGGTTTAGACCGTCGCGCACCCATAAACAGGGAACGTGAGCTGGGTTTAGACCGGTCGCGAGACAGGTTAGTTTTCGGTTAGGTTAAGTTAGGTTAGGCTAATGTTAAAAATACTAAAATGCGACGGTCCTCGGTATTAAACAACACTGTATATCAAATAAAAAATAAAAAACAATAACAAATTATCTGAAAAACTTATCTGGTTGGTGATAATTTTTTATCAAAATACTTTTTTTTTCCAGTTTCCGCGTCTGCTGAACCATCCAAAAACACCTAAAAGACGTGTTTTGAAGGGGGGAGGTGGTGGGGGGTTGTGGGCGAGGGGTAGTATAACTGTAGATTTACCAACGACACTAGTGCAGCGTTATGAGAAACAATTTATTAGGGAAAATAGGCACCAATAGATTCACCATATTTTTCTCCATATAGTCCGCATGGAGGATTTTCGTTATCAACAAATTGAAAAATACCCACTTCACAAACAAATACACCAAAAATCTAAGTCAAAGCGGGGGTGTGGGGGCGGGAGCCCCCACCTATAATACTAGGATAGGTTAGGTAAGGTTGTTAGGTTAGGCGGTATTTATCAAGGAAACTGGCCAACTTTTATTTCGTGATTTTTTGTTTTGGTTTTAGCTAGTTTTCATCATTATACACTTATACAGTGGTTGTCATTAATTAGAATCTCCAGAAAAAAAAGTTTTCAATTACTTTGAAAAAGTTAATATTTACCTCCTGATATCTACAGCCAAAGCTGAAGATTGCGGAGTAAATACCATAGACTTCATTAAAAAAAAAATTGGCGACCGTCAACCTTTTATTAATTAAATACCAAACCAGCGGGGGTGTGGGGGCGGCAGCCCCCACCTAATATACTAGGTTAGGTTAGGTAAGGTTGTTAAGTTAGGCTAATATTACCCCTTATTTTCGTCTTTTACCCCTCAATTTCCCTGTACTTCATAGCCCTCCCCACTATCGGGTCCGTATCTTAAGATTGTTGGATAATTGGGAAAACGTTTTTTCCGGAGATTCTAATTAATGACAACCACTGTATAATGATGAAAACTAGCTAAAACCAAAAAAAAAAAAAAATCACGAAATAAAAGTTGGCCAGTTTCCTTGATATTTTCCGGTCCTTTCAAAGGGGTATAGGCTAGTAAACACTAGGATAGCCTATACCCGGTCAGAGGTAAGAAGAAGAAGAGTCCTGCAGTAGTCTCCTTGAATGCTACCCTTAACTTAATCTAACCTAACCTAACCAGTGCAAAATATTACAGAAATGTTGCCAGAAAAATGTTGACCATCGAATGTTGACTAAAAAAGCTCTCGTGTGATACCGGCTTAAGGCTGCGAGCCTATAATTATCTTCGCGCGAAGTACAGCGGGTAAGCTAACCTATTGTGCATTTTTTGATAAAAGCACCAATTTTGGCACAGAGGTAGACCAATATATTATGAACAAATTTGGATGTGGAGCCATCGCCCAACTGCCCCCTGGCGGCCGTGGTGGCCATTTTCCAAAATGGCCGCCAGCAGACACCCAAAAGACACACAGAAGTTAGATAAAGTTTGCTGCTGAAGGTTTTAGTGAATGTTTATTGAATGTTTTGAATCATGACATGCCAGATAGCTCTTAGTCACATTTTGGGAGATGCTTCTGATATTAATTAACATATTTAGGCTAATTGCAGATGAAATGGCGACAAGGAAACCCATGATCAGGCATCAAATGCTGACATTCCTTGTGAATAGGCTAGATTCATTTAAGTTGTGGAAATGTTATCTGACCTTCTTCCTTCGTCTGTCAATAGCTATTCATGGACACTGCCCACGCCAATTAAGATGCCAATTAACAAAATGATTAACACAATTATGCTAATTACATCGATAATACAACAACAATAACAGAACCAGAGAGTGATAATTATGGTGGCTTGCTCTCATCAGATCAATCCTGGTCAAGTCAAATGTTATACTTCTGTGGTCAATGGACACTACTACATTTAATTATCATGTTAATTAACACATAATCTGCTAAATGCAATATGCAGATAAGTTCACTGTTTTACAGTACCTGTGTACTGTCTGGAACAGTTCAGAATCTTCATCTTAAGTTTGCGAGTTTAGTTCTGAGAGCATTCCCCGTCGCAAGCACACAGTGGTGTGCATTCCAGACTGGCCTTCTTGCACTTGTACTTCTTGATGCAGCCCTTCTGGCATTTGCAGGAGACAAGCTCCCGGCAGACCTTGGATGCCTCGGGGAGCGTTGTCCAGAGAGGTTCGTACATGTCGCTGGTCTTGATCCAACCCCAGTTGGTTGGTGATGGCAATGTTGGTGCAGAAACCAGGGTCTGACCCCAGACATGTCCGCCCTGGTATATTGCTCGTAGGACGTGCTGCTTCAGGGCTGCACTTGTCGGTGGGATCAGCTGGACATTGCTCTTCTTTGCAAACAGTTTGCGGCGTGCCTTGTTGATATCGGTTGCGGTGCTTGTTCTGTCGTAAAGCAGGATGACGAACCTCTCGATAGTGTGCATGGCATCTTCATCAATATGATCCGGTGCAGTGGAGAGGTCAGCGAGTGTCTGGGTCAGCTGAGGTAGAGCTGTCCACACTGCCCATGCTGTCCTCTTGCCATGTCCGGCGAAGCAGGAGACCGTGTCGCAGCCCGTCAAAGCATGAAACATCGGTAGTGCCTGTGCTTTCTCAGGGCCCAGAGCCCGCGCCATCTCATGGGCTGCCAAGAACCGGAAAGCCTTGCCCGTGCCGAAGGACACCCACACTTCGGCTTCCTCCTCCAGGGTGCGTGCCAGAGCCACTGCCAGGACAACAACATCAGTGTCAACTGTGCGGATGAGGATCTTCTTGTGGCCATTGTGAGCAGCGTGGGCGGCATTCAACATCATGCGGCTGTCGGCTTCTTCGTTGTTGCAAGGAGCCAGGGCTGCAGTATCTAGGAGCGGTGGCTTGCTCAAGACATCTCCTTCAGTGATGACCAGCTCCTTGTCTGCAAGCTGGAATGAGTCGTGGAGGACGCCAGAGAGGAAGCTGAACAGATCTGTCTTGTTCTCGTCGACTCTGAGGAAGCTGGCCCAGTTCCCGGGGATCGTTGCACCACCCGTCTTCTCACCCCTTTTTTGCGCTTGGCTCTTATGTACCCTTCAACGAGTCTGTATTGTAGCGGTCCCACACCAGGTCCAGTCGTGTGGCTTGATGGAGTTTTGAGAGTATGTAGGGCACAAAGACCTGCTGTGCATACTCGTTGAAGCTTTTTGTTGTAGCTGGCTTCAGCATCTGGATGATGACCGCTCCATCTAGCACAATGCAGCTGGTTGGAGGAAGCTCAGACTTGGGCTGACTGAGGTCTTCTAGACAAGCGAGAAGATCACTCTTGACACCCAGCCGGATGCCACCGCCATCTGATAGTGCAGGGGGGCAGGCTTGGTTTTCATGTTGGAAGAATTCCTCTAGATTCCCATCCCGGTTCTTGCACCCAATATACAGACGAGAGAACAGGTCCACGTCATTCTTCAGGGATTTCATCTGCTGCTTGCCCTTTCCCGGAAGTTTTGAAGCAGGCTGACCGAAGATTTTCAGCTTGTTTCTGTGGATGGCATCTCCTATGGGTTTCGTTCTCTCCACCAGCGTTCTCTGACGAAGTTGTCAAACTGCAGCTGACGCACTTCGTGTGCATGATGGAGGGCGTCTACAGCTCCAGGTAGCGCGATCTCCTTGGTGTCGAGTACCAGCAGATCTTGACTCTCCTCTTCAAATGGATTCCCAAAGTCTTCCATCACGTTGACCATCAACTGTACATCTTTCAGGAAACCAGTCTGCACACTTGCTGACTGGTCATGGTGCCTTGTGTCTTGTGGTCTGTTCCCCGGGTCAGTTTCATCGTGGAACTGTTCGATGAGCATGGCAACCTCTGGTCCTGCCACCATCCACCGTCGTAGAGCACTGGGGTTGTCAGTCAGGCCCACTGCACCTCCGTCTCCTTTGATGGCAGCATTGTTCTGCTCGTGGGCCTGATCGACGGGTATGGCGGAGAACGACCTGTTCGTCTTCTGGACGGTGAAGTTCCCAGCTCGGAATTCCTGGGCTATTTCAGGGTGTGTCGTGGGCAGTTCCACCATGTCTCACAGATGCACAGGAATCCAGCGCACGTAGTTGGTGTGATCCAGGGCATGGAACCACACTGCTAGTTCTCTCAGGGCATCTACGTACATCGCAAACGACGCTTGGCGCAGAGAGCGCATGTACACCAGGACCGTCACCTCCAGGTCAGCAAGTTTGAAGACCGGAGGCGTCTCGTCATCCATGTGAGCTTCTTCAATAAACACCACCAGCTCTGCGAAAGCAAGTCCTGCTATTGCGTGTTCATTGTCTGTACCTTTGCCCGCCATTTCCTTAATCTTCCGTGCGCGATTGTACAAGTTCAGGAGACAATTTCGGTGGTACTTGGCCTCCTGTGCAACCATGTCCCCACCGTTCATTTGCGTCAGGAGGTCCATGTCGTCCAGAATCAGTGCGCACGACCTGACACGCGAGTCCAGTTGGAATGTCGCAGCTTCATGAAGACCAGCACTACCAGGAGCTTCTCCGCAGAAGAAGCATTTCACTTCTTGGTGTTTCGTCTCAGTACTTGATGGTTGTGACAGATATCGAGTTCGCTTGCGGGCAACAACTTCCTCTTCTTCGTCGGCGCCTATTTTCAGGTGCCTCTTCTCAGCTCTGTCAAACTTGGTCTTGTTATACCTCAGCCTACAGGTCTTGTGGTATCGTGCATTGTTGACACTCAATGCTGCTTCAATGCCACTGCCTTCATCTAATCGGCTCAATAGAAAAGAGTTTGGGAGCAATCCAAGCTCATTGAACCTTCTCAGATGTCCAGCGAGAATGCTGTAGCTGGTCCCCTTGTCTTGGCGTGTATTCTGGGATGGACTTGTCAGCGACTCTGGAGTCGTTTCTTGGCATATGAAGCATAATGACCAGTCTGTCTCTGTTGCTGGCTGGGCGGAGGTAGACGGAGCTGCTTCTGCACCACGAGGCTCAATGAGTTTGAAGCTCTTCGACATTGTTCTGGCAATGGAAAATGACAAAGTTGTATGAAAGGAGCACCCAGAATCCAAGTGAATTAGGACATGTTCAATTGAGAGATGTTTGTCATGGTTGTTATGCTAATCTATGAATAATTTAATAAATCGATAATAAGATAAGATTCTAAAAACACATGGGCACCTTTCTTTGTTGTTAAGTGCTACCCTACATTAGCAACAACACGCAACATAATGTTTGCACAACATTGCAGATTCAAAACAATAATTTTATCCTGCACATTTACTCAGTACATCTCATTCACCTAGGGATAAGTCTTCCTCGGCAGCCACATGGCGGCCATTTTGGAAAATAGCCGCCAGGGGGCAGTTGGGCGATGGCTCCACATCCAAATTTGTTCATAATATATTGGTCTACCTCTGTGCCAAAATTGGTGCTTTTATCAAAAAATGCACAATAGGTTTGAATATCCTAGGTAAACCACCCCACTCTAGGTAGATTGGGTGGATGACTAAACCCGACAAAATATGAAAGCGTAATAGGCCTAGAATACCTTATTGAGATATGAAGGGAGTATGTGGGGAAGAGATGCGTCCACGTTTTCGACTAGGAGGTCGGCCACGTCGACGTGTTGCAACCCAATAATGACCGAATCGCCACTGGTCTGACGGTTCATAATAATAACATGGGTTTGAGCAGAGTTTGCAGGAAACAGAGGTAGGCAAACAACCATGGTCAGTAAAAACGTTAAGGGCTGCACTATTGTTCCGTGTTGTGTCAATAATCACTGAATGTGGGAGGGGTGAACATCCATTACAAGCAGCGTCCATGACTAAAGTGAGGAGAGACTTCAATGAAGGTGGTGTGTATCTGTGATTGGTTCAGTGCAATGACGTAATCAAGGTCAATAAACTCACCTGATAGATTACGTCACACATACAACCAGCAACCTATGACTTTAATGACGTGGTCAGAAAAAAACCCCAATAAGAATCCAGAAGTGTCTCGTGACGTATTGCGCAGGAGTTGGGAAATGAAGCTCAGTATTTCCAATGGGGATTGGCAGATGGCGTGATAGTATTAAACAAATTGAGGGATAGAGCTCGCCAGTTCACGAAAAAATGGCGTCGCTGAAAGCCGCGCCGTCTATAAGAGAGTATTGACAACCGTTTTACGGTAGGTAGACATGTTGTTACCGTTTTTTTTTAATAGGTTTTGCCGAGGGTTGAAACTAATTTTGATAATATTCAAGGACACTACATCCACCTTATTAGAAACAATGGTTAATATACAGGAGACGCAACAATATAGGTAGCACATTTCTAATGGTAGTTTTGGGTTCCTATCATCATATGCTTCATTTCTATATACTTTTTATGGTCAATATTCAGTAGGCGCTACAATATTGGTAAAAAATTAAGCTCAATAGCATGATATTAAGCGATTTTTTTTCCAAATTTTTGATGTACTGTAGGTGTCATTCCCAGGAAACTAACATATTACATATTATATGGATATTTACGTTTGAAGGGTTTGTTTACACTTCTTCCTTTTCTTCTTCTGGGAGAGCTGTTTTGCGTGACTGTCAGTCAACAACTGAGACATCTGGTGGCGAATGCAATGAACTATACTGCTGGCGAGAGTAATGCTCTCATGGCAAATATAATCTAGTTCAACCAATTACGATGTAGTCCACTGACACGTGATGTCTATCGACCAATCAGGTGATGCCAGGCTTGGATACACAGGTCCTGGATCTTCAACTCAGTCAGTCTGAGGATGTGTACAGGGTGGTGAGGAAGGAAGTGTGCGAGTTGACAGTGCAAGAACGAAGTCTCTCGAGGTACTTACTTTGATAATAGACAATAAAGGCAAACACTTTCCACGATTCGAGTTTGCTGTTGTCCAGAAATGACCCTTTGGACTTGCAAACACTATAATTGCACAACTTTCTTTTATCTCGACAACCCCAGCCAGAAGCCATTCAACCCGACGACTCTCCGCATAACTAGCCTACCCTCAGTCTCAAGCCACTCAACCCGACGACCCTCAACTCACTACATCCTGTGCTCATTAAGGTTAGTTGGTTAAATACACCAAACATCAGTCAAAAAAGTCAAATAGCGGGGGTGTGGGTGCGGCAGCCCCCACCCATAATACTAGGATAGGTTAGGTAAGGTTGTTAGGTTAGGCTAATGTCCTTTTTCACAGAGAAATACACCAAAAATCAGTCAAAAATTTCAAATAGCGGGGGTGTGTAGGGGGGGGAAGCCCCCACCCATAATACTAGGATAGGTTAGGTAAGGTTGTTAGGTTAGGCAAATGTCCTTTCAAAGGGGTATACTAGGCTAGTAAACACTAGGATAGCTTATACCCGGTCAGAGGTAAGAAGAAGAAGAAGAGTCCTGCTGTAGCCTTGAATGTTACCCCCCATTCTTACTAGGTTAGGTTAGGTAAGGTTGTTAGGTTAGGCTAATGTTAACCCGATTCTTACTTCGCTAGGTTAGGCTAATGTTAACCCTATGAAAACCCAAACAAAGATTTTAGGTCAATATACAGGAGCCGCTACAATATTGGTAAACAATTAAGCTCAATAGCATGTGATTAAGCGATTGTTTTCCAAATTTTTGATGTAGGTGTCATTCCCAGGAAACTAACATAATACATATTATAAGGATATTTACGTTTTAAGGGTTTGTTTACACTTCTTCTTTTTCTTCTTCTTCTGGGAGACCTCTTTTGCGTGTCTGTCAGTCAACAACTGAGACATCTGGTGGCGAATGCAATGAACTATACTGGTGGCGTCGTGGCCAAAGTAATCACCCTACCTAATTCATGCCAAGAGTACTCGAGTTCACTGACACGTGATGTCTATCGACCAATCAGGTGATGCCATGATTTGGAAAACAGGTGGCCCGGGATATAAGCTATCAGTTTGACTGTGGCCAGCTTGTGTAGAGGGTGTGAGCCGATCAAATATTTTTCCACCGTCTTTAAAAACACTGAGGCTGTCCATACTTAGTATACTCAAACTAGTATGAACAGTCTCGATGTTACGTAATCTTGGTTGATGTAGCGTTACGTATCTTTCCGTAGTCTTAAGTTGAACGCTTCCATAACCTTGGTCGAACATTCCATGATTGGGTAGAATATATTATTCTATAGTTGTATATGGGAAAGCATTGTAGGATTATAGTTCCCATATATATATATATATATATATTTGTATTTAAGATTGTTCATAAGTATCTCATTGTAAAAAAGATGGGATACATTTTCCATATGTTATGCGCGTGTGCGGTATGTCACGGCAGAGACAAACATAATGCGCTCGCTCACTCTCCAATCAACCTCCGTCCCAGCTACATACGCTAAGCCTTCTTCCTATAGTTACTTCACCAGGTGTTTTTGCTTCACTTTCATCTCATATTCCATACAGTCACTACATCATCATCTTTGTTAGTTAGCACAAACTTAACGTAAATATCTAGCCTATCCTAGCCTATTGTAGCCTCTTTTCATACGCTGTTTACCTTACTAACCACTTCAAGTCATCTAGCCTATTTTCCGCCATCCTCCAATCACCAGCTGAGTTCATCAAAGGGTAAATAATCTATATGGTTAATACTTCATTATCAATAATATACAGTCCACTTATCTAAATTAACCATATAATTGGTCCTTAAAGCTTTCACTAGTTTGCCCCCCCCCCCCCCCCTTTTGTGGTTGGTGGTGGACTAGCCTTCGTGGTTCATATATTTTTGTGCCATCCTTCGTCTGTCCCTCATGGCCCAGGGCTTTTGGCGTCATGGTGCCGTGGGTGGTGGGGTCGGGGAAGATTATCCTGCGATAGTTGATAGGCCTGCGTACCCGGGCCCGATTAGGAAGGTGGCAATATTGGGCCACTCCTATGTCAGGGATTTGTACGTGGACCAATCCGAACACAAGCCTTTCTTTTTCGTGTCTCCTCTGGCCGCCCCAGGTGCCCGCGTCAGCACCTTGAGGTCAACAGAAGCCTGGGGTCAGTTTTTAGAGCTGAAGCCCGACTTGACCTTCTTGGTGATAGGAGGAAACGAGATACGGAGCGGGGTCAGTCCGAGAGAGATAGCGGAGGGGATCGAGGTCCTAGCTGAGGAGGTGGTGCGTCTCCGGGGGGAGAAGTCCGGGTGATTGGGGTAGAGAAGCGGCAGGCTCCACGAGGGGTCTCTACGGACGAGTTTAACCGCATTAGAAATGCGGTTAACCGTTGGCTAAAGTGCCATATCCCATTCACCCAGGAGCGCTATCAGTCCATGAATACCTCTGAGGCTGACTTCGGCCCCGACGGAGTACACCTCACTCACGAGGCATCAAAGCGTCTCTTTTCGGAGATCCTGGCCACCTGTCGTCGGTGCTTTGGGCGAGACGAGTATGCATTGGTCGCCAGATCATACGACGAGATGTTTGCCCACCATGACGTTAGAGTTGATCAACAAAATCAGTATAGCCTAGATTAATAATCCTTCAAATCGGTACAGTATATTAATTAAATTTTGCTTGCAAATCCTTTAGGCCCAAATTATATAACAATTGATTGGCACTAAGATTAAAAGCATCCATACTGTACTGTATAATAATTTAAGGTTATTCATTCTATATCAAATTTATACTGTCAAATAACTTCTTTATTGATTCACATATTTGTTTTCTAAATTCTACTCTCGTCGTGTGCCCTGGAGGCGGGGTAATATGATAGCTGATAGGCTGAGTGTGTGTTAATCCAACTCAAAACTTTTTTCCTTGTGACTTCTTGAGATGAACTTTTCTTGTGTACAATTTTCACATTTATTAAATTTAATAATATAAAATTAGCGGTACCCATTGAGTTTAGCCTGTTTAAATTACCCTATAGGCTCTCTCTCTCTCTCTCTTAAAATTCTTGAATTTATTATAACTTTAAACGGTACCTCTCTTTTTTGACATCTGGAGACTTTTGGCCTATACTGTATTGTACTAAATTTCCCTCCCGGCTTTTCTTAACTTATGGCGTAATGATTCTATAATTTCATAACTATTATGTAAAGAGTTAAATTGAAAAGCTCCAGATTGCTAGTCTACATTGCGCACAATTCTTATTCCGCATTTCCTGAGGGTGTTTTATTTTCGGCTCGCGATTTATTTGATTTCTCGGAGTACTGTATTGTTGTCCGCAACTTATTTGGTCTGGCATTGATAGTTTGATTTAACGTCAATAGATTTCCTTCCCGTAATCATGGCTAAAAGTGTACAAAAGCGTCGGGCTGGGCTTAACCCCTAAGTGTCGGGGCGCAACATAAGTCGAGTATAATAAATCTGGACTATCTGGCGGCGCTCGACATACGTCGTGTGGCAATTTCAGCACGTAATGTTGCTGAGAGAGAGAGACAAGTGGTGGCAGGAGAGTAGCGAGCGTATGACTGCTCCAGACCACCGCGGCGAACCTACTGACACGAATCCCACCTCCTCCCTCCCTCTCTCACTCGCTATATACGGAATTGTATGGGGAAAGTGCCGAATTACATGTTTTTTGCACTCGCGTTGCGCGGTTGTTGCAAGAAAACTAGCCATCATAAAAGGATCGTTATGGTGTCATTGGAAAGCTCTGTTTATGCCCTTTCAGGGATAGATACTTGTTTTACGCTCTGGGTCTTATTTAGGCATGAAAATGATCACGTAAACAGCCCTATTTTGGGTAAAAACACCCCGCTGGGCGGTACATATAAATAAACCGCCTAGCCCGCTAATAAGGTGTTAAGGGCTCTATGACGGTCTTGACCTCTGACATTGACGAATTCCTTGATTCAGCGTCTAGAGTGGAGGTGGAGGCCAGGTTGCTCAGTATTCAAAAGCAACTTGACAAGTATGAGGTCACACAGGAGGACCTGGCCGACACTTACGAGGACGCCGAGTATATCGAGGTGATAAGAGAGGATACCCTATATATGGAGGGCATACAAGTAATCGTTGCCACACTGAAGGGGATCTTGATATCAGAGGTCAAGAAGGAGGTCAAGAAAAAGCCAAAGAAATCCGCAGTCAAATTACCACATCTTACTCTTCCAAAATTTGAGGGTGATGCCACATTGTGGTCGGGATTTTGGGAGATGTTCAAGTGTACCATCCATGACAATCCCGACCTCACAGAAATACAACGCTTCACCTATCTAAAGGGTCAGCTTCTGGGTGATGCTCATAAGCTAGTCGAAGGATTCATTATCGAAGGTGCAAGCTATGCCCCAGCAATAGAGCTCCTGCAAGAGACATATGGGCATCCAGATCGAATCAAGGCAGCTTACGTTACCAAATTCAATCAATTAGTGTCACCCAAACACCAAACAGCTGACCTGAAGGACTTCTATGCCAATACAGAGTGTGTGATGAGGTCAATCATTAGCCATGGTATTTGTTTGGAGAATTTTGTGTGGTGACTCTTGTCAATAAGTTACCATCACCACTAAAAGAAACCATAAAACGGGAAATGGGAGACTCGAGCCTGGATTATAAGAAATTCACCCATTGCTTCCAGGCTGAAGTGTACAATATGGCGGGTCAATTATTATGTTCCTTCCAACAACCAACAATACTACTAAAATCGATTAATGAAATTTACAAACACATGTGGCAGTCCGTGGACTCGAACCCAGGATGCTCACACCGAAAATCAACACCTTATACATCTCACCACGAAGACAGTTAAAGGTTGGTGGACACTGCCTACGATTTATTATGCAACTTCGAATCCTGCATATCAATCTAAGCATGTACACACATCCCAACTGCAACTCGCGTAGGCTATGCATATGTGAATGGAGTGAATGGAGACAGAGTAGGGAGTACACCCATGGCTACGGCAACGTTTACCGCCCAAAGTGAGTACAGGAAATTCAACTGTGTTCTGTGTAGTGGCACCAATCATTTATGGTACAAGTTAAAAGAGCCCGTCAACTACGTCTCTGCACTGGGTGCTTGTCAAAAGACCATGGCCATTCGGGTTGTACTAATCCTAACATAAGAAGCTGCAAGCTTTGTAAGGGCAAACACTTCCATTCCCTGTGTACACAAAAACAAGGGAAGGAAAGCAGACCAGCGGAGGATAACACCAAGAGAGAGCAGACTGCTGCTACTTCAACTACAACGTCTGTTGCCACAGGTAAAAATACAGTAATCTTGCCCACCGTACAGCTGCCGGTAAAGGGTAAGGATAATAATTGTGTTAAAATCAGATTGCTACTTAACCAATGTTCTCAGAGGACCTTTGTGATGTCTTCTGTTCTATCCTCCCTTTCCTACATTTCTAAAGGAACTGAGGAGTTATGTCTTCACGGATTTACCGGGAAACAAGCCTCTAGGGAATATAATGTTGTGGCACTGCAATACAAACACAGAGGTAAATTTCATCATCTAGATGCAATAGTGGTTGATGAATTGCCAGAACATAAAGGTGAACTTAACCTAAAGTCTAAACTGGTTAGTTTATAAAGTAAAGGCATAAAATTAGCCGATCCTCACGCAACGGACACAGATCAGCTGGAGCTGCTTATCGGTGCGGATCACTACTACAAGATAGTGAGACCTGGGTATAAAAGGTCAGGTAGCCTAATTCTGCTTCCTACCAAGTACGGGTACGCCATAAGTGGTTCATATGTGACACAGCCTACCAGCTCCAGCACAGAAGTAATTACTGTATTGAAAGTAGCAGTAACACCAATGGACGAATACATGTCCACTGGTAATATTCCACCATGCAAAAATGACTTATATATTTTGTGGGAACTAGATCATATCGGGATAACCCCTAAGGAATACTCACAGGTTGAGCGTCAAGCACTATCGTCGTATGAGGATACCGTTACCTACGATCCCGACAGCCAACAGTATAAAGTGAGACTGCCCTGGAACAATTCCAAGGATCAGCTGCCAACTAACAAGGGTTTGGCCATAGGCCGTCTTCGGGGTCTTCAGAAAAGATTCATCAAGGAGCCTGACTTTTGCGAGGAATACTCAAAAGTCATAAAGGAACAGGTGTCCCGGGGTTTTATAGAAGAGGTGCCTTTTGATACATCAGATACCGGACATTACTTGGCTCATCATGGTGTACTCAAGGAGAGCAAAACTATGCCAGTGCGTATCGTCTTCGACTGTTCCGCCAGGATGAGTGATCGTCAGTCTGGTCTTAATGACTGCCTGTACACTGGACCTTCACTGGTGCCAGACTTGGCGCAGGTTTTGCTCCGGTTTAGACTCGGTAAGTATGCCTGGGTGTCTGATATTGAGAAGGCATTTCTGATGTTAAGACTCCATGAAGACGACCAGGACTATACGCGATTTATGTGGCCTAAATATCCAAGGCAGCTAGATTCCCCCCTAATTTGTTACCGGTTCCGGGCAGTTTTATTTGGCGCGACGTGTTCCCAATTCCTTTTAAACGCCACCATTTTAAAACATTTGTCGAATGTCAGTGCAGATCCGCAGGTTATTCATCAGATTCGGTCAGGGCTATACATCGACAATTTACTGGGTACAGGAAATGAAGATTTCCTGATTGATACCTATGGTGTAGTCCGAGAAATTATGAATGACGCCCATCTACATTTGCGTGAATGGGCGACAAATAATTCTGTTTTGCGGACTGTACTGCAAAGGGATGGTGTGGCGGCTGTACAGCAGGAACATGTTAGAGTGCTAGTGTTGTTTTGGGAAAAGGACACCGATACCCTCTCATTCGGCGTTCAGTACACACATTATTTGCAGATTGCAGATATTATTTGCTTGAGTATGACAGCTAAACTATTGACCCCTTGAGGATAGTTCTACCGGTGTCGATCAAATCAAGATTATTCCTTCAGCAATTATGGAAGATAAAATTAGGTTGGGATGAGGTTTTGACTGGCGATCTGGTTCAGGAGTGGGAAGACATTATTTCGGATCTTCGTCTCTGTAAGGGTTTTAATTTTCCTCGGAGAGTTGTTATGGACCATCCTGTTTCCATTCATGCCTTCTCAGACACTAGCAAGGTCGCGTACGGCACCGCCATATACTTTGTTGACACAAGTGGCAGCCGTCTAGTCATGGCGAAGGCGAAAGTCGCCCCGATCAAATCCCTTTCCATCCCAAAATTAGAGCCGACTGCAGTTCTGTTGGCTGCTAGACTCTTTCACTTTGTAGAGGAAACTTTTAAAAAATTTGCTAAATATCTTAGAGACAGTTATATGGAGTGACAGCCAAATTACGCTCTACTGGTTACATAGCCGAAAGAAGCTACCAGTGTACGTCACCAACCGTGTCGACGAAATTCGTACCCTGCTCCCAACCACACAGTTCCGGTATGTGTCTACCAAAGAGAATCCAAGTGACTGCATTTCTCGTGGTGTCTCTGCTAAATTTCTCAAATCTTCTGTGTTGTGGTGGAATGGCCCATGCTGGCTTAATGATCCCAACGAATGGCCAGAGAATATAGATTTGAGCGAGGAACACACTGCTATTGTGGCACCGGTAATTGATTCGGTGCCTGACGAAGACACACGGTTATGGGACTGGGATATATTCAGCAGCTATGAGAAGTTACAACGTGTTACAGCATGGGTGATACGATTTGTAGAAAATGTAAAAGCAAAAATTAAGGGCACACTGCCCACAGGTAGTGCTTACCTCAATGTGAAGGAGATCAGAATTGCAGATAAATTATTACATAAGCTCTGTCAACAATAAATATATACGCAGGAATATAAATTACTGGTTAAGGGAACAAAGTCTAGGAATATCCTGATCAACCAGTTGGGCTTACACTTGAAGGGGGACTTGATACATTGCGGAGGCAGATTACGATTGGCAGCCCTCTCTGAGGCAAGTAAGTATCCAATACTACTGCCTCCCAATCATCCCTTCACCCATCTTATCATTGATAGGTGTCACCGACTCTGTTGTCATTATGGGGTTGGTCATATAGTCACCTATGTAAGACAACGATGGTGGGTGCCTAGAATCAGGCAGGTGGTCAAGTAAGTCTTACGCAAATGCTTAAAGTGTAGAAGAGTACAGGGAACACATTATGATCCCGTCGGAATTCCTCCCTTACCAAACCTGCGAACCACCCCAGGTGACCCTTAAAAAGTTACCGGGGTTGACTACAGTGGAGCAATCCCTGTGAAAGATTCACCCAATCTTAAGGTGTATATGATACTTTTCACCTGTGCTGTTACCAGGTCAATTCACCTGGAACTGGTCACCAACCTCACTTGTGATAGCTTCCTACATGCCTTCCGAAGATTCTGCAATAGACAGAGATATCCGCGTATCATGCTGAGTGACAATGCAAAGACTTTCATAGGGGAATCTACATATCTCAAAGAAGTGAGCAACAATCCTAAGATTCAGACCTGCCTAGCAGATGTAAAATACGAATGGCGTTTCATTCCCGCCAGAGTGCCTTGGTTTGGCGCCATTTGGGGGAGAGCCATAGGCATCGTGAAGGCGGGTCTGAAGAAGGTGTTGGGTAGAGCTCTCATCTCGATTGAGGAACTCAACACCATACTCTTGGAGATTGAAGCCACCGTAAATGATCGCCCTCTATACTATGCTTCAGGTGATTTGGAAGACCTTACCCCAATCACACCCTCAGTACTGGTATGTGGATATAGACTGCAGGATCTTCCTGAAGAGCATGACGAGGATACTATGGAAGATCCAGACTACATAAGTAAGGACGTGATATCGGCCCGCTACAAATATATTCGTAAATTATCGCGAGATATTTGGCATCGCTGGTCAACAGAATATCTGGTGACTTTAAGGGAAGCGCAAAAAAATAAACTATCACCATTAAAGGGTCATTGGCCTAGGGTAGGGGATGTGGTAACCATCCATGAGGAGGGCCCGCGCGCATTTTGGAAATTGGGTCGGATAGAGGAGTTGTTACCAGGTCGTGATGGTGAGGTTCGGGTAGCGAAGGTTCGCACCAGGACTGGAGTAATCACACGGCCAACAGTACGACTATATCCTCTTGAGGGTGACCTCGATCGCAAGGACGCCCCCTCGGATCAGTTATCCATTGATGTCCCCTCTCTGGTTTCTACTTCGGCGCAGCCTGTTGACGCGTCCGGCGGACGCCCACGTCGACAGGCAGCCCAGATATCCTCCCAAGCTTGGCAGGATAAGATTGCCTCCGGGCAAATCTAATCATGTAAATTTTGTATAGTTTCTGTTGGTGGGAATATGTCCATACTTAGTGTACTCAAACTAGTATGAACAGTCTCGATGTTACGTAATCTGGGTTGATGTAGCGTTACGTATCTTTCCGTAGTCTTAAGTTGAACGCTTCCATAACCTTGGTCGAACGTTCCATGATTGGGTAGAATATATTATTCTATAGTTGTGTATGGGAAAGTATTGTAGGATTATAATTCCCATATATATATATATATATATATATTTGTATTTAAGATTGTTCATAAGTATCTCATTGTAAAAAAGATGGGATACATTTTCCATATGTTATGCACGTGCGCGGTATGTCACGACAGAGACGAACATAACGCTCTCGCTCACTCTCCAATCAACCTCCGTCCCAGCTACACACGCTAAGCCTTCTTCCTATAGTTACTTCACCAGGTGTTTTCGCTTCAGTTTCATCTCATATTCCATATAGTCACTACATCATCATCTTTGTTAGTTAGCACAAACTTAACATAAATATCTATCCTATCCTAGCCTATTGTAGCCTCTTTTCATACGCTGTTTACCTTACTAACCACTTCAAGTCATCTAGCCTATTTTCCGCCATCCTCCAATCACCAGCTGAGTTCATCAAAGGGTAAATAATCTATATGGTTAATACTTCTTCATTATCAATAATATACAGTCCAATTATCTAAATTAACCATAGAGGCTGCTTAAAACATTTTCGCCTTCCAATAAGTGTAAACTGTCCAAAGTGCAATAACCAGTGTTCCAAATACAGCCGACGAGGACAGCTGGTTTTGAAATGTACATACAGTTTTTTGACATGGAAAAATTTGAAACAAAAATCCACCAGCTGTTGACCAAGATGAGTGGTGATCGAGCCTCCAGCGGCCAGCCAGGCAGCCACTCAAGCCTGTACCTCCTCTGTTCATTAAGGTTAGTTGGTTGGTTGGGACAATATAAAGGAGCCGGACCACAGCTAGCTCGGGAATCTTAATTGGTGATAGCAAAGTAACAAAGTAAAAAAAATTTTTCGCATAGGTTTAAACTGGCATGCAAGGGCTATTTTTATATCCTACGTACTGGGTACTTTGAACCCTTTGTAGCTGGCATGCAAGGGCTAGTCTTGTATCCAACGTACTGGGTCTAGGTTAGGTTAGGTTAGGTTAGGTTGGGTTGTTAGGTTAGGCTAATGTTAACCCCATTCTTGCTAGGTTAGGTTGTTAGGTTAGGCTAATGTTAACCCCATTCTTACTAGGTTAGGTTAGGTAAGGTTGTTAGGTTAGGCTAATGTTAACCCCATTCTTACTAGGTTAGGTTAGGTAAGGTTGTTAGGTTAGGCTAATGTTAACCCCATTCTTACTTCGTTAGGTTAGGCTAATGTTAACCCTATGAAAACCCAAACAAAGATTTTATTAAGGTTACTGTGTAATTTTAACATGAAAATTAGTAAAATCCCAGCCAAGTTTCGTCAAAACTTGGCTCGTGTTTTCAAAATGTCGGGTTATATGGGTATGGAAATTTACAAAACCCGAGCCAACATTTTAACAAGGTTACTGTGTTATTTTCATTTTTAAATTAGTTAAATCCGAGCCAACTTTCGTCAAAACTTGGCTCTGGTTTTCAAAAAGTCGGGTTTCATGGGTCTAGAAATTGACAAAACCCGAGCCAAATTTTGGTTACAAATGTGTATTATCGTGTTCTATACGCTTTTTACGCCTCAATTTCCCTGATCTTCATAGCCCTCCCCACTATCGGGGGGCGTGTCTTTAGATTGATGGATAATGTGTAAATGCTTAATTCCCATTCAATTTCATCACTAGATTCGACTAAAACACCAAAAACAAAATCAAAATACATTAAAAAAAAATACCTGAAAAACACGTTGTTGCGTCTCCTGTGTATTAACTATTTTTATCCCCGGGGGAAAAAAAAATAATCTTGGGATTTTTCATTTTTATTTCTAGGGATTTTTTTTTTTGGTCATTAACCTAACCAAAAAACCTAACCTAACCTAACCTAAAGGTATTTTGGGGCTATTAGGTCAGGTTAGGTTAGGTTTTTTAGTTAGGTTAATGACCAAAACAAAAAATCGGTAAACCTGACTTTGGTTAATATACAGGAGACGCAACAACGTGTTTTTCAGGTATTTTTTTTTGGAATTTTGATTTTGTTTTTGGTGTTTTAGTCGAATCTAGTGATGAAATTGAATGGGAATTAAGCATATACCCATTATCCATCAATCTAAAGACACGCCCCCCGATAGTGGGGAGGGCTATGAAGATCAGGGAAATTGAGAGGTAAAAAGCGTATAGAACACTATAGAACACGATAATACACATTTGTAACCCAAATTTGGCTCGGGTTTGTTCAATTTCCAGAACCATAAAACCTGATTTTTTGAAAACCCGAGCCAAGTTTTGACGAAACTTGGCTCGGATTTAACAAATGTAAAAATGAAAAAAACACAGTAACCTTGGTAAAATATTGGCTCGGGTTTTGTCAATTTCCAGACCCATAAAACCTGACTTTTTGAAAACCCGAGCCAAGTTTTGACGAAACTTGGCTCGGATTTAACTAATTTAAAAATGAAAATAACACAGTAACCTTATTAACATGTTGGCTCGGGTTTTGTAAATTTCCATACCCATATAACCCGACATTTCGAAAACACGAGCCAAGGCTCGGATTTTACTAATGTTCATGTTAAAATTACACAGTAACCCTAATAAAATCTTTGTTTGGGTTTTCATAAGGTTAACATTACCCTAACCTAACGAAGTAAGAATGGGGTTAACATTAGCCTAACCTAACAACCTTACCTAACCTAACCTAGTAAGAATGGGGTTAACATTAGCCTAACCTAACAACCTTACCTAACCTAGTAAGAATGGGGTTAACATTAGCCTAGCCTAACCTAACAACCTTACCTAACCTAACCTAGTAAGAATGGGGTTAACATTAGCCTAACCTAACAACCTTACCTAACCTAACCTAGTAAGAATGGGGTTAACATTAGCCTAACCTAACAACCTTACCTAACCTAACCTAGTAAGAATGGGGTTAACATTAGCCTAACCTAACAACCTTACCTAACCTAACCTAGTATTATTGGTGGGGGCTGCCGCCCCCACACCCCCGCTGGTTGGGTACTGGCTGAAAAACTTGTTGTTTTACAGTAGGCCTATGTATTTTATGTTATTTTTGTTCTCCCTTATAATACATTTCAGCTCTTAATGACATATATAGCAATGATGTATAGCCTATGCTCTACCGGACATATTAGGCCTAAAAAGATCGATGGGCAAACTATCGGTCCAAAACATCAGTATGGTAACCAACTAGCCCTTGCATGCCAGTTTAATCCTATGCGAAAAAATCTTTTACTTTATGTTACTTTGCGATGACCCATTAAGATTCCCTAGCTAGCTGTGGTCCGGCTCCTTTATGTTGTCCCAACCAACCAACTAACCTTAATGAACAGAGGAGGTACTGGGCTGCCTGGCTGGCCGCTGGAGGCTCGATCACCACTCATCTTGGTCAACAGCTGGTGGATTTTTGTTTCGAATTTGTCCATGTAAAACAAGTGTATGTGCATTTCAAAACCAGCTGTCCTCGTCAGTTGTATTTGGAACACTGGTTATTGCACTTTGGAGAGTTTACACTTATTGGAAGGCGAAAAGGTCTTAAGCAGCCTCAGTGTTTTTAAAGACGGTGGAAAAAAGCTTTGATCGGCTCACACCCTCTACACAAGCTGGCCAGAGTCAAACTGACAGCTTATATCCTGGGCCACCTGTTTTCCAAATCATGGCATCACCTGATTGGTCGATAGACATCACGTGTCAGTGAACTCGAGTACTCTTGGCATGAATTAGGTAGGGTGATTACTTTGGCTACGACGCCACCAGTATAGTTCATTGCATTCGCCACCAGATGTCTCAGTTGTTGACTGACAGTCACGAAAAAGAAGTCTCCCAGATGAAGACGAAAAAGAAGAAGTGTAAACAAACCCTTAAAACGTAAATATCCATATAATATGTATTATGTTAGTTTCCCGGGAATGACACCTACATCAACAATTTGGAGAAAAATCGCTTAATCACATGCTATTGAGCTTAATTTTTTACCAATATTGTAGCGCCTCCTGTATATTGACCCTGACTTTTTGGACCGACAGCGATTTCAGTAAGTTTTATTTTGTTTTTTGTATTTTTTCCTTCAGATATAGTGTTGTTTTATACTGAAGAGGAGCGGAAATGAGTATTTACCCATTATCCAACAATCTAAAAACACACCCCTATTAGACTATATATATTTTTTTTCTAGGCTATTAGCCTAACCTAACAACCTTACCTAACCTAACCTAGTATATGGGTGGGGGCTTCCGCCCCCACACCCCCACTGGTTAGGTTACTTTTTTTTTTTTTTTTTTTTTGTGCCATTAGCCTAACTTAACAACCTAACCTAACCTAACCTAACCTAGTATATGGGTGGGGGCTGCCGCCCTCACACCCCCGCTGGTTGAGTACTGGCTGAAAAACTAATTGTTTTACAGTAGCCTAGGCCTATACATGTATTTTAGCATTTTTTTTTTCTTCTCCCTTGTAATACATTTCTGCTCTTAATGCCATATATAGCAATGATGTATATGCTCTACCGGACCTATTAGGCCTAAACAGATCGATGGGCTAACTGTCGGTCCAAAACATCAGTATAACCAAAAAATCCCAAGAAAATAAATGAAAAATCCCAAGATTTTTTTTTTTCCCCCGGGGATAAAAAGTATGGTCAATATTTACGAGTCACACCACAGCTGGGATCTCATTTTGAACGGTAATTTTGGGTTCCTATCATTCTATGCTTCATTGCTATATACTTTTTATCCACCGGAAAATAGGCCTATTTTTTTTTTCGGTTTGTTTTCTTGTCTTTTTTTTTTTTTTTTTTAGCATTAACCTAACCAAAAAACCTAACCTAACCTAACCTAACCTAACCTAACCTAACCTAACCTAATAGCCCCCAAATACATTTAGGTTAGGTTAGGTTAGGTTTTTAGGTTAGGTTAATGCTAAAAAAAAAAAAAAAAAAAACAAGAAAACAAAATAGGCTATTTTCCGGTGGATAAAAAGTATATAGCAATGAATCATAGAATGATAGGAACCCAAAACTACCCTTAGAAATGAGATTCCAGCTGTGGTGTGACTCGTAAATATTGACCAAAAGTATATAGAAATGAAGGATATGATGATACCAAAAACTACCATTAGAATTTTGCTACCTATATTGTAGCGCCTCCTGTATATTGACCATAAAATGTATATAGAAATGAAGCATATGATGATAGGAACCCAAAACTACCATTATAAATTTGCTACCTATATTGTTGCGTCTCCTGTATATTGACCCATTAGCCTAACCTAACAACCTTACCTAACCTATCCTAGTATTATGGGTGGGGGCTGCCGCCCCCACACCCCCGCTGATTGGGTAACAGTGCAAAAAACACAGTATTATGGGACACCCTACTCCGCCACCGAGTGGCAGTGGGAAGGCCGAGAGGTTCACAAAAATAACATGAGTGCGGCCGCGGACGCAGTGTTGCCATATTCTAAATGCAGACTTATCGTATTGTGACCACAAAATTATGGAATTTGCACCAAAATTATCGTACACACTAATATATATATATATATATATATATATATATATATATATATATATATATGGTCAATATACAGGAGACGCAACAATATAGGTAGCAAATTTCTAATGGTAGTTTTGGGTTCCTATCATCATATGCTTCATTTCTATATATAATACTTTTTATCCCCGGGAAAAGAAAAAAAAAATCTTGGGTTTTTTATTTTTTTCTTGGACTTTTATTTTATTGTTTTTATTAACCTAACCAAAAAACCTAACCTAACCTAACCTAACCTAAATGTATTTGGGGGCTATTAGGTTAGGTTAGGTTTTTTGGTTAGGTTAATGACAAAAACAAAAAAATCCCAAGAAAAAAAATGAAAAATCCCAAGATTTTTTTTTTTTTTTTCCCCGGGGATAAAAAGTATATAGAAATGAAGCATATGATGATAGGAAGCCAAAACTACCATTAGAAATGTGCTACCTATATTGTTGCGTCTCCTGTATATTAACCGGCTAATGTCTTTGTTACGCTTTTAACCCCTCATTTTCCCTGAACTTCATAGCCCTCCCCACTATTGGGCGGCGTTGTATAATAGGGAACACGGTTTCTCCGAGGGTTGTAATTATTTCCAAACACTATATATTGATGAAAACTAACAGGGAAAAATAAAAAAAATCCATGGGAAAATTGGTGACAGAAAAATTGAGTTTTTCCTATCTGTCTTCAAATATGTCAAAACAAACCGTGACATTAAAATAGAATTATACTCGTGTTTTTAGATTGTTGTTTTGGTAAATATGCATTTCCTACTATCATGACTCATCAAAACACCTTACACAACTCTAAACTAGATAAAACAAATCAAAACATTGTTTTAGCAATTTACTTACATAAACTTTATATTGACCAAAGTAAAATATATAGCTACATGATCATTCATGGATATACATTATTGGAATAGCTTACCAGTTTTGTGCCCAATAAGTAATCACTGTCCACAGCAGTCTGTCCTCATTTCAAAATCATCAGATCCGGAGATTTTGCTCGTTCTCAGATTTTCAAGTCAATCAACAGGGTCACAATTCCACGTTATGTGTTTTACGTCACGCACAGGATATTATTCCTTTCAAACCTCTTAAAAATTAGTATTTTACGTCAAATTAGTTATGAAAAACACCAAACAAGAGTATACAGTATGGTCATCGCAAAAATTCAATCCATTATCTATCTTATCACGATTTCCAGTCCCTCAAGGCGGACACACCCACACTCAACAAGCACTAACACTGAACTGGTCGGCTGAGAATTGCGGCGGATTGACACAAGCTCTTTATCCCGCAACTGTTATCCGCAACTCTCTTCTAGTGGCTTCCATAATATACTTCCATCATAGTTTGCCATTTTCAATAGTCCACCTTCAGTTTAGTTGCTGATACCAGTGCAAAATATTTGAAGATGTTGCCGGAGAAAAAATTTGGAATCCGCATTTTAGTCTGACCAATTACGGCCTATATAGCAGTTGTGAGATGCCAACTGTATTTTATCTGCAATGCTTTAGTTAAGACTAAATAATAACGAATTAACTTGAATCATATAGGAATGTAGAGTAGTTGATATATTATAACATGTTTATACAGTTTATCATTTATGTAAGCCTACACTGTAAGTATTTTAGAAATATTAATGATCTATGGGAGAGGTAAATTAAAATGTTCAGGAATGAGTGTGTACGGGTCTCAGTTATTATAAGGTTACACCAGTTCGAATCTTTGAACCTTTAAGAGGAGATGGGCCGGTTTTCTGGACCACTTTCTCCCTCATGTTTAGCCCCATTAGTTTTCAGATGCTAAGATGTTTGCCCAATTAGTTAGTCGATTTTAAGACCTTTCGCCCCATTTCTTCGTCAATATTTAGACCTTTCGTGCTATTTAGGTGTTGATTTTTTCCCTGGCAAACGATAGTAAGCCTGTAATGTTGGAAGAACCGAAGGCCGGGAAATTTTTCTGCCGAAAAATGTACAAATTAATCTAGAAGGGGGATCTAATGGATGTTTTTTGTTTTTGTTTGATGGAAGTCTAGAGAGGAAACTAGAAAAATAACGAATACATGCAAAAATCGCCCAAAAAGTGAACCATCTCCCCTTAAAGGCAAGTTCTCAAGCATCTGAGCTGTAGTAATGTATTATGTTGTCTCATTTGCGTTCGATACTGGTTCGAGTGGGTGCGTCGCTATATGTATTCTTCCCTGTACAGTATAAATGTGTGTGTGTCGGGAAGGGTATGGAGGTGGGGGTGTGGTGGTGGGTGGTATTTCTAGCGTTATAGTCTATTCGATGTAAGTAGGCGAGAAATCATGACCTCTATAACCACTGTTACTCAAAAACGAATAGAGTAATCGAGCTCATATTTCTACCATTTGGGAAGAGTCAGTCAAGAAATAGATGTGGACATTTACAGCCAATTTACTCTAGCCCTTTTTAAGTTACAGATGATAGAGGTCATGATTTCTCGCCTACTTACAGCGAATAGACTATGGTAATAGAACTTTGAGAGGGATAACAATCTAACAGTAAGGTATATGGCTCAATGTAGTGTTTGTAATCAACGCCAAACCAATACTGTAGCCTGCCACGCCATGCTTATGAGAACATGGACAGGTACAATTATATAATTTTACCATGCGGGAATGTAAATTCTAATCAGTGAACATTATTGATACTCATATATTATTACCGCAATATGAATTAACATGTATAATAATATCCTTTGCCGTAAAGATCAATATAATTAGAAGTATAACATTAGCTTTCTAAAAAACTGAGTCCAGCAGCAGAGCACCAAAGGTGGTGTTAGGGTTCGAAAATGTAATATGTAAATGTATCTATTGACCAAGCTATGGCATTATTTTGGTTTCATTATCCCACATAAGACTTTACACTCCGTATATTCTACCCTCCGCGCTGTGGGTTGTGGGAGGGAGTAGGGAGCTATAATATTATGAACGAAGCAATGCTTCACTTCATATTGAAAATCGTTTTGCTAACTCTCTCTCTCTCTCTAAAAATAAATAAAAAATAAAACAAGTGTCATTCGTATATGTTTCTAAGTTTCATGTTTTACTTTGCATTTCCCAGTAGAAATGTTCTCATTATTCTGGAGACCTAAATTCCTTGCCGACCCAAGGTCGGGGGGAGTGGTGGGTGATGAGAAAGCTTTCTGCTTTGCCGTTTTTACCTTCCACTTTGTAGCAAATCCCATATTATAATTAAGTACGGACTGTCTAGTAGGGTCCGCAAGGTCTGTGCAGTCTGTGTATCTATGTAACTCTCTCATATCCATATATATCTATCTATCTATGTATTTATCTATATACAAACTAAATCCACTCAGTTCTCTACTAAACATATCCCATATGAATCCTACATAACTTTCAATAATACAAAATAAATGTTCCTATTTTTTTCGAGTAGTAATATCTTTTGAGTATGCCAACCTCCGTTGGATGTCGGATCTATTACAAAAAAAGCCTCAAAGAAATTGGAAGGACTTTTCCCGCTCCTACCTGTCATTTCACCTCTACCTACCACTCTGAGGCGAAAAGGACACAATTAGAAACCCCATCAAGATATAGACGAGAGAGACCTTGTTGCATGACATACCGGGCAAACAATTCAAGTTTTGAGAGAGTTACCAAGTATTATTACTCCCTGTTTCGGGATCTCGATTAACGTAAACATTAATGATATTAATAGGTTGCGTTGACATCTCTCCCAGCGCGACTAAATATATACTACAATTCCACACCGTAATAGCCTCCAGCACACAAGTCATTATATAATATAAACGATATTCCACTTATCTAGATCTTAAGGTTTCGAATCTAGCTATACCTATATTCACATTTTTATCGTGCCAGGATTTGAGCCCTAGAGTGTACAGTACAAAGAGTAAAAAGAGACATGAGATTAAATAGAAACAACTAGAATAGCAGAAGGTGCTTTGAGGTCAAAGTAGAGTGGACAAAAAAAATAGTGGTAAAAATAAGTAGGTGCACAAACTAACAGAAGGAAAAAGGGTATTATTTCCAAGTGACACATACGCGAGATATTTCGTTTTTTGTAACATTATACAGTCTTTATGACTCGTATATCATTTCTATATATGTCATTACCTGCGAAAATTAAACTATATTTTATTGGGCTGTGTGGGTTAAATAAGAGAAAGGCGGCCATCTTGAATCAGAGATCTAATTTGTTTAACTATTTCTCTGTATTTTTAGTGTTTTGTCATCCTCTATATCAATGCTAAGACCAGCGGGGGTCTGAGGGCTGCAGCCCCCAGGTTAAGTTATGTTGTTAGGTTAGGTTAATGACACAAATATGGAAATTGTTGATGTGATGGGGTTGGACAAAACGAGACATTTCCGCAACAATGGGTGCTAAAATCGAATGAATCGCATGAAAAACAATAGGAAAAAAACTAGTTTTGTTTGGATAACTCGCGCATCTGTTAATCGGAAAATTGACCGGTCAAAATATAAGTTACATAAAATAGAATATATACTGGTTGGAAGAAGAAGAGCGATGTAGAGTACTAGCCAGCAAAACGCTAAAATGGATCGCTAAGAGGGAGAATGAAGAACAGGAGAGGCAAAGGGAAGAAAGGAAACAGCTGATGAAATAGAGGCAGATTATAGGGAAGACTAGTGAGGGTACACAGAGAGGGTGAACGAGTGAGGATATACAGTAGAAGGCAGAACAAAAGGAAAGAGAGAGAAAGGACGCAGAATAAAGAGGCAGAAAATTGGGTACCAAAGAACGAAAACGTATAAATGAGTCAGAAAGAGGGTGGTTGATAGAGAGGGGAATAAATACAGCGGAAGAGATAGTGGATTAACCCCCACGACTGATATCACTCAATCTCGTGATATGGTGGTATGGGCAAAAGTCAGATTATCACGCGATTGCGTGATACATCTAACTTATGGAAATTCAGGAAAAATAAGTTTATCACGTGATATGAGTGATATTTTGGCTGGTAAGTTAGGTAGGTACATATCTATGTGGAGTTAACACGCAACCCTGTAGTGTCATATAACGCACTTTTCCCCCCATTGTGAGCCCAGGCGCTATATTGCATGCGGGCTGTCCACTGTAACTTATTGTAACTTAATATGTCGCGGGGTTAATAAAAGGAGGAAACAAAAGAAGAAAAGAAACAGACCATAGGGAAAGAAAGATGATACATAGAGGAGGAGCAATAGTAAATAGGGGACACAGGAGAGGGAAAGAAGAAAGAGTTGGTATAACTGTGATAATATAAATGAGAGGAAGGTGAAAGAATGATATGGGGAGAGAATAGAATGAAAATTTAATGCAAACAGCAAAATAAAGAGTGTAGAAGGATGGATGGAGGTGAACAAGTGATAACAATAAAAAAACAAGAGAGAAAGAAAGTAAGTGAGGTAAAGAAAGTGATAGAAAAAACATATAATCAAATCACCAGGACGATAAGAAGAGAATAACATAATGAGAGGGAGGAAGAGAAGTAAACAGACTGGGAAATGGAAGATAAAGAAGTAGATATGGAAGTTAGTAATAATTGACGGTAAGGATATGGGCTTGGATGGGGTCTTATACCACACACACACATACACACACACACCAATACAACAATACCAACATACAGTATACACATGCATAAATACCACCCCACATAATTTAACCTACTAACAATCCATCCATCCATTAAACAAAATATTTATACAAATATAATATATATATATATATATATATATATATATATATATATACTGTATACATATAAAATATAAATTAAATACAATACAAACATAATAACACAGGAGCCACACTCTTACTTTATCGCCTCACTCACTAGAAAATACCTGTCCGTTTTCATCACAAATCTAAACGAGATTGGAGCAAGGGTAAGTTATACTATATATATATATAATTATATATATATATATATATATATATATATATATATATATATATATATATATATATATATATATATATATATATACACACACTGTGTATATATATTTGTGCGTGTGTGTTTGTGTGTGTTTGCTAATATTCATACGAATTTATTTTGCCATATTTACAATCATATACTGCTTTTGTGTCGAGTCTATTTCTGTTTCCTCAACTTTATCTAGTAGTCGGTTGATGAGAGGCAGACTGTTTTTCTGGACCCCATTCTCCCTAATGTTTAGCCCCACTAGTTGAGATTATAAGATGTTTGGCCCATTAGTCTGGCGATTTTAACACCTTTCGCCCCATTTCGTTGTCAATTTAAAGACCTTTCGTGCCATTTAGGTGTCGATTGTTTCCTGGCGAGCGATAGCGAGCCTGCAATTTTAAGAGGAACCGGCCTTTGGCCGGGAATTTTGTCTACAGAAAAATTTACACATTTATCTTGAAGGGGGTCTAGGGGGTTGTTGTTCTAAGCTTGATGGAGGTCTAGGGAGGAAACTAAATAAATATATGAATACATGAATTAATAGACCAAAGAAACGGTCTGCTTCCCCTTAAGGTAAGTATTCGGTAATGTACATTATCATCGCATTTTTGGTGTGAAGCTACAGTAATATATAACTAATTTAAGACTAGTTGTATGTAATAAACAATCATTACAATTGTTGATTTATATTTATTAAATATTTTATTATAAATATTAAATGCAAAATAGGTGATGCAATACCACTATGAAGACTATAAGATTCGTTATTAATTTTCAGCCAAATATGACCATCGATGTTGCTATTAATGAAACTCTTATTTATTTCAGTAGAATATAATGTATATAATGTCCAATCGTTAATGCAAAATTATATATTCACAAACTAGTAAGAACCCAATATATAAAAGTAACTTGAGAAATATGTTCAGTTCATTTAATATATACAAACAAGTATTTTGAAGCTTTCAATAGGGTGACATCGATTTTGTAAATTAACTTATTCAGCTCTAGATAATTATTTTCCAATCGAAGGGTTAAAAATCTTCCCAAAATGTTTCTGTCAATCAAATGGAATGTTCAAAATATGTTCCATATCCAGACGACTGTATGTACACTCGGATACCATAGTCTCTAGCCCACTCATGATAATTAGTGGACCCCCTATAATTGTCATTATGCAATTATAACTATTTGGATTGATTTTTTGATAGAACTTGCTTTTCCATAAATAGTATATACTCGTATAGTTTTGTAGGCGATGTAAAGACAAATATTTTATGAAATTTGTTTCCAGAGATATATACTTCCATAATTAGAAATGGGTGAAGTCGACAAATTATTATGAGTTGGCTAGAGACTATGGCATCCGACTGTACCATTTGATGGCCCTTTTCTATGGCACAACTAACTCATCTGTAGTGTTCTGAAGTGACAATTAAGTACGTTGAATAGTGAATTAAATCACATACAAATGGACATCTAAATTTATTTATGAATACATTCATAATGAAAGTAAATTCTGATAACATTTAATAACAGAATATTCCATGAAGATTAATTTAAGGGGAGACTGGCCTTTTGTTTGGTCTATTAATTCACTTATTCATATATTTTTGTCCTCCCTAGACCTCCATCAAGCTTAGAAAAAAAAAACATAGAGCTCCCTTCTAGATAAATTTGTACATTTTTCGGTGGAAAAATGTCCCGGCCCAAGGCGGGTTCCTCTTAAAATTGCAGGCTCGCAATCGCTCGCCAGGAAATAATCGACACCTAAATGGTACGAAAGGTCTTAAAATTAACAACGAAATGGGGCGAAAGGTGTTAAAATCGCCAAACTAATGGGCCGAACGTCTTATAATCTCAAAACTAGTGGAGCTAAACATTAGGGAGAAGGGGGTCCAGATAAAAAATGGCCTGCCTCCCCTTAAGCAGCTCGAAGGACGTTTATATAACCTTCACATATCAATACATGTCGGAAATACAGGTTTGTTTCCCTCATGTTCGCTTCGTCAGAGATAGTTCCTGTTGGGTCGTGTTCTTTATATATATATATTTTTCTTCCATTATTCAAGCAATATGTTTGGAAGTTCTATTCGATAAAAGTAAAGTCAGGAATAGATACACATCTCCAACAAGAGAGGAGGATTTAAAACATGATATTTAACCCTTTCAAGCTCCAATACGCGTTTCTGTTCTGTTTCTGGACACTATTAGACGATTTTATTCGGATTAACAACGGTATATGGAAGTCAAAGAGTTGTCAAAGATAGTATTTACCCTTTTAATAACCAGATACTTCCTAAGCTGCATAACATCGTCTAATGATAGCCACACTAAACTGCTAAAACACGTCAGAGCTTCAAAGGGTTAAATAGTAGGTGAAAGCGAAATGGAAGTGTAAGTTCTATATGAAGACAGGTTGGATTTTGATATCATATTTGTTATGTCGGGCTATAATATTTACAGCTCGTGATATAGTCTTTACTAAAATCCAGATCTGGACTTATAGACCGTAAACAACTCAACAGGGTCAAATCTAACACGTTCTATCTCTCACAAATAGGTAATCAATTAGGTACTACAGAACTCAATTACAACACACATAACAATTATGCACATGTTTATTCAAAGAGATATATACCTGAAAATCAGAATGCAGCTTCACCTGGATAATTATTGGAACTATCAGGCAAGGATTACAAGGCATTTAAATGGTAGATCATGAATGGGGAGCAATTGTTCTTCAATTGTGGTTATAAACAAGGTGAATAATATGCAACTAAATAATACATGTAACTTATAGTCGAGTGTCTTCCGTGAATAAAAAACAGTGAAAACACTAGAACACAATCTCAAACAAGAGAGTCTGGGAGAATTGAGAGGGTAAACAAGAACTCAGGTTGGTAGGCTGAGTCACACGACAGGTAGTGGCGAGCCGGCTAGGTAGTCGCGTTTACTAACGTGACATTCTCATTAGCTAGGGGGAATTCAGGTCATATATTTGTACTGCGGGGGTTGAAATTTAGTTTTGAGTTAGTGCAACTATACACTCAGTTTCAATGATAATAATATGAAATTGGTGGCAGAATGGTAATTAATTATTTGCACAATTTATTCTCAAGGAAACTCAAATTAGGGAATTTATGATGGGAATCTTATAGTCACTTCAAACAATCGTATGTAATAATAACGAAACGCGCCGAGGAATTCAGAATAAATTTAATATACAATTAGGAATGGAATATAGAAGAATATCTATTAATTATATTTCAGAACAGATTATAATTGACTAAATAAACTTAGACAATGAATGCTCTGGAACTATCAGGGAATGACAGCGTAATTAATAACGAATATGATGTTAATTATAAATAGGAGATATTGCACACGACGAAGTTGTGCGGAGGAAATACTCAAGATAGTACTACCAAGATGTCTGAACGAGTAAACAGAGTCTTAAGAGAATATTCCTCGTAACACAGGATGTATAGAATGTGATGAACAATTAAGTAACAGAAACTATGCAATGCTCGAATTCCTAAGCACGAAGAATCAGAATTACTTACATCAGTAATCAAATTAATGTAAATACTAATTTATAAAATAATTACAATGGAGTTTAAGTAAGAGAGTAAAAATGGGGGAACTCGGGAAATAATTGTGTTGATAAAGTAACACTTCTCAACGAGGATACTGAGGTAAATTATGTATAAAATTGGGCGTAGATTCTAGGTAATCAGTGATGAATCAAGAAGGGTAATTACACACGAAATACACTTCGACCTCAACTTGCAAAATACGCAACAGAATACATATATTAGGAAAATCTGTGAGTGTGGCAAGGTGAGTTAATTAAAACAAATGTTTCTAATGCATGCGTAGGACGTTCTAGAAAAATTAATAAATTATGAGCACTAGGTCTTAAATATAGACCTTAACTAAGTCTTTATATAAGGATTCAGAAGGATTAACACAGTACGCAATTAAAGATCTTGGGCACAGATCTCAGAATTAATTAACACAACACGATTCACATATTTTAACCTATACCTCAACAACAATACCACAATTAAGATACACAGGGATACTTAGGGTAAGTTTTGGAGGGCAGAGAGAGTAGGAGTCTGGCCGACATGGATCGTAGGTTCGTGGAGCCACACATCAGGGGTAGAGGGCACCACTAGAGCGTCCTGCTCCAGTGGCGCCCTCTACCCCTGATAGGTTCCAGGTTTCAGGTTCCAGGCTTCAGGGGGGCACTTCAGGATAGCACACTCTCCGGGCAGGGCAGGGGCAGGCTGGTACAAGCCACAACTGTGATTCGCTACTCTGCTCCTTATTCAGGTTTAGGGTAGTACCGCAGTGGATTTTGCATACTTTTCCACAATTTATTTGAGGTAATGTGCGACTTATTCCTTGACTCTCGTTTACAGGGTTTCAAACTCAGAGGGATATTGGGAAATGGTTGTGATGAAGTTGTGAGGTAATTACTTATCGTAGGTATACATAGTGGCTGTCTACATTGATACATATATGGTAGGTAGTTTATTAGTTACTTAAGGGCTAGTTATTTAGTCTAATAATGGAGAAATGGGATGAGTGTGGACTCGTCTATGAGCTACATTCCTAAGCAAACATTGTTATAGCTCGCCTAATAGTTGTTCTTGGTAGAGGTTTATTATATCTCTCGATCCATCATCCTGCGTCCTCCTGTCTGCATCCATTTGTATCTGTAGACTTCGGGCCGTTGATGTTATATTTGCATAATCATCTCTTCATTATAAGCAAGATCCGGGGGCTGAGGAAATGCTATGCTGTGGTTGGCTGTTGTGAGGGGGGGAAGCAGGCTATTGATTGGAGGAGAGAATTTCCCAGTCTCGAGGCTGGTGGCTGTCGTCGTAGAAAGCGGGGAAGCAGGGGTCGCTCTTGTATTTGTCCAGGGATCATAAACATGGTTATAGCTCGCTGAATAGTTGTTCTGGGTAGAGGCTGGTTATATCTCCTGGTCCGTCATCATGTGTCCTCCTGTCTACATCCATTTGTATCTGTAGACTTCGGGCCGTTGATGTTTTATCTGCATAAACATCTCTTCACTATAAGCCAGATCCGGGGGCTGAGGAAATGCTATGCGGTGGTTGGCTGCTGCGAGGGGGGGGGGGGGGGGGAGCAGGCTGTTGATTGGTGGGGAGAATTTCCCATTCTCGAGGCTGGTGGTGGTTGCCGTAGAAAACGGGGAAGCAGGGGTCGCTCTTCCATTTATCCAGGGGTCAGAGCATAGGAAAATTGGTGTGGCTTTTCTATTTTCTTTCTCCTCTGTTTTCGTTCTCCAGTCTTCCTTGGTTCTGTTAGTTGCAGACTGGCTATTCTGCATCTATTCTCGGTTGGGCTGGTCTTGAGACCCGTCATTTCAATATTTATCATTGATCACCTATGTTGAATGGTATTTGAAAACCAATCAAAAACTATAAGAAATATACATATGATGAAGTTGCATGGTTAGCTTCATACCCAGGTTTGTAGCTCGATGGATAGCAAAGGAAATGTTCACTATCAATGAAAAGGTTTTTGGAAAGTTATAGTTCCACAAAATAAAATGTTAAAGGAGCCCACGTCGCTTTTTTTCTCTCTCTCTCTCTCTCTTTGGCTTGTATCTATTCGGCCCCATTCAGCCTACTGTTTTAAGACGTTTACTCCATCCAGGTGTCAATATTTTCTTGGCGAGCGGTAGCGAGCCACCATATATATATATTTGTTTTGACAGCAAGCTAAATTTGTACATGTCTCCGGCGAAGCCAAATTTCTCCATTAAATGCTGGCTTGCTATCGCTCGCCAGGAAGAAATCGACACCTGAATGGGGATAAACGTCTTAAAACAGTTGGCTGAATGGGGCCGAATGGATACAAGCCAGAGAAAGAGAGAAAAGGAGAGAAAGAGAAAACAAAACCGGTGACCCCCCTTAATAAAGATAAGCAGATCACAATCCGAAATGGCCTCATAAGCCAGAACGGCCAGAAACAAAACGGCCACAATCGTAAATAGGTTTGAACTTCGATTATAATAGGTTATATTTAATTAAGTTACTTTAGTATAACAACATTGAAAAATAGAGATATGATCCAAATATCATAAATAACAGAAAACGGATTCCTATAATTATATGTGGCAAAGCATTTTGTTGCATTCTAGCAGGGGTACCCGGCGTTGCCCGGGTAATCACCATAATCACCATCACTACTACCACCACTACTACTACCATAATCACCATCATCAATCACTACTACCACAATCATCACAATACTACTATACTACCATAATCACCGGCCTCGACCTCCCTGTGCCTCATTAAACGGCGACCTCGATTTCGGCAGCTAAATGACCTCCGATTGTTGATCTAACCTCATCCGTACCCCCATTTTGGAGGGCTGCGAACAACTTTCGTTCCATACACCTTTTCGATCGGAGGCCTCCTTCTGCCCCAAACGGCCATTTTTTCGCATTTTTTTCGCTCCCTTATATTACATAAGTTCTGCCGAAATTGTATTAAACAAAAGTGTCTCTGATTTCCACTAAACTCGCCTAAAACCATCTCCAAAGCCTGGGCTTTCCAACGGTGACCCACACTCCCACCTGGCACCAAAACTGTGGGAGGAGTTTAGTAACAAAGGTCGGGTAGGTCGGGTAACTGACAGACAGACAGACATATATTGACCTTTATTTATTAAGATTACGGGCGCAATGTACCGGCGATGTCTTTAATTTTAGTCTAGCTTTATTTAGACAATTGTGTGCGGTTTAAAAGGGATCTGTGGTAGTAAAATGGGGTAAGTGAGATAGTTCGCAGCCTGTTAATTGCTGGAGGCCATTTATGCACTGAATAAAGTCATCTAATAGTAGCCAGAATAAAGTTTAAATGGCGCACCGGTACTGAAAGGGTTAAAAACCAAGCTATCTCTTGACGATTTAATCAGTGTTTATTAGAAATAGAAGAGTTTCACATATTTTAGCAAACCAATATTAGAACACCTCTCTTGTACAGTCGGATGCCATAGTCTCTAGCCCACTCTGAATATTTCGTGGACCCCCTATGTTGTTCTTTATGCAATTATAACTATCTGGATTTACTTGAGGATGAAACTTGTTTATCAATAAATAGTAGCCTATATATACCTTTATAGTTGATGTATAGAAAATATTATTCATATATTTGTTTCCTGATATAATATTTCCATAGTTAGAATAGGTGAAGTCTACAAATATTTATGAGTGGGCTAGAGACTATGGCATCCGAGTGTACCTGACTGTTCAAATCATTTGTCGTGTAATATAAACTTTACGATCACTTGACAGAGAATTAAGGGGGGTCACCGTTTTTTTTTTTATCTTTCTCTCCTTTTCTCTCTTTCCCTGGCTTCTATCCATTCGCCTCCATTCAGCCAACTGTTTTAAGACGTTTATCCCCATCCAAGTGTCGATTTCTTCCTGGCGAGCGCTAGCGAGCTAGCATTGTATGGAGAATCCGGCTTCGCCGGAGAAATTTTTCTATCAAAAAATTTACAAATTTAGCTTGCTGTCAAAACAAAGATATATATATGGTGGCTCGCTACCGCTCGCCAGGAAAATATTGACACCTGGATGGAGGTAAGCGTCTTAAAACAGTAATCTGAATGGGGCCGAATGGATACAAGCCAAGGCGAGAGGGAGAGAAAGATACAAAAAAAGCGAGGTGGGCTCCCTTAATGACTGCGCAGTGTGAGGAAAGTCAGATCAATATATGAATTTTGTTACATCCATATCCGAAATGTTGAGCTGGAGGAATTCGCAGCGGAGTGTTCAATACCGCCATCAAGGTATTGCATAAAATGATTCAGGCCCCGGATCAGAAAAATCATTTGAATTCCCAGATTGAAAATGGAGGATCAGAAATATCCACAATCTCAACAAATACTATCATATCTGTACGGCAGTTTTTAATGACAACATTCCTTAACCCCTTTTGTACCGGCGACGTCTTTTTCATTCTATTCTGGCTACTATTAGACGAGGTTATTCAGTTTAAATAGGGCCTCCAACAATTAACAGGCTTCGAACTATCTCACGTAACCCTTTTTACAACAACAGATCCTTTTTAAACTGCACTAAATCACCATAATAGAGCTAGACTAAAATTAAAAAGACGTGACCGGTACAGATGGGGTTAAAAAGAGATCATAAAATTATCTTCATGACGAAAGACAATATTCTAAAACAAATCACATCCAAATAATTATGTGCACGTAAATAGACACCCTTCGAGTCGAAACATTAATTTCGCTAAGTGCGCTGAATTACGATGTGAGTATCCTAGGTTCGAGTCCTTGGAGTGCCACATGTATTTGTTGATTTCATTAATTGAGTTTAGATGTGAAGTTGGTTGGTGGAATAAGCATAATAATTCAGTGGTCCATCTTTGGCATACCTTCAAGCTCTCACACAAACTTCACTCTGCTGCAGTATAATGATAACACTTCACTTGGTATCACTATTTTATTACCGTTGACACTTTTGTATCATGATGTATTGTGCTCCGTATTTTTTCAAGCACAATCTTTAATGTGGCCTTTTAAAAGTAATACAAATGAATGCAACACTATTTAATTTATATTATTTTAATGTTGACCATATGCAGCACATGTGTATACTGCATATCTTCACACATAGTACACATAAATTATCATACATACAACAGAATATACATACAAAGAAGTAACATGGATATCTTGAAGTCAGCACATTCACTACAATATTCAGTTAGCGTAGAATATGTACGGAAGGCAACTTTACGATGATTGTTTCTCTGTCGTCGTGTCTGTCTCAAACCTTTTTCCCAGGATTGGATGCCAGCTCTTTGAGACTTTAGGACACCTATCACCACACAAGCACATCCGTGAGAGAGAGAGAGAGAGAGAGAGAGAGAGAGAGAGAGAGAGAGAGAGAGAGAGAGAGAGAGAGAGAGAGAGAGAGAGAGAGAGAGAGAGAGAGAGAGAGAGAGAGAGAGAGAGAGAGAGAGCGAGAGAGAGAGAGAGCAAATAGGTAGTTACTTAGTTAATAATACTATAGGCTCCTTTATAGAGCTATTATAATCAGATGTATATTATACTGATACAGTTATCTACAAACAGCCGGATATACTAATCCATGTATATTCCTTTATAGTCTCCCCTTACTCTTATTAAATATGCTGTACATTATAATATATTATTTGAATAATTAACCGGTATCTCTTATATATTTTTGTCCATATGTAAAAAATCTAATCTATCCGGAGTCGTCAATATTCCTGTATTTAGTATGACTGTTGTGTGTGCGCGATATCCCTTGCTCATCTGTACTCTCAACCTAGCAAACAAAAATACACATTATAAACTAGAGAGGCACTTGAGAGAGCTGATACCTTCACCGACGCTGGCAGAGGTATGCAGTCTACCGATTCCCTTCAAAATGGAAAAACTCCTTCTTGAGCCCATATCCTATCTGCACACCAAACTCCTTGAACATCGGTTCATAACTTTCTGAACTGCCTACGTTGGTGGAGGTATGCTCTCTACCGATCACCTCCTAAATTGAATAACTTTTTCCTTCGGGCATATTCTATAGAGATAGAGAAGGTCTGTGGAAAGTACTGAGAATATACGGAGTAGATGGGAAGTTGCTGAAAGCAGTGAAGAGCATGTATGAGGGTGCAAAGGCGTCAGTATGTGTGGAGAACGAACAGAGCAAGTTTTATGATATGAATGTTGGGTTATAGCAAGGGTGTGTGATGTCCCCATGGTTATTCAATATAAATATATGGATTGAGTCATGAAAGAAATACATGATAAAGTAGTGGATGTTGGTGTACCGCTGATAAGGGAAGGGAACGAGTGGAAGTTGCCTGTACTGCTGTTTGCCGATAACACTGTTCTGATGAGCGATAGTGAATGGGAGTTACAGGGTCTGGTATATACTGTATGTTTGGAACAGTGTGTGAAAAACGGAATCTGAAGGTAAATGTGGGGAAGAGTAAGGTCATGGTCCTTGAAAGGGGTGCAGCCACAGAGTGTGAGGTTAGGTTGAATGGTCAGGTTATGAAGAATGTCAACTCATTTAAGTATTTGAGTAATGTGATGAGTAAAGATGGGAGTATGGAGAATGAAGTGCGGGAGAGGGTGCAACAGGGGAAGAGAGTTGTAGGAACGCTGAAAGCAGTGACAAGGTATAGGGTGGTCAGCACGGAATTAAAAAAGTCATTGCATGATTGTGTGGTAATCCCAACATTGAACTACGGGAGTGAAGCGTGGATGTTGTTGAAGAAGCACAAATTAAGAATTAAAGGGGTGGACATTTGTTACTTGAAAAGTGCTTGAGGAGTTACATTGAGGGATAGACAGATACATGAGGAATGACGTGTGACGTTGATGTGGATGTGCTGGAAAGTGTGAAAAGGAACACCTTGAGATGGAAACGTGAGAATGACTAAGAGAGTGTACGGGAGCGAGGTGGATGGACAGAAAGGGAGTGCAGACCGAGAGTGAGGTGGAATGATGGAGTTGAGAGGTATATGAGAGAAAGCGGCGTTGGTTGGGAGGAGGCACGTCAACTGACAGAGGACAAAGGTGCTTGGGGGCGATTCATTCGTGCTCACCCCTTCGAGGATCATGACGTCTGGCAATAGATGTATAGTATATGCAGGAGCCTAATATTATATATCGATCTCTGCATAACGAAAAACCCATCAACTTAATTTGCATAATGAACATAATTTGTATGTTAAATTCAACGTACAGTAATTTTTTATCAAATGTTATTTCAATATGATGATATTATTGTGTTTTACCTTTACTGCGCAGTGAGAATGATGTGTAGATGGTAATTTCAATTTTGCTCATGTGTTTGTTGATCTAAATATGCTTAAGAGGAAAGTTACCCATGAATAAGGTTTATTGCCGCGCCATATATATACTACCCATATATTTAAGTCTATTCATTATATCCAGTCTAACAATTAATACTTTAGTATTAATTTATTTATCCAGTTTAATGAACTTTAAAAAGAGTTATATGCGTATTTTTATTAAATATATTCTGACAGAAACGGCAAGCCTGAAATTCAAGATTAGCAAGCTTATCACCAAAATCTGAGTTATGCGCATTTAGATATTGAAATGTTAAAGATTGAGAAGAAATGGAAAGGAAAACTAGTGACAGGAGCGCTGCCAATGCTTAAAGCTTTAATCCTCGACATCCGCCTGATGTGATCGGGCAGAAATTTCGTGACCTCCATTTCCAAAATATTTGACCGGAGGAAGCCTGTGAAAATACCACGGAAGTGTTTTATATAACATAAACTACACGTTAGATCTTAGGGATTGACATTCCACATAAACGTTGATATTAGATCATGAAATACATCTTGCTTTATGATGGTAAAAGAACTCCCAAAGCATTATTTTCTTATTTTTCCCCATGTCTCTCTCTCACACACACACACACACACACACACACACACACACACACACACACACACACACACACACACACACACACACACACACACACACACACACACACACACACACCACACACACACACACACACACACACCACACACAACACACACACACCCACACACCACACACACACAGAACACGACACACACACCACACACACACACACACACACACACACACACACACACACACACACACACACACACACACACACACACACACACACACACACAACGATGACACCCGTCCAAATATTTATTTAGGGACATACTATTAATGTAAACATGGTTCAGGCTCACAACCTATTAGGGACATACTATTAATGTAAACATGGTTCAGGCTCTCAACCTATTAGGGACATACTATTAATGTAAACATGGTTCAGGCTCACAACCTATTAGGGACATACTATTAATGTAAACATGGTTCAGGCTCACACCCTATTAGGGACATACTATTAATGTAAACATGGTTCAGGCTCACACCCTATTAGGGACATACTATTAATGTAAACATGGTTCAGGCTCACACCCTATTAGGGACATACTATTAATGTAAACATGGTTCAGGATCAACCTATTAGGGACATACTATTAATGTAAACATGGTTCAGGCTCACACCCTATTAGGGACATACTATTAATGTAAACATGGTTCAGGCTCACACCCTATTAGGGACATACTATTAATGTAAACATGATTCAGGCTCACACCCTATTAGGGACATACTATTAATGTAAACATGGTTCAGGCTCACACCCTATTAGGGACATACTATTAATGTAAACATGGTTCAGGCTCACACCCTATTAGGGACATACTATTAATGTAAACATGGTTCAGGCTCTCACCCTATTTCCCTGTAAGATAATCGTTATATATACATAATTTGTCAACAATCCTTCTTTTAACCCCTTCTGTATCGGTGACATCTTTTTTATTCTATTCTGGCAACTATTGGACGATTTTTTAAGATTAAGAAAAGTAACCAGCAATTAAGAAGCTTCGAACTATATCACTTAACCCTTTGTAGTTTTTACTACCACAGATCCTTCATAAACTGCACAACATCGTCAAAATATAGCTAGAATAAAACTAAAAACACATCTCGGTAAAGAAGGGGTTAATCGAACTCCTCTTCCAGCCATAGGTTTCTCATATTGTAACTTGTATGCTCGATGTATTATGTACACAATTACATTTGGAGGTCTTATAGTCAGGATGAAGAGTTTTTGCAGCAGGCTCGACACTCGTCTGGCTTCCCAAATTACTGTAGCGGAACCTTAATGTGTGGTAGCTATTTCAGTGCTGGTTTGACTTCCCGAACCTGCATCACCACGGGCCCGTCATTTGTTTCATTCACACATTCCTCGCCACCTTACACAGACAACAACAAACAAAAAACAAAAAACAAAAACTAATGAGGTTCTCAATAGGTACACTCGGATGCCATAGTCTCTAGCTCACTCATACAAATTCGTGGAGCCCCTATGTTTTACTTTATGCAATTATAGCTATCGGGATTGATGTTTGGACATAACTTGTTTTTCAATAAATAGTATATATAGCTTTGTAGTTGATGCACAGAACATAATATTCATAAATTTGTGTCCAAACATAATAGGTGAAGCCCACGAATATTTATGAGTGGGCTAGAGACTATGGCATCCGAGTGTACCATCACTATATTATGGTAATATGGTAACACAGTTCTCGTGAAATAGTAATATAATGGAATCATAAATGGTGGTTTTGTAGTGCATTGGTGAGGTTCCGTTCTCCCAAACACTCCACGTCCCCATCACATCACATTTTCCCAAAACACTCCCCTTTCCAACACACACACACCTCTTCCCCGAAACATAATTTCCCCAACACTTTCTCAATTCCCCCCAGCTAAGTACTTTAAGGGAGCCCACCTCGCTTGTTTTCTCTTTCTCTCCCTCTCTCTTTGGCTTGTATCTATTCGGCCCCATTCAGCCTACTGTTTTAAGACGCTTACCCCCATCCAGGTGTCAATATTTTCCTGGCGAGCGGTAGCGAGCCAGCACATATATATATTTTGTTTTGACAGCAAGGTAAATTTGTACATTTTTCGATAGAAAAATGTCTCCGGCGAAGCCGGATTTCTCATATAATGCTGGCTCGCTATCGCTCGCCAGGAAGAAATCGACACCTGGATGGGGATAAACGTCTTAAAACAGTTGGCTGAATGGAGCCGAATGGATACAAGCCAGGGAAAGATAGAAAGGGAGAGAAAGATAAAAAAAAAACGGTGAACCCCCTTAAATAAATACCTTCTCTAAAGCATCGTCCTTGTATTTACAATACAATACAATGCAATACAATACGATATGTTACGACTGAGGTTTAAATATATCAGGGCTCTTATTCATTGGACTAGTAATGGCATAAATGTTACAACGGAAAGCGCTAGATCCAACCTCTGATGTATATTCCCAGTGAACAAAGAACACAAATACTCTCGGAGTTCTATATACAATAATAGGCTATCAAACTCTCAATAAATGTGCGTCTACTCTAGGCTTAATGTTATGTGAAAACAGCCTATTACTACCTATAACCGAAGGTGCTTGGTTATGGTATGCAAAGTAAGGTGGTAAGAGAAGTTACAGCTTACGTTACTTTAATCAATAAATGTCAGGCACTCCTGCATGAAAGAAAGTGCACTAAAGTCCTTCAACACTAACAAGGAATCTTCTTTAAATGTTAGATGCTATAAAGATGCTCGTATCGGAAATGGAACCCAAAAAGGCAGGCAGCGGAACAATGCTCGTGCAGGCTATGCACACAAAATGGCAGAATATATATAATGCCGTCGGAGCCAAGAATATCCTAAACACTACAACAATAATAATCGCCACGACAATGCAGTATTCCTATCAACAAAAAGAGCCTAAGTCGTTTGTGTCTCCATACATCAAACTAGGCTGCGAAATGCTTGTGTAATCATAGATGGGTATGCATAAAAAGAGTAATTAGGTTAATATACTTAATGTCTACTGTGACTGATAAAGTCTAGCTAGAGTCAATGATACGAGATACTGGTGCGCATGGCATGCCGCATAGCCTAGTGCAAATCTCAAGTCTGTGCGTCAAATATTACGTTATAGGGAAGGGTAGCTCTCTTGAGAAACCTTAATACCGAAGTATTAAGCGTTCTCCTGGCGTACCTCAAAGACAAACAACGAGCTTAGAACAGTGCAGAATGGTATAGGCAAAAAGCCCTCATTCGTGCATGCTCTACTCTCAATGGCACACAGACTAGAATTTACTCAATCAACTCCAGTTCTCAGGTATGTCGTGCAGCTTTTTCCTAAAGCCAGCACTCATAGGAAACAATACCTTATAATATCAGACCCCTAGTCTAGCATTATCTAATCCAGCAGAACACTAATAATTATAGGAAGCGGCAATATGAAAGCCAACCAATGCTTCGTGATCAACTTATCTTAACAACTAAACATACATAGGTTATATCAGACCTTAACGCACAATACAACTGGCCAGCATTAAGCTGATTTTGCAGAGTTAACCAGAGGGGATATAATGTTAATAAAAGGTGGTGAAAGATATGGAAAATGAGAGAGATAGGCAGAGGAACAGGTTCTCAGGTGCAGAAGGGGGACAGATATCCAAGGGAAAAAGAGGGATGCGTTCTAGAAACCAGATCTGAGGGAGAGAGTGGCGAGGAACCAGTATATATACCGGGACTAGGTCGAGCCGCGTGTGAAAAAAAAGCGGTAACAAGTCCTCTAGCCACTAGCAAGGGAGCTAGCAGCATGGTAAGGACCTCTCTCAACCAACCCCCACGAAGCAGCCAGCCGTGACGTCATCGAGCGGGGCAAAAACACTGCGCGCCCCCCTCTCACTCTGTTCTACTCTCTCTCTCTCTCCCAGATCCCATCATTACTAGTTAATGATAAAACATATACCTTACAATTAAATATATAAAGCCTTGACATGGGTGAAAACAAAGAGCCTTTCTGGACTGCCCATGACACGAGCTTTCATATGAAATAAAGCACACTCTAATGCATAAACTGTAGCCCCATCCACTGCCCTGGCGATCCTAGCGAGTCACTGTAGGACAAGCCATGCGGTTCTAACGGAGTGGTTAACGTCACAGATACAATACAAGTTAATACACTACAATACAATACAATACAATACACTACAATACAATACACTACACTACACTACACTACAATACAAAACAATACAATACAATACGATACAATACAATATAATACAATATAATGCACTACAATACAATACAATACACTACAATACAATAGGCTGAGCTCCCAAACACCAGTATAAGTAAACTCTAAAGCCGGAGTCACACAAGCTCTTTTTCGAGCAATTTTTTACGGTCAATTATGGTCTGGAAGTTTAAAAAATTACACTTTATCAGAATTCAGCCGCCTAACATATTCTACCTTCAGTCTAGTCACCGATACCAGTCCGAAAAAGTCCCGAAATAATACGAGAACAAACTTGCTCATGGAAAATTGACGGAAAAACCGCTCGTGTGACAGCAGCTTAAAGGGATTGTGATTGTTCATGTTGACCTGGGTTCCTGACTGGTCATAAACTCAGGGACCCCTCGCTGTTTGGGAACTATAGTTTTGGTTCACCGAAAACTTTTGTTCTAACTGTTGGGGAACTTGTGGAATAGGTTTGGACGAGTTCGTCTGACTGTGTGACAACGCATGTTCATGGGCACTTCATTAAAAAAGGGGGGGAGGGTCCATTTTCTGGTCGATTTTTCCATAAATGTATTAATTTTATAGCTTCCTTCCTAGACCTCCGTCAAACTTAAAATAACAACACCAGGATCCCCCTTCAAGATATATTTGTACACTTGTCGGTAGAAAAATGCCTCCAAAAACAACTGATTCAAGAGTTAGATCCCATTCCCAGAAAACCCGTTATAACTTTAACCACCCATCACGATTCTTGACAGCTTCTTCAAAACATATATTCATCTGTCTGTGTGGTAAAATCTGTGATCAAAAACTTAAAATTCAGTTAAACAATCTGACAAAATATTGACTTGTCAGACGCGTCCTTTGTGTGAATATTCAGAAATCCGTAAATTGTATACATTGATTATAATTATATATATATACTGTATATTAAAATACCCGAATTAAAGATCACCACCATGCCAGCCCAACAGGAAAAACGGAGCACAGAAACAGAAGGAGAAACTAAAGAGAAAGGAACGAAGAACAAGAGAATGCCGCAAACCACCACACCCCGGACAAGCACAGAGGAAACAAGGAACAAGAAAAGGAAACAGCAACAAGAGAAGGAGAACTCACCACCAAAGAAACAATCAACAATACCAACCACCAACAAGAATACAAAGACAAAGACCAAGCAACCACAAAATGGCCACCCCAAGTCCAAATGTGCCCCACTACGCACTAATACCCGAGAAGCCAGAATTGCCACCATCATCCATGCTCTACCACCCACACCAGGAAAAAAAGATAAGAATCACGTTCGACCATACTGGAACACAGAAGAAAATATTATACAGCCAAGCGGAAAGGGACCAGCATAAACAAATCTCACCTGTTCCGATGCGCCGATCTTCCGCGCAGATGTCTCTCCGCCAGCGCACAAATTTCTAGGGGTCTACTTAATCCCCCCTAAATACGCCTCTTTGTACTTATGACCTCATGACCTTCAACTACCAGCCCTGGGACATAGCAGCCAACGTCATGACTATCCCGACGAGAACCAGATAGAGCAAGCAATTCAAGGGCTTGAATAAACTTACATGTAAGAGTTCGAGCCTAAGAATTACCCTCCCATTCAGGAAGCAATTGAAGCCATGGTGGATATTCTTTATGGTCTGAAGAGTTATTTTCCCTATTAAATGAACTTTTGTTTTTACATGCCATGGCATGGTGACAACATCAGGATCTCTATTAGGCTGCAAATTTGATATTAGAAGTAGCACCGAAGGGCATGCCACAAACTGACTTCTAGTATCAATCCCGCACTCTAACAAACTATTAAAGTAAATCTTGCAATGTCAAGCCTACTCTAATGGTTCGGGCTTTGCGAGATGCCGTCTGAATAACGGCACTTAGCATACAAAAGTCCAGCTGTATCTGTCCAACACCATGGTCAAGGACATATGCAGTAAACAAGGTTTAAACACCGAACTTGGGTTTTTTGAACACTCTTACAACGGTCAGTGGCATATTGAGCGAAAATAGTAAGTTCATGATCTTACTTCTTTCCTCACGTTAGCCCAATACCTCGTCACTGTGTCATGACACTAGAGACTTTGTATTAAAGAACCTACACCAAGAGTACCGGAACAGAATTTCATCACCGATTAGTATAAAGGTCAGGATAGACGAGCAGTCATAACTCAGGACATGTCCTAGCTCATGCTCGTGTTAGTCGGATGGTATGCACCCTATATCATGACATTAAGGGACTACCATTCATGACCCAAAAACAACTAATCCATCTGTATCCCTATCTACAACAACCACATGGCAGGACCACCTAAACGGCTCGACGGAACTAGACGAAAGGACTCGGCGACTCTCACTTCATCCCCTCCTGTGCCTGCATCTTCAGATCTACAGAGTGTTAGACTAGGAGTGCTACAGAGGTTATCTTTAAACTCTACACCAGTGCGACCCCGGTGTATCACTACAATTCACATTAGTGTACAAGAGTTAAGTGTATAACTCTACTAAATTCTTATACCAGTGCGACCAGGTGTATCTCTTTAATTAATATATGAAGAGAGAGAGCCAAATATAATATACAAGTGATAACCCATTCCTACACCAGTGCGACCCAGGTGTATCTCTTTGATTAAGACAAGGATAGAGTTGAAGATAAAATTGATAACTAATTATTACACCAGTGTACCTGAGGTGTATAATTCTATTTAATCCAAGTGAAAGAGGGCCAAGTGTTACCTCGTGGATCCTCGCCCGTGCTAGGACCATAATATATTTATATGTACTAGTGTAAAGTGAATTGTTTACATTATATTGTTAAGTGAATATTAAAAGTAATTCATAGATGTACTCAGTGTTATACAGTATTTTACCCTTTACAACTTTCGTGCATGTGTTGTGTGACTTTAACTTCTCCAGTCGAGTAGAACCTACCAAACACCAATAAAACCACAGTAAAAACCCTTGCATAATATATATATATATATATATATATATATATATATATATATATATATATATATATATATATATATATATATATATATATATATATATATATATAATATATATACTGTATATATATCTTTATGAAGGTATAACTAAATTGCTATGCCATCTACTTCATTTATCTAAATTGTAGATAGTTTATGTAATTTTGCTCTGTATAAATGTTCCACCTCCCGTGAATTACAAAAACAACAAAAATATTCTTGGCTTCTGGATGAACATAGACAATTTGATATATAGTACGAATCAGTTAGATAGGTTTATTCATAACCTGTGAACTCCATCCGTCAAACTTCAAATTTCACTTTCTAGCCTCATCAATTCCACACATAACGATAATATGCATGGCTCTATCAATGTCTGCTATAGTGTGATGAGTTAGTTGGTTACATAATTCATGTACCCATTAATATACCTGTATAATTATAATATATAGATTATCTCTCAGTGTTTAAGTACTGTATGAATAATAGTATGTTCTGGGTGTGGTGTCCTGAGTTCAAATCCCGGGAAGACCATATGCTTTCATTTGTTTATTAAAATGCATTGTAGTTTGTAATTTATGATTAATGTTAAGAACGGGGTGTTACTTATCATAAGCAATTTCATAAACACTAACCTAGTCTCAACTCAAACACTTATCCCCACCATCATGATAGAAATTGACCAATGCCTTAAGGGGGTCACCGGCTTTTTTTTATATTTCTCTCCTTTTCTCTCTTTACCTGGCATGTATTCATTCGGCCCCATTCAGCCAACTGTTTTAAGACTTTTATCCTCATCCAGGTGTCGATTTCTTCCTGGCGAGCGAAAGCGAGCCAGCATTGTATGGAGAAATCCGGCTTCGCCGGAGAAATTGTTTCATCGAAAAATGTACAAATTTAGCTTGCTGTCAATACAAAGATATATATATGATGGCTCGCTACCGCTCGCCAGAAAAATATTGACACCTGGATGGGGGTAAACGTCTTAAATCAGTAGGCTGAATGGGGCCGAAGGAATATAAGCCAAAGAGAGAGGGAGAGAAAGAGCAACAAATCGAGGTGGGCTCCCTTAACAAACACATATAACCGAAATAAATATTGGTGATGGGCTGGTCTATCAGAGTGAGCGATCTCTGCCATACCCATAGCTTACTCTGACTGTTCCTTTTACTTATATATTTTCTAGATCTCAAGTGCCGGCGTCTCTTCCGTGGATTGACCTCCCAATCTACCAAGATTGGAAGACAAAGCGTCACATTTTTCCTTTGCCCCTAAACTTTCTCTTCATAATTGCTGAGGGGCACAGGGCCCTGGGTGGGGCTTTGGTTTCCTGGGCGTTTCCGCACCGTCCTCAGCTCCCCGCCATGGAGTGGCTTCGGTCACCCAGGCTTTATTGTGGTAGGCGGGGAGGGTTCTGTGGGGGCGCTCGGTTATGGCCTTGGCCGTGCTCGGGGCCTTGGGGCTGTTCGGCCAGGCAGCCTGGGGTACCGCAACAACAACAACAATCGAAATAACGAGTATTTTTGTCTTTTTGTCAATTTCGTTTTAGTATCGCCCAGCATTCGCCATCCCTCGCCTATCAGCCCTGTCAACCCGATCCATTGGTGATATCCCTCTACCCCTTCATTGTCCATACTGTGTTAGCCTGTTAGAATTGGAACATACACAAAAGACCATTGCAGAGATTTGTTGACATTTTGGTCGACAGGGTTTTCCCTTTTGTTGTTTTTGTTTCACATTATTTACTTTTGACTTGAAAAAAAAAATATATATGCTGCAATATATATACTGTATATATATATATATATATATATATATATATATATATATGTGTATATATATATATATATATATATAGAGAGAGAGAGAGAGAGAGAGAGAGAAAGAGAGATTGATTGATTGATTGATTTTTATTGCCAATTGTGTACATATATAATATATATACAATAATACATCATAATACATATATTTGAATGATTGGCATATATAGCTAGCTAAGCAAAAGCTCTATGTAGCTAGCCTTATAGACGTAAGTAAATATTTAATGCTAGGTTACACGGTTATTACAAAATATAATATATACAAAACATTACAGTATATTACCTGCTTTATCATGGAATCAGCAAGAATCAACTTAGTTCATTATTTTCAGTAGTCTTTAAGAATAGGTATGACAGTAGTTACAATAGAGAGAGAGAGCAACAAGTATACCCTACCCCCTTACAGCTCACTAGCGGTTTGTGCATTAATCTTTTTCCTTTCTGTCTGCTCTAATTAGGAAGTCTGCAGTGTTAACCCTTTCACGCACATATGACGCAGAGGTTGCCAGATTAGCAATAACAAAGAGTTCTCTCACTCTTATAATTACCTCTCCAAAATTAGTTTTCTGCCCACAGCTAACTCAAAGACAACTGCAGAGGTTGCAGTAACTAAACTAAGGGTTTCTAAATACCCCTGATGGTAACAAAGGCTTTAAAGTATCCCTAATGGGCTCAAACTCGCGTCATATGTCATATGTTAAGCTTCATTTCATCCAAGTTGTTTCCTTCCTTACTTCATTAAATATTCTCCTTGATCGTTTAAGGGGGGGGGGGGGGGATAGGTTTTCTGGACCACTTTCTCCCTCATGTTTAGCCCATTAGTTTTTCCCTGGCGAACGATAGTGAGCCTGTAATGTTGGAAGAACCAGCCTTCGGCTGGGAAATTTTTCTACCGAAAAATGTACACATTAATCTAGAAGGGGGATTTAATGGATGTTTGTTTTTAATTTGATGGAGGTCTAGGGAGGAAACTAGAAAAATAATGAATACATGCAAAAATCGCCCAAAAAGTGAACCATCTCCCCTTAATGTGATCTTCTTCCCTCGTTCAATGTATTCAAATCTACTTTAAATGCATGCATATACGTTTACCTCTCTTTTAATTTCCCCTTTTGCTTAAACCTTTGCATCTGTGTGTGTGTGTGTGTGTGTGTGTGTGCGTGTGTGTGTGTCTGTGTGTGTGTGTGTGTGGATGTGTGTGTGTGTATGTGTGTGAATTTCTTTATTTCACCCAACTCATCCATATTTTTCATCAGCAGAATTCTTTGTTTAAACCAATTCATCTACACCCAAGCGAACATAACATGAACTATCATATCAAACTAAAAAATAACATCATAACATAACAATTAATAACAAACATTACTTAAAAAGTTAACGAAATAGCTCACATGTAAGCGGATTGTGGGAAAATATACTTGTCGGCAATACGACCTATAAGTTGTTTAAGGGAGCCCACCTAGTTTTTGTTTTCTCTCTCTCTCTCTCTCTCTTTGGCTTGTATCCATTCGGACCCATTCAGCCTACTCTTAAGACATTTACCCCCATCCAGGTGTCAATATTTTCCTGGCGAGCGGTAGCGAGCCAGCATATATATTTTTTTGTTTTGACAGCAAGCTAAAATTGTAAATATTTCGATAAAACAAATTCTCCAGCGAAGCCTGATTTTTCCCTACAATGCTGGCTCGCTATCGCTCGCCAGGAAGAAATCGATCTGGATGGGGATAAACGTCTTAAAACAGTTGGCTGAATGGGGTCAAATGGATAGCAAGCCAGGGAAAGAGAGAAAACGAGATAAAGATAAAAAAAAAAGCCGGTAACCCCCTTTAGCCCTCTCATCCACTCTGACCTGCTCATGTAATATTCCCAGCGCTGTCAACACGCCGATTAGTTTTGTCAGGCAGAAGACACGTGCAGGCATTATCCGGTGTGCTATTGTCTATTGGCTGTAAGTAGGCGAGAAATCATTCATTTTATCCTCTGTAACTCAAACATGGCTAGAGCAAATTGGTTGTAAATGTCCACATCTATTCCTTGACCGACTCTTACCAAATGATAGAAATATTAGATTGATTACTCTAGTCGTGTTTGAGTTACAGAGGTTAGAGGTCATGATTATTCGCCTACTTACATCGAATAGACTATAGTGTTGCCTTGTGTCTTATTAAGCGATTAATACTTTGGAATATTTTTTTTTTTTTTTTTTGTGCTCCCTAGACCTCCATCAAGCTTAAAAAACATCCCCAAGATCCCCCTTCTAGATATATTTGTAAATTTTTCGATAGAACAATTTCTTCGGCGAAGCCGGATTTCTCCATCCAATACTGGCTCGCTATCGCTCGCCAGGAAGAAATTTTAACATGGATGAGGATAAACGTCTTAAAGCAGTTGGCTTAATGGGGCCGAATGGGTACAAGCCAGAGAAAGAGAGAAAAGGAGAGAAAGATATAAACAGCCGGTGACCCCCCCTAAACACTATTACAGAGGGGTGTGTGGACGGCTCATCCAGCTTAGCCAATATAATAATCACGTTAAGTACTATAGTTTATAACATTAAATAATAGTGTTCATTCTTTGGATAAACAAATAGTTTTTCAGACACAGGGACGTTTTTAGGAAATCTCTATTTGAGTAGGAAGAGCAGAACAAAGGCCTAATATAATCATCCTTATTATCATGTGTATTAACGTTTCGACATTTGTCTATGCAATCAGCAGTATTCTACAAACAAAACATACATATATTCGAAATATGTATGTATGTATGTATATACTCAGGCACATACCACCTAGCTGGGGGTGGCCGACTCGAGACAGAGCCCGAACAGAAACAACAACTTGACAAATAAAATATAATAAAAAAATAAAAAATAAAAATAAATTACACATATCAAGTTCGCCCAGGAGAAGACCAAGAGGCCAAGGATCATGAAATTCAAAACATACGGGTACTAAATATATTGTTTATAAGATATTGAATAACAATTGCATAATGTTAAGATTGGAAGAAAACTTACATATTATGAAAATTATCTTGTAATGTTAAAGATATTAAATATAATTGTACGAGAGTATACAAGGATGTTACAAGTATTACAATTAATTTCTGACAGTACTAATTAAGGGGGGTGACCTGTTTTTGTTCTGTACTTTTCAATCTTTCTCTGGCTTGTATCCATTTGGCCCCATTCAGCCTACTGTTCTAAGACGTTTATCCCCATCCAGGTGTAACATTTTTACTGGTGAGCGGTAGCGAGCCCGCATATTTGTTATTTGGTTTGACAGCATGCTAAATTTTTACATTTTTCGATAGAAAAATTTCTCCGGCGAAGCCGGATTTCTTCATATAATGCTGGCTCGCTATCGCTCGCCAGGAATAAATCGACACCTAGATGGGGATAAACGTCTTCAAATAGTTGGCTGAATGGGGCCGAATGGATACAAGCCAGAGAAAGAGAGAAAAGGACAGAAATAACAAAAAACAGGTCACCCCCCCCCCCCTTTAATGCGGAAATGAACGTTCAACGAGCCAAAAATAGTGCTACTTGAATGCGAGTGCGTATATTTGTATTTTGAAATTAATTTTGTCCAAATCATAAAGTAGGTCAATGTTAAAAAGGGAGTAAAACATATATGATACGTAACAATACCAATACATATAAGCAATAGTACGTTGATGATAATCGATAATCATTCATGTATAAATAATCTGAGTGCATAGCTACATAAGTTTTGTAATTCATTATTTTGTAATGAAAATTTGCCTTCGTATTCCCGATTTCGACTCCTCTGAATTCTCAACTTTATGGCTCAAGCTTTCCTGTCATTCGCATACTAAATATTTCTGTGCTCTTTATCTTTCCCATAACTCTACCGACTTTCCCAAATTCTTTGACTATCTAAACTCTAAAGTGGAACACATTCTATCCATTTCTCGTTTCTTTGAAATTTCCATCTTAGGAGATTTCAACATTCACCACCGCCAATGGCTCTCATCTCATTCTACTGACTAACCTGGTGAACAAGACTACGTCTTATCTATCCTAAATGACCTAGAGAAGTTGGTTCAGCAACCCACCTGTATCCCGGATCGCCTCAGAGATCGGCCCAACATTCTTGACTTGTTTCAACTTCTAACCCTTCTTCATATACTTGTTGTTTTGTTCTAAGTGAGTGAGGGAAACAAAAGGCAGAACTGCCTGTAGCAAGTGCCTCCCCCATAGATGAAAGAGTGACAGGGCCAAAATCAAGGGACGTTCGAGCCAAAATGCCTGGACACAGGGAGTTAGAAGCAATTTTAGTCATAGGAAGAGGAAACTACTGATTCTGGGAGATAGTTCCAAAGCTCAGCTGTTGAATAGAAGAAATACTGAGAATAACGTTTCACTCTTGGGTTGGAGAGTTGCACAGAGTAGGGATGGGATTGTGTTGCAAGACGGGTACCACGTACCCAACGTAGAGGAGGTGGTATACACTGGTAGAGCTCTGAGGAGCACTGATTATTGTAGTAGCGATAGAATAGCAAGAGAGATGGAACATTGCGGCGAAGAGAGAGAGTTTGCAGAGAGTTGGTGAGTGGGTGGGAATTAATGATACGAAAGGCTTTCCTTTCTACTTTGTCTAGAAGTGCGGTGTGAGAGGATCCTCTCCACACATGCGAACAATACTCAATACAAGGACTCATCGTGCCCCTGTACAGAGCAAGAAGCTGAGCAGGGGTAAAGGACCCTTTGAGGGGGTTGAGCACACCCAGCTTCTGGGAGGCTGCCTTAGCAGCCGATGACCCCCCCTCCCCCCCTTAAGAAAAAAGGGAACAGTTGGAAAACATGAACAATATCAAAGAAAATCAGATAAAAGAGAATAAATGCAAGGAACAAACGTAAATAATGTATATAATATGAAAAGAAACAGAAAGAGAAAGATATGAAATTATGAGAAAAACACCATACAACAGAAACAAAAAACGACTTAGCAAAAAAAAAAAAAAAAAACACTAAACAAAATATAGCCTATATCAGCATAGATAACGGTAATGAAGATATGAATTGAAATGAAGTAAAATACAAAATCGACGGTCATATTCTTAAGTCAGTGAATAACACAGCACTGATAAACGAAATAAGTAGGGCAAAATATCCATAAAGAAAATTAGTGATATAAAGATTGCATAAGTCATCAGTCAGCTACTACAGTACATAATACTTGTTCTTACTGGTATAGGCATTGCCCAAAGATTGTTTTAAGAAAGGATTAGAAAGTGAGAGGTAACAGATCTGATAATGGTGATCCGTGTACACGAGAGATGGCAGCACGATCGCAAAAGAAAATGGGAGGGTACCTATTAATTTGCAATAATCCCTACCTTGTACTACCTATGGTATGATGGTGATGGGCTGGTCTATCAGAATGAGAGTTGCGCGTTCTCTGCCATACCCATAGCTTACTCTGACTGTTCCTTTTACTTATATATTTTCTAGATCTCAAGTGACGGCGTCTTTTCCGTGGATTGACCTCCCTACTGCCAATCCCGGCAGATTGGGAGCCAAAGCGTCACATTTTTCCTTTGCCCCTCAACTTTCCCTTTATAATTGCTGAGGGGCACAGGGCCTTGGGTGGGGCTTTTGTTTCCCGGGCGTTTCCGCACCCTCCTCAGCTCCCCGCCTTTGAGTGGCTTCGGTCACCTGGACATTATTAGTGGTTGTTGTTGTTGTTGTTGTTCCCCAAGCTGCCTGGCCGAACAGCCCCAAGGCCCTGAGCAAGGCCAAGGCCATAACCGAGTGCCCCCACAGAACCCTCCCTGCCGACCACAATAAAGCCTGGGTGACCGAAGGCACTCCATGGCGGGGAGCTGGGGAGGGTGAGGAAACGCCCGGGAAACCAAAGCCCCACCCAGGGCCCTGTGCCCCTCAGCAATTATGAAGAGAAAGTTGAGGGGCAAAGGAAAAATGTGACGCTTTGGCTTCCAATCTTGGTAGATTGGGAGGTCAATCCACGGAAGAGACGCCGTCACTTGAGATCTAGAAAATATATAAGTAAAAGGAACAGTCAGAGTAAGCTATGGGTATGGCAGAGATCGCTCAGTTCTCATTCTGATAGACCAGCCCACCACCATTATTAGTGGTAAGCTGGGAGGGTTCTGTGGGGGCGCTCGGTTATGGCCTTGGCCTTGCTCGGGACCTTGGGGCTGCTCGGCCAGACAGCCTGAGGAACAGCAACAACAACAACAACCTATGGTATGAATAATCAATTCAACGTTATCCACAGACTCTGATAACATGACAGAGTTCAATAGACATAACTAGAGGCTACTGTAAAGGCCAGATCATCATGAAATTGTTGTCATGAGGAGGTTCAGAGATAAGTCTCCATTACCACCGCCATTGTTATTATGAGACTCGGAGTTGCCAACGTCCAACAGGCTGGGATCTTTCCCCAACATAATACCCCTAGATGTCATAATTTTACCCTAACCCACGTATTTCGTCAACATTTCCAGTTTTAATACAGCTTTACAATTTAACATCGCCCTATAATTTAACTAATAACACATTCAAAATGACCTTTTACTTTTGTTGTGTTGCTTGTAGTTATACTTGCATCATATATAAGTATTATATTTATTGTATACATATACGTCCTTCTTTCTCTCTTGGTTATATACATCTATTCTATTCTAAATAATTTACAAGTGTTTTTACCCATATCAATTCACTCTCAAACACGTTCGCGCTTTAATGTAATGCCCCCTCATTATGCAGAAGTTTTTCTAACTATGGTAACGCTGCAGACAAGCCAGGCGCACAGATATGAAGGAGTATCCAATAAGGAGTAATCACTGAGGTTTTTTGGATATAATATTATGACCCGCGACAGTGGTGCTAACCCTAGGATGCGTGCGGAACTCAAGGTTTTCCTCTCTTTCTGTCTATCATTGCCCTTCCACTATACTATGCTGACAAGCCATAGAGTCTTCTGAGGATGAGCAAGGTGAGCCTTATGAGCAATAACGAACGACAAAATTTAGAACATCAAAATGGATTTAACCTGAAAATAAGAAAACAAGTTAGTATGCTAATAAACATATTAAGAAGAAAGACGAAAAGAAAAAAATAGACGTAATTAAGAAGATTGTGCTGGGAAATATTGAAGGCGGTGGTATCAAGGTGAAAAAGTATATATGATATGCTGATAGAATGAAAAAGTGAGATTATATACTAGGCTGTAATATAGGTAAACATACAGATCAATGCAAAAATAAACTATAAATAATGTAGTATCTTAATACATTAGTAAGACAGAAAGTTCACTGCGCTAAGGTGAAGCTAGGCCAAAAATCCTCAACGACATTTCCGAGTTTCCTGTTAGGCCAGAACATAGAGTGAACTGGGAGGCAATGAAGTACAAAGGCCATCTCCTTGTACTGCCAGCCACTTTATCAACTTTTGTAGCCGGGATCACCAATATCGGAATATCGGAGTTCATTCTATGGAGAAACTCTATATATGCTCGAGATTACTGAAATATCTGAATAATAATAGCTACCATACATTGGAAGGGACGATCAACCTTTTAGATTGACCCGCTTCTCCGGTGGTGTTGGTCCTGGAGAAATTAAGGGCAGACTGATCGTCTGTTTGGTCTATTAATTAATGTATTCATATATTTTGTTAGTTTCCTTCCTAGACCCCCATCAAGCTTAGAAAAACACCTCCTAGACCCCCCTTCAAGATAAATTTGTAAATTTTTCGTTAAAAAAATGTCCCTGCCGAATGCCGGTTCCTCTTAAAATTGCAGGCACAAATCGCTCGCCAGGAAATACTCGACACCTAAATGGCACGAAAGGTCTTAAATTTGACAACGAAATGGGGCGAAAGGTGTTAAAATCGCCAAACTAATGGGCCGAACGTCTTATAATCTCAACACTATTGGGGCTAAACATTAGGGAGAAGGGGGTCCAGAAAAACGGTCTTCCTCCTCTTAATGTATAATCAGTGTGCTGACACACGTTGTCACGTATGGATTTAATTACAAACACTGACAAATGTTGATATTATTATCCTTTTCTGGATAACACTATATTGTAATTACATTACCTTTAATTGGACTAATACTTATAACAATAATATTACGCTGAGGACTAACATGATCAATTCCCCTGAGATTACAAATGTGTTAGATGACAAATTTCATCATAAATTTAATCCTTAGATGACGTTGTATATACTAGCAATTACCCATTTCTTCTGATTACCAATTTTAGGGTGGATCTTCGGTTTTTCTTTTAATCTGTTCCTCCATTAACATTGCAAACTTTCTTATCAAGGTTATTTGCATACAATTGAATTTGATTGTAACAAACCTCGTTAGGTAAATAATAGCTTGGATATTAATTGTTTTCTTAACATAATGTGTTTAATATATATATATATATATATATATATATATATATTTGATTGAGCGTGCACTAAAATTGATGTTCAAGGAATTAAACATAAACAAGCAAATAACATAGGAAGATTTACTACAGAATGGTACTTCAAATTTTGGGGATAATAGTTGTTTGGTTGATATATAAACACACAATTGAATTAATTGAGTTTCCTGTTTATTTGAATGATAAAGAGGGATGAGGAGAAAAACAAGCATGATGTGAAAGAGGCTATCTGCAGGTTATCGTTTTCTTAACTTCTTATCCTCCAATATTTTACTTATTGCAATCAATTTGTTGTACGAATAATCGAGTTGTATATATTAATTCTTCATTGTAGATTTGTAGATTCAATTGTAATTGTTTCATACTAAATTGAAATGGATAAAACATTTGAATGAACAAAAACAAGTAGAGTTAACGCAAATAGTAATATTTATGATGTGTTGCTTGCCTGGGAGTTCTGTGTGCCGTCAGAACTAAAACAAATAAAAACAAAAAGTTCTAAATTATGCGACCGACTTCATGTATCTGTCCTGTGAAAACGGTAATAAACTCTGTGACATTTCGGTGGCTAAAAATTGTGAAGGCTGTCAACTGAATGAGAAGAGAAGGAAAAAGGAAAATAAATACTAAAGGTACGAAGTGGCGGGGACAACTAAAAACACTTTATTTGAAATCTCATAGCGGAAACAAATATATAAGTATGGAGAGAGAGAGAGAGAGAGAGAGAGAGAGAGAGAGAGAGAGAGAGAGAGAGAGAGAGAGAGAGAGAGAGAGAGAGAATGCTAAGCCTACATGTAAAACACGCTGACATTATCTAGCTTACCTTGCTACTAAAATAATTGTCTAGTTATTGATGGGCTATCATAAATATTTCTCATATCTGTAATCATGTAATGTTATTTAGACTTGTTTATGGTTTGCAAAGTTGCAGAAATATACTCATAGCTCACTACCAAACGCTACGCTGATTACCCGAATATTGTTTAATTACAAAAACTGAATCACCCATATTAGAGTAAACTTAATATTTCCTAGCATAAAGTCCCCATGTATGAACAGTATACCATTAATTTGCAGTTACGTCTTCTAATATAAACAGATAAGTCAAAGATAATAATCTCTGTAATAAAGGGTATACATTTCTAAAATATAATCTATTAAGTATATTATTTAATAGAAAGTAGAATTGGAGGACATGAATGTATTGTACTGTAAAGAGGTCTTGACCTCTGTTCGGAAAGACGTTGAAAAGTGAGTTTCCCAGGTCGAACCAAGATTCAGATTGTAGGATTTGTATGGTGAAGTTATACAGTAATAATGATAACAGAATGGCTTGATTGCACAAATACGCAAGACGTCTTGTATTGCAATTACCTTCAGTGTATACCTTAATTATAAGTTTGTAATCTGGTTCCAAACCAGACTGGTTTGACTGGCCGTTTGTTTGGTCTATTAATTAATGTATTCATATATTTTGTTAGTTTCCTCCCTAGACCTCCATCAAGCTTAGAAAAACACCCCCTAGACCCCCCTTCAAGATAAATTTGTAAATTTTTCGATAGAAAATTTCCCGGCCGAACGCCGGTTCATCTTAAAAATGTAGGCTCGCTATCGGATGCCAGGAAATACTCGACACCTAAATGACCACAGAAAGGTCTTAAAATTGACAACGAAATGCGGCGAAAGGTGTTAAAATCGCCAAACTAATGGGCCGAACGTCTTATAATCTCAAAAGTAGTGGGGCTTAACATTAGGGAGAAGGGGGTCCAGAAAAACGGTCTGCCCCCCCTTAAGTGGTTGAAAAAATCAAGCATTTTTTGTAATTAGAAAGCGGGTGAAATTTGTGGGGGAAATGGTTTGCATTGGCAATAAAGGTGAAAGGCAAACGGAAAGAAGGCAACCGAATAGAAGAGTATACAGTTGGGTGGAAAGACAAACACACGAGTAAAGACGGTATCACACGAGAGCTTTTATAGTCAACATTCGATGATCAACATTTTTCTGGCAATATTTCTGGAATATTTTGCACTGATATCGGAAACTAGACTCTTGGTAGATGAATTTAGGTGACTGAAATATTATAAATGTTGACCTCATAAGCTGCCAGACCAGTGTTGAGGATAAATGTTTAGTGAAAAAGCGCTCGTGTGATACCGGCTTAACCACTTCAGACTCATATGACGCAGAGGTTGCCAGATTAGCAATAAGACATAGAGTTCTCTCACTCTTGTAAATACCTCTCCAAAATTAGTTTTCTGCCCACAGCTAACTCAAAGACAACTGCAGAGGTTGAAGTAATTAAACTAAAGGTTTCTAAATACCCCTGATGGTAACAAAGGCTTTAAAGTATCCCTAATAGGCTCAAAGTCGCGTTATATGTCGGAGAAGCTTGAAAGGGTACATTGATATCTGAACCTCCTAAGAACACAGGGTAGAATAACAGATACTCCGATGGGAGGCTAGATATAGTCTATTCGCTGTAAGTAGGCGGAAAATCATGACCTCTGACCTCTGTAACTAAAAAGCGACTAGAGTAATCAAGCTAATATTTCTACTATTTGGGAAGAGTCGGTCAAGGAATAAATGTGGAAATTTACAGCCAATTTACTCTTGCCCATTTTGATTTACAGAGGATAGAGGTCATGATTTCTCGCCTACTGTTACGACAGGGGTTCAAATATATTAGGGCTCTTATTCATTGGACTAGTAATGGCATAAATGCTACAACGGAAAGCGCTAGATCCAACCTCTGATGTATATTCCCAGTGAACAAAGAACACAAATACTCTACAGAGTTCTATAAGCAACAATAGGCTATCAAACTCTCAATAAATGTGCGTCTACTCTAGGCTTAATGTTATGTGAAAACAGCCTATTACTACCTATAACCGAAGGTGCTTGGTTATGGTATGCAAAGTAAGGTGGTAAGAGAAGTTACAGCTAACGTTACTTTAACCCTTAATTAGCGGCGAGCAACATAAGTCGAGTATAATAAATCTGGACTATCTGGCGGCGCTCGACATAGGTTGTGTGGCAATTTCAGCACGTAATGTTGCTGAGAGAGAGAGACAAGTGGTGGCAGGAAAGTAGCGAGCGTATGACTGCTCCAGACCACCGCGGCAAACCTACTGACACGAATCCCACCTCCTCCCTCCCTCTCTCACTCGCTATATACGGAATTGTATGGGGAAAGTGCCGAATTACATGCTTTTTGCACTCGCGTTGTACGGTTGTTGCAAGAAAACTAGCCATCATAAAAGGATCGTTATGGTGTCATTGGAAAGCTCTGTTTATGCCCTTTCAGGGATAGATACTTGTTTTACGCTCTGGGTCTTATTTAGGCATGAAAATTATCACGTAAACAGCCCTATTTTGGGTAAAAACACCCCGCTGGGCGGTACATATAAATAAACCGCCTAGGCCGCTCGTAAGGTGTTGATCAATAAATGTCAGGCACACCTGCATGAAAGAAAGTGCACTAAAGTCCTTCAACACTAACAAGGAATCTTCTTTAAATGTTAGATGCTATAAAGATGCTCGTATCGGAAATGGAACCCAAAAAGGCAGGCAGCGGAACAATGCTCGTGCAGGCTATGCACACAAAAAGGCAGAATATATAATGCCGTCGGAGCCAAGAATATCCTAAACACTACAACAATAATAATAATCGCCACGACAATGCAGTATTCCTATCAACAAAAAGAGCCTAAGTCGTTTGTGTCTCAATACATCAAACTAGGCTGCGAAATGCTTGTGTAATCATCAATGGGTATGCATAAAAAGAGTACTTGGTTTAATATACTTAATGTCTACTATGATTGATAAAGTCTAGCTAGAGTCAATGATACGAGATACTGGTGCGCATGGCATGCTGCATAGCCTAGTGCAAATCTCAAGTCTGTGCGTCAAATATTACGTTATAATGAAGGGTAGCTCTCTTGAGAAACCTTAATACCGAAGTATTAAGCATTCTCCTGGCGTACCTCAAAGACAAACTATCGAGACTAGAACAGTGCAGAATGGTATAGGCAAAAAGCCCTCATTCGTGCATGCTCTACTCTCAATGGCACACAGACTAGAATTTACTCAATCAACTCCAGTTCTCAGGTATGTCGTGCAGCTTTTTCCTAAAGCCAGCACTCATAGGAAACAATACCTTATAATATCAGACTCCTAGTCTAGCATTATCTAATCCAGCAGAACACTAATAATTATAGGAAGCGGCAATATGAAAGCCAACCAATGCTTCGTGATCCACTTATCTTAACAACTAACATACTTGGGTTATATCAGACCTTAACGCACAATACAACTGGCCAGCATGAAGCTGATTTTGCAGAGTTAACCAGAGGGGGTATAATATTAATAAAAAGGTGGTGAAAGATATGAAAAAGAGAGAGGTAGGCAGAGGAAAAGATTCTCAGGTGCGGAGCGGGGGACAGATAGCAAGGGAAAAAGATGGATGCATTCTAGAAACCAGATCTGAGGGAGAGAGTGGCGAGGAACTGTTTATATACTCGCACTAGCTCGAGGCGCGTGGGAAAAAAGCGGTTACAAGTCCTCTAGCCACTAGCAAGGGAGCTAGCAGCATGGTAAGGACCTCTCTTAACCAACCCCAACGAGGCAGCCAGCCGTGACGTCATCGAGCGGGGCAAAAACACTGCGCGCTCCCTGTCACTCTGTTCTACTCTCTCTCTCTCTCTCCCAGATCCCATCATTACTTGTTAATGATAAAACATATACTTTACAATTAAATATATAAAGCCTTGACATGGGTGAAAACAAAGAGCCTTTCTGGACTGCCCATGACACGAGCTTTCATATGAAATAAAGCACACTCTAATACATAAACTGTAGCCCCATCCACTGCCCTGGCGATCTTAGCGAGTCACTGTAGGACAAGCCATGCGGTTCTAACGGAGTGGTTTACGTCACACCCTCCCCCCCCAAGATTTGTCTCAGAGGCCCCAAGGCTCACAAAAATCTGATGGTTAGAACCCATGCTATATCTCCACTTCCCATCACCCAGCGGCAGTAAAATATCTGGCACAGTTCTTCAACAAAACATTTTTCAAAATTATAACCCTCCCCAACACCATAGGTTAAATTATATGTAGTTATGCTCCTCAAGAGCGAGCTTCTCTAGCCCAGCATTCTGAGAGGAGTGCAACTCAGAATTACTGCTATAACATACTAAACAAAAAATCAACTATCAAAGAAAGAGTTTTTATTTGATTTTTATGTTTATAATTTGTTTATTTCGGCTGCACTATAGGGGCAAGCCTAGTTTTTTCTTCTATACCAAACGCTCAACTCCTGCTTTACGACCCAATACGCTGGGCTACAACCGCGAGCCAACAAGCACCAAGCGCAAAATACTATCCAAACTAAAGCAGGAGGCTACCCGTGTGTCAATCTACCCAGGATCATATACCCTTGAACGACCATCTGCAACCAAGTTGTCACAACCGGCAATATGGCGTATGTCCAGGTTATATACCAGTAACCTTAGTGACCACCTGGTCAGCCTCATATTCCGATTGTGAAACTGGTCCAAGAACTTGAGAGGGTGATGATCTGGGTAAACTACAACGACCGGACCATAGGCTGGAACATAGACCTCGAAATGCCCCAGCGCAAGCACAACCGCCAGCAGCTCCTCCTCGACAACAGAGCAGCTCCCCTGGGCCGAATTGTACTTCTCCGAGCAGAAACTAACAGGATGCTCCAGCCCATCATCGTCCTTTTCCACAAGGACGGCACCAGCCCCCACACCACTAGCCTCCGTTGCTAGTTGGAAAGGTAGGCTAAAGTCAGGGGCCCTGAGGATCGGGTGAGTGCACAACAGGTGTTTTACTTCTCTAAACACCTTCTCACACTCAGGCGCCCATTTGAACTTCTTATCCTTCCAGTTATCCTCCACCTGAGCTTGACTGTCCCGTTCTCCTTCTCCACCTTGACTGCTAAACGTCATCACAGGCACAGTGAGAGGCTCAGGGGGGTGCCTCCCATACTCCTTCATGGGATTAACATGACATAACTGATTGCACTTCCGTCTGTCTGGAGTGGCTACCAAGTAAACCAGGTCCGATAGCTCCTCCACCACCCTATAAGGACCAGCGTACTTCGCGGATAAGGGGTGACCTACAAGGGGCAGTAGAATCAACACCTCCTGACCCACGTGAAACTCCCTGAGTTCAACCTTGAGGTCGTACCTGTCCTTCCTGAGGGCCTGAGAGCTAGTCAAATTACGGCCAGCCAACTCCAGACTGCGCAACATCCGTTCTCGACTGTTGAGGACACACTTGAGCATAGAACAAGGTTTTTCTGCGCCCTCCCATACTTCTTCCACCATATGGAGAGGCCCTCTGACACGGTGTCCAAAGACGAGCTCATTAGGGCTGAATCCCAAACTCTCCCCAGGTACCTCCCGCACAGCACACAAAACACATGGCAGGCCAAGATCCCAATCCTTCCCACTCTCAAAGCAACAACAACGAAGCACAGATTTCAAGGCTGAGTGCCATCGCTCCAACACACCCTGGCTCTCCGGATGATACGCAGATGACACAACCCCAACAATCTCATGCTGCGGCATTGCTTGAACCAAGAGGCTAGAAGTGAAGTTGGGTCCCTGGACTGACTGAATCCCCTGCGGGTAACCATACCGGGAAAAATACACTAGCAAGCTTCGGACCACCGTCTTCGCCGACCCATTTCTCATAGGGTACGCGTCAGGGTACCTTGTTGCTACATCTCCCGACTGTGCATCACTGTCCTCCTTCAACTCTTTCGTCTTTTTAAGCCCATCCTCTGCCCCTTCAGGAACAGTTACTGGGTCTTCTCCAGACTCGAAATGTGGTCCTAATAATGAGTCCCCGAGAAGGTCCGTTGACACTAAACTCTCAACCGCATCAACTTTCAACCCCTTCTCGGTACCCTTCCTCCGCTGATCTAAAGATTGTTGACCAGAATGTGACTCCCTGGATGCAGAATCTCCGGTGACAACACACGCCATAGGCTGCACCGGACACTTCTCAACCCACTCCTGCTCCTCCCTACTCACGTCGGCCAGCTTCTCGGCAACGACCAAGGGTGGAGCCTCAGAAGTAGGTCCCGCAAAGTCGTTGCCGAGAAGGAGGTCGACGCCCCCAACAGGTAACTTCTCCACAATTCCTACATCCAGGTCACAAGTCACACCATCAACTTCCACCTTCATTCTTACAAGCGGGTATGACCTTGTCGCATTAACTCCCTGAACCACAACCACCCGCGCCGTATTGACAGGTTTACCAGTGAAATTTCTCAACAGTGTTTGCGATGCCCCAGTGTCACGCAAAGTTCTCACCTCATGTCTTCTACCCCCCCACTCCACACAACCGAGTCCCCTGTGGTCACTAAAGGCATCACGGACAGGGAATAAGCCTTCCGGATCCTTGTGCACTGGCAGTGTATTTACCTCAGAAGAAATGCCTCTAACAAACTCCGATGTCCTCTTGAACACTCCAATGCCGTGAGCAAAAGACACGGCTGCCGGAGGAGGTCGACTAGGGCACTCATTTGCCTTATGACCCTCCTGGTGGAAACTAAAACACATAAATTTCGGTTTCGGCTTATACTGTGATGTAAAAGGCCCCTGACTTTTCACATACGGTGTGGTGTAAGGTTTGGATTCAGTTTTAGTTTCATGGCTCTTCTGTTTAAATGTGTCATTGTTACGGGGAGGGGGAGGATAACGGTCCTTAGCACTTACATCGTACTTCTGTGAGGACCCGCAACCCCGAATCAACGACAGCCGTCGATCAGCCATTTCTGCTGCTTCGACTAGAGTTCTTGGGTTTTTCTCTTTCAAGTTCAAAGTTAGATCACCGCCCGTGCTCTTAAAGAACTGCTCCAACATCATTAACTGCTTAATTTCATCAAATGTTGTGACCTTCTCAGATCAGAGCCAGTTCCCCATAGCATCGGACAAGTCCCGGGCGTGTTCCAAAAAGGTGCTATCTCTTCCCTTAGTTACACCCCGGAACTTCAAACGATACGTTTCTGGTTGCAGTTCGTAAGCCCTCAGGACAGCCTCCTTGAGATCCTCGTACACAATACATAACTTCAAAGGTAACGCATCGTAGGCTTTAAGACCCTTGCCTATTAATCTAGAGGATACAAGTGCTGCTCATTTATTCTCTGGCCACTGGTGTTCCTGGCACTTCTTCTCAAAGCGTGTGAAAAATTCTGTTACACCACTCTCATCAAACACCGGAACCAGGTTCAATAAGTGCGAGAGAGACTGCTCATGAACACGGTTACCAGCCCCAAGTCGCTGTCCCGTTGCCTCTACTCGCGACTTCTCGACGTCCATGTCGGCACAGTACCTAGTCGACTCTAAATCCGCTTGGATTTTTGCTAGCTCTATGTGCTGCTGATGCTGAAGCTCAGATACCCTGATAGCCTTTCTCTCTTCGATCTTAGCTAATTCGAGCTGATACAATAATTCTGGAGTTAACCCTGGAGGAGGTGAAGGTGCTACAATGTTTGAAATTACCGGTGGTCCCCCCAGGGGCAACCCACCCTGCCAGTCACCACCCAACTGTGGACGCGTACTCGGGGTCGGCAAACCACTGGGATGGCTAGGAGTCGAGTGTAGGGGAAGCATGGCCGAAGGGCTCTGAGCACTCAACCCATCTCGCTCACCAGTCACCCTGCCCAGTACACACGTTATCAAGTTATCCCTGGTCATGCTGCTAGTACCCGCATGACCGATAGCTGTGGCCAGGCATTGAAGACCGTACCGATTCACACCCACCAACCGCTCGGCAGTAACAGGCCATTGCAAAAATATCCTAGCATCCTCCTCACAGTTCACCTGATTAACCATATCATGATACTTCTGTTCCTCAGTTTCGACATTACGTACTGTGTCTCCATTCTCCTCTGATCCGGTATAAGACATGATGCTCACAAAAATTTCCCACCTCAATATTCAGAAAAGAAGTACCCCAAACTCTTATACCTCAATATACACACAAAAATTCTCGGAAATATTGAAGGGCTATACTATGTTGCAAAACAAAATTATTCTTGCTGATCCCCGCAAAATATTCTCCAAAACAACAAATGTTCCCTGCTAATAAATGTAGGTTCACCAAATCCTAGGTAAGGTCGCCATTTGTTACGACTGGGGTTCAAATATATCAGGGCTCTTATTCATTGGACTAGTAATGGCATAAATGCTACAACGGAAAGCGCTAGATCCAACCTCTGATGTATATTCCCAGTGAACAAAGAACACAAATACTCTACAGAGTTCTATATGCAATAATAGGCTATCAAACTCTCAATAAATGTGCGTCTACTCTAGGCTTAATGTTATGTGAAAACAGCCTATTACTACCTATAACCGAAGGTGCTTGGTTATGGTATGCAAAGTAAGGTGGTAAGAGAAGTTACAGGTTACGTTACTTTAATCAATAAATGTCAGGCACACCTGCATGAAAGAAAGTGCACTAAAGTCCTTCAACACTAACAAGGAATCTTCTTTAAATGTTAGATGCTATAAAGATGCTCGTATCGGAAATGGAACCCAAAAAGGCAGGCAGCGGAACAATGCTCGTGCAGGCTATGCACACAAAAAGGCAGAATATATAATGCCGTCGGAGCCAAGAATATCCTAAACACTACAACAATAATAATAATCGCCACGACAATGCAGTATTCCTATCAACAAAAAGAGCCTAAGTCGTTTGTGTCTCAATACATCAAACTAGGCTGCGAAATGCTTGTGTAATCATAAATGGGTATGCATAAAAAGAGTACTTGGTTTAATATACTTAATGTCTACTATGATTGATAAAGTCTAGCTAGAGTCAATGATACGAGATACTGGTGCGCATGGCATGCTGCATAGCCTAGTGCAAATCTCAAGTCTGTGCGTCAAATATTACGTTATAATGAAGGGTAGCGCTCTTGAGAAACCTTAATACCGAAGTATTAAGCGTTCCCTGGCGTACCTCAAAGACAAACAATCGAGACTAGAACAGTGCAGAATGGTATAGGCAAAAAGCCCTCATTCGTGCATGCTCTACTCTCAATGGCACACAGACTAGAATTTACTCAATCAACTCCAGTTCTCAGGTATGTCGTCCAGCTTTTTCCTAAAGCCAGCACTCATAGGAAACAATACCTTATAATATCAGACTCCTAGTCTAGCATTATCTAATCCAGCAGAACACTAATAATTATAGGAAGCGGCATTATGAAAGCCAACCAATGCTTCGTGATCCACTTATCTTAACAACTAACATACATGGGTTATATCAGACCTTAACGCACAATACAACTGGCCAGCATGAAGCCGAGTTTGCAGAGTTAACCAGAGGGGGTATAATATTAATAAAAAGGTGGTGAAAGATATGAAAAAGAGAGAGGTAGGCAGAGGAAAAGATTCTCAGGTGTGGAGCGGTAGACAGATAGCAAGGGAAAAAGATGGATGCGTTCTAGAAACCAGATCTGAGGGAGAGAGTGGCGAGGAACTGTATATATACTCGCACTAGCTCGAGGCGCGTGGGAAAAAAGCGGTTACAAGTCCTCTAGCCACTAGCAAGGGAGCTAGCAGCATGGTAAGGACCTCTCTTAACCAACCCCCACGAGGCAGCCAGCCGTGATGTCATCGAGCGGGACAAAAACACTGCGCGCTCCCTCTCACTCTGTTCTACTCTCTCTCTCTCTCCCAGATCCCATCATTACTAGTTAATGATAAAACATATACTTTACAATTAAATATATAAAGCCTTGACATGGGTGAAAACAAAGAGCCTTTCTGGACTGCCCATGACACGAGCTTTCATATGAAATAAAGCACACTCTAATACATAAACTGTAGCCCCATCCACTGCCCTGGCGATCCTAGCGAGTCACTGTAGGACAAGCCATGCGGTTCTAACGGAGTGGTTAACGTCACACTACTTACAGCGAATAGACTATAGTAGGGTGGAGATATAGGTATAAGGGTCGACTACTTATCAGTAGTCAGAACATGGAGGACAAGTCTTTGATAAAGTTATCATGCAGATGCAGTATTACTAATGAAAGTGATTAGTAAATATTTCACAATTTGTAAAATATTCATAATTTATTCAAAATATGTAATTATATAACAGTGTCATTGTGAATAGAGTGAAGGAACATTAGACTTTACTATATTGGAAACAGTGTATGATGTCCATTATAAAAACAGAATTTAATAGCATTTGACTGATGTGATCTAGAAAATATGCGGAACAGTACTCAAGATCCTGATACGTTGTGTTAGTGTGTGAGTTGCCGCTTAAACTACCGTGACCTGGCAAGCAGAAAGACTGCTACGATCTCCAACCCTAACCTGAAGCTCGACCCAGGGGGGCTATAGCTTTTAGGGATTGTGAGTGTACCTGTCCATAGAAGGGGACTAAAGTCAACAGCAAAAACAACAGGCCAGAATCCTTACTTTCAATCCCATCAAAACACTTCTTAGCTGCATGCATCAGCAATCACCTTAAGAAGCTCTAGCTGTAGATATTATCATAGGGATTATTTGTATTTAATTATTATATATACTGTATATAATTATGTAATATATATATAATTATATATATATATATATATATATATATATATATATATATATATTTTTTTTTTTTGTATATGTTTAAAATTTGTATTACAAGGAATATCTGTCTTCGATTTCTATTCAGAGGCCGGACACAAAGACAAGTGTTGTACAAGGCGAATGTTTTGGAGGTGGAGCACCTGGCGCTACTATGCCTTCCACCACAACCTCCAGCCTACAACACTAGGGCAGATCAAATATCCAGGGGACCGGCTGTCATCGTGCCCCGACCACACACTACCCACGTCCTATGTCCTATCACATACAGTATTATTATGTACTCTCATATATGGAATAGGTAAAGTTGTATTTTTTACATTTTCCAAGTGGGCAGCCAAAACCTTACTGGAAAGCTAGAAGTTCGGCTGATGGGCTGAATTCTTGAGAGGCTGGCCAAATTGAAAACAGTTTGGTTAGGTGACAATAAGTTTGGGTGGGTGGGGAATCAATTTGAGCCAGGTTTCCAAGAAGTCAGCAGTCTGGCTAAAAGCATAAAATTCACTCTGGCAGATAAAAGTTTGAGCGAGAAGGCAAATATTGAAGCGAGTCAGCTCAGGTCGGTGCATCCAAAAAAAAAAATCTGCATCAAAAGGTTCAGCTGGATGTCCATATGCTTGGCTGCCCAGTGAAACAAAATGGACCCCGAGATACTGTTAGGCTGCTCCTCCTAGTGTTTTGGCTGACCAATTAAACATATGGACACCCGGACGAACTTTTGCATGCACAGACAAACTTTGGATGCACAGGCAAGTTTTTGTATGCACAGACAAACTTTTAGATGCGCAGACGAGCAATTGGATGCATAGACAAACGATTAGATGCACAGACGAACTATTGGCATCACAGACATAAGTTTGAATGTAAAGACAAAAGTATAGGTTCACATACAAACTTTTGGATGAACAGGCAAACATATGGATGCACATACAAACGTTTAGATGCACAGACAATTTTTTGGATACACAGACAAACAGTTGGATGCACTGACGAGCTATTAGATGCACATACAAACTTTTAGATGCACAGACGAACTATTTGATGCACAGATGAACTTTTTGATACACAGACAAGCTTTCGGATGCACAGACGAATTTATGGATGCACAGACAAGCTTTTAGATACACAGACACATTTTTGGATGCACAGACGAACTTTTGGATGCACATACAAACCTTAAGACGCACAGACAAACTTTTGGATGCACAGACATAGGTTTGAATGCACAGACAAACTTTCGAATGCACATACGAACTTTTGGATGCACAGACAAACTTTATGGTGCATGGACAAACTTTCGAACGCACATACAAACTTTTGGATGCACAGACAAACTTCCTGATGCACAGACAAACTTTTGGATGCACAAACAAACTTTCGAATGCAAAGACAACCTTTTGGATGCACAGACAAACTTATAGATGTACTATTGTGGACATAAGTCCTGCTACACCTGCCCGGCCGAGAATCGCGAATTGTGTTGGTAACATTGCTGCACCCCCCCCCCCCCCCCCCCACTCCTTCCCCACTATACCACCCTCTCTCAGCTAAACCCTCCCTTTCTCTTTCTTTCCTGTTTCACGTCTGTAAGCCCCTCCCCCTGGATTGTTTCCACCACTGTGACTATAACCAGGGCCCTGACTATAACCACGGGATGATAAATATCACGATAACCTCTTTCTCCTTCCTTTCTCTCATTTCTCCCTCTATCATCGTATCAATGTACTTTTATGCATGCTTTCCAAATCTTCCTAAAATGAAATATCATATCGTTAAAATTTCAGTAGGTTACCTAGCTCATGTTCATATTTGCCATTATATATAAACCTTGTTCAATATATAGTTTTATGAACCATTCGAATATGTAAGTATATTAACTATATAATGTTATCTAAGTCAGATACAATTGAGACTTGAATATGCTTTTGCATTCTCATATTTCAATTCAGTTATGATTAATTAAGCCCATATATCCCAATATCTGGAGTAAGCATGTATTTCACTAGTAAAGTATATATACAATACTATTAAAAGAGATCATTGGCCCACACATAAAATGGGTTCCTGGATTCAATCTATTGAATATTAAAAGTTAAAAATATATGGTTACGTGTGTATTCTCAATACAGAATTCGCCTATCAAACCACCTTCCCTTTCACTACGGTAGCTCACACTATTCTATTCATATTTCGTAACTAGTCAACTCAAACTCACGGCTACACATATTAGTGTAACATTACATTACACATAGTTGCATGTTATTTTCTTACTTAAGGAGATTTAGCGTCTTTCAACTGCCTCAGCGAGCGCTGCTCCCTCCGAGATTAACCCCTTCCGTACCAGGATTGTATTCAGCTAATGAAGGATCTGTGATATTAAGAAGGGTTGATTGAGATGGTAAAAAGACGTTTAACTGTTACACTTTCTTTTTTACTGAATAATAATGTTAATAAATAACTATACTCCATTCACTGAAGAAGATGAAATTAAAGTGTAGGGAGAGGCCACCTGTAAGTGGTGAAGGTAGTACTGCGGTTCTCTCACCTTCGAAATTGATAGATGGACCCACGAGAGTGGCTCTGGTTCTTCTTGTCCCTTCGATTAACATAAACAAATACAGAAGTGCAGTTCAGTAAAATATAATATTGCATTGCATGTATGTAAATTTACTCCAAATTAATTTCGACTCTGTTTCATCATAACGTTGAGGCAAAATGCCAATATATGGTATGACATTTGGGTATATTAAATAAGGCAGTTGACACGAATTATTAAGCAGAACATAAAGCGGTGGAAATTTGTAAAACAAAACAAACTATAATTCCTCAAACATGACATATTTATAGAACTAATATTTATATATATATATATATATATATATATATATATATATATATATATATATATATATATTTATCACGTGTTAAGTATCTTAATTAAGGGATATCGTTCCGTTGCAGGTGAATTTATATATCATAGAGCAGAGGACATTGGTGAATCTTAGCTAGGCCATACATATAGACATTTTATAAACCCTTTTGGTACCGGCGACATCTCATATATATTTCACTATAGCTATATTCAGACTATTATATGTAGATAAGAAAGGGGCTGTGGTAGCTAAGGTGTTATTTGCGATAGTTTGTAGCATTTCAAATAGTAGACGCCCTTTTTTAGCTTAATACAATCGTCTAATATTTGCCAGAATAATATTATGATGAAAACAACATCACCGGTACTGATCGAGTTAAACCTTATACTCGTAGCGTTAATTGGATGGGGAGATTCATGCCCATACCATTATAATAAAACACCAACCAAAGAGACTAATACAAGCACCAACAACCTAATGATTCATGAAGTAGAATATAGATGTAATGGTTAAGGAATCTTTTAAATAATGAACAAGTGGGAATTCACCTAATGTAAATAGGATTATAGTTGTCCCTTTATTATTTTTAACATATAATGTCCAGTTGGTTTATTGGTGTTTCAACATAATTGCTATTGGGTTAAACAGATCATACAATAACACATTGAAATATTAATTATTGTAAGGATAATACAATTAGGTTGTCATCCAAAGAAATTAGATTTACACTGGAGTGGTAGAGGTATTGTTAAACACGCAGCGGAAATGTTTTGCGTTTGATTATCGTCTTGTCCAACAATAAGAGTACCGTTAACATTTTGGTTGCCCATGCAGCCCGTCATTAAACTAAGAGCACTATTGATATAGACTTATTTATATACGTGGCATATATTTGTAAACTTTTGTTTTGTTCCTAAATATTATTATATTTGTTATAGGTATTAGCTGTACACATAATTAATTTGCTGGATATATTTTTCAAGCCAATATTTCTCAAATTCATGCTGTGAAAAGTAAATGAGAGGGTTGGTTACATATTATGAAATACAGGTACCCTTTTTTTTTCTTCCATGTGAAATTAATAGATATACAGTAGATCGATAGATATATACACAATGTTCACGTGTTCGTATATAGCTCATACGCGAAGAATTTCCATGTAGAGCCGAACCTGTTGTATACCAGGAACAAAACAATAACACAACAATAATATATAAATAAATAAATAAAACACAATATATAACATAACTTCTTCGCTCTGTTTTCTTAAGGTACTTTAGAGAAATAAACAAACGTTTTAGAGAGTCCTAAGCCAAAGTGTTTGTTGTGGTCTCACCATACAGTATACTACATTCTCCAGGCAGTTTGTTTTAAAATTTAGTATTATTATATGATGCAGTGTAGATATTATTTATTTGAGTTATAGGTTATTTATTAACAAATTACGGACGTGCACTTCATTAAAACTCATAATTGTAAGTAATGTATGAACAATAACAACATAAATAATGTAACCTTGTGTCACCATTATAACTAATGGAGGTGATGGCGTGAGTGGAAACAAATGTGTGTGAAATGGTATTAATTGAAGGAATATAAAGATGAAACAGATTCTACTTGTCAATTTATTATATGCATTTGTGTCTGTAACTATCATAATAATAAATTTGCTTGTCCTGCATCATTTAAGCTACTTCGCTCGTGATTAATATAGATAATAGAAATAATATATCTATAATTTAATCACCGTTAACAAATTAACAAATTTAACAAATTTACGCTGTATAAAATTGTCAAAAAGGACCACAATAAACTGTCAAAATGCGTCATGAATTTCAAGGGGTAAATGGTGTTGCAAGGAAAACCAAAGAATATCCTCCTCCTGTCGGAGGCAATATTCAAACTCGAAACATTTTAGCTCTGTGTTGAACACTAAATACCTCTACCACACATTTACACATTTAAATAGGCAGTGACGCCATTTCTTCCCTGGCTTGTGTTTACTGTATGATATCTACGTTATAGATGTGTTCTATGTGATATTTTATAGCTCTTAAGGTTCAGATATCGCTTGTCACATTATCATTATAATTATAATTACTAAGACGTATATAGTTTAATGAATAAATATGGAATAATAAATATAAGTGTAATGAATGCCGTCGCTGCCTATTGTATATTATGAGTAATAAGTGAAGCAGGGCCTGTGATTGGCTCTAAGCCACGTGGGCCAAGTGAGTCAGTATTCATCTCTTGCTTACTTTTTGGGTTTATCATTTATATTTTTCGCTTGTGTATACTGTATGATATACTGTATATGTGATAAATGTGTTTAATGGGATATATCATTACTCTTAAGATTTAGATAACACTGTCGATTGTTAAGTAATCATTAACATTATTAAAACGTGTCTAGTATAATGAATGAACATTGAATAATACAGATAATAACACAAACATTATCAGCTCTACGACTCTTCTGGGCCAGTGAGCTACGGTATTGATAAGATGGGAAATCATTAACGTCGATACACACACCAATTATGAGCCAGATGCATGGTTCGAGTAAATGGAGAATAGCTATATTTATACGTTTTTATTAAATTAAGGAAGCAAATTTAACAATTAAAAGGCTTCATACTAGCTCAATTAATTATTCTAAATACCACAGATACTTCCTTATCAGCACCAAATTGTGTAAATATAGCTGTCATAAAACAAAACACAACCCCGATATGGAAGGGGTTAATCTCGGTGTTCGCTGAGAAAGTTGAAAGACGCCAAACATCCTCAAGTAAGAAAATTACATGCAGGTTTGTGTAATGTAATGTTACATTAATGTGTGTGGCCGTGTGTTTGAGTTGACTAGTTACAAAATATGAATAGATTTTAGTGTGAACTACCGTAGTTAAGGGAATGGTGGGTTGACAGGTGAATACTGAATTGAGAATACCCACGTAACCATATATTTAGAACTTTTATTATTCAACGAATTCAATAAATATAGGAACCTATTTTATGAGTGTGTCACTTATCTCATTCAATAACATATAAACATTAACAGTGAAATACATGCTTACTCCAAACAGTGGGATATATGAACTTAGATAATTATAACTGAATTGAAATATAATAATGCTAAAGTAAATTATAAGTCTCAGTTGTAATTGACTTAAATAACATATATTGTTAATAAACTTTCATATTCGAATGGATTATCAAACTATATATTGCTAGGTTTTAATAAAATGGCAAATATAAATACGAAGTATGTAACGATATATTTAATTTTAGGAAGATTTGGAAAACATTCATAAAAGTACATTGATTCGATGAGAGAGGGAGAAATAAAGAACGGCTTCAAGAGGTGAACATGAACGAAAGAAGTAGAGAGGGCAGGGAGGGCTTAGCTGAGAGAGGGTGGTAGAGTGGGGGAACGGGGGGGGGGGGGGGTAGCAATGTTACCAACACAATTCGCGGACCCCTGTCAGGCAGGTGTAACAGGACTTATGTCCACAATAGTACATACACATTTTTGGACTCTAATCACACTTTTGGCCGCTCAGTCCTGGTATCTTGGTTGATACTGCTTGCTGCCCTGCCAAACCCTGTATCACTTGGTCGAACTTTTGGACACCCAGCCGAAATTTTGGCTATCCCACCAAGCTTTTGGCAGCCACACTGAGCATTTGGCAGCCAGGTAGAGCTTCTGGACACCTCAACTAATTTTTAACCACCTAACCCATGTTGTTACCACCTAAGCAATCAGATCTGTTTCTCTGCTCCTCACCTACCCATCACTCCGTTCTCACTCTCACGCTCTCGGTCACTTCCATACTATCTACATTCTACATACATACTTCGTCGGCCATCTTCCCTACTATGCTTAGGAGACATATCCCCCTGTGATTACCACACACTCCTCTTTCCCCTTTACCCTTATACAGGGGGACTAGTATGTCTGTCTTCCAGTTTCCAGGCACACTTCCCTTCTTTCATGCGAGTCTACATATTTTCCATACCCATTCAATCACTATCTCACCACCATACTTCAGCATCTCCCCACACACTCCATCTATTCCTGATACTTTCCCCATCTTAACCTTTTCATGGCTTCAAACACTTCTGACCTCCTGATCCCCATCGCCTCTCCGCTAATTCTCTTCTTTTTATACCAATACCCCATCCAACTATGTTTGCAGGCATTTCATTCCCTACATTCAACAATTCATTGAAGTGCTCCCTCCATCTCTCGACTCTATCTTGTTTATCTGCTAAAATTCGCCCATTCTATCTTTAACTCCCGTACTACTTCCCTTACCACCCTCCCTAACTGTATTGACCTCTTTTCAGAACATTTTCTTAATTTTCTTACACTCCCTTAACTTTACACTTAAATTCATTCCAAATTCCTTATGTAATCTTCACTTACTTTCTTTCACTACTGTCTTCACCATTCTATTTTTCTCCAAGTACCTTTCCCTTTTCTGTAAATAGTAGGGTATCGAAATCAGAATAATTTAATGTTGAGACTCGACTAAATGTGAGAAGGAATGCAAGAAGACTAAAATTATATTGACTTGGTATTGCCATTTTAGCCCTTCCACAGACATGAACATTTGAGACACATAGTTTTGACCTGGCATATACAGTATATATATATATATATATATATATGTCTTAATATATAAAGGTCAATGTTTGTCTGTTTGTCAGTTACCCTACCTTTGTTACTAAACTCCTCCCACAGTTTTGGTGCCAGGTGGGAGTGTGGGGCACCGTTGAAAAGCCCATGCTTTGGAGATGGTTTTAGGCGAGTTTGGTGGAAATCAGAGACAATTTTGTTTAAAAAAAAACTTATGTAGTATACGGGAGCGAAAAAAATGCTAAACAAATGGCCGTTTGGGGCAGGAGGCCTCCGATCGAGAAGGTGTATGGAACGAAAGCTGTTCGCAGCTCCCCAAAATGGGGGTACGGATGAGGTCAGATCCAAAATCGGTAGTCATTTAGCGGCCGACATCGAGGTCGCCGTTTAATGAGGCACAGGGAGGTCGAGGCCGGTGATTATGGTAGTAGTAGTATTGTGATGATTGTGGTAGTAGTGATTGATGATGGTGATTATGGTAGTAGAATTTAAACCCAGGCAACGCCGGGTACCCCTCCTAGTATATATATTATATATATATATATATATATATATATATATATATATATATATACTGTATATAAAGACTAAGAAGGAAGGACTGTCCTAATGATTGCTTTAGATTATTTATAGTTTCCCAGCCTGATATTTAGGTTATGTAAACATTGCAATAGCACATGCAAAAATATTTAATACTAGTATTGACAGGAGTACAACTACATGAACGTGTTTATATTACAATGGGTGAATACATAATTTATACAGGATTAAATATTTGCAAATAACAAATCATTTATGGATATCAGTACTTAAATGACACACAACATACTCAGAGAGAAAGAGAGAGAGAGCACTACCAACGTTCGACAGTCTTCGGCCACTTTCATGTTAATTAAACACGAACTCCAGTCCTTGTCATCTTGGATACCCACTAGCAAGTACTAAATGATTTAATTTTGTTAGAGTAGGAAGGATCTCCAGCATTCATTGAGGGAATATCGTTTTTTTTTGTAAGTGTTGTCTCATTCAGGTTATTTTTAAATTATGCAGCATTGCCTGACGATAGCTAAATTTTATGGAAAATGGTGTCTATATACTTCAAAACTCATAAGACTATAATTCTTCTTCACTTTATGCATGTGTTCAATTCTGCATACTTAAATATATGTCAGTGTATATCAAAGCAACTGCATATTCATTCAATTGACCCAACCAAGACCTCTGGTGGACGCTTCCGAAGTAGCGCCAGAGCTACGACTGTCGACATCAACAATACCCAACACCTAGCATATGCACAGGTTATCTCGATTTTTCTTTATGATTTTACATGTTTTTATTTTACAGTATACGACTACACTAAGTGCTTATATATTATAGTAATAAAGGGAAAGTCCATATGCAGCTGATAATGACTACACAAATATAATTATATAAGCTACTTTATTATCATAACAAATTGGGTGCGAAAAATAATTGCTGACTTTGTATTGTAAATATACGTTATTTATGAATATGAGTGAATTTAAAATATATAAAACAACAGTATGCATAGACCAAAGTATGTGTCAGCTACAGAAATTTCAACTAACTGCTTATAATAAAGAATTGTTGAAAGAGAGGGAGGGTGGATAGGTCCGCAATGTCGCCAAATTCCCACAATGCACCGCGGTAAACATTGCGTTCAGCGCCTCTATCGACCACTGTAGGCATTTATTGGTAGGGAGAATTGTTTAAAACAACTTTAATAAATATGTTTGTATTATTTGGTAAGTACAGTACTTTATTGTTCTTGCAAACAAACGTTATATATACATATTCCGTTGTAATAGGCACCGACAAAATGTAGTTACACGTGCCTCTTCTTTTTATTTGTACCTTTCATTCACTTCTTCGTCACACTTTTTTAATTTCGACTTTTTCGCTTCATTCTTTCAACTTTCTCCCCATAAAAGCTTAATATCGTCGTCTCTACACTGAACAACTTCCTTGTCTCTTTTACTCTTCAGACCTCTTCATCATTAAGGTTATCCATTTGGCTGTCTTTCGTTCGTAACTAGTTTATCGAGACTGGACCAGTAAAGATTAATTATCAGTAACTTACGGGCAACATATCCACGACAAATAGTATTGTTCCTCTCTCTTTCAAGTTTCACAGTGTACACATAAATTTCGATCTGTTAATCTGAGAACAATACCGGCAAATTAAGGAGAGGCAGACCGTTTGTTTGGTCTATCAATTAATGTATTCATATATTTTTTTAGTTTCCTCCCTAGACCTCCATCAAACTTAGAAAAACACCCCCTAGACCCCCCTTCAAGATTCATTTGTACATTTTTCGGTAAACAAAAAATCCCGGCCGAAGGGCGGTTCCTCTTAAAATTGCAGGCTCGCTTTCGCTCGCCAGGAAAAAAATCGACACCTAAATGGCACGAAAGGTCTTAAAATTGACAACGAAATGGGGCGAAAGATGTAAAAAGTGCCTAACTAATGGGGCGAACGTCTTATAATCTTAAAACTAGTGGGGCTAAACATTAGGGAGAAGGGGGTCCAGAAAAACGGTCTGCCTCCCCTTAAGAGTGTTTGTATATGTGGCTTGACGAATGTATACAGCTTACAGATCTGTAAATACTGGTGGAGCACTCAAATTAGTCTGTATAATATTCAGCTTGACATGCCGAGCTAAGCTAAGTCTTCATTTTCTATGTGTATGAAGGAGACAAAAGGCAGACTGCCTCTAACGAATGTCTCCCCCCAAAGCCAAAAAAAAGTGAAAGAGAGCCAAATTCATGGGACGTTGGTGTCAAAAAGTGTAAAGTAGTAGAAGTCATAGTATAAATGAAAGATTGACTAAGGGAGAGAGTTCCGGAGTTCGCTTGTTGAGTAGAAGGAAGACTGAGAAAACTTGCCAACTCTTGGGTTGGAGAGTTGGACAGAAGAAGAGTGGGACTGTGCTGAAAGGCGGGTGCCTCGCACTCGCTGCAAGGGAGGGGGTGTGCACTGAGAGAGCTCTGAAGAACACTGATTGCTGTAATAGCAATAGAAGAGTGAAAGAGATGCAACATTGTGGTGTATAGAAAGAGATTGTAGGGAACTAGTAAGAGGAGGCGAGTTGATGAGACAATATGCATTTGACTACTCTATTGAGAAGTACGGTATGGGTTAACCCTCCCCACACATGCGTACAATACTCAATACATGGCACACTGTGCCCCTATACAGAGAAGGAATCTGTGCAGGGTTGAAAAATCCATGGAGACGGTTCAGCACACCTCATTTTTGGGAAGCTGATTTAGCAAGAGTGGTAATATGATCTTTCCATGAAAGGTCGGAGGAAAAAGATACACCAAGTATTGAGAGAAGATGAAGGGTTGATATGTGTATTGTTCAAGAGCAACTGATAGTCTTGTGGAAGATCGCGCCGGGTAGATAGAGGGAGGAATTGGGTCTTGGAGGCATTGATAATAACAAGAGTTTCTCCGCCCCATTCACAAACAGTGGGATAGATAAAGGGATAGAAACCGAAATTAGGGATTTGAGACAGACTCTATCGAGGGCTTTCAATATATCTAGTGTAATAAACAAAGTTTCACCAAAGCCCTGAAGGGAAGATGACCAGGAGTTAGTAAGATAAGCAAGCAGATCACCATACTGGTACTCTGAAAGTAGATTATGGGAAAATAATTGCTTAAGCAATATTTAATTAAGATTAGTTTAAAAAACTTTAGAGATGCAAGAAATGAGAGCAATTGGACAATGAGGGCGAACTTCCAGCAAGAAGGAAAGACATTAGAGGAAGAGTTTGCCTAGGAAGGGAGTCAGCACGGAAGAGCAGTTTTTGAGTACAGTTTGAGGTACGCCTTCTTAGCAATAAGCCCAGAGGGTGCAGAAACTACATCCTTAGAAAAGATTATGATACTGGGCATAAGTAAGAGACAAGGGGGTGGAGTAGTGCCAGAATCAACCAAGGTAAAGTTTCTAGTGAAAGTTTAAATGAAGAGTTCAGCTTTGTTAGCGGAAAAGAGGAGAGAAAGACGAGGAAGTGAATTTCTTGGAAAGGTTTTTGGATAGATGCCAAAAAGCTTGGGAAAAGCTAGACTTGGAAAGTTCAAAGCATTTGATATTGATGAAAGATTTTTTTGGGAGTCGAAAAACAGATTTGGCTTTATTCCGGGCAGATTCATATAAAGTCCGAGATTCTTGAGTTTGAAGGCGATGGTATCTTTTAATGCTTCCTCTTTATTGTGGACAGCAGTGGAAGAAGCGTGCAATACCAAGATTTTCGTAAGTTAGTTTGAGAAAAAGAGAATGGGATGCATGCTTCCATGCCCAAATGCATTACGCTAGTAATGCGCTTGGCAATCTCTGAGGGTCCCCGGCCACGGAAGCAAAAATAATTCCATGGGAAATCAAAGAAGTACTGCCGTAGAGCCTCCCAGTTGACAGTGGCAAGCGCCTCAAGCGCCGCAGGCTGAGGGTTCAGAAGTCAGACTGGAGAGACAGGACAGGTGATAGAGATAAGGTTATGATCAGAGGAGCCCAACGGAGGGAGAAGATTTACAGTGTAAGCAGAAGGATAAGCGGTTAGAAATAAGTCAAGAATGTTGAGCCGATCTCCAGAGTGGTCTTAGTCAATATTTAGACCTTTCGTTCTATTTAGGTGTCGATTTTGTCCCTGGCGAACGATAGTGAGCCTGTAATGTTGGAAGAATCTAGAAGGGGGATCTAATGGATGTTTTTTTTAATTTGATGGAGGTCTAGGGAGGAAACTAGAAAAATAATGAATACATGCAAAAATCGCCCGAAAAGTAAGCCAGAGAGTTGAGAATTCAGAAGTGTCAACATTGGGAACACGAGAGCAAGTAAGATTTGTGCGTAAGTACACACAACATCCACCTTTAGCTTTGACCATAGGATAAAGCTAATACTCTTTTAGTAGTAACAGTTACTTAGACCGTCTTGTAATACATCGATTTTCAATTGATTTATTTTGCCAATGGTAACTGATGGGTAACTAGCAGAGTGACATACTTTGTATTTCCAATATTGCTCACCCATACACCTAGCTGGAATACTCGTTGAATATATACCCATATAGCCTACTTAGTCAACTACTTATTTCCATGTTGTTATTATTTCGGGTCACAACACATGATTTGTTATATCCTCATATTTCGACTTTCAATACAATTTCTACAATGTTGCTGAAACTAGACGATTATATGCAGTTTAAGTAGGACCTATCATACTAAGAAGGTTTATTGAGATTGCAGTTACCCATTTAAATAGTATAGGTAGAACACAAACTAAAGAAAATCGTCTAATGGTAACAATAATATGATGACAATTACGTAAGGGTGGTGAAGGTCAATTCCAGCAACTAGATTTTTGTGACCCAAACTGTTTATCAACATAGAACAGACGTACTTTCTCTCTGCGGTAGTAAAATTATCATTATGGGAGACTGACCGTTTTTTTTTTTTTTTTTCCATTAATTCATGTATTTCTGTATTTCTTAGTTTTCTCGCTAAACCTCCATCAAGCTTATAACAAGAAATTCTATACCCCTCTTAAGATAAATTTGTAAATTTTTCGATAGAAAAATGTCGCGGTCGAAGCCGGTTTCTCTTAATATTTCAGGCTCGCTAACGCTCGCCAGGAAAAAAAATCGATAACTAAATGGCACGAAAGGTCTTAAAATTGACAACGAAATTGGGTGAAAGGTATTAAAACCGCCAAACTAATGGACCGAACGTCATAACATCTGAAAACTATTGGGGGTAAGCATGAGGAAGAAGGGTGACCAGAAAAACAGCCCATGTCTCCTTAAGGAAATCTAGGCACACCGAGTAAACATTCACTATGAAATTTAAATGAGCATAGTTATATAAAATTGTCGTTGTAGTTTATTAATATTAACATTATTAAATAGACATTTTCTCTCTCTCTCTCTCTCCTTTATTTCCTCTTCTTCTTCATTTCCCTCTTTCTCCCAGCAATCACAACATAAATTGCCCAATCTTCTGGTCCTGACATTTTGATCTCCCTCGATTTATCATAGCTTAGACTTATATGTTAGACATTTCGGGTTTCCCACACATTACTTCGTGGATATATTTCTTTTGTTTTCCCTTCCAAAATTTGGCTTCCTTTTGTTTCCAAGTTGCTATTACCCCGTCGCTTTATTCAGGTGACACACACACACACACAAACACACACACACACACATGGCATTTGGGCAAGTCTCCTAACGGTGTAGCCTCTGTTCACCTAGCAGTATAAATAGGAACCTGGTATAAGTGGACGAAGTTGTGACGTCCCTTCTGGGGTTGGTGATAGGTTACAAGGTGAGATGGGTATCGTACTGTTAACCTAAGCTACTGGTCAACCTAAGCCTTCGGGTGAGACTGGTACCATAGTGAGAATGGTATCGTACAGATTAACCCTAAGCCTTCGTTTCCGGATGTCGCCAATTGGCTAAAATACAGACTACACACACATCCACAGCCATTCCAATGATACATAAACACTTAACATGCATTTCACTCAATACATTCCCAGTTAAGGAGGCGCGATAATAATGAGCTTAGCTCGCATTGCGTGGATTCCCCTTGACGAACAAGCAAGTGAATTACACTCTCTCTCTCTCTCTCAAAGTAATATATTATCTTCTTCTGATTACTCTTCTTCGTTTTCGTATTCGTCATCGTCTTATTAATATATATTTTATTTTTCGTCTTCTAACCAAGTGTAAGCCACACTTGAGAGCACATGACCATTCACCCAAAAAGGGTCCCAGTGGGGGGCATATCATAACCAAGGAAAAATACACAAAGCAAGTTAATTACAATACAAGAAAAACAAACCATAATGGTAAGGCTTAGTTGTAAACGTATTCTCTGCGTTTACAACATCGTTGGGAAGTGTATTCCATAATTTGGTAATTGATGGAGCTAAAGTATTTAACCCCATCTGTACCGGCGACGCATTCTAGATTTTGTTCTAGTTATATAATTATAAACGATTTAATTATGTTTTAGAAGGGCCTCCGGCAATTAATAGGCTTCGACCTATCCTAATTAACTATTTTTACTACCACAGATCCTTCATAAACTGCAAAATATCGCCTAAATATAGCTAGAATGTAATAAACAATACGTCATCTCTTCCGCCTGCCTAGTCACACGGACTAACTCCAGGGACCATGTCGCCTGCCAGATCCTCTCCAACTGCGTCCATCAAGGAATACTGACTGTCTATTAGCGTGGGAACTATCACTCGAGGCCTCTGGTGGATATTGGGACCTACTACTGAAATTCTTGACCATGTCACTACTGGCAGCCAAAATAAACACCAAATAATATATCCTTGTGTGTTTATCTCTGAATCCAGTAAATTATCTTACATTTAATTGTACATTGCTTTACTTATGTGTTCTTCGTTCTTCTATACTGAATGAAGGAGGACTTTAACGAACAAAGGTAGAACAATTGGCAGAAGTAAGAGGCTGAATAGGAGAACGAAATCTGGGCGCATTTCGTTTGGGCGAAAAATTTGATTTGCTACTCTATCATTTGGGCGCCAGTTGACTATGTCATTTGGGCGACACCATATCAGTAATTCTGTGAAATGGTAACCATCATATGGGCGAAATCAGAATAAGGCAACAACAGCGTACATGCTATAGAACTGCCTGTCAAGAATGGTTGACAATTTAGAGCAGTTTGAGCGAGTAGTGAGAGCCGTAGAAACACACGGGTTAGAACCACAGGATCGAACACAAGGGCGAGATGAAGAAACGAGGCTGAGGGTTCATATATGATTGTGTGAGACTGATCCCCTAGAGAAAGACGTTCATTCCTCGAGCAGGACCATGGAAGGCACCATATCAGAAGCCAACAAAAATACATAATAATAAACAACAATGATAATACATTTAATAATATTCGATGGATTCTCGTTTCGAGTTGATACAGTACTGAACAATTGTGATACTGCATGGAGGTGTACAAGCAAGAAACATTGATGTAAAACCCAAATTAGGACTGATGACGGTGGAAAAACAATCATAAAAGCTATGACTGAACATAACCATCAGTGATATTAATAAAATTGAAGCACAACAAATTACAGTGCAAGTTAAAAGATGCGCTATGTCTGACATACGCGCCAAACTTTTAAAAGTTATTAGAACAAAACTTATGAATGATAGTGAAAGCCAACTTGACCAAAAGACCTGAGAAACGTTTCCCTTGCACTGTACTGAGAGCCCAAGAGTCGTCATGAAGTTCATGTGTATATTTCCGCAAATTAAGTGAAAACGAAAAAGGATGAACATTTTGTGCTTGTAAATGATGAGCAGAAAAGTATAGCCATATTTTCACCTAGAATATCTGGGAACCGGTATGAGTCTCGCTCAAGTGAAGTGTCGAGTAAGTCAAAATGGAGCATAACTTTTCGCCCAAATGAAGAGATAACTGGCGCCCAAATTATATGTATTTGTCGCTCAAATGAAGTGCTTAATCGCCCAAATGAAATGCGCCCCGATATCTAAAGTAGATAAAACCGATGAAAACGTACCGTAATGGTAAAAAGGACAGATGGGAAAATAATTAATAGGGATGATATCTCTGCCTTCATTTTCCTTTGCTTATCATTTTTTAGGTTAAGCTTCATTGTCAGTCATTTTGTTCACAAGTCAATTCATCACACATCAGGTCGGCGCAGGTCCGGCAAGTTTATTAACTTACTTTAAAGATGTTTTTTTTTTTCTCACAAACTTTGAAGTCGATTACGTTACATTATGGGTTAGATTAGATTTAAGTCAAAGGTCGCATAGTTAACCCTTACAGTACCGGTGACATCCTCTTCGTTATATTGAGGCACTATTGGACGACTTTATTCAGATTAGGAAGGACCTCTAAGCAATAATAAGGCTTCAAACTATCTCAACCAACCCTTTTAACTACCGCAGATCCTTCCTAAGCTACATAATATCCTCCAAATCAGTCCAGAATAAAAGATAACACACGTCGCTGGTACTCAAAGGGTTAACTCGCATGTGTATTGATGGAGAGGGAAACTGAACTTGGGGGACAGTTATTTTCAGCGATTTTATTTTGGGGCGAAACGAATGTAGCATCTCTAGGGTTGTTGTGAGCACTTTAATGTTCTTGGCTTGATTAATCTCTCCAAGGAAAGATCATGTTTGCGTTAAAGGGGGGATGGTTCATTTCTTGGTCGATTTTGTCATGTATTTATTATTATTCTACTTTCCTTCATCGAAGTGGCTGCGTGACACCACCAGTGGTGTCTCGCAGCCCAGCCACACTGGGTAGGCTACGGGACACCACCACCACAAGTGTTTTCGTATTTATCGCCATATAATTCAGCCAATTAGACTGTTGAATCGAAATTCTTTGGATTATTATTTATATTATCATTAAAAACGTTGGACTTTATTAAATTATAATCTACATGTTGTATATACAGACCTATTCCACACTCAACTCCCTACGCCACACACACTCACACATACCTATTTATACATCTAACTAGGCTTATATATAGCCGTTATATATGTGTGTATATTCTTCGTCTTAATATCCATCTTATAAGAACATATGGGAGTCTGCAGACAGTCGATTGGCCAAAACAAGGCAGATCCCTCTCACACCCAACCCATCTCGTTTATACGTTTATCTAATTTTATTTTGAAACTCTGTCGTTCTTGATCCCCACAATGGCGCTAGGTAGCCTATTCCACATGTCTATTATCTACATATCTGTTACCATTATGGTATAATGATCAAACAGAAGTAGTCATTCATACTTGCATAACGTGCTGTAAGACAGCTTGACGACGTTCACAAGCACAAGTGCGTCAATGTGTGGATAGTTACATGTGTTTGTGTAAATGAATATGTTTGTGAGTGTAATGTAAAGTAATGCAAATACAGTATATGTGCGTAAATAAATGTTTGTTTACGAATGTTATATGGATGTTCAAATGCATGTCTACATGAGTATATATGTGCGTGTGTAATGGCATGTACGTTTGGGTCATAATTTGGAAGGAACACAATTATATATTTGTGAAAGAAATTGCAAAGTACACTGTAAAGTGATCAGCTCAGTAGCAGTAGGCTTTCAAGAATAAACTGAATAGCTTAATGAATTAATTGGGTGTGAGCTGGATCTGCCTTGCGTAGGCCAGTTGGGGGGGGGCGCAGTGCAAGCTTGTATGCACGAGTAGGAATGTGCATGTACGAGCATAAAGCCTGTACGTTTGTGAGTGGAAATATGTATTTGTATAATTGATGTACAAAATTAATAATGAATGTACAATATGTTTGTGAGTGTGTATGTGTATGTGTTTGTGTGTGTGTGATAGAGAGAGAATGAGAGTCATTCACATGACTTGTCTTTGTGAATGTGTGTGTGTGTTTGTGATTAGGAATGCGAATATGTATTTGTGCGTGTGGTTCTGAAAGAACATTAGAGTGTGGGTGCGATTGTGGGAGGGAATATCAATGTGTGTGCGTGTGTATTCTGATTGGAAATGTGAAGGCGAGTGTGTAGTTGTGAATGTATGTTCGAATATATGTGCGTTGTCGAGTGGTAATCTAAGAGTGTGTGTGTGTAGATATATGAATATAAATCACCGAACTTGTTCGTCAAGGTGAATACACGCAATGCGAGTTAATGACATTGTGGTAGGAATACGAATATGTGTTCCTGAATGATTTTGTGCGTGAAAATGTGAATGTGCATGAGTTTGTGTGTGTTTATATAGTGAATCAACATAGAAGATAATAGGTAACATTTCTCAATTGATGATGCATATATTGTCTGGTGATTATTGGCATCCAAATGTGATGTTTGGTTAATTTAGGATAGGGATTGTAATTGGTAAATCTATAGCATTATAAAACATTTATATTGCTACCATGTGAGTGCGGCCGAAGAAGGTTGCCAACAAAAAACCCGCTGACCAACCTTTCAAGCTAATCCCGGTAATCCAGAAAATTAACACCTACTTGTAAATTGTAACCCTCTCTCTCTCTCTCTCTCTCTCTCTCTCTCTCTCTCTCTCTCTCTCTCTCTCTCTCTCTCTTATACACCAACGTGCTCGGTTATGTATTGGTTGACATACTTACTTTACAACTAAGAGGAGCTGGGTTCGAATACCAACCAGGAAAGAGACATTGGGACAAGTGTCCTTACCCCTTGTTCCTCAGTTTTACAAAATGGAATTAATAGAGACTTGGTATAAGGCTACAGAGTGCTATAGTGGGATCAAGAACGATAGAGAGATTTAAGATAGAATTAGATAGAAATACGGACGAAAAGGGTTGGTTTGGGGATCTGCCTGATCTGGGTTAATCGGCTCTCTGCAGACTTATGACGACCTCTGACAGATTTTGGTGAGGTCGGTCCTCATGGCTTTAGTGAGTTGGTCCTATAATTAGGGTTGGGTGTGAATGGGATCTGTGTGTGTGTGTGGGCCAATCTGCTTTCTGCAGATTCCCATTTTCTTATTTTCTTATGTTCTTATATATATATATATATATATATATATATATATATATATATATATATATACTGTATATATATATATATATATATATATATATATATATATATATATATATATATATATATATATATATATATATATATATATATATATATATTTATAGTATATCTCGCAAATACACGCGAGATAATAAATGTTTAAATACCCCCAGCCGGAATCGAACTTCCGACTTACAGAATGAGTGTCCAAACTTTTAACCCACTATACCACGGCATGATAAAGTAATCTTAACCTTTTCCTATATAATTATATTAAGTAGAAAGGAAATCCTACTAGGAGAATTTATTTCAATTCATACACAAGTCGTACGATCCATATTACAGGATACCATACAGGAATATTTACAAGATTACCTACGCAACTCGGGTTATAGAGATTTCATTTAAATCTCGCCCAGCCAAACACGAGAGTCATTAACATCAAGTATATCTCACAAATACACGTGAGCTAATAAATGTTTAAATACTCCCAGCCGGGATCGAACCTCCGACATTCGAACGAGTGTCCAAGCTTTAATCTTGTAAAAATCCCTCTATGGTATCCTGGAATATGGATCGTACGACTTGTGTATGAATTAACTAATATAGTTTGGAGTGTAATATTTATTACAACACAGTCATGATAATGTGTATTTCATGTTAGCATAACGCACCAATTTACCAAAGCATTTGGTTCGAATCGCAACATAATGTTTGAAAGATATATTTATATCTATTTAAACCTCAATTGAATGTTAGGATTTTTTCCTTACAACTTTTTTGAATTTATAATAAAACAATTTAACCTTTTGAATTATATATATTTATTTCACATCATAAGAGAAACAAAATCATAATAATTGTGAGAAAAATTGTCATACTGACTAACATAAGAACAAAAAACTGTCCATGAGCAAAGAATTAGCAGAATCAGTAAATTTGCAGATGACACTAAAATAGGAAGAGAGATTAATTCTGCTCATGATATTCAGGCTCTCCAAAAATATGTAAATACAGTACACAAATGAGCAGTAAATTGGCAGATGAAGTTTAACGTACATAAATGCAGTGTAGTCAAATTTGGGAAATCGATAGAAAATACAGCATATAAATTAGATAACATCGATATAAGAAACTCAGATAATTAAACAAAATGGGAGTTATCGTCAACTGTGAATTTGAAATTAAGAAATCAATGCATCAGTGTCCGAAATAAGGCAAATAAAGCTCTCAGATTTATATTTAGAAGTGTGAGTAATAGAACAGCAGCTGTAATCTTATTATTATTTTTTTATCCAGCGTTAGTAAGGCCTCATATGGATTATGCTGTTCAATTTTGGTGTACCCATTCTGAATGGACAAAGATTCGTTGGAGAGAGTACAATTAAAAATGACAAAAATTATCCATAATATTAGACATTTTCCAAAATAACATAGCATAAGAACATAAGAAAATGGGAGTCTGCAGAAAGCCGATTGGCCCACACAAGACAGTTCCCTCTCACACCCAACCCTAATTACGACGCCAAATTATTAGCTCAGCTCACTAATACCATGAGGACCGACCTCACCAAAACGGTCAGAGGACAGACAATGAGGGTCTGTTGAGCGCCGATTGGCCCACACCCGGCAGATCCCCCTCACACCCAACCCATCTCGTCCATATGCCAATCTATTTTGTTCTTAATGCTTTCTATCGTTCTTGATTCCACTATAGCACTTGGTAGCTTATTCCACCTATCTACAACTCTGTTACCAAACCAATATTTGCCTATATCTTTTCTGAAACGAAAAATATCTAATTTGAAACCATTTGTTCGAGTTCTTTCGCTATCACTGAACTTTAGTACGTAAGGAAGATTTCTATCATGTGGAAGGTCCTAGGACTTACATATAAGAACATAAGAACATGGGAGTCTTCAGAAGGCCGATCGGCTCAAATAAGGCAGATCCCTCTCACACCCAACACTAATTATAGGGCCTAATAATAGGCCCAACTCACTAACACCATGAGGACTAACCTCACCAAAACGATCAGAGGTCAACATGGGAAAACGGGGGTCTGCAGAGCGCCGACTGGACAACAACCGGCAGATCCCACTCACACCCAACCACCATTATAAATACTAAATAGGGCATTAGGATAACACCATAGAGGATTTGTTTAGACTAAATATATGGATTCATATGGTAATAGTTTGTTCTAGGACCTACATCAAGTGCTTGATGATGGACCAAGATAGTTTGAAATATTATTAGTAAATAAGGTAAATATGGGCATTGCTCTAATCAAGAAGGGTTGGGTGTGAGAGGGATCTGCCTTGTGTGGGCCAATTGGCTTTCTGCTGACTCCCATTATCTTAGGTTGTTCTTATGTTATGCTCTCTCTCTCTCTCTCTCTCTCTCTCTCTCTCTCTCTCTCTCTCTCTCTCTCTCCTCCTTTGTACTCCTTTGTACTCCTTTGTACTCCTCTTCTAAGCAACATGTGCCATAGTACATATATAAATTCAATAATGTCCAACTTCAATATCATTACAGTTATAGTTTAGTAACTACTTTTAATTACTGTAATTACCTCCTCCTCTACCCATATATATATATATATATATATATATATATATATATATATATATATATATATATATATATATATATAATTTGTACATATTTTTAATAGCACGTTAGCATCCACTATTAAATATTCAGTTAAATATAGAAATTGTATCAACTATGGAAAAGAGGTAGTGGGGAATGGGAGGAGTATAAATTGTAATTAAAGGAAAAAGGCAGTCAATGGTACCAATTAAATGTGATTAGAGGATCCACCTGGTCCTCTAATCACAGATTATACTCCTCCCACTCACCAATAATATATTTTTATTCTAATGCTTCACCCATTGTATATTCTAATACATACACACACACACACATAATATATATATATATATATATATAATGTGTGTGTTTGTGTGTGTTATAAATATTATAATTAATATTAGTTGTGACTGACTGACTTATTAGTTAATATTGCTATCATATTGCTAGAAAGACGATTATGTAGAGGAAATAATGATAGAGGTGTTTTAAGTGGATGAAAGGTGATAGAGGTGTTTTAAGTGGATGAAAGGTATCAATAAGAGATATATGTATATATATATGGTATTATAGTTTAGTAAACTGCCTTTTGTCTCCTTCATACGCAGAAAAGACCTCAAACTAAGAAAATGGGAGCCCGCATAAAGCCGATTGGCCCACACAAGGCAGATCCCTCTTACGCCCAACCCATCTTGTCCATATGTCTATCTAATTGTATTTTGAAGCTCTCTATCGTTCTTGATCGCACTATGGCGCTAGGTAGCCTGTTCCACAGGTATATACAACTCTTAACCAAACCAGTATTTGCCTATATTTTTTGAAACGAAATGTATCTCATTTGAAACCATTTGTTTGAGTTTTCTCGCTATCGCTGAGCTTCAGTACATCTTTCATATCCCCTGTATTTAGCCTATCTCACTTACCCACTTGAACACCTCTATCATATCTATCATATCGTATCATATCATATCTAACTCTGCGTCTTTCTAACGAATGTAAGCCTAGCTTCTTCAACCTGTCCTGTCTTCATATGGAAGATTTCAAATATTACAGATTATTATTGTCATTCTCAGTTGTACTCTCTCCAAGGAATCTATGTTCATTCTCTAATAGGGACTCCAATTTTGAACAGCATAATCCATGTGTAGCCTCACTAGCGCTAGATAAAAGTTCAAGATTACTACTTATTACGTCTGCTGTTCTGTTACTCACACTTCTAGATATACATCCCAGAACTCTATTTGCCTTATTTCGAACACTGATGCATTGATTTCGTGGTTTCAAATCACAGTTGACGATGATTCTCAAGTCTTTTTCATTATTTGAGTTAGTTATATCCACGTTATCGAAATTGTATACTGCTGCATTTACTTACATTGAACTTCATCTGCCAGTTTACTACCCATTTGTGTAATATGTCTAAATCTATTTGGAGTGTTTCCATTTTAGTGTCATCTGTAAATTTACTGATTTTGCTAGTTATTCCTACATCAAGGCTCTCTCTCTCTCTCTCTCTCTCTCTCTCTCTCTCAGAGAAGATCTCTCTCTCTCGAGAGAGAGAGAGAGAGAGAGAGAGGTACAATTTACAAGTAGGTGTTAATTTCCTGGATTACCGGGATTAGCTTGAGATCTTAAGGTAAAGGGTCCAGGTACGCTGGTATCCAGAGATTGGTCAGCGTTTTTTTTTTCGCAACCTTCTTCGCCCGCACTCACATGGTAGCAATATAAATGTTTTATAATGCTATAGATTTACCAATTACCATCCCTATCCTAAATTAACCAAACATCACATTTGGATGCCAATAATCACCAGACAACAATTATGCATCATCAATTGAGAAATTTTACCTATTATCTTCTATGTTGATTCACTATATAAACACACACAAACTCATGCACATTCACATTTTTCACGCACAAAATCATTCAGGAACACATATTCGTATTCCTACCCACAATGTCATTAACTCGCATTGCGTGTATTCACCTTGACGAACAAGTTCGGTGATATATTTATATTCATATATCTACACACACACACACTTTTAGATTACCACTCGACAACGCACATATATTCGAACATACATTCACAATTACACACTCGCCTTCACATTTCCAATCAGAATACACACGCACACACATTGATATTCCCTCCCACAATCGCACCCACACTCTAATGTTCTTTCAGAACCACACGCACAAATACATATTCGCATTCCTAATCACAAACACAAACACACATTCACAAAGACAAGTTATGTGAATGACTCTCTCATTATCTCTCTATCACACACACACACACACATACACACATACTCACACACACACACAAACATATTGTACATTCATTATTAATTTTGTACATCAATTATACAAATACATATTTCCACTCACAAACGTACAGGCTTTATGCTCGTACATGCACATTCCTACTCGTGCATACAAGCTTGCACTGCGCCCCCCCCCCCCAACTGGCCTACGCAAGGCAGATCCAGCTCACACCCAATTAATTCATTAAGCTATTCAGTTTATTCTTGAAAGCCTACTGCTACTGAGCTGATCACTTTACAGTGTACTTTGCAATTTCTTTCACAAATATATAATTTTGTTCCTTCCAAATTATGACCCAAACGTACATGCCATTACACACGCACATATATACTCATGTAGACATGCATTTGAACATCCATATAACATTCGTAAACAAACATTTATTTACGCACATATACTGTATTTGCATTACTTTACATTACACTCACAAACATATTCATTTACACAAACACATGTAACTATCCACACATTGACGCACTTGTGCTTGTGAACGTCGTCAAGCCGTCTTATAGCACGTTATGCAAGTATGAATGACTTTAATTCTGTTTGATCATTATATCATAATGGTAACAGATATGTAGACAATAGACATGTGGAATAGGATACCTAGCGCCATTGTGGGATCAAGAACGATAGAGAGTTTCAAAATAAAATTAGATAAACGTATGAACGAGATGGGTTGGGTGTGAGAGGGATCTGCCTTGTTTTGGCCAATCGACTTTCTGCAGACTCCCATATGTTCTTATAAGATGGATATGTAAGACGAAGAATATACACACATATATAACGGCTATATATAAGCCTAGTTAGATGTAAAATAGGTATATGTGAGTGTGTGTGGCGTAGGGAGTTGAGTGTGGAATAGGTCTGTATATACAACATGTAGGATTATAATTTAATAAAGTCCAACGTTTTTAATGATAATATAAATAATAATCCAAAGAATTTCGATTCAACAGTCTAATTGGGTGAATTATATGGCGATAAATACGAAAACACTTGTGGTGGTGTCCCGTAGCCTACCCAGTGTGGCTGGGCTGCGTGACACCACTGGTGGTGTCCCGTAGCCACTTCGTTCCTTCATAGACCTCGCTTTTTGTTTTTCTTTCTCTCCCCTCCATCAAACTTAAAAGACAACCCCAGGATCCCCCTTCAAGCTATATTTGTACTTTTTTTGGTAGAAATATGTCCCAGCCAAAGGCCGGTTTCTCCTAAATTATAGGTTCGCTAAAGCTCGCCAGGAAAAAACCCGACACCTAAATAACACGAATGACAGAGAAAAGGGGCGAACAGTTTTAAAATCGCCAAACCAATAGGCCCAACGTCTTAAATTCTGAAAACTAATGGGGTTAAACATGAGGGAGAAAGGTGTGCAGAAAAACGACCCATCTCCCCTTAACTGTGTGGACGGGGGCATATTAGCTGTTCCTTGGCTTAATCGTGTGTGTTAATTGGTTTAGAGGGGAGAGGTTTAAGTAGATACACTGGCCACATATACCTTACGAACCCAGCGAGGTGGTCAGGGCTTAATTTTAGTAGTAGACATATACAAAAAAAAGTGATTATTAGGGAAAGTGGAAGGAAAGGATAGCAAAGAAAAAGGTTCTTTCCCCACACAACAACCCTCTGGAAATAACCGTGCATTAAGGGGGGATGGTTCACATTTTGCCCGATTTTTGCATGCATTCATTAGTTTTCTAGTTTCCTCCCTAGACCTCCATCAGATTTAAAAAAATATCCATTCTAGAATAATTTGTACATTTTTCGGTAGAAAAATTTCCCGGCCAAAGGCCGGTTCTTCCAACTTTACAGGCTCACTATCGTTCGCCAGGGAAAAAAACGACACCTAAATAGCACGAAAGGTCTAAATATTGACGATGCAATGGGGCGAAAGGTCTTAAAATCGACTAAATAATGAGGCAAACATTTTAACATCGGAAAACTAATGGGGCTAAACATGAGGGAGAAAGTGGTCCAAAAAACCGGCCCATTTAGCAAGTTGGAAGTGAATAAATTTGCAGGGGTTGGAAATAGCAAAATGGAATTAATATAATATTTAAAAGTGGAGTAGAATTTACATGCGAACCTTCACCTTGTCCTGTGATAATGTATGCACATATTTTTGATGATCTCTTCAATTAGAAACAGTGTCCATAACTGCCAAATCCCTACCCCGTAACTATCGTCCAATTAGCTTAACCTCAGTTGTATGTAAAATGCTAAAAACACTCGTAAGAGGCACACTCGTAAATCACTTAGAGGAAAATGGCATACTTAAAGATACTCAACACGGCTTTCGTAACAAACGCTCCTGCTTAACAAATCTCTTAGACTTCTTTCACGATATCCTTAACCTCTATGATGAGAGTAAAGCTGTAGATATTATATACCTTGATTTTCGAAAGGCCTTTGACAAAGTTCCCCACAAACGTTTACTGCTAAAACTAAAAGCGCATGGAATAAAAGACGGTGTGTTGAAATGGATAGAAAATTGGCTCAGCGACAGAAGGCAAAGAGTAGTCATAAAGGGTAAGGCATCTAAATGGACCAATGTAACTAGCGGGGTACCCCATGGATCGGTACTAGGACCAATTATCTTTCTAATTTACATCAACGACATATACGAGGGTCTCACCTGTACAATCTCAAAGTTTGGTGACGATACAAAAATTGCAAATAGCGTACTCTCAAAAGAACAAGTTGACGATATGCAGCACAATCTATATAAGTTGTCATGTTGGGCCCAAATTTGGCAAGTGAGTTTCAATGCGGATAAATGTAAAGTAGTACATATCGGATACCAAAATGAGAAAGCAAACTATTCGATGAATGGCACTCAGCTTAAGAGTGTAGACAGAGAAACTGATTTGGGAATAACAATATCGAGTAACCTAAAACCGAGTCAACAATGTTCAGAAGTTGTTAAGAAGGCAAACAAAATAATTGGCTTTATAGGCAGGTCATTTGAGCATAAATCCAAAGAAGTTATCCTAACTCTTTACAATTCCTTAGTCCGCCCTCTTCTGGAATACTGCGTTCAATCCTGGTGCCCTTATTACCAAAAAGATATAAACAAGCTAGAACGAGTTCAACGTTACCAAAATGATACCTAGCCTAAAGAACAAACCATACAAGGAGCGTCTTCATGAATTAATTATATTGCTTTTAACCCAGCGCAGATTAAGAGGCGACTTAATTAAAGTGTTTAAAATAATCATAGGCATCGACAATATGAACTGTAGTAAATACTTCACTATCGACCAATCTAATTACCCGCGGGGAAACGGTTGCAAAATTATTGGTAAATCTGTTAACTCTCACGAATCTAAGAATTTCTTCTTCAATCGAGTTGTCAACTTGTGAAATGGGCTTCCCCGAAACGTTATAAACTGCAGCACCGTTGATTCATTTAAACTTCGCCTAGACAAATATCTTGCAGCAAACCCGCGACTGACTGCGTTTGTAAATGAATAACTTTAATATATTCCTCCCTCAGATTCATCAAGGATTATTGCATATATACGGTATATTACAAAGACGTTACTCTCTTTTTCCCAGATATACGAAAGAACACTTATAACTGTGTTATGTTACTAACCCATCTGTCCCCTACTAACTTCCTAATCCTGCCATGGACATTAGCTCCAGGGCAGTAGTTTCCTTTCCAATTTTCCCTTACCCACTCTAAACCACTATCAGTTAGTAGCCACTTACTAGAGATTAATCCTGAGCAGTTACCCCCTTGGATGAAACCATGTGTGTGTTGTTGAGATCCGGCCTATTGACTATAGTCTATTTATTATACTTAGGCCAAAATGTTGAACACTAACCTCTTTAATATCTTTAGATATTATCTAAGGAACGACTAGAGAAAACGAGCTAATATTTCTACCATTTGTGAAGAGTCAGTCAGGGAATAGATTTAGTATTTACAGCCCATTTGCTCTAGCCCTTCATGAGTTATAGAGGTTAGGGGTCACGATTTCTGGCCAACTAATAATGAATGGACTATATAATATACAGTATCAAAGTTAACTACCTGTACCAGTAGGTAGATAACATTCAGTATTATTCTTGTTAGGGAAAATTAAATGCAAAGATGGCATGAAGTAGAAAGAAGAAGAGTGTCCTGCTATAAGGAAGAATCTATCTATCTATCTATATGCTCAGGCCCATCCCCATTTTGGGGGTAGCCGACTCAAGACAGAGCAAGAACAGGGAAAACACAAAAACAACATAAAACAAAAAATAAACACAGATAAAAAACACAAACTCACACACATCCAGGTCACCCAGGAGAAGACCCAGAGACCAGGGTTACCTAGCTCCCCCGGCCCCTGACCACCCGGAGAGGTTCCGATCTCGGCAGGCAGACATGCAGCGGAGCCAAAGCCACAAGCCCTCCCATATGCGAAATTTTGCAGGATATACGTAAAACTGTGGAAGTAGGTAAGGCTAGGAAGATGAAATGTGAAGTGTCTCTTGAACCGTGAAGGAGAGGTAGAGAGAGAGAGAGAGAGAGAGAGAGAGAGAGAGAGAGAGAGAGAGAGAGAGAGAGAGAGAGAGAGAGAGAGAGAGAGAGAGAGAAACAAAAGAGAGAGAGAGCATACGAAGGTGTGTTACAGTCTTTCTCACGCACCCACACAGACGCTATTTTCTCTCTCACTCTCATTATCTCATTATCTCTCTCTCTCTCTCTCTCTCGTTCACAGCTTAGAGGCACTTCACATTGATCTGAAGAGAGTGACCGTCACCATGCCTCGCACCTGTACGATCTGCGCCGGTAGGTTTGGTGCTTCAATGTTTGCTACTGCTGATCTACAAGTCTGCCGACTCTACCAGCAACGAGAGGATTTAACAGCAAAATTGAACCAAACCCACAACATATCAACACCCTCACTATGAAGCTGGAATCTCTCCAGGAATTCGTTACACTCAACGTTGGAGTACCACCAACTTCAATTGTCACCGCTTCAACTCCAGCTGCCACCACCACCACGATGTCAACTGCCAACAATCCAACGCCTGCAGTAGCCACTTCAGCAGATGCTTCCGATGAACCTGAGCTGACATCAAACCAGGATAGCCACCCAGTTCACCTTAGTCCCTCCCCCACTCCTCGTGCAAGAAGCCTGCTAACACCAACAGTGCCAACCCCTCGCCCCTGTTCTAACCACTCCTCTTCTCGACCTGTATGCAGAGTCTCGCCACCACAGGTTTCCGGATTTACACCAGTGAGGAACAGTGCCTGGCCAATGCAGAAAATATCTAATCTACCAGTCACAATGTCAAACAGATTCGAGAACTTGGTAGAGATGAAAGACGAACCAGAAGAGACCAGGCTCGTTGGGGATTCCATCCTACGAGGACAGGTCGTACAGTTCTGCGACAGAGTCCCAAATCAACTAAAAGGATTTTGCATCCCAGGAGTTGGACTGGACGACATTGTGTAAGCCTTCGAAGATTCCACAGAGGATGCAAACGAAAATACCCTTTTTGTCATCCATGCTGGTTCAAATGACGCCATGTGCACCAGATCATAAGAACTGATGTAGAAATATCGCAAGATGATCCAACACTAAAATAACAGGTCAAGGAATATCATCATCTCAGGCATTCTTCCCAAGATCGATTCACCTGACAAATTCTACTATAAGGCCTTCAGCACAAACAGCCGAATAAAAACTTTGTGTCTGAAGGAAGAAGTTGGATTCTCTATGATGAGAATAAACCTGTAGATATTATATACCTTGATTTTCAAAAGACCTTTGACAAAGTTCCCCACAAACGTTTACTGATAAAACTAAAAGCACATGGAATACAAGACGGTGTGTTGAAATGGATAGAAAATTGGCTCAGCGACAGAAAGCAAAGAGTATTCATAAACGGTAAGGCATCTAAATGGAACCAATGTAAGTAGCGGGGTACCCCAGGGATCGGTACTAGGACCAATTATATATCTTTCTAATTTACATCAACGACATAGATGAGGGTCTTATCTGTACAATCTCAAAGTTTGCTGACGATACAAAAATTGCAAATAGCGTACTCTCAAAAGAATAAGTTGATGATATGCAACACAATCTAGATAAGTTGTCATGTTGGGCCCAAATTTGGCAAATGAGTTTCAATGCGGATAAATGTAAAGTACTACACATCTGAAACCGATATGAGAAAGCAAACTATTCGATTAATGCCACTCAGCTTAAGTGTGTAGACAGAGAAACCGATCTGGGAGTAACAATATCGAGTAACCTAAATAGAGGCAACAATGTTCAGAACTTGTTAAGAAGGCAAACAAAATAATTGGCTTTATAGTCAGGTCATTTGAGCATAAATCCAAAGAAGTTATCCTAACTCTTTACAATTTCTTAGTCCGCCCTCTTCTGTAATACTGCGTTCAATCCTGGTGCCCTTATTGCAAAAAATATATTGACAAGCTAGAACGAGTTCAACGTAGAGTTACCAAAATGATACCTAGCCTAAAGAACAGACCATACGAGGAGCGTCTTAGAGAATTACATCTATTTCCTTTAACCCAGCACAGATTAAGAGGAGACTTAATTCAGGTGTTCAAAATCATCAAAGGCATCGACAATATGAACTGTAGTAAGTACTTCACTATCGACCAATCTAATTACACGTGGGGAAACGGTTGCAAAATTATTGGTAAATTTTGTAACTCGCACGAATCTCAGAAATACTTCTTCAATCGAGTTGTCCACTTGTGTAATGGGCTTCCCCAAGACGTTAAAGACTGCAGCACAGTTGATTCTTTTAAACTTCGCCTAGACAAATATCTTGTATCAAACCTGCAACTGACTGCAGTTGTAAATGAATAACTGTATTTTATTCTCCCCTCAGATTCATCAAGGATTATTGTGTATATACTGTATATTACTAAGACGGTCCTCTTTTCTTTTTTTTTTTTTTTTTTTTTTTTCCCCCCAGATATCCTATGCGAAAGATCACTTATAACTGTGTTATGTTACTAACCCCTCTGTCCCCTACTAACCTCCTAATCCTGCAACGGACAATAGTTCCAGGGCAGTAGTTCCCTTTCCAATTTTCCCTTATCTACTCTAAACCACTGTTTGGACAATTGATCCTCAGTGTTTTGGAGGACAATTAGCCTATAGGGGTCACTAGACCAGTTGTTGCTTGATTTCCTTTGTACTCCTTTGTACTCTAGCTTCATGAGATCAGCTGGGCAGTGATGATGTTGGAATTTGCTGTACTTGATGTGTCAGCCCTGTATGATGGTGTACAGTTTGCCGCTCATATTCTATTCTGTTGGGGTCGTGACTAGACAGCACTGCACCCACCTCTCCAACCCCCCTCCCTCACTCCACTTCCTACCAATATGAGGTGGAGGGAGGGAGGGGGGTTGGGGAAGTGCTGCCAAATCTCGACCCCAACGGAATAGAATATGTGCGACAAGCTGTACATAATGTGTCAGTATGATACAAAAGTTGCACATTCTCTCTCTCTCTCTCTCTCTCTCTCTCTCTCTCTCTCTATCTCTCTCTCTCTCTCAGCCATGAAACAGGCCATCTGGTCCTCCCTGTCTGTTCCCCAGCCAGTGTTTAGTGGAGCGATAACCGGATCACGAGAACCGGGGGTGTGTTTACCTCTACATTATTATGGGGGTGTACGAGGCGAGGCATACGAAGGAGAGAACGTACGCGTGATACGAGAACACGTTATTTCCTTTCATTATGGCTATTATTACACGATTGTATTCATTTTAGGAAGGAATTAATAGTGCAGAGGGTTATTTGAGATGTTACCTCTTTGGCTTCTAGAGGGCTTTCCGAACCTGAATTGAATCGTCTAATTTTGAAAACGTGTCCTCGAATACTCAGAGGGTTGATACAGGAAGATAGGAAAAGTGTGATATGGTAAAGTTAAAATGAAAGGAAAACAGAAGAAAGTAAGAGTATTTAAATGGAATTTGTTAAAACCGGGAAGAGGTGAGCAAAGAGTTTAAGGGGAGATTTTCACTTGAGGGATTTTTTTTTACTCCTTTCTCCCTCATGTTTAGCCCCATTACTTTTCTAATTTTAAGACGTTCGCCCCATTATTTTGACGAATTTAAGAACCTTCGACCCATTTCTGTCAATTTTAAGACCTTTCGTGCCATTTAGGTGTCAATTTTATCCTGGCGAGCGATAGCGAGCCTGTAGTTTAAGAGGAATCGGCTTTCAGCCGGGAAATTTTTCTACCGAAAAATGTACAAATTTATCTTGAAAGGTGCTCAAGGGGGTGTCATCTTAAGCTTGATGGATATCCACAGACCAAACTAAAAACCTCCCCTTAAGGAAGAGATGTGTTCAGCATGTGAGGAAGTATGTGGAGTTTGGAGAGACAGACAAAGGAAAACACACAATAGTGAGGGAGAGTAAGAGAAGAGTAGATGAGGAATTTGGAAGGAATTTAAGTATAAAGTGGAGACAGTGTAAGAAAATAATCTGGAAAGAGATCGAGAAACTTAGGGAGGGCGATAAGGGAAGTAGTAAGGGAGTAAAATATAAGAATGGGCGAGTGCTAGTAGAGAAGCAAGAGAGAGTCGAGGAGATGGAGGGAGCACTCCAATGAATTGTTGTATGTAGGGAATGAAACACTGGCAAACATAGTTGGCTGTGGTATGGGAGGGATAAGTAGTGGAGGAGGAGATAAAGATCAGGTCAGAATGGTGTGAGATTTTGAAAATTATGAGGATGGGGAAAGCATCAGGAATAGATGGAGTGTGTGGGGAGATGCTGAGATAGTGATAGTATGGGTTTGGAAAATGTGTAAACTAACACGGGAGAAGGGAAGTGCACCTAAAGACTTGAAAACAGGCATAATTGTACCCTTGTAGAAGGGTAAAGGGAAGAGAGGAATGTGTGACAATCACAGGGGGATATGTCTTCTAAGCAAAGTAGGGAAGATGTACAGTAGGGTAGTGATCGAGGAAAGAGTAAGGTTATGGCCTTTGAAAGTCACAGAGTGTGAGATTAGGTTGAATGGTCAGGATATACAGAATGTCATCTTGTTTAAGTATTTGGGCAGTGTGATGAGTAATGATGGGAGTATGGAGGATGAAGTGCAAAGGGGGTGCAACAGGGGAACAAGGTTGTAGGAACACTGAAAGCAGTGACAAGGAATAGGTGGTCAGCATGGAAGTAAAGAAATCATTGCATGATAGTGTGGTAAACCCAACATTAAAGTACAGGAATGAAGCATGGACATCTTTGGAGAGTCACAAATCAAGAGCGAGAAGGGTGGAAATGAGTTACTTGAGAAGTGCATGTGGAGTTACAGGGAGAGTATGAAAAGGAACAACTTGAGATGGCTCGGCCATGTGGAACATATGGGAAGTAAGAGAATGACTAAGAGAATGTACGAGAATGAGATTGAAGGGGAGAGGCAGAAAGAGTGAGGTGGAAGGATGGAATTGAGAGGACACGAAGGTGAAGATGCTTCTATGTTAGGTAGCTCTCTGCAAATAGGTGGTGATGGTGTTGTTGTTTGCTCCACTTAATGGGTCAGCCAACTATGATGCTGCACACTATAGGTTAGCATGCTACAAATGTTGCATATCATGTGTCATGCTACTACAATATTGCACTTTATGTGTCAACCTGTTACAATGTTGCACTTCATGTGTTGTCTAGTTACAATGCTGAACTTCCTGTGTCAACCCGTTTCTATACTCCATTCAGTTGACCCATGCATATGGCTCCTAACTGGTGTTTGTATAGAGGCTCATGATTGACCATCTTATCAGTACCCTTGATCACTGGCCAAAATGAATAGCAGAGCTGATAATATATTTATTATTATCTATATTATTCCTTATTTATTCATTATACTATATACGTTTAAGTAATTTTAATGATTACTTAACCCCCCCAGACAGATTATATTAACTTACGGGTTGGCAGAGCGCCCGGTATTTCCCCCACAACAGTCTTTCTCACACTGAGGGACCGTTAGAAGTCGGAGGTATTTGGGGTTGCCATCAACCGACAGATTATGATCTAACTTACCTAACTTACTGAGCTCAAAATGACGCAAATGCGTCATATAACTTATTATTGAGCTATTTCACTAAGTTTATATAACACGATCGCGTCATGTGATACTTTTGGGCAAAACCGCCATATGACGCTATCGCGTCATATGAGACGGAGAGGGTTAATAAACTATAGTCTTATCTGAATCTAAAGAGCTATTAAATATCACATGAAACACAATAATAACGTATATATTACAAAGTAAACACAAGCGAAATAATGAAATGATAAAGACAGGAAGTAAGCGAGAGAGAAGACTGACTGACCCGCTCACATGGATTAGCCAATCACAGGCGACGACTTACTTAACGGTATCACACATTTAAAATAGGCAGTGACGGCATTTCTTCCCTTGCTTGTGCTTACTGTATTACATCTAAAATGTTATGGTGTTCCATATAGTATTTTTTTAGCCTAGATGGGGGTAAACGTCTTAAAACAGTAGGCTGAATTGGGCCGAATGGATACAAGCCAAAGAGAGGGAGAGAAAGAGAAAATGCGAGGTGGGTTCCCTTAATCAGCATTAAACACAAACGAGATACTACAATGTTTGTTTATAATACAGATGTTACAGAACTTGGCTTTAAAGGTTCAGATATTCGAATTGGTGTATCCTGACATGCTCACGACTGTACAGTTGCATTCTAAGAAGGCTCAGTATATAACATTAAATTATTAATGAATAACCTGCATTGAACACATTTTTCATTAACCCGTCCAGTACCAGTGACGTCCTTTTAATTTTATTCTGGCTACTATTAAACGATTATATTCAGGTTAGGAAGAAACTTTAGCAATGGCAAGGCTACAAACTATCTCAACCAACCCTTTTAACTACTACAGATCCTTCTTAAGCTACATAATATCGCCAAAATCTAGCTAGAATACAATATAGCACACGTCGCTGGTACTCATAGGGTTAATACATAAATGACATTGATCACCTATAAAGATTAATTGTATTTCAAAAGTAATTCAAATATCAATACTATTACATTGATATACTTCTCTTACAATGTCTATGAAATACATATCCTGGGTGAACTATATACCCAGCGCAACAATTCCGGTGCCCTACACAGTAGAATTACATCCAAAGGGATATACTTTTGCACGAGCGGATACAGTTAAAAGATGTCACTAGCATTGGTGGATCTCAAATGGAAAATCCCTTCACAAAACTATACGTGGACATGTGTGAATACATATTACCCATGAACAGAAGTGATGGAGTCCCCACCCGAATCTAAAACTCCCGAGTAAGTCACCATAAACGTTTAATGAATTATTTGGTGACCTAAGCATCACACCAATCTGCCGCACTCGCTGTGCTGTCATCTGTACCATATTATGTATAGGTATTCGAACGTCATGTCCTCTCTTTGCAGCAAATGTGTTGGTATTTAAAAGTACAGATGATAATATATACCTATCGGTTATATCAGTTTACTTGGATTTCAAATAATGCAACGGATTAAATAGCTTTACACTTCCCATTACCCTGCATTATTGACTGATGATATTATATTATTTGCCTACGTAAAGTGGATACTGCATTGCATACACTCAATCATCACCACATTCTATTCGCCCAGAATATTACTACTCAGAAAACAAGTTAAACAATTATCTGGAGCGTTTGTATATACAAAAAATGTGTATATATTAGATATCAGAGGAATAAAGGCTGAGGCAATTAATATATCACAGACAGACCCAGCAGGTAGAAACTTCATAAAATAACTAAGGTCAAATATATTGAATATTTCTGTAGAATGTGATAAATTATACAGAGATCAGATATATGATACAAAGATGTGCAAAAAACTAAAAAAAAAAAAAAAAATCGTTTAAAGTTTTACAAATATATTTCTAAAATGTACAATTTAGTTGCCAAACTAATTTTTTGAAGGTCATTGTTTGTGAAGGAATTTGACTGTATAATACGTAACCCTGAACGACACCTAACGGAAACGCTTCACAGAAAAGGATAAGCCCCGTGAACCAAACTAGAGACCCTGTAGTAAGAGTGAGCGGCCATTTTTTGTCCGTGGACTCCATTTTGGTGACGTAATTATGAATCAAAGGTGGGATCATTTAGTTTTACTCATGCCAAAGTTAAATCCAAAACCTAAGCTATATATCCAGTCTCAGTATTGCCTAAAGTTTATTATGGGTATTGACAAATGGAATACTAAGAAAGGCTAATGACACCAGTGGCACCAATATGGCGGAGTTTGGCTGATCTCTGTTGGTTTACGGTTTCTGAACAAAACTATCTGCGAATAACACCAGACTGGTTGCTTTGAAGTCGAACTATTTTATGCACATGAACATTTTGTTTATACTGTATATTGCCTATTTCTTTCAGTTACTTCAATATTGTATACTTCGGGTGTTATTAAATACATTCAGTAGTATCTTGATATCTATATAATATTTTCGGTTGTCTGTGTGTGTGTTCTTAATAGGCGGCCGCAGTTTTGGACCTGGGGAGCTGAAACTTTGCATGTGGGTGTCAATTTACCTGGGTCGGGTCATAGAGGGGGCGAGGCCACGATCTGATGTCGTTTCGAGGCCGAAATTGAAAAGAAAAATGAAAAAAAAATAACAAAAATTGCCATTTGGGTCAGTAGGAGGCCTCCGATCGAAAAGGTGTATAGAACGAAAGTTGTTCGCAGCCCCCCAAAATGGAGGTACAGATGAGGTCAGATCCAAAATCGGAGGTCATTTAGCGGCCGAAATCGAGGTCGCCGTTGAATGAGGCACAGGGAGGTCGAGGCCGGTGATTATGGTAGTAGTAGTATTGTAATGATTTTTTTTTTTTTTTTTTTTTTTGTTCTATGTGATTGAGGGAGGCAAAAGGCATAACTGCCTATAGCGAGTGCCTCCCCCATAGTTGAAAGAGTGACAGGGCCAAAATCAAGGGACGTTCGAGCCAAAATGCCTGGACACACGGAGTTTGAAGCAATTTAAGTCATAGGAAGAGGGAAAGACTGATTCTGGGAGAGAGTTCCAGAGCTCAGATGTTGAGTAGAAGAAAGTTTGAGAGTAACGTTTCACTCTTGGGTTGGAGAGGTGCACAGAGTAGGGGTGGGATTGAGTTGCAAGACGGGTACCACGTGCCCTACGTAAAGGAGGTGGTATGCACTGGGATAGCTCTGAACACTGATTATTATAGTAGCGATAGAATAGCGAGAGAGATGCAACATTGCGGCGGAGAGAGAGAGATTGCAGAGAGTTGGTGAGTGGACGGGAGTTATGATACGAAAGGCCTTCCTTTCAACTTTGTCTAGGAGAGCGGTGTGAGAGGAACCTCCCCACACATGTGAACAATACTCAATACAAGGGCGCACTATGCCCCTGTACAGAGCAAGAAGCTGTGCAGGGGAAAAGAACCCCCTAAGGCGGTTGAGCACACCCAGCTTCTGGGAGGCTGCCTTAGCAAGACTGGTAATATGGTCCTTCCAAATGAGAGCAGAAGAAAAAGAGACACCAAGAATATTGAGAGAAGATGAAGGGTTGATTTTTGTATTGTTGAAGAATTGTGGTAATGATGGTGATTATGGTAGTAGTAGTGGTGGTGGTAGTATTGATGGTGATTATGGTGATTACCCGGGCAACGCCGGGTAGTGCTAGAATATACACGATTTATGGTTTTGCACTGGAAGAATTAATCGAAATGCATTTTAGATTCATACGTTATACATTTGTAATCATATTGATAGCACTCCCCCCCCCCCACCTTTTCTCTCGCTCTCTCTCTCTCTCTCTCTCTCTCTCTCTCTCTCTCTCAAAAATAGTCGACAATATTATGAACATTTTATATTGGATTGAAGGAACGCAATAGTTACACAATTACTTCTCTCAGGACATTAAGCATTTGCCTGTATGTAATACAATAGGTCTTTTCCTCTTTAATCATAAATCGATTATTGGTTTACGTATTCCAGGTGTTCTTATTCTGTTATACTCTTTTAAGTTAAATGTTTTAAAACGGTCTCTCGTTCAATGTCTTTTACTGTTTTATTCCTGCACTGATGATACTTGATCTCGAGTGTGATTTGTGTACGTTGATAACGCAACAGTGATCTCACCTGCTCTAACCCTTTGAATACGGAAAACCTTTAGTTTGCTTGCTGAAATCGTCTTGTGTAAGCCAAATTACATAAATTAAAGTAATATTGTACAGAAGGATTTTACTCAGCCTACTTTTAAAACCATGTGACGCATTTCTAAATATAAATACATTATTTGTATTAACAAACATAATGACGCAGTTGTTCCTTACTAAACGGGTAATTATCAGACAGGACTAAGCTGGTCAGGAAGCTTACACCCATCCTAATTAACTATTTAATCTCCTATGGTGGCTATAATAACAAATAATAAGCTGGCATTAAACGTGTTAAGGGATCTATACAATTATGTGTGTACTTATTATTTATTTGTTTACTTATTTGTTTACTTATTTTTAGTTTCCTCGTTAGACCTCCGTCAAGCATACAAATATATACACCCAAAGACCCATCTCCGGGATAAATCGGTACATTTTTCGGTAGAAAAATGTCCCTACCGGAGGCCGATTTATCCTAAAATTACAGGCTCGCTATGGCTCGCCAGGAAAAAAATTGACACCTAAACGACACGATAGTTTAAATATTGACAACAAATGGGGTGAAAGGTGTTAAAATCGCAAAGCTAATGGAACGAACATCTTAAAATCTGAAAACTAATGGGGCTAAACATGAGGGAGAAGGGAGGCCAGAAACACAAACCATCTCCCTTTAAAGGTAAAATACGGTACTCTGGGTTAAGGCAGTTTTCCACTTGAGGGATTTCTTCTGGACAGCTTTCTCCCTCATGTTTAGCCCAATTGGTTTTTGATTTTAAGACGTTCGCCTATTAGTTTGCCGATTTTAAGAACTTTCGCCCCGTTTTAGTTTTATGCCAATTTTAGTTTCGTGCCATTTAGGTGTTGATTTTTTTGTTTTTTGGCGAGTGAAAGCGAGCCTGTAATATAAGAGGAACCAGCCTTCGGCCGAGAAATTTTTCTACCTTGAAAGGGGGTCTAGGAGGTGTAAATATACGCTTGATGGAGGTCTAGGGAGCAAACTAAATACCTCCCATTAATGATGCCGCTTTTGTATTCTAGTGAAATGGATATCAACCCCACCACAGGCTCTAAAGGTTATGGATACGGTAACGACCACCACGTAAAGTGCAGTTTAGAGTATAATCCGATTTTGTATATTGGTGGTGTAAGTTGTGGTGGTGTAGTGTGATGGTGAAGTGGTATGACTTTGTGGTTGTACAGTATGGTGGTGTACGATGGTGGTGGAATGGTATGGTGGTATTGGTTAGTAAGATGATTAAGTGGTGTGGTGGTGGTATGGGTTGATGGTTGTGTAGTATGGTGATGTTGGGTAGTGGTGTACTATTATGGTGAGGTGCTATGGTGGTGGTATGCCTTGGTGGTTGTGTGGTATGGTGGTGTCGGGTAGTGGTGTAGTATGATGGTAAAGTGGTATGGTGGTGGTATAGCTCGGTGGTTGTGCAGTATGGTGGTGGTGTTGGGTAGTGGTGTAGTATGGTGGTAAAGTGGTATGGTGGTGGTATGGCTTAGTGGTTACATACATAACATTTTTAAGACTGAGTGCTCCACACATACGTGCAGTTTCAGTCTCTTGTCCTAATGGCAGCGTTCCAGGCAACCCTGTTAAGGGCTGCTTCACTTGTCAAGTTTTTGGATTTGAGATCAGCACGTATAGTCCGATCCCAGGTCTTCCTCGGTCCACCCCTTGGTGCAGTTCCCTCCACAATCGCAGACCTGCATCTTTTCACCCAATGTTGTTCATCCATTCTCTCCACATGCCCATACCATCCCAGCCTACTTGTACGCATCTCCTCGCTAATACTCTTTATACTTAAATGTCTCCTCAGCTCATCATTTGTTATTCTATCCTGCAGCTTGGCCCCACACATCCATCTCACCAATCTCATCTCATTATGTTCCATTCTGCTGAGGCATACATCATTGCGCTTCTAACACATGAAGCAAACACCTTTCCCTTCAGGGGGAGAGGCATTTTTTCATGGTCAGAATTGGCATCAGTTCTCTGAACTTCCCCCAGCCACACCTAATTCTAGCAACAGTGGCAGCCTCGGCCCCACCACCGGCAGAGATGGTATCTCCTAGGTAACAAAACTTGTTCACCAGCTCCAAAGACACATTTCCAAAATTCATAGCCACAGGATCATCACCTAACACAAGCTCGCCTTTGCACACTACGCACTCAAATTTCTCTATTTCTGACTTATCCTTCGGCAGGGGTCCCTTTATTCTACTACAGTTCTTACTCCCATGGTGTACCCAACATCGACAGATGCTACATTGAATTGAGTTAGCGCCCACTCCCTTTCCACACACTACACATGGGTATGCACCGCTCTTTTCCACATTGCCTCGTCTCAATCCACAATGCATAACCTTGGTTTTGTTAATATTGACTCTTAAACCCTTGCTCGCCATGCCCTCTCTCCACTCTCTGAATTTGGCCTCAGCATCTTGCACACTGTCAGCTATTAGGACTAAATCGTCTGCATAAAACAGTTCCAACGGGAGTCCGCCTCTAAAAACTCTAGACAGTGCCTCCAAGACCATAATAAAGAGGAGGGGGCTTAACACTGAACCCTGATGGACTCCAACACGGACTGCGAACTCATCACTCAGTACACCCTTCACCCTCACCACAGTTTGCGAATCCTTATACATCTTCATTATCACACACACCAGCCACTCTTCCACACCAAGTTTCCTCATAGCCCACTGCACAACATCTCTAAGCACCATATCAAAGGCCTTCTCCAGGTCTACAAACACAAAGTAAAGATCCCTGCCTTTTAGTAAGTATCTTTCCTTTATCTGCCTGACTATGAAGATAGCATCGGTTGTACCACGTCCTGGCATAAAACCAAACTGCATAACATCAATGGAGATGCTTTGCCTGATCAAACCCTCAATGACTCTCACAAACCTTCATGATTTGGTCAAGCATTTTCAGGCTCCTGTAATTACCTTTATCTAGCGCATCCTATTTTCCTTTGTATATATTTACTATTACACTTTTGTGCCAATCCTCGGGGATTTTCTCATCTTTGATAATAGTGTTTATCATCTCAGTGACTAAGCAGACACCAGTCTCCACTGAGGCTTTTATCATCTCGGCGACAATGTCAGAGCACCCTGGAGCTTTACCGTCCTTCATGTTATTGATTGCGTCGCTCACTACAGCTGGTGCTATCAAAGGAGGGAGTTCAGATATGGGTTTTTCGATACTAAGCTGTTCCTTATCTCATTTAAACTGTACATTTAGCAATTGTTCATAGTGTGCCTTCCATGCTTCTCTGATTTCATCTTCTGCATACATAATCTTCCCATTATCGTTTCTAACACACTGTTCACCTATAATATCCCTACTGTCATTTATAACTTGCCTAGCTAGGTTGAAGATCCCATTTGGGATTGTCAGTGTTACACACTTGTTCGAGGACCAGGTCCTTAATGCCTTTTTTTAGCATTGTTAATATCTCTTCTGGCAGTTTGTTTAGCTGCCTGGTATTCCTCTTTGCTGCCTCCCTTCTTCCATGCTTTGAAGCATCTCCTTTTCTTTTTCACAGCATGTTCGACCTCATCGTTCCACCACCAGGTGGTCTTATTCCTGGGGTGACCCTTTGTTTTCCCACAGACTTTGTCAGTGGCAGCGAGAAGGCTATGCTTAAGGAAATTTCATTGACTATTTACATCGCTAGGCTTAGTTTCCTTATTTCTATTCATTTCCTCCAGTTCATTATGAAACCTATCCTTAACTTCCTTGTTCCTCAGCAGCCACACCCTCCTTTTGGGCATGTATACCTTCTTGCACTCAGATCTCTGTATAAGCTCATGTCACACACAAGTAGTTTATGCTGGGGGATACATTCTTCGCTCAGGATGACCTTTACATCCCGAATCAGTTTCCAGTCTTTGTTATTAACCAAGAAGTAATCTATCTGGCTACTGGAGACCCCAGAGTTATATGTGACCAGAGACTCTGTCTTTTCTTGAAGTTCGTGTTACACACAACCATGTTGAGTGCAACGCAGGACTCCAGTATATATTCGCCTTCCAGATTCCTCCTTCCGTAACCCTTTCCTCCATGTAGTCCCTCGTATCCATCTGCAGATGCTCTCACATGACCATTCAGTTCCCCTCCCAGGATTGTTATTTCATTCTCCGAGAGGCCTGAAATTACACTGACGGTGTCATTCCAGAAGTCCTCTTTTATCTCTTTATGTAGGCCAGCCTGTGGGGCATATGCAGATATCACATTCAGAATTCTTTCACCAACTTTCAACTTCAATACAATCAGCCTTTCACTAACTCTCCTAATTTGAAGCACACTTTCTGCCCACTCTTCAGCCACCAGAACACCCACTCTCCTCCTTTCGCTCTATAAGTCTCATCCCCCTTCCAGTAGATCCAATATCTTTTCTTTCTTCCAACAATCCACTGTACCCCATACCTTTTCCAGAGTGTTTCCTGGGCACAGCAGACTTCCACTCACCTCCTCTCACACATCTCGGCCACCTCATTTGCACGCAGATTCAAACTATCAAAATTCGCACTAGCAAGTCTGAGACTGTGGTGGGCATTTGTCCGTATCCTGTGCGGTTTTGGATCATCAGACTTACGTTGTTATTCTTTAGGTTTAGTCATAATTGGTGATTAGGCTGGCAAATGGGCATCACCCCCCCCACCCCCAGAACTCCGGCTCACTCTACCCCTGGGACCATTCTTCGCACCTTCCCCTAAGAGATTACAAGGGGGTAGGATCCAGTGGCCTCGGTGCACCCCACCCGAACCAGCCGCAGGGACGCACCCAGTGCGCATACTCAGCACTATGACTGGTCTGGTATTTTTCACACAATGACAGGGCAGCCTCCTGGAGCGCTACCACCAGGTTCGGGCCCCTATAATGTTGGGCGGAGAGCGCCAGTCCGGAGAAACACTACGCACTGTACCCTCTGGATCCATTTAGTCTAGGTTTGGCCCAAGGCGCCAGGTCTGGGGCCGGAGGGAGCGACATCCACCGCCAGTGTACCGCCATTAGGCAACTTGGACCAGAACAATGAAGCCCTGTCTCAGCGCTGTCATATGAAAACAATGCCATCGCCAAGAACAAGGCTTCATTGTATACAATGTATAGTAATGGCCGTTGGTCCGCAAGTCTAACCCCATCCCCCCCCCACTAGTCGCCTTGTACGACACACACACACGCAGTAGGATGCGTGGGGCATATTCTTTTTTTCCTCCACCATAAGTGAAGACCTCCTTACCCCCTGTAGACCAGTCAAAGTATGGCTGGACTTAGAACAAATTGCAATAGAAGGTTTTTTGGCTTTAACTTGTTTATTAGGTCCCTCTGATGAACATATAAAAAGTCTCCAACTTTTGGACACCGGGAAAGTGGTTAATTTGCATAAATTCAAGATGGCCGCCGTCCAAAGCTTCAATTTACAGATAACTTTTTTTTGGTTGCTCCTAGACCCTATAAATGTATTACAAACAACGTTTTTTGGCTTTAACTTGTTTATTAGGTCCCTCTGATGAACATATAAAAAGTCTCCAACTTTTGGACACCTGGAAAGTGGTTAATTTACAGCCAAAAAACCTTACAGCCAAAAAACCTTCTATTGCAATTTGTTCTAGGTCAAGCCCTACCTTTACTGCACATTATTGTCTATTACATTTTGCCTAGGCCTATACTAATCCCATCATCTTGTTTCTTGTTTCAACAGATTGGTGCGACATCTACCGAAGCCATGGAAGAAGAGGTGGTGCATAATCCCTGCGGCATTTGCTCAAACACGTTAGACGAAGGAGAAACAGTCAAGCTGAGGGCGAAGGGAGCAGATACTATCAACAAGGCCAGTACTGAACGTGGAACGCCATCAATTACCGTGTCCGAGGGCCAAACGGTGCACATTGATTCCCGAAAGAAGCATGTCAATACGAAGCCAAATAGAATTCCTGGGAAGCAGAAGAAACGTCCTGAAAAACCTGCTCTTCGTTCTCAGACACCAGACTTTTGTTTTACAGAGAACTGCTTTTTTTGTGGTACAAAAATCTATTTGGACACAAAGCATGATTCAGAAGAAGTGTATCCAGTACGCACCTTCAACTTTCAAAGGACAATACTTTCTGCATGTGATGCCAGGGCTGATGAGGGGGCTGACACTGTTAGAGGCCGAATTAACTTTGCACGCGATCTTCCAGCAGCTGACGCAATATATCACAAGCAGTGCAGCTCAAATTTCCAGACACATAGGCAGATCCCCTCCAAATATCGTGATTCCGCAGACAGTGAACCTCCTCGCAAGGGTCGCAAAGTAGATGCCTCACGAGAGGAAGCATTTCTACTCGCAATCGAGGACCTAGTCAGTGGCAATGATGATGAACAGACTACAGTGGTTGATCTCGTTGATAGAATGTCCCAGTTGTGCCCTGATGTTGAAGCGTATAGTGTAAAATACATGAAACAGAAACTTATTTCATATTTTGGGGATGAACTGGTTATTAGTAACGTGCATGGACGCAGCGATGTTGTAACTGTCAAAGAAAGTGCTGCAAAGATTTTGCAACAATTCAAAGACTCACCACAGACTGATGATGAGGAAGCAGAACAAAGAAAGATAGTCAGGGCTGCGGCACGGTTGATCAAAGCAGATATAAAGAACATTGATACTTGTAGAGATTTCTATCCAGATCCTTCTGAACTCCGGTCGCTGGAAAAGAATGTGGCGTACGTTCCGCAGTCCCTTCGTATATTGCTGCAAGAGACGTTCAGTGGCAAGTCATGTGATCTTGAAGTTGCATCAATTGGACAAAGTATCGTGCAACTTACCAGACCAAGGGCCATTGTAGCACCCATTCAGTATGGATTGGCGGTTCAAATGCACCAGCACTTTGGTTCCCGCTTTCTTGTGGACAGTTTACACTGTCTGCCTTACGCAGAAGTTTTGAGGTTTTCGAAGTGTGCTGCCAATTTCAGGGGCACCAACATATCCACTGCAGGCAGGTTTGGACAGTTCGTTGCAGACAATGTTGATCACAACTTGCGTACGCTTGATGGGCGAGGAACATACCATGGTATGGGTATAATTGTTGCTGTCACCCCTGAAGTAAGAGACACAACATCAATACCAAGATTGCAGTCACCTGAAAACAACTTCACGGCAGCTCAAATTGAAATCAAATACTACCGCAGTGTTCGCAAGAAGGGTGGGCCTCTCGAATTTAGAAAGCTTGACCCCATTTCAGCATCTGACAAGCTTGAAAATCTGGACATACTGTGGAAAACGTCATGGTTGCTTCGACCAAAACGACCAGGCTGGTCCGGCTTAATGCAGAGTGTGTGCCATGGACCACACCCAGGGAAATCATCCGTCCATTTCTTGCCCATGATTGACATGGACCCTACGGACATGAGTTGTATTTACTCAACACTTCACTTCGTTGCTGCGGAAAGCCATCGCCAGGGAACGACGCCAATGCTGACATTCGACCAACCGCTTTATTGGAAAGCGAAGACGATCATTGTTCATGAGAAGGAAGGAAGCGAACTGAAACCCATTGTTTTGAACCTTGGTGGCTTTCACTCTGTGATGAGCTTTTTGGGATGCATGGGCCATGTTATGGAAGCATCTGGGCTTAAGGAGGTTTTGGAACTTATATACGCTGAAAATGCTGTGACCCAAATGCTGAGTGGGAAAGCCTATGCACGAGCAATCAGAGGCCACTTCTTGGTTGACACAGCCTTGAGTTCGATTGTGTTAGGCAGGGCATACGGTGTCAACCTCTCAATGGTAGATGAGGAAAGTGACGCATGCAAGGACTTCCAGGAGGCTGCAGATCTTTTGGATAAGCTGTTGCGTGAAGACGTTTCACCGGATGAAGTCTGCAGTAAAGACGTTTTCAACAGAATTTCTGAAAAACTTAAAGCTGAGAAGAGCTCCTTAGCAGAGCATAAGATGGGAAAGCTATGGATTCAATACATGGACATGATTGACCTGCTGCGTCGCTTCCTGAGGGCACTGAGAATGGGCGATTTCCTACTGTACCTCGGAACACTCCAGGAGATGTTGCCGTACTTTGCAGCGTGTGGTCATAACAATTATGCCAAGTCAGCCCATGTGTACATTCAAGACATGATTGAACTTGAGCAGCTCAACCCAGACATGTTCTGTCAATTGAACTCCGGTCTATTTGTGATCCGCCGAAGTGATCGGCTGTGGGCAGGACTGCCAAGCGACTTGGTTATAGAGCAGGTTTTGATGCGCTCTTTGAAAACGAATGGTGGATTGACACGTGGTAGGGGCATGGAGGAAACGCAACGCCTGCGCTGGTTACTTGCTATGCCAGCCTGCGCTGAGGTGAGTGAAGTTATGCAAGAACTGACAGGGAAGCATTTCCACACCTCTGAGCAGCACAAAGAAATGACTGAAGCAAGGCGTGAACGAGATAGGAAGGACACAGAGAAGGTTCTCGCATTCTTCAAGGATTATGATCCATTTCAAGAATCAAATGAACTCAGGAATATTGCCAACGGTGTGACAGGACCAGCCTCGGCCAATCCTCATTTACTGTATGAGGTTGGTATGAACATTGTGCAGAAGATGGAAGGTAGCAATGCTTTTGACTTTTCATTTAGGAAGAAAGATCAAGTTGAGTCGTTGGGTGCAAAGGTTACAATCAGTGCTGAAAAAGTACCAATCGACCCACAGCTCCTTTTCCAGAGGCTCCTCATCTTTGCTAATAACAGGGACTTAGGTGTTGAAGAGGTCTTTGCGTATGAGTTGTCTAGCTACCCTACTGCTCTGTTCGATAAGTGGGGGAGGCTCAGGGAAGCCAATAAACCACAGCTAGGAGATGAGATAGTTGCTGTTGTTCCCAAGTCGTCATTGGAATCATTTGAGGAAGAAAGGACTGTGACCCATGTTCTGGATGGTGGTTCCTTATTGCAAAGGATTCCATGGAAGAAGGGTGACACATTTGAGGACATTGTAAGCATGTACATGAAGCATGTTTCCAAAAACTTTCTCAACCCGGTGGTTGTATTCGACGGTTATAAATCAGGACCTACTACCAAGGACATGACACACAATCGACGATCAAAAGGAGTCTTTGGTCAAAAGGTGATGTTCACTCCAACCATGCCCCTTCGGTCAAAAAAGGAAAACTTCTTGTCAAACTCGGACAATAAGCAAAACTTCATTGACTTATTGTGTGAAACATTCAAGGCAAATGGAATTGACTGTGTCAATGCGCCAGCAGATGCAGATGTCATGATTGCGAAGAAGGGAATTGAGCATGCAAGGGAAACCGTGACATATGTGATAGGTGAGGACACAGACTTGTTGGTGCTGTTGTGTCATTATGCGGAACGAGGGATGAATGATTTGTACTTCAAGTCGAGCAAGGAAGGTGGGAAATGTTGGCATATTAACTCAGTAGCAGAAGCTCTCGGTGAAAGCATCTGTCGTGTCCTGCCAGTTGTCCATGCACTCTGTGGATGTGACACAACCTCACGACTGTATGGTATTGGTAAAGGGGCTGCCTTGAGGAAAGTGAGGGAAGACAACGGTTTCTTGAAATGTATAGAAGCATTCTGTATCCAAAGTGGAAGTAAAGACGCGATATCATCAGCTGGTGAAAAGGCCTTGGTTTATTTGTACGGGGGAAAAGGAAATGACACCCTTGACGGACTGCGAAAGACAAAGTTTTGCAACAAGGTGGCAAAAAGTTCAACTACCGTTGAAGTTCACAGCCTTCCCCCAACAACCGATGCAGCCAAATACCACTCGTTCCGAGTTTATTGTCAGGTCCAGGAATGGATGGGGAACTGTGTGGACCCCGAGAAATGGGGCTGGTGTCTGCGGAAGGGACAGCTTGAACCGAAGACGATGGATTCGCCAGTGGCTCCTGATTCACTACTGAAATTGGTCAGATGTCAGTGTAAGGGCAACTGTGACACTCAACGCTGTAGTTGCAAACGGAATGAGCTTGAATGTTCCAGTGCATGTGGTCAATGTAAAGGACTCTATCAAAATAGCAACTTTGATGCAAGCACCGATGATCCAAGTGAATACGAACTCCTATCATGAATTACATAATTGGCTCTGAATGACGTCATACTACGTCATGGTTTTTTTTTTTTTTTTTTTTATAAAAAAGAGGGACAACAGGTCAAAAAACCCATACAAGCACAAAGTGCCTGTGTCACCCCTTGTGAAAGAGACAGTTCAGCCTGTCTGTAAGGTTTTTCGGCTGTAAATTAACCACTTTCCAGGTGTCCAAAAGTTGGAGACTTTTTATATGTTCATCAGAGGGACCTAATAAACAAGTTAAAGCCAAAAAACGTTGTTTGTAATACATTTATAGGGTCTAGGAGCAACCAGAAAAAAGTTATCTGTAAATTGAAGCTTTGGACGGCTGCCATCTTGAATTTATGCAAATTAACCACTTTCCCAGTGTCCAAAAGTTGGAGACTTTTTATATGTTCATCAGAGGGACCTAATAAACAAGTTAAAGCCAAAAAACCTTCTATTGCAATTTGTTCTAGGTCCAGTTAAATTATTGCTAGATTTACTGGACTACTGGGGGAACAACCTCGGTGGTTGTGTAGTATGGTGGTGTTGATTAGGGGTGTAGTATGATGGTAAAGTGATATGGTGGTGGTATGCCTCGGTGGTTGTGTAGTATAGTGGTGTTGGGTAGTGGTGTACTATTATGGTGAAGTGGTATGGTGGTGGTATGGCTCGGTGGTTGTGTGGTATAGTGGTGTTGGGTAGTGGTGTACATTTATGGTGAAGTGGTATGGTGGTGGTGTGCCTTGGTGGTTGTGTAGTATGGTGGTGTTGGGTAGTGGTGTAGTATGATGGAAAAGTGGTATGGTGGTGGTATAGGTCGGTGGTTGTGTAGTATGGTAGAGTTGGTGGTGTAGTATCATGGTAAAGTGGTATGGTGGTGATGTGGCTCGGTGGTTGTGTAGTATGATGGTAATATGGTATGGCTTGGTGGTTGTGTTATGGTGGTGGTGTGGCTTGATGATTTTGTGGATGGTGGCAGCGTTGGGCAAGTGTAATATACTAGTGTTTTGTTTTGTATTGTTTTTATGTTTTGTTTTTGCTAAAGTGAAAGGATTAAAATGCAATATTATGATATTTTAGGGAAATGTGGAGTGTAGTATTGTCTATACGGTGATATAGTATTTGAACAGTATAATGGGTTGAACCATGAATCACTTGGGCATGCCAAAGATAAGAACAAATGGCCAGATGGATGACCACTTTCCCCTTGTGTGGGTTGCCACATATGTTGACACTTTCTCAATTACCAACATCACTAGATACGCCAACGAAATAGGTGAGGTTGCCCAGACAGCAGAACACGGAACGTGAGAAATGTACCAAGTCTTTGCCAGACGTCATCAATTCCAGCCTCCGGTGTTCAAAACATCAGGAGTCTTTGGCCCCACCACCCTCAGAATGTTGAAGGAAATTAGAGGCAATATAACAGCAGTTACAAAAGAACCCCGAGAAACCCTTTGGCTCAAGCAAAGACTAGGGATGGCCAGCCTCCGAGTCAGAACCATCAGTGTAATGAGTTAATTACGACTGGGCCATGCCATCGTGCGAGGCCCAGGTAGTCCATATTGTTTCCACGCAAGGGTTTACAAATTATCTTTGTATATACATGTTGCATGGTATACATGGATATCAGGATGTGTGTCCGATGGTTGAGACACAGTTACTCGCATGTTTGGAACTAGCACCACTCATTATGAAAAACATATATCCATCAAAATAATTTACCTCTACAATATCTTAAATGTTCCTAAAGGATAACAGGTTTTTCACAATTCGTAGATGGAGGTCATTGAAATACAGTGGTAGTTGATTGATAGTACAATGTGGTAATAAAATTATAATACTAAGTGTGGAGCATGATATTGATAAGCTAGTGGTAGCCGGCTATTAATTTAGTGTTATGTTGTGTCAAGTTATAGATGTAGTTGTTTTATACATGATGATCGCCACATATGATGATTAATGCAATATCAATTCGGCAGGTTACAATTATATATGAGTTTGTTTTTCTGTAAATCATTTGTAAATTTGTTTGCCATATACTGTATTCTGTTAATCACTAATAACGTTTTTGGGTGCCATATTGTTGTGGTGCCAGAGATAACTATTATACTAGATTAAAAATGTATCCTCTTTAGCATTTAAAAGGACGCTGTTCATGTATTTATGCTAGCTATCAGAAATCAATATTTGTGAGAGTAGGAGGGTTAATTGAGATATGTTTTACGACGACTCCTTCCTAAGCTGAATAAAATTGTCTAATGCTAACTAGAATGGAATGGAATGAATTAATGACACCATTTTCTTGAAGGAGTTAAGTTTAAGTTTTACTGTACAGCAGTATAAAGTATAAACTGTGTGGAAAGACAGCAAAGGGCCCAATGACTTTGAATAAATGAATTTGGAATTCTAATATAGTAATCAGATACAATTATTTAGGAAATATAACTCTTACAGTTGTTTATACGTCAACTAACCCGGGAAGCGCGGAGCTATGGTATTTGAAATGTCCCGTCAGGCAAGGGTATTTTGGTTCATTCCTGATGAAAATCGTCATATTTCCCATATATATCATTAAACTTATCCATATGCACCAATTTTACATTTAATATGAAGATATTAACATTTTAAAGCAATAAATTAAGTGGGAATAGCATTTGGGGTGTGAAAAAGACATATTATTGCCGCCAGGTTGTATCATGAGGTGAGAGCCGGGGCGGCGCATATGCTCTCTCTCCGAGCTGTAGAGTGACACTGAGGCCTTACAGTATAAGTCTCTCTGTTGCAAGGATCTCTAGCTGCCTTGCCCGTGTTAAAGAGATTGTGTGAGGGAAATTCACGCCGAAAATTTCCCGATAAAAGGGGGAATAAGAGGAAAATAGCTGATAATTGAGGAGAGGGGAAAAGGAGAGGAAGGGGGCGGGACACATATGTAGGAGTGCTAGCAAGTAATGGAGGGGAAATATCTCACCTAATCACATATGGCTTTGTTTTGAGTGCCAGTAGGGTATTTTGAAAGGCTTTTTTTAGGCCTTGGCTCTTATAAGGACCGTTCCTTTTGCCCACCAAACCTCTTATGAGGACGCTCGACTTTCCCGGGTTAATATATCTCACAAAATTGTTACATTAGCTAATTAGCTTACCTCATTTATGGAGTCACTCGTAAATACTTAATGAGGATACAATAAATACCCTTTGCCAAATGTTGATCCCTGTTTTGGGATCCCTCCTAACATCACCTTTTTATTACGACCCACATGCTATCGTGTTTGCCGCATTGCTCAGGTTAGGGTATACTTTTTTCTTAATAGATGACTCTGCCCACGACGATCGATATAGAAATATCATCTAGTTAAGGGGGCTCACCGGCTTTTTTTATCTCTCTCCTTTTCTCTTTCTCTGGGTTGTATCCATTCGGCCCCATTCAGCCAACAGTTTTAAAGACGTTATCCCATCTAGGTGTCGATTTCTTCCTGGCGAGCGATAGCGAGCCAGCATTGTATGGAGAAATCCGGCTTCGCCGGGTATTTTTTCTATCGAAAAATGTACAAATTTAGCTTGGTGTAAACAAAAATATATATAAATGCTGGCTCGCTACCGCTCGCCAGGAAAATATTGACACCTCGATGGGGGTGAACGTCTTAAAACAGTAGGCTGAATGGGGCCGAATGGATACAAGCCAAAGAGAGAGGGAGAGAAAGATAAAAAAAAGCGAGGTGGGCTCCCTTAACGATACAGCTCCAAATCACCCGCAGAATACATTGTCAAATACGCACTCTTAACTCCTCGTGCCCGAGTATTTCCACCGCAGGTTTCTTGTATGTATATGATGTATCTTGGCTTTGTATGTTAAAGTCTATTTGTAATGTGACCCTGATAGTATGTCACGTTATTTATCTACCGATTGTGACTTACAAATAAACTCATATAAGCTGTATTTGTATAACTGCTCTAATAATATAACTACCTCCATTATAGATAAGAACCTCCCGCTAATATAATACCTGGCACTCTAAATACTCACAACACAGTTTGACCGTGACATTTGAATTACCTTCTTCCCTTCTTTCTTCTTATACCTTAAATATGTATCTTCCTGCATCATGCCTGTCTACATTCGTTCAAATGTGCATACATATTTTCACCAACAAAAATTTGTTTTCGATAATTATTATTCATTTAAAGTGAGGGTCTGAGTCTAGGAGATGAGACAGTGAAGCACTGGAACAAGGCAGTTTCAGAGATGGGGCAGCTTCGAACCGTGAGTGAGTAACTAAGCCCCAATGCATCCTGCGAAACAAAGATGGCAGGGGCTGGTTGCAGCTAAAATTGCTTCACACGTCTCATCCCATAGGCTGGAACGAGGCCTCACAGGCTTCACCGTTCAATAACGGTTGAATGTACAGGCTCTCAGCCTACGCCCGAGAGGGAGTAGATGGAATATAGAAAATAAAAATAAAACGATCATACATATCGTCTCTTCGTAAGCTGGTATCCTCAACTAGTTCAATAGTAGGTGCACATTAGCACAGAACCACAACTTATTTGCATATGCATTTCCGATACTCACACATCCTTATTGATCCTTGCCCATGTAAAACTGCCACTACATAGCTAATATGCAAAGTACGTAGGCAAATGAAAAATTATATATTTTCATAAGCAAATACTGAAGATTAGCTTAGTGTGTGTGTGTGTGTGTGTGTGTGTGTGTGTGTGAGTGTGTGTGTGTGTGTGTGCTTGGATTTTGCTTGTGACATCAATACAGTTGGTTCGTTAGTTTTGTTCAGTGAAGCATATTCCACTTGTAATTTCTATAACAGTTTAAATATATAGTACCTAATGAATATGCATATATCTATATTAGTCCATGAGCCAGGCCAGATATCGGTACCACCTGGGGTGACTAAACACGAATGGTACTAAAATGTTTATAGAGTGACTGTAAGTACATTAAGATATGATAGCCTTCTCGCACTGGTAGCTTAGTCTAATTTTTTTGATGCAATAGGGGCGCTACCCAAAAATAAAGATTTTTAGCGTGACGCTCGGCGTTTTCCTCATTTTCTTTAAAATCCATCACACAATCATCGCGAAACTTTGAACACCTATGTAGAATTATATTCTCTACCAGAGTTGTTCCTAGGTATTTTTCAAATTTCCTCATATTTCGGAATATACTCTATATTTTGGGTATTTTCCTCTAAATCTAGAATAAATCCTTAAATATGGGGAACATTGAAAAATATATTCTAACAGCTCTTGTAGCTTATTTGATTCTCTACAAGAATTATTCCGATGTGTATTTCAAGTTTCTCCATATTTAGGGGTTTATTTCATATTTGGGGATTTTTTGTTATATTTTGGGGATAATTTATTATTGGAAGGAGCAAACATATGTAGAGTGGTTTCCATGTAATGTGTTTGTTTGTTCATGGTTTAATGGTGATATTTTTGCAGGTGTGTGTCGACTGTTTGACGGCAGGATGGAACCATCTGCGAGGAAGAGAGCACGGATCGACTGTATCATCCACTGCTCTGATGATGACAGCGATGCTCTGGTGTCACCACAGGATTTGGACTCCTGGAACACATTGCTCAGGGCTGCAGAAATCAGGCAGCATGATCCAGTCCTGGAAGCAGCCAAGGGCCTTGAAGAAGGAGGAATACCACACATACATTATCACCGTAAATGTCGTAGTCTCTTTACAATGAAGAAGTCACTGGATTCTATCCTTGCCAAGGGTGTCAAGATAGAATCAGCAAGCGTCGACCCCAGGAGGAGGGCATCAAGGGATGCCCCTAGTACTAGCAGGGTGTATGCCAAAGTATGTATCTTCTGCGAGAAGTCAAGCAAGTACATAAAAACAACAAAGACAAGGGAGCCACTCATACAGTGTGTTGAGCTACGAGCAGATGAGAAGATTCACAGAGCAGCAATAAGGAAACTCAACCAGAGAATCCTTGGTTTAGTTAGCAGAGACCTTGTTGCTGCAGAGGGTCACTACCACAAGTCGTGCTACAAACTCTTCACAAAAGATGATTTCCCAGCGGCCGCCAGGTCGGGTGCAGGTGAAAATCAGGAAGAAAGCGAGGAAGCACGCTACGAAGAGGTTGAGACAGAAGCCCTCGAGGAACTCTGCTTGTATATAAGGACCAAATTATTCCCCAACCCAGAGGTACTGCCTATGACAAACCTCACATCTAGGCTTGAGAGATCCATGATGTCCCGTGGTATTATCCAACTGAAACCAGCGACAAAGAAACATGTTCGCCGAAAGATTGAAACCGAGTTTGGAGAATCACTACGCTTTGTCCCAGATGAGAAAGGAAAGCTTCTAATCTATCCACGCAGCCTCTCAATGGACGACCTTGCCCGGCAAGCACACAAAATGGCAAAAGACCTGCAAGAAGCAAGAGCAGCTAACTCTGAAGATGTCTTAACCAAAGCAGGAATGCAGCTGAGGAATGAGATCAATAAACAAGATGTGAGTCAGCCATGGCCTCCCGATACAGATCAGAATGTCATTCCTGCAGCAGTCACTCAATTCCTGCACACCCTGCTGACAGGAGAGTGTGAGTGTGAAACTCCCTCTGAAAGAGCTCAACGTCTTGCCACTTCCTTTGGCAGTGACTTGGTCTTTGCTGTTACCAGTGGCAAGACAAAACCACCCAAGCACGTACTGCTGACCAATGCTGTAAAGTCTTTGACAGGAAACACAGAACTGATCCGAACTCTGAATCGTCTTGGTCACTGTGTGTCTTACTCAATGTTTGAGGAGATCGATACAGCCCTTTGTATCCAGAAGCTGGAATGCTCAAAGGATGACATTCCACTGCCAGCAAACATCTACCCTGGTGTGTTCACAACCCTGGCCTGGGATAACATTGACCGACTTGAAGAGACCCTAAGTGGAGCAGGTACTTCTCATAGAGTCAATGGCATTGCTGTCCAGTCCAAGGTTGCAGGCTCTGTGCCAGAGAAAGTCCTGCCAGAGATTACCAAGTCCAAGATAAGAAGCATCACTCAGACATCATCAATGCTGCCAATATACAATGTTGGGCGGCGGGCAGGGCCACCTAGGATTGAGACTGCGTATGTCGACACTACCAAGGAAGTCCAGGATTCAAAGACAAAGAACCATATCTGGCTTCTTACTCGAATGTCAGACCATGAGGACCAGTCCATCAGCAGTTGGACTGGGTTCAACATCAAAATGCGCAGAGACATTGCAGTGGTTCAGGACACTGTAAGCTACCTGCCCACTATCAATGCTCCCGCAACAAAAATGTCCACCGTTAATGAAATCTTGGAACAAACGCATGCTATCATGCAGTCCTTACAGCTTAACAAGATTGTGTGCGTGTTTGATCAAGCACTCTATGCCAAAGCTGCCGAAGTTATCTGGAAACAAGAGAAGTTCAAGAACATTATCATCAGGATGGGCGTCTTCCACACAATCTGTAATCTCATCTCCACCATAGGAAAGAGGTTTCAAGATGCAGGTCTTAGAGATCTGTGTGTGGAATCAGGTATCATCGCAGAAGGATCAGTGTCAGGAGTGATGAACGGCAAGAGGTACAACAGAGCAGTGAGACTACACAAGCTCGTGTATGAAGCACTGATGAGGCTTGTATGGAAAGGCTTCCTTTCATGGCTAGAAGAAAACCATTCAAGGGACATACACCATCTAGATGAAACACTGAAGGACATCAACAGCTTTCACAGCAATGTGTCTCAGGGACTCTTTCAAGAGCTGATGGAGAGTGAATCATGCACACATATCATGAAGCTTTTCCAAGTTTATCTTGAGACCCTCAGAGATGAACACAACCTCTCAGCATTCTGGATGTCATACCTGGACATGGTTGAGATCATGCTGGACTTAATTCGAGCCTCCAGAGAAGGCAACTGGATGCTCCACCTAGGAGCAATCCGACAGATGATACCGTGGTGTTTTGCCTATGACAAAGTGAACTATGCCCGGTTCCTAACCTACTACTATGCCTTGATGTCTCGACTGCCCATTGAACACCCAGAGGTCCATGAACACTTCATGCAAGGTGGCTTTTCGGTCCAGATCGGTAGCAAGAATCCCTTTGGACGGATCCCTGTGGACCAGACAATCGAAGAGACGATCAACAAAGACACCCAGACACCAGGGGGCACAAAAGGCTTCAGCCTGAAAGGCGGAGCTGTCGCCAGGTACTACCTGACATCGGAGTATCGCAGCAGGTACTTAAGGCAGCTCAGGACTATGGTAGTAGGCCAAAAGTATACTGACTTCAGCCACCCAGACCTACAGATGCCCAGGATTAGAAGAGATGAGGCCGATGTCCAATCTTTAGTTCAACTGATGGAGACCAGCTGGTTGAACCCCTTCAACGCAGAGCAAGAAGATCTTGTCAGTTTGTCAACTGCGACTATGGCACCACCAGAAGTTGTCAAAGACCTTCTAGGGGCCTACAGAATAGGAGAGGATGCATATCAAGCCTTCAAGGAAGAGCGCCTGGAGATCGATACGCCAACTATACAGTTTCATGACACGATGACGAAGACGAAACTGAGAACGTTCACTAACATCAGAATGAAGCCACGCTCACAAGACCATGCCAAGGAGGTTATCTTAAAGGCTGACAGGAACCTATTTGGCCAGATGATCCTTGTTGCCGAGAACAGAAAGCTCAAAATGAGTGATGTCTTGGCTCATCCCCTGGGGCCTTTGCCTTGGGCACTTGCCAGCGGTGATGGGTCTCTCCGCAAGACCAACAAGGCTGCCCTCGCAAAGGAGTTAGAGAGGAATGTTTCTCCTGCAGAAGTGATACCCGAGCCCTCTGCTACCATAATTGATGGGATGAGCCTGGTCCACAAACTGAAGGGAAACGACAAAACTTTTTCACAGCTTGCAGGTACAGCACTGAGTCACGCTGTTCATGAAGGTGCTAAGAGCAGGCGCATTGATGTTGTGTTTGATATCTACAAGGAGACATCCATCAAGGATGCAGAACGAGCCAAAAGAAGTGCAGGCACAGGAATTCATTTCAAGAACATTCAACCTGGGCACAACATCCAGCAGTGGAGAAAGTTACTCGGTAGTTCCTCCAACAAGGCAAGTCTTATCAAGTTCTTGGTAGAAGAATGGAAGGCACCACAGCACAGGGAGAAGCTCAAGGACAAGGAGCTGTATGTCACATGTGAGCAGCGCTGCTTCAAGATCACCAAAGAGCAGTGGGAAGAGGCTCCTGAGCTTAAGTCAACTCAAGAAGAAGGAGACACACGCCTTCTTCTCCATGCACTTCATGCAGCAGAATCTGGGAACAAGTCTGTCATCATCACTGCAGAAGATACAGACGTCATGGTGTTGTGTCTTGGCATGTGCCACAAGATCCCATCCCATCTGTTCCAGAAGTGCGGGACGAAGAACCGGACAAGATTCCTGGATATCACCACACTGAGCCGCACACTGGGAGGCAGCGTGTGTGATTCATTGATTGGTATGCATGCCTTTACAGGCTGTGATACCGTCAGTGCATTCGCTGGCCGAGGGAAGATGACGACACTCAAGCAGGTGAAGATGGACAAGACATACCAGCATGCTTTTCACGAACTTGGACGCTCATGGGAAGTGTCTCCTGAACTCTTTGAGAAGCTACAGGAAATCACCTGCCACATGTACCTACCATCTACCCACACAACTAAGGTAAACAAGCTTCGGTATGAGCTGTTCTGTGCAAGACGTGGAGAGGTAGAGTCAAGTCAACTCCCTCCTTGTGAGGACTGCCTCTTCATGCATGCACTGCGTGCAAACTACCAGGCTGCGATCTGGAGGAGAAGTCTTCAGAGCCAGCCATTTGTTGCGAACCCAACAGACTGCGGTTGGATGACAGATGAGGACGGTAAGCTTGCCGTCAACTGGATGCGAGGCTCACCAGCACCAGATGCTGTTATGCAGCTACTGTCTTGCAAGTGTGTGCGGTCATGCGAACTCCCTAAGTGTACTTGCCTCAGCAATGGTCTAAAATGCACGGACATGTGCAGGTTACAGACATGTCAGAACAAGGCTATTGAAGAAGAGCCGGTGGCACAACAGTCAGATTCCGAGTCTGACGTAGATGATATTTAGGAGTAGTAATTTGCCATAATAGTATGTACAAGCCCATGGCATGCTTAGTGTGTATTTACAGGACTTGTATTAAATGTGACAATTACTATATGCATTTTGTTGACATTTAGGCATTCCTGTCCCCAAATTTGACATTTTAAAAAAATTCGGAATTTTCGGTAGGGTATGTCTATTCAAGAAGTGATAACGACCATTAAGCTACCAATGTGCAAGGGCTATCATATCAAAACATAAACTAGAGACATGTAGCAAGCTAAAAACACCTAAGAGAATTAGTCACCCCGGGTGGTACCGATATCCCAAAATTCGGGTCTTGGCTCATGGACTATATACTGTAGATGACGCAATTGGCTATCACTAGATAATTTTATGCAGCTTAGGGAGAAAATACCATGCTCAAAAACAAATCTTGTTCGCTTAATGTCTAAATATAATATCAAAGCTGAGTAAACATAATTTCGTGATAGCCAGAGCATAAAAACAAAAATGGCGTCAGCATACCGAGAGGGTTGCATAAGAGAGTACTATTAATTAAATGATCATGAAATATTGTGGCTCACATATCAAGGGTGGCGCAACCAATCGTGTCCTCAGGAGAAATGGTCCAATTAATCGTGACTCAACTAACAAAGAGGGACCTTTTGGGGGTTGTTTCCCCTTGTTACTCAGTTACTTGTTCGTCAAGGGGAATCCACGCAATGCGAGCTAAGCTCATTATTATCGCGCCTCCTTAACTGGGAATGTATTGCGTGAAATGCATGTTAAGTGTTTAATGTACTGTTGGAATGGCTGTGGATGTGTGTGTAGTCTGTATTTTAGCCAATTGGCGACATCGGAAACGAAGGCTTAGGGTGGATCTGTATGGTACCATTCTCACTATAGACGGTACCGTCTCGCCCGAAGGCTTAGGTAGCCATCAGCTTAGGTGAACCATATGATACCCATCTCGCCTTGTACCATTTTTGCCAACCCCAGATGGGACGTCACAACGTCGCCCACTTATTCCAGGTACCTATTTACAGCTAGGTGAACTGAGGCTAACACATGAAAGGAGACAAGCCCAGTTTGTCTCCGCCCGGCCGGGGATTGAACCCCCGACCCCTCGTGTGTGAGACGAGAGCTCTACCTACTAGGCTACGGGCTGTGTGTGTGTGTGTATGTGTGTGTGTGTGTGTGTGTGTGTGTGTGTATTTACATGTGTGCAGTTGGTGGCTGGTGTATGCGTGCTTGTATGGGAATATTGGCAGATGTATGTTTTTATTCGGGTTTGCAGATACACTTCTGTGAGTGGGTGCATGTGCAGTGTTTTGCAAATAAAAGTGTTTGAACATGTGTGTAGCCATGTGTGTGTGTGTTTGCATGTGCGTGTGTGTGTATGTGTGTGTGCATGTGCGTGTGTGTGTGTGTGTGTGTGCACCAAAGTGACATAGGAAGTAAACAAATATCCCCTTCCCTAAAATCTAATTATGACGAGAAACTGATGATCGCCACTAGGGAGAAGGGGAGAGGAGGGCAAGGGCTCATCAATATTCTGAGTCTCCCTTAAGGGGAGGTTTTTAGTTGATTCCCTAGACTCCCATCAAACTTAAAATTACTCACCCTAGACCCCCTTTCAGGATAAATTTTTAAATTTTTCGGTAGAAAAATGTCCCGGCTGAAGGCCGATTCCCCTTAAATTACAGGCTCGCTATCGCTCGCCAGGAAAAATCGACACCTAAATGGCACGAATGGTCTTAAAATTGACAGAAATTGGGCGAGGTTTCTTAAAATCGCCAAACTAATGGGGCGAACGTCTTAAAATCTCAAAAGCAATGAGGGTAAACATGAGGGAGAAAGGAGTCAAGAAAAAAATCCCTCAAGTGGATATCGCCCCTTAAGGGGACATGGGTCGTTTTTCTGGTCACTTTTCTCCCACATGTTTAGCCTCATTAGTTTTCAAATGTTAAGATGTTTGGCCCATTAGTTAGTCGATTTTAAGACCTTTCGCCCCATTTCTTCGTCAATATTTAGACCTTTCGTGCTATTTAGATGTCGATTTTTTCCCTGGCGAACGATAGTGAGCCTGTAATGTTGAAAAACCATCCCCCCGATGGTTCACTTTTTGGGCGATTTTTGCATGTATTCATTATTGTTCTAGTTTTCTCCCTAGACCTCCATCAAATTAAAAAAAAACATCCATTATATCCCCCTTCTAGATTAATTTGTACATTTTTTGGTAGAAAAACGTCCCGGCCGAAGGCCGATTCTTCCAACATTACAGGCTCACTATCGTTCGCCAGGGGAAACAATCGACACCTAAATAGCACGAAAGGTCTAAATGTAATATACCAAGAGTAGTATGGTATACTCGTGTAATATTACATTGAATATTATATATAAAGGGGGGGGGGGGTGTAAAGATAACTAGTTTGTGTTATAAATTATATTGAGTTATAGAATACAGTTTTATAATACTAAGTGTTAAGGTGTTAGTATTGAGTTTAAGGTAAGGGGTTGTGGTAAGTCCTTATAGTGTTGACTATAGTGTGGTTTGTGAGTTAGGCAGAGTGTCTAGTTTTAACCAAGCGTAGGTTGATCGAGTCTCTGAGTTTAGACGGCAAGTGTAGCAGTAAGTGCTTAAGTGGGCTTAGGGCAGTGTCTAGCCGTAGCCAAGGTTTGAGATGGAGTAGATGGGACGTGTGCAGGAGAAGACAAGTGTAACTTCCCTGACTGAGATCCCTAGGTGGAGTGATTTATCAATTTACCTCTCTGCTAGAGATAAGGTGCGTTTGCTGACACCTTTCACTAGGTGGGTCATGTTGAGCTGAGTGTGTATTGCTGACGTCCTGTGTTGTCCTTTGTATTCCTTACTGTGACGTTCTGTGGTGTCTAAGAGGGTGAATTGTTGACCATAAGTTTGGTCATACTTTGTAAGTATAAACAATATAGGTAGTTATATCTCTGTGATGAGATTGGCTTGGTGATATTACTGTGTAGTGATTATGTGAATAAGTAAAGGTTTAATGGGTTAGTGAATTACATATTAGGGGTTATAATATATACATATAGAGATATGTTCAGTATTTTATATAATGTTGATGGAAGACAAGGTGGGCCTAATATGTGATTGAGTTTAGAATACTTGCATATATATTTGAGTACAATATGCGTGTTACATAAATATTGACGAAGAAATGGGGCGAAAGGTCTTATAATTGACAAACTAATGGGGCAAACATCTTAACATCTGAAAACTAATGGGGCTAAACATGAGGGAGAAAGTAGTCCAGAAAACCGGTCCATGTCCCCTTAACAGTTATATCTTCCAAATGGCTGTATAACACAAGAGTGTAATTTCCGATTCAGTCCGCGTATCAGTATCCAACCCCTAGACAATTAACCTTTACTTGCACCAAGGAGTTATGTCCTTTTAGTTTTGGTAACACTTGATGGCATCATACCGTTTAGAAAGGACCTAGCCTCTAGCATTTAAAAGTGTGAACTTTGACTCCCTCGGAACCTTCTTATATACAGCACTACACCTTGCATTACAAATCTGTATATTGAGCAAATCTATTACGGAATATAACTTCAACTAATGTACTGTATATATATATATATATATATATTTTTTTTTTTTTTTTTTTTTTTTTTTTTTTTTTCTTTAATACATACGAGGTTGAAAGAAATGGCAATTTCTGCGTTGGAAATTATATTATTCAAAGTTTCCAGGTCTCTGATGAGTTTTCGCTGGGTGGCAGGAAGTAGATGAATGAGATGAGCAAAATTCATGGTGGTACAGGGTTACATAAATGTACATGATGATACAGGATATACGACGCGCATTTCACTGGACAATCAGCATTATCAAGTAAGGGTAGAATGATATAAAAGGTAAACAGCAAGGGTATATATAGAGGGTGGAGGATCAGAGGAGGCGAAAATCAGGGGGCAAAAGTCTCCTCTTGGTGGAGGGGTATTCTAGGAGAGCAAAAGGGGGAACCGCTTCACGCAGGCGCACTGGATGCGGGATGGTGTTGGTCGGGTCGCGGGGTCAAAGCTGATTGGCTGTGTGTCGAGGGGCGTGGCCTAAGTTGGGTGGTCCGTGTGGCGCCGGCAGAAGACGAAGCTGAAGGCGGTAGCGCGGGGGGCTGCGTCAAGGGCACCGGGGGGCGAGGAGGAGCGTTAGGTCCTGTAGGGTAGTGCCTTTTGGCAGAAGGAAGGATCTGAAGGTCTAGAGTTTGGTTGTTGATGTTAGGATGTAAGGCTTGGATATATAAAGCTTCGAGTATAGGTGGTAATCTCCTCGAGTCACTTTCTTTATCGAGTATGGTGGTGTGTTTCTCTAACTCGTTGCGTGTGAGGTGGGGGTGGTTGGGGGTGAGATAGTGGTCTTTGATGGCTCCAGCCTGAAGGTGAAGAGTTAACCGACGTGAAAGACGAGTCTGCGTCATGCCAATATAGGAATGAGGTCCACAGTCCTCATAATTACAGGTATGTTGGTAAATGACGTGATCGTCGGTCATCGGGCCTCGTTCTCCGCAACAAACCAGCTTCCACCAAGATAAAGAGCCCGATGACCGACGATCACGTCATTTACCAACATACCTGTAATTATGAGGTCTGTGGACCTCATTCCTATATTGGCATGACGCAGACTCGTCTTTCACGTCGGTTAACTCTTCACCTTCAGGCTGGAGCCATCAAAGACCACTATCTCACCCCAACCACCCCCACCTCACACGCACGAGTTAGAGAAACAACACCACCATACTCCATAAAGAATGTGACCCAAGGAGATTACCCATACTCGAAGCTTTATATATCCAAGCCTTACATCCTAACATCAACAACCAAACTCTAGACCTTCAGATCCTTCCTTCTGCCAAAAGGCACTACCCTACAGGATCTAACGCCCCTCCTCGCCCCCCCCGCTGCCCTTGACGGAGCCCCCGCGCTACCTCCTTCAGCTTCGTCTTCTGCCGGCGCCACACGGACCACCCAACTTAGGCCACGCCCCTCGACACACAGCCAATCAGCTTTGACCCCGCCACCCGACCAACACCATCCCGCATCCAGTGCGCCTGCGTGAAGCGGTTCCCCTTTTGCTCTCCTAGAATACCCCTCCACCAAGAGGAGACTTTTGCCCCCTGATTTTCGCCTCCTCTGATCCTCCACCCTCTATATATACCCTTGCTGTTTACCTTTTATATCATTCTACCCTTACTTGATAATGCTGGTTGTCCAGTGAAGCGCGTCGTATATCCTGTATCATCATGTACATTTATGTAACCCTGTACCACCATGAATTTTGCTCATCTCATTCATCTACTTCCTGCCACCCAGCGAAAACTCATCAGAGACCTGGAAACTTTGAATAATTTCCAACGCAGAAATTGCCATTTCTTTCAACCTCGTATGTATTAAAGAAAAAAAAAAAAAAAAAAAAAAAAAAAAAAAAAAATATAATATATATATATATATATCAGTACATTAGTTGAAGTTATATTCCGTAATAGATTTGTCAATACAGATTTGTAATGCAAGGTGTAGTGCTGTATATAAGAAGGTCCGAGGGAGTCAAAGTTCCACTTTTAAATGCTAGAGGCTAGGTCCTTTCTAAACGGTATGATGCCATCAAGTGTTACCAAAACTAAAAGGACATAACTCTTGGTGCAAGTAAAGGTTAATTGTCTATGGGTTGGATACTGATACGCGGACTGAATCGGATATTACACTCTTGTGTTATACAGCCATTTGGAAGATATAACTGTTAAGGGGGACATGGACCGGTTTTCTGGACTACTTTCTCCCTCATGTTTAGCCCATTAGTTTTCAGATGTTAAGATGTTTGCCCCATTAGTTTGTCAATTATAAGACCTTTCGCCCATTTCTTCGTCAATATTTATGTAACACGCATATTGTACTCAAATATATATGCAAGTATTCTAAACTCAATCACATATTAGGCCCACCTTGTCTTCCATCAACATTATAAAATACTGAACATATCTCTATATGTATAATTATAACCCATAATATGTAATTCACTAACCCATTAAACCTTTACTTATTCACATAATCACTACACAGTAATATCACCAAGCCAATCTCATCACAGAGATATAACTACCTATATTGTTTATACTTACAAAGTATGACCAAACTTATGGTCAACAATTCACCCTCTTAGACACCACAGAACGTCACAGTAAGGAATACAAAGGACAACACAGGACGTCAGCAATACACACTCAGCTCAACATGACCACCTAGTGAAAGGTGTCAGCAAACGCACCTTATCTCTAGCAGAGAGGTAAATTGATAAATCACTCCACCTAGGGATCTCAGTCAGGGAAGTTACACTTGTCTTCTCCTGCACACGTCCCATCTACTCCATCTCAAACCTTGGCTACGGCTAGACACTGCCCTAAGCCCACTTAAGCACTTACTGCTACACTTGCCGTCTACACTCAGAGACTCGATCAACCTACGCTTGGTTAAAACTAGACACTCTGCCTAACTCACAAACCACACTATAGTCAACACTATAAGGACTTACCACAACCCCTTACCTTAAACTCAATACTAACACCTTAACACTTAGTATTATAAAACTGTATTCTATAACTCAATATAATTTATAACACACACTAGTTATCTTTACACCCCCCCCCCCTTTATATATAATATTCAATGTAATATTACACGAGTATACCATACTACTCTTGGTATATTACATTTAGACCTTTCGTGCTATTAGGTGTCGATTGTTTCCCTGGCGAACGATAGTGAGCCTGTAATGTTGGAAGAATTGGCCTTCGGCCGGGACGTTTTTCTACCAAAAAATATACAAATTAATCTAGAAGGGGGATCTAATAGATGTTCTTTTTTAAATTGATGGAGGTCTAGGGAGTAAACTAGAAACATAATGAATACATGCAAAAATCGCCCAAACATTGAACCATCGGGGGGGATGGTTCTTCCAACATTACAGGCTCACTATCGTTCGCCAGGGAAAAAATCGACACCTAAATAGCACGAAAGGTCTAAATATTGACTAAGAAATGGGGCGAAAGGTCTTAAAATCGACTAACTAATGGGCCAAACATCTTAACATTTGAAAACTAATGAGGCTAAACATGGGGGAGAAAAGTGACCAGAAAAACGACCCATGTCCTCTTAAAGCCGCTATCACACGGACAACTTTCGCCAAGCATAACAGCGTTTCACTGAGCAAATTTGGCCAAGCAGCTTGGCGTAATTATCACACGGTACCTAGCAGTTTTACCGAGCAAACTGAAACGTACGAAGACCTATCATGAAGTACTAACAAAAACATATGCTTTATGAAAGTGTCCTGTCTTTAAATTGTGTGTATTATCTTTAAATTAGTATGAATATTACGCTTCTATCTATCTATCTATTGCCTGACGCCGTGATCCCCGAAGGTGTGGCCACGAACGAACCGCCCCATGCACCTCTGTCCCCAGTCAGTCGACGCCCCTCCCCCCAACCAGCACCGCCTTCGTTCATGTACTTCCTCACTCCATCCTTCCACCTCTCATTCGGTCTACTCTCCCTCTCTGTCCCTCCACCTCGCTCTCATACACCCTCTTAGTCATTCTCTCGCTTTCCATACTTCCATATGGCCGAACCATCTCAAGTTGTTCCTTTTCACACTTTCCAGCACATCTACCTCCACACCACACCTCCTTCTTACTTCCTCATTAGTCTGTCTATCCCTCCATGTAACTCCGCACGCACTCCTTAAGTAATTCATTTCCACTGCTCTCACTCTTGGTCCGAGTCTCTCAACCAACGTCCATGCTTCGCTTCCGTAAGTCAGTGTCGGGATTACCACACTGTCATGCAAGGACTTCTTCACTTCCATACTGACCACCCTATTTCTTGTTACTGCTTTTAGCGTTCCTACAACCCTCTTCCCCTGTTGTACCCTCTCCTGCACTTCTTCATCCATAGTCCCATCTTTACTCAACACACTGCCCAGATACTTAAAAGAGTTGACGATCTCCATAGCCTGACCGTTCAGCTTCACCTCACACTCTGTGACTTCACCCCTTTCGAAGACCATAACCTTGCTCTTCCCGCATTTACCTTCAAATTCCGTGTTTCGCACACTGTTCCAAACTCATTTACCAGACCCTGCAACTCCCATTCATTATCACTCATCAGAACTGTATCACCCGCAAACAGCAGTATAGGTAGCTTCCACTCAATTCCCTCCCTTTCCAGCGATACACCAACATCCACTGCTCTTGATTAATTAATTTAATTATGTGGCGCATGTCAAAATTCATCATTCCGAAGAATCATTGTTGAGAATACTAGGCTATAGCCTAGCCGCATTGAATGAGACTGCTTGTTCAGAAGTTATACACTTTAAAGTAGGCCTAATTAGTTGTTTTTAGAGAACCCTTATCAATATTTAGAACAAAATCTACTACCCACCTTACGAAAAACGCCAACATGATATTGATAAGCTTCATACATTATGGGTTTTATCGTAATATTAATCAATGATAGCAATATACTGTACAGTACACCACTGTGAACACCATGTAATTGTAAGGAACCAAGCTAATGTTTCATTGCATACAGCAGTATATATTTATATTAAACTGTTAATATGTAGTTCTACCCGGGCATAATTTAATTCCAAACGTGAACTACCTGTAGCCTTTTTTTTTTTTTTTTTCTTTTTCTATTTGATTGAGGGAGGCAAAAGGCATAACTGCCTATAGCGAGTGCCTCCCCCATAGTTGAAAGAGTGACAGGGCCAAAATCAAGGGACGTTCGAGCCAAAATGCCTGGACACACGGAGTTTGAAGCAATTTAAGTCATAGGAAGAGGGAAAGACTGATTCTGGGAGAGAGTTCCAGAGCTCAGATATTGAGTAGAAGAAAGTTTGAGAGTAACGTTTCACTCTTGGGTTGGAGAGTTGCACAGAGTAGGGGTGGGATTGAGTTGTAAGACGGGTACCACGTGCCCTACGCTATACCCTAAGCCTAACTGCTAGTATGTGTTAAGCTTAATGTCTACCATATAAACAAAACTAACACAATATGCCTAGGCACATTTTAATAATATATAATAAAGCAAACATAGCCTATGAATAATTGCATTGATAAAATTAGCTATAATAATTGTGATATCATATTCTAACTAATGCTAACTTTATTAACCAATTAAATACTCATATATAGTAACATATTTATATAATATTAACCAACCTATTATCAACTCTGCTTCTATTAACCCTCTATATACAAGAACAAATATACTAAGACAAATATTATACAAAAAACAAAAAAACATCGTCCGCGACGGGCCTCGAACCTGAAACATTTAATTCAAAACGGTAACCGTTGCTGTGGGGCTAGCGTGACACTGGAGAGTGAGCGGCGGGACAGTTATTTGAGCAAAGTATGGCTTTTGCTATTGTACTTCAGCTTGTCTTTGTCGCTATATAGCAAAGTATTTCGAGATTAGTACATCTATATCCTATATATACCACTCCAAATTATATATTACAAAGCTTTAAAAACATGCAAGGAGTACATTTAGGTCGGATTAGTGTTAAATAATGCCGAGAAGACAGCAATGAAAGTTGTGGGAGAGTGGAGCAACTCTACTTCGCTCCATTTCATGCTGTATTATACGTAATTTACCGTTAAATATGTAATGGATGTTACTAATTCCTTTAGCATGATTTTGTTTAGTCTTCCTCGCCCATACATGAGGGACAGGAGCCATAATAGCTTGTGAATAGACCATTGGAAAGAGACGAAATATCGGTGCGAAATATGGACAAAAGAACGTAGTCAAATGAGCTCTGTTTTTTCAGATATCTGTACACATAATATGATTGTTTTGGCCTTAATATAATAATTTGTAAACTTTATAAGTAGTAGGCATAATTTATACACTCATTTCCGGTTTATATATTTAAATTGAAGCTCTATTTAGCAGGAAGTATAGGTTTTATACAAATCCTTTCGGTGAGCAAAATTTCGCCGAGCAATGATTAGTGAAAGGAGTTCTGGCTTTGCCAGAAAAACGCCCTAGTTTGATGTTTTCGCCAAGCAGCGTGCGTTGGCGAAAAGTTGCTTTGCTCAGCGAAAGTTGCCCGTGTGATTGCCCCTTAAGGGAGACTCAGAATATTGATGAGCCCTGGCCCTCCTCTCCCCTTCTCCCTAGTGGCGATCATCAGTTTCTCGTCATAATTAGATTTTAGGGAAGGGAATATTTGTTTACTTCCTATGTCACTTTGGTGCACACACACACACACACACATGCAAACACACATACACACACACGCACATGCAAACACACACACACACATGGCTACACACATGTTCAAACACTTTTATTTGCAAAACACTGCACATGCACCCACTCACAGAAGTGTATCTGCAAACCCGAATAAAAACATACATCTGCCAATATCCACATACAAGCACGCATACACCAGCCACCAACTGCACACATGTAAATACACACACACACACACACACACACACACACACACACACACACACACACACACACACACTCACAAGGGGAAACAACCCCAAAAAAATCCCTCTTTGTTAGTGGAGTCACGATTTATTGGACCATTTCTCCTGAGGACACGATTGTTGCGCCACCCTTGATATGTGAGCCACAATATTTCATGATCATTTAATTAATAGTACTCTCTTATGCAACCCTCTCAGTATGCTGTCGCCATTTTTGTTATGCTCTGGCTATCACGAAATAATTTTTATTCAGCTTTGATATTATATTTAGACATTAAGCGAACAAGATTTGTTTTTGAGTATGGTATTTTCTCCCTAAGCTGCATACAATTATCTAGTGATAGCCAATTGCGTCATCTACAGTACATAGATATATGCATATTCATTAGGTACTATATATTTAAACTGTTAAAGGCTGTTATAGAAATTACAAGTGGAATATGCTTCACTGAACAAAACTAACGAACCAACTGTATTGATGTCACAAGCAAAATCCAAGCACACACACACACACACACACACACACACACACACACACTAAGCTAATCTTCAGTATTTGCTTATGAAAATATATAATTTTTCATTTGCCTACGTACTGTGCATATTAGCTATGTAGTGGCAGTTTAACATGGGCAAGGATCAATAAGGATGTGTGAGTATCGGAAATACATATGCAAATAAGTGGTGGTTCTGTGCTAATGTGCACATACTATTGAACTAGTTGAGGATACCAGCTTACGAAGAGACGATATGTATGATAGTTTTTTTGTTATTTTCTATATTCCATCTACTCCCTCTCGGGCATAGGCTGAGAGCCTGTACATTCAACCGTTATTGAACGGTGAAGCCTGTGAGGTCTCGTTCCAGCCTAGGGGATGAGACATGTGAAGCAATTTTAGAAGCAACCAGCCCCTGCCATCTTTGCTTCGCAGGATGCATTGGGGCTTAGTTGCTCACTCACGGTTCGAAGCTGCCCCATCTCTGAAACTGCCTTGTTCCAGTGCTTCACTGTCTCATCTCCTAGACTCAGACCCTCACTCTAAATTAATAATAATTATCGAAAACAAATGTTTTGTTGGTGAAAATATGTATGCATATTTGAACGAATCTAGACAGGCATGATGCAGGAAGATAAATATTTAAGGTATAAGAAGAAAGAAGGGAAGAAGGTAATTCAAATGTCACGGTCAAACTGTGTTTGTGAGTATTTAGAGTGCCAGGTATTATATTAGCGGGAGGTTCTTATCTATAATGGAGGTAGTTATATTATTAGAGCAGTTATACAAATACAGCTTATATGAGTTTATTTGTAAGTCACAATCGGTAGATAAATAACGTGACATACTATCAGGGTCACATTACAAATAGACTTTAACATACAAAGCCAAGATACATCATATACATACAAGAAACCTGCGGTGGAAATACTTGGGCACGAGGAGTTAAGAGTGCGTATTTGATAATGTATTCTGCGGGTGATTTGGAGCTGTATCGTTAAGGGAGCCCACCTCGCTTTTTTTATCTTTCTCTCCCTCTCTCTTTGGCTTGTATCCATTCGGCCCCATTCAGCCTACTGTTTTAATACGTTCACCCCCATCCAGGTGTCAATATTTTCCTGGCGAGCGGTAGCGAGCCAGCATTTATATATATATTTGTTTACACCAAGCTAAATTTGTACATTTTTCGATAGAAAAATATCCCCGGCGAAGCCGGATTTCTCCATACAATGCTGGCTCGCTGTCGCTCGCCAGGAAGAAATCGACACCTAGATGGGGATAAACGTCTTAAAACAGTTGGCTGAATGGGGCCGAATGGATACAAGCCAGAGAAAGAGAGAAAAGGAGAGAGAGATAAAAAAAGCCGGTGACCCCCCTTAACTAGATGACATTTCTATATCGATCGTCGTGGGCAGAGTCATCTATGAAGAAAAAAGTATACCCTAACCTGGGCAATGCGGCAAAGACGATAGCGTGTGGGTCGTAATAAAAAGGTGATGTTAGGAGGGATCCCAAAACAGGGATCAACATTTGGCAAAGGGTTTTTATTGTATCCTCATTAAGTATTTACGAGTGACTCCATAAATGAGGTAAGCTAATTAGCTAATGTAACAATTTTGTGAGATATATTAACCCGGGAAAGTCGAGCGTCCTCATAAGAGGTTTGGTGGGCAAAAGCAAAGGTCCTTATAAGAGCCAAGGCCTAAGAAAAAGCCTTTCAAAACACCCTACTGGCACTCAAAACAAAGCCATATGAGATTAGGTGAGATATTTCCCCTCCATTACTTGCTAGCACTCCTACATATGTGTCCCGCCTTCCCCTCCTTTTCCTCTCTCCTCAATTATCAGCTATTTTCCTCTTATTCCCCCTTTTATCGGGTAATTTTTGGTGCGAATTTCCCTCACGCAATCTCTTTAACACGGGCAAGGCAGCTAGAGATCCTTGCAACAGAGAGACTTATACTGTAAGGCCTCAGCGTCACTCTACAGCTCGGAGAGGGAGCATATACGCCGCCCCGGCTCTCGCCTCATGATACAACCTGGCGGCAATAATACGTCTTTTTCACACCCCAAATGCTATTCCCACTTAATTTATTGCTTTTAAATGTTAATATCTTCATATTAAATGTAAAATTGGTGCATATGGATAAGTTTAATGATATATATGGGAAATATGACGATTTTCATCAGGAATGAACCAAAATACCCTCGCCTGACGGGACATTTCAAATACCATAGCTCCGCGCTTCCCGGGTTAGTTGACTTATAAACAACTGTAAGAGTTATATTTCCTAAATAATTGTATCTGATTATTATATTAGAATTCCAAAATTAATTTATTCAAAGTCATTGGGCCCTTTGCTGTCTTTCCACACAGTTTATACTTTATACTGCTGTACAGTAAAACTTAAACTTAACTCCTTCAAGAAAATGGAGTCATTAATTCATTCCATTCCATTCTAGTTAGCATTAGACAATTTTATTCAGCTTAGGAAGGAGCCCCGGCTAGTTTTGTATTGTTTGTTCACCAGAACCCGGCCGGCTTTCAAAAAATGATTTTACTCCAGAAACAATAGCGAATGGGTTAGGAATGAAGGAAAAACCACGAAAAACCGCTCAAAAAGCTTAAAGAATGGTCCTACAGAGCCCCCGAAAACGTATTTTACAAGAGTAAAAAATTGAAGGCAATTACCCCAAAAAACCAGGTTATTGCGTGCTAACGCGCACGCACGTGGACTTTGAGAGTTTTCAACCATCGGCACGGTTGCGTGGGATACGTACACAGTTCCCATACAAATCTGAGCCCTCTCTAGTGGCTACACCTGAGGTTACGGTCGGAGCAATTAGGGTGACTCATCAGACGCGTCGCTGGGGCTGTGCGTTACATACATCGCCGACGCGCCAGACGCGTCGCTGGGGCTGGACGGGTTAATATCTTCATATTAAATGTAAAATTGGCGCATATGGATAAGTTTAACTATATTTATGGGAAATATGACGATTTTCGTCAGGAATGAACCAAAATACCCTCGCCTGACAGGACATTTCAAATACCATAGCTCCGCGCTTCCCGGGGTAGTTGACTTATAAACAACTGTAAGAGTTATATTTCCTAAATAATTGTATCTGATTATTATATTAGAATTCCAAATTCATTTATTCAAAGTCATTGGGCCCTTTTCTGTCTTTCCACACAGTTTATACTTTATACTGCTGTACAGTAAAACTTAAACTTAACTCCTTCAAGAAAATGGTGTCATTATTTTATTCCATTCCATTCTAGCTAGCATTAGACAATTTTATTCATCTTAGGAAGGAGTCGTGGTAAAACATATCTCAATTAACCCTCCTACTCTCACAAATATTGATTTCTGATAGCTAGCATAAATACATGAACAGCGTCCTTTTAAATGCTAAAGAGGATACATTTTTAATCTAGTATAATAGTTACAAATAGCTATCTCTGGCACCACAACAATATTTCACTTCACATATAAGTTCAGTAAAACAGCTACACTATTGGGAGCGTTTAAGAGCACTGAAACTGTACTCGCTGGAACGTAGAAAAGAACGTCACCTAATAATATACATGTGGAAAATCGCAGAGGGTTTAGTACCAAACCTACATACTCCGATAGCCAGTGAAATTCAGTGATAGGAGAGGCTCGGAATGCGATATCCCCGGATGAATAACAGGGGTGCTATGGGCTCTCTGCGAGAGGGCTGGTTATCAGACAGAGGCCCACGTCTCTTCAACAATCTCCCACGGCGAGTAAGAGACATGAGGGACGTCTCGTTAGACAACTTCAAGAGAGCCCTCGATGTCGAACTGCAAAAAGTGCCAGACGAGCCCATCTTCGCAAGGAAGCGAGCTGTCGCTTCAAACAGTCTGCTGCACCAAATCACCACCCATAACGAGGGGCGTCGCGCTCCTCGGTGCCGCTAGAAGAGTGGCGAACACATCAAAAGGTATCAAAGGATGGTGTTTATCAACAGGACAATTAATATTTGTCATTGTCATATTTTATTGCGCAATAAACATGTATTACCAAGCTACACATTTATTGTGAAATTAATTGAGGACAAAGCTAGATAATCGAATGAGTTGCCTCGGCATGTAGAAGCATATGAAGGTGATACTTTCGCATCCACCTCCTCTCGGGAGTTAGGGTTGTCTGGCAATAGATAGATATATAGATAGATAGAGATAGAGAGATAGATAAATAGATAGATAGATAGATCAGATCAAATTTGTGTGCAATGATTACCCGAAGTTGTAAGAGGAAGCATAAACAAATATTGGTAACATGATAATCAGTATGATCAAATAAATAAACAGGGTGATTGTTGACATATCTCATGTTTAAATGGAAGCGAATAGGGGAGCGTCCAACGGGATCCTAATGCATCATTCATAGAAACATCACTATATTTAGCACCATTTAGTGAAATATGCAGAATATTTGTGCAAAACTAATACAAAGTAAAGAGTAAGTCAGGACATGTCAGTATGAAAAGAGATACAATAAGAAGAAATGGAATATACTGTATAGGACAGAAATACATTTAGCTATATCATTTTCCACCAGTCCCCTACCACGAAACCTATATGCATTCGTGTCCCAATCGCCGTTTAAGCACACACACACACGCACACACACATACGCTAACACTCACGCACACACACACACATACTGAAATATCCAAAATGTACAGTTATTATACATTCATCCACCATTCGAAACAATCCCACCACAACTCTTCCACCTCCACCCACCTCTTCACCCATTGTTCGTCACCTCCACACCCTTACCTCCCTCCATCCCTCATTAGTGACAACAAGGATAGAAACAAAGACCGAGCTGGTAGAGGGAGAGGAAGGTGGATAATTATACATGACCGCGACGGTATAATGTTACTTCAATACATGATGCCACTTCAAAATATATGATTCTCAAGTTATCATCATATTACTGAATAAATTCCATAATGTGATTCATTAATGTAAATTTTACATACATAATAGTGTTACTTTCAACATACTGTATACCTCTGATAACCCTGAGAGAGAGAGAGAGAGAGAGAGAGAGAGAGAGAGAGAGAGAGAGAGAGAGAGAGAGAGAGAGAGAGAGAGAGAGAGAGAGAGAGAGACGTTTCAGCTACTGAGAGGGAATCTACTGCTCATTACAAAATTTGTTTCAAGTTCGGGAACATTATTGTATGAACACATACTGTAGAAGTAAATTAGCTTAGCATTTTTCACTCCATGTTATAAAACGTCATCAACACAGACATAACTGTTAGGGAATGCTCACTAACAGCATATATATCGCATTGATAGTAAACAACCAAACACTGCACCCCCCCCCCCCCCAACCATTGTGTCCTACCCTATCAACACTACAAGCTCCCACTCTCCTCCCTTACCATCAAGCTGCGCCATCTATGGAAAACAATCTTCAATTTATTCAGGGAGGGGAGTGTGAGATCTTACTGTATTCAGTACGAACAAACTACACAACGAATTTACCCAAACCCTACACTAGGTGGCCCACGCGGAATTGCGGCCGAGTGTACAGTTGGTCAAAGTTCCAGCTGACCCACCCTCGCTCTGGGGCTCGCAGAATTAGCTGGTAATACTGGTGTAGATGCCAATCAGTGGATATAACAACTTGAATATTTAAGCAAATCTACGAACTTTGGGTGAATGTTCGGAATCATACATAGCGATGTATGCATTTTTATTTGAGATATGCTTGAGTCAGCTGGAACTTTGACCAACTGTACATATTGGGTCCGGATATCTGTCGATGACAAGGGACTGGAGTTCTCGCAGAGAGGCTCCAGTCCTGACATTCTTCTTGACTTCCAGTGTGCTGGCTTAATAATCCAATAAGATTGATAGCTTATGAAGCCCTATATCAACTAACTAACTGTCGATGAGTGAATGTCTTACAGTGAATGTTGGGATTTGGGCACATTTCTAATGATGCAATGACATACATCTATGTTGCGCAAATAATGACATTATAATAAATGTATCCTGCATTACACTAGTTCCGCTTCCCCTCTTCACGTTTGGTACACCCTGGTTTCGGTACATTAATATTGTGTTGATCTGCGACAAAGGCCAACCCTCTCCCCAGCATATTGACCCTCTCCCCTGCCCACTCTTTACCAACACAGTATGCTTCCTTTATTAACTTTCCTTTGGTTCGTTAATTACAATACATCCAGCAATTTGCAGATAAAGTACTGTAAACAATGTTTACATTATTGTGGTTACACTGTAATTTAAAGACAATTTTTTTTTTTTTTAATATATGCTTAAGGGTTTCTGGTTAGAATAACTGTTTTGCATATAATACTTTAGAACAGGATACGAGAATGACTTTGGATGATTAACAATGCTTTCTCACAGACAAGTTAAGATAAACATGTGTTGTGTAGAACATTTTGAATGTGATTAATGGAATTCCCTTAAACGAAATTAGGGGCTATCTTTTAGAAATACAGTGACTTTCAACTGCTGTTGAAATACGACGAAGAAATATAAAGAAGAAGAAGGAGACATACGGGGGGAAGAATAGACACATATACTGTATTATAGAAAGAAGAGTGGGAATCTGTTTGACTGTGTGTGCTTATTTGTGTGGGGGTGTCTTTACAATACAGTATGTATGCCTGCGTAGCTTACGTTTGGTGTTTGAATTATATCATACATATTCATAAATAGTACCACTGGACAAATAGTCATATTATATCTACAATCCGCTCAAAAATTGCCTCTATCAAGGCAATTCGTTCGTTTACTAACTTATTTTCATAGGAGATTTGCTACCCCAACCACCCATGTTGTGCATATCGTGTGCAAGTTGTATGTTGTTGTTTTTTTGTTTTTTTGTTTTTTATGTGGATGAGGGACACAAAAGGCAAAACTGCCTGTGACGAGTGCCTCCCCCAGAGTTGAAAGAGTGACAGGGCCAAAATTAAGGAGCAGTCGAGCCAAGTTGCCTGGGCACACATAGTTTGAAGCAATTTAAGTCATAGGATGAGGGAAAGATGGATTCAGGGAGAGAGTTCCAGAGCTCAGCTGTTTAATAGAAGAAAGATTGGGAGTAACGTTTCACTTTTGAGTTGGAGAGTTGCACAGAGTAGGGGTGGGATTGTGTTGCAAAACGGGTACTACGTGCCCTACGTAGAAGAGGTGGTATGCACTGAGAGAGCTCTGAGGAACACTGTCATAGTAGCGATAGAATAGCGAGAGAGATGCAACATTGAGGGGAAGAGAGAGAGATTGTAGAGAGTCGGTGAGTGGACGGGAGTTAATGATACTAAAGGCTTTTCTCTCTACTTTGTCTAAAATTGCTTTATGTGAGGATCCTCCCCACACATGTGAACAATACTCAATACAAGGATGCAATGTGCCCCTGTACAGACTAAGAAGCTATACAGGGGTAAAGAACTCCTTGATGCGGTTGAGCACTCCCAGATTCTGGGAGGTCGCCTTAGCAAGACTGGTAATATGGTCTATCCAAGAGTGAGCAGAAGAGAAAGAGACACCGAGAATATTGAGAGAAGATGAAGGGTTGATTTTTGTATTGTTGAAGTACAAGGGATAGTCCTCTGCGACTTCGCGACTGAGGATGTAAATTTTGTTTGTAAAGGCTGGTTCACAGATAGCCGAGTCGGTGCCCGAGTCCAACACGAGTGATGAAATTTTGCTATTCGGCAATGACTCGTCAATACTCTTCAACACTCGTGTAGACTCGTGTTACACTCGTGTATACTCTTTGTTTACTCGACACACTCATGGGTACTCGCCACGGGGTCCAAAAAAGTCATGCATGCATGACATTTTTGGGCCCCGTGGCAAGTGTGCGAGTGTGGCATAAATACGTGTAGACTCGTATACATACGTGTTCACTCGTGTTTGACTCTGAATAACTCTTCGTTGTTCATGTGTTAAGTCGTGTTAACTCGTGCAACACTCTTTGGTGATTCGTCGATTATCGTCATCATTTCGACGTTGTATTTTGTATATCAAAATCAAATGTATGTGACTCCAGGTGTTGTTTTGCATCCAATTGATATTTATAGTTACTTTATTCACATAAAATAATAAGTTTAATTTACAATTTTACTTTACTCAAGTTTTAAACGACTTGTTAACAGAGAAACAAATAAGTAATATGAATTAAATACTTTTTGGAAGAATAGATAAAATAATAATGATGATTAAGCAATTTGAAGGACATAGTTCATGGTAGAACATATAAGGGAAATATGCTGAACATTATTATAATACTGTTATGGATATTATAAGAACATAATACTATGTCTGTACTGTCCCTGAAAACATAATAAGGGTCGTATTTGTCATTGATATGATAAATTTCATATGAAAAAAAAAAAAAAAAATATATATATATATATATATATATATCCCCGCCGCTGTAGGCCTACTCCCTCCCCTCCCCGTCCTGGGTTGAGCCCCGACCCCGTTACTGTGATGATGTTGATATGCCTTGTGCTACGCCCTATTGATAATGCAAAACTATTGAACATACTTAAAAGTGTATGTTATTTGGTCTCTATATAATCTGTGAATCATTTCCGATATGATGGAATTAAAGATTTTTGTGTCCACCTACTCATAATCAGCAAAAACGACACAAAGGTCAATTAAAAACATGCTACAATATTTCCCATCATTTTGTGTATACCGTGGGAACAAAATACAAAAACAAAAAATCTATCAAACGTAAATCTTCTGTCTCCGAAGCTGGGCACCTCGCACAGCGCACAGCAAGACGGAGGGGAGGGTTGACATATGTTGTAGACTATCTTATTTATTGTTTATCTATGTGCTGGAAGGATATTATATTTTTCAATTCCATTGCATTAGAAATGATTCAAAGATTACAAAAAGTCCAAATAAGACATAGTTATGTTAATGTATAAGGGAGTTAGGTAGATGCATTAGAGAGATAGATAGATAGAAAGAGAGTTGCAGAGGGGGAAGTGAGGGATAACACTTGTTGATAAACACAAACTATTATGAGACAGACAGACTTAATTGGTTCTGAAAAGACAAAGGAGACATTTTTAGTGACTCTTTTTCATGTTATTATTTGTGTGTTCTATCTATCTATCTATATGCTCAGGCCCAATCCCCATTTTGGGGGTAGCCGACTCAACACAGAGCAAGAACAGGGAAAACACAAAAACAACATAAAACAACGCATAAACACAGATAAAAAACACAAATTCACACACATCTAGGTCACCCAGGAGAAGACCCAGAGACCAGGGTCACCAAGGTCGCTCCAGCACTCCCCCGGCCCCCGACCACCCGGAGAGGTTCCGATCTCGGCAGGCAGACATGCAGCGGAGCCAAAGCCACAAGCCCTCCCACCACACTTCCAGGCGCACCCTTCATATTAATCGTCTCCCTGGGCCAGGCGCCTGATGGACTATTATCTAGTCCAACTTGCGCCCGAACCCTTACTCCAAATGACCACGTGTTCACTCAACTATTCACAAGCATTCTCCATTCACTCCTGTCCACCACCACTTCCCCTGCCTGATCTATAGTCATTCCTCTATCATCCAAAGCTTTTCTTACACAGTCTCTGCATCTCAATGGGGGTCTTCCTGCCCTTCTATCTCCCCTTGTACCTGACTCACAATATCTCTTTGTAAGCCTTTCATCTCCCATTCGTTCAACATGACCATACCAGCTCAGCACCCTTCTGTCCACTCTGGCTGACAAATGTTCCTGCTGCCCCACTCTCCTACGTATCTCTTCATTCCTCAATCCGTCTCTACGAGTAACTCCACACATACTCCTCAAGCAGCTCATCTCCATCACATCTAGCCCTCTTTTTTCTTTTTTCTTCAGAGCCCATGTCTCAGCCCCATACATCACTGTTGGCACAACAATTCCTTGATACAGTGCACTTTTTACTTTCACTCCGAGATTTCTCGTCTTCCACATACTTCCCATTGCTCCGAAAACCTTCCTTCCTTCACACACTCTCTGTTTTACCTCCATTTCCATACCTCCACTCCTGCTTATCATTCCTCCTAGATATTTAAAACACTCTACTTGTTCCAATATTTCCCCATCCAGCCTCACATCTAGATTCACCCTATGCTCTCCCCTATTACACACCATTACTTTACTTTTATTGATGTTCACCTTCAGTTTCCTCCTTCACCAAACCACACAAAACACTTTGACTACCCGCTGCAGTTTCTCATCAGAATCCGCCACCAATGCTGTGTCATCAGCGAACAGCAACTGATTCAACTCCCAATCTCTACCATTCTTTAATACTAAACCCAATCCTCTTCCCATAGTTCTTCTTTTCACCTCCCTCAGCACACCATCCATAAACATATTAAACAGCCATGGTGACATTACACAACCCTGTCGCAAACCTACCTTTACCTCAAACCATTCACTCAACTCACAATTTCCTACTCTCACACATGCTCTGCTCCCTTCATAAAAACTCTTAACTGCTTCTAACAAATTTCCTCCTATTTCATAAATCCTTAACACCTTCCACATTGCTTCACGGTTCACACGATCATACGCTTTTTCCAAGTCCATAAAAGCCCAAAATATCTCCTTATGCTTCTCTAAATACTTCTCGCATAACTGTCTTACTGCAAATATCTGATCCACGCACCCTCTTCCCCTCCTAAAACCCACTGTTCTTCTCCTATTGCAACTTCCGTACACTTTATTATCCTCTCTATCAACACCCTGCCATACAGCTTTCCAACCACTGACAATAAACTAATACCTCTATAACTTGAACACTCCTGCCGATCTCCCTTCCCCTTGTATAACGGCACAATACATGCACTCTTCCAGTCTATTGGTACCATTGACACAGCAAAGCACACATTGAAAAGTCTCACCAACCAATCTATTATCACATCTCCACCCTTCTGTATACACTCCACAGCAATACCATCCAAACCTTCTGCTTTTCCTGGTCCCATTTGTTTCACTGCTTCTTTCACCTCATTTTCCTCAATCTTTTCATTCATTCCCTGCCACCTGGGTGGCCTGGGTAACCTATCTCCATCCACCTCTGCTTCAATAACTGCTTCTCTTCCATCTCTGCATTTAACAAAGATTCAAAATACTCGGCATATCTTTTCCTCACTTCAACTGGTTCCACTAGTAATGTGTGTTAGGAGGGTAATATTATTTTCAATTCCATCGTATTAGAAATTATTAGCATCTCAATTTCTCTGGTGAACATTATCCAAATATATGAGAAAAATATAAATAAAATCATAGTAATGAATATTATCGCTGAAATATATATAGAAAATAAATAATTATGTACGAGGATTGTTAATATTGACACTCATGTTGACCCGTGTTACACTCGTGTTGACCCGTGTTACACTCGTGTTTTGACCCGTGTTACACTCGTGTTGATCCGTGTTACACTCGTCGTGACTCGTACCTACTCTTTGTTTACGTGCCCTGGAATTTGACCGTTATTTTTCAAATTTTTGACACTCGTCATGGGTTCGTGTTACACTCGTTTTGACTCTCAGTAACTCGTACAGAGTATTGCATGAACACGTGTTGACTCGTATTGACTCGAGTTAACTCGTGTTACACTCTCGTTGACTCGGGATCAATTGCTACTCGCGGCCTACTCGGCCTCCAGCGATGGCGATAATCGACGAGTGTGACTCGTGTTAGACTCGCGCACCGACTCGGCTATGTGTGAACCAGCCTTAACTAATATAATCAGGTCGATTATGCTGATCCGGTACAAGACTGATCCACTGCACTTCTGCTGTTCGCCATGCTTGCCGGATAAATTATTTGAAGGCCTGCTTTCATCATATAAATTCAGACAATATATTTGATTAAAAATACTGCAGAGTTGCGAACTGTTTCCACGCATTCAAATCTCTATCAAAACCAAACGAGACAATACCCTAAGTTTTTTATGTTTCATATGAAGAAAACTTTACTTTAAAACTTCAAATTTAAAAATGGTTTATAAAAATGTGTATTCACGATTGTAGATGATCGTGATCGTGCCGTTTTACTACACAAGCAAACAATCTTATAACCCAATAAACAGCTTATTGTAGGTCATTTCTAACAGTCATCGTTTAGCGTGTTATAAGGGCAGTGTGTATCACATATTGCATAACCACTAAGGAAATATATGAACTAACTCTCCCTTAAATGAGACCCACAAGTATCTGAGCCCCAATTTAAGACACTTCACCTCACATGGCTATAACACAAGACCCGCCAATGTGAGGTCGCCCATTGTAGAAGAGGAAAAGTGCAAGACAAATAAGGCAGCTGGTGATGATTTGTGTTAGTGTGTGTTACTCACTCAGTTACTCAGTTGCTTGTTCGTCAAGGGGAATCCACGCAATGCGAGCTAAGCTCATTATTATCGCGCCTCCTTAACTGGGAATGTATTGCGTGAAATGCATGTTAAGTGTTTATGTACTGTTGGAATGGCTGTGGATGTGTGTGTAGTCTGTATTTAGCCAATTGGCGACATCGGAAACGAAGGCTTAGGGTGGATCTGTATGGTACCATTCTCACTATAGACGGTACCGTCTCGCCCGAAGGCTTAGGTAGCCATCAGCTTAGGTGAACCATATGATACCCATCTCGCCTTGTACCATTTTTGCCAACCCCAGATGGGACGTCACAACGTCGTCCACTTATTCCAGGTACCTATTTACAGCTAGGTGAACTGAGGCTAACACATGAAAGGAGACAAGCCCAATTTGTCTCCGCCCGGCCGGGATTGAACCCCCGACCCCTCGTGTGTGAGACGAGAGCTCTACCTACTAGGCTACGGGCTGTGTGTGTGTGTGTGTGTGTGTGAGAAAGAGAGAGTGTGTGTGTGTTTACATACAGTATAATATCCAAGGTCCACTCATAATAGATTATGCTGTAGCAATATACTATGCCATAGAGCCTACATATGTTGCCTTCGCTCGCTCTTTCTCGCTCTCTCTCTCTCCTATAAAAGCCGGAATTAACTAAGCTAACTTGTTTACAATTTAAACTTTAATGTCCACGTTTATAACTGTAGAAGCCATTAGCAAAACTTGTCCTTCCTCCGGGACATCGAGTGTGAATGAATGTTGGTATTTACAGATGGGTTTTCTTAAAAATAATGATATGATAAGTTATATACATTATATGTTAAATAAAATGTGTCGTTTGATTGAATTACAATGTTATCTACTTATCATGGGGAAATCAATGCAGACGTAATTTTTAGATGATTATAAGGTAATAGAAAATACGAAATAAAATGTTCCCACAATTAGATCAATATGCAGTTGTTTTTTGCAGACATACTCATCATGAAGTCACTCTGATGGCTTGATATGAAAGGAGGTGTGGTCGAGTAGTTGTAATGAGCTAGTAACTACAAGGTACAGAATCCCGACGTGCATACGAAGATCTTTATGGGATAGAATATGTGTTGTGTTTAGTTTCATTTGTTCACCACATATATCCTGGCATCATATAGTAAAATCCTTGCGGTTTTCAACAATGAATGAAGGCTGAGGGGACGAGGCAGAGTCATACCACTAAAGAGGCACTGCCTCTCGCTAGGCAAATGGTTTGAGAAGCAAACATGCGACAGGGTAGTGTTGCTAGTCTGGGAAGTAAAACAAGCGTCGAACTAATGGCATACTGTCTAGTATAAGATCTCTAGACTTGAATATGCACTAGAAACCCTATATCTGGAGAGAGAGCGAGAGAGTTAAATATATAAAACACAAAGTATCATCAGTAGTACAGTAGAGCAGATACCATAAGAATTATCGCCAACATTATAAAAACATGGTATTTCCCACATAAAATGTTTAGTACCATGGGATCATTTTCAGATAGTGAACCACCTTGAAGGTCTCCTCCGGTGACTTCGGGAGACCTTCAAATTCTAGGTCAAGAACAAACATTATTTAAGGAATATAGGTGTCCCCTTCATGGCTGTTATCCTTTATAAAACCTTGGGAGCATATTGAGAACCACCTAGGCATCTTTAGGTTGTAACTCTCGAGATGACCCTGACCTTGACCTTTAAAGGTCAGGATTATAATGACATTCATTACATTTACTGCTTTAGGGACGCAACTTTGGCTATAAAAACATGAAGACAAATTAAATCAAGACGAGGGTATTGTGGGGTTAGGGGCAGGTAAGGGCAGCTGTCCGCTGTTTGTGCTTTTATTTGGTTTGGACAGAACGGTGGGATGTGGTAGGGGTAAATGTAGGAGTGAATTCTGCTTGCTAGAGAAGAAGGACGGAGGAACGGTTGGTAGGGGTACGTAGGAGGAGGAAGGGGGAGGAAATGTTTGGTGGGTAAGGGGTTGAGGGTGTGGTGGATAAGCAGGTGGGAGTGGAAGGTGTGAGGGAAGGGAGGTGAGGGAGATCTGTGGGATTGGGAAGGGGTAGGGTGGGAATGATCAAGCTAGAGGGTAGGTTCAGGTTAGGTGGGATGCGAAGATTCAGGCCTTTGTTAGCCCTTTTGTGTTGTGTTCGAGGCAATTGGGTATTTATGATGCGACTGGAGATAATACCTTGTTTTATTTTTTCGTAGAGTTTATACACTGCTCTGTTGAGTATTTCAGCTAACAACTTGGTGCCAGTATGGGAGAGATAGATTCAGTCTTGTTTGGAGAATTGTATGCTTAAGTTCGCTTACTTCTTTGTAAGCCTTTATCGTAATCTCATGGAATTGGAATTTCTTGCCAGAGAGGCACGGAAAGCACTTTTCATCTGGGAAGCCATTTCATTGGAGGTGTTTGGTGTTGTGGTGAAATTAATAAAATATAAACCATGCCAGAATATTCATTCAGCAAAAAGTGTCTCACCACACCAGACACATTTGTATTCCTATACCGGTATGTGATCTCCTTGCTGAAAAAAATGTACACATATATATTATAAGTCCAAGTAAGCAGTGGAAGAGCCGTATGTGGAGCCTGCAGTCTAACCACTCGCTACCACGGTAAATATAATTATATGAGAGAGAGAGAGAGAGAGAGAGAGAGTACAAAGGAGTACAAAGGAAATAAAGCAACAACAGATCTAGTGACCCTTCTAGGCTGCTTGTCCTCCAAAACACTGAGGATCAAGTGTCCAAACAGTGGTTTAGAGTGGGTAACGGAAAATTGGAAAGGGAACTACTGCCCTGGAACTAATGTCCGTGGCAGGACTAGGAAGTTAGTAGGGGACATATGGGTTAGTAACTGAGGGGAGGATAAAATGAAGTTATTCATTTACAAATGCAGTCAGTCGCGGGTTTGATGCGAGATATTTGTCTAGGCGGAGTTTAAATGAATCAACGGTGCTGCAGTCTATAACGTATCGGGGAAGCCCATTCCACAAGTTGACAACTCGATTGAAGAAGAAATTCTTAGAGTCGTGTGAGTTAAAAGATTTACCAATAATTTTGCAACAGTTTCCCCGCGTGTAATTAGATTGGTCGATAGTGAAGTACTTACTACAGTTCATATTGTCGATGCCTTTGATGATTTTGAACACTTGAATTAAGTCACCTCTTAATCTGCACTGGGTTAAAGGAAATAGATTTAATTCTCTAAGACGCTCTTCGTATGGTTTGTTCTTTAGGCTAGGTATCATTTTGGTAACTCTACGTTGAACTCATTCTAGCTTGTTTATGTCTTTTTGGTAATAAGGGCACCAGCATTGAACGCAGTATTCCAGAAGAGGGCGGACTAAGGAATTGTAAAGGGTTAGGATAACGTCTTTGGATTTATGCTCAAATAACCTGCCTATAAAGCCAATTATTTTGTTTGCCTTCTTAACAACTTCTGAACATTGTTGACTCGGTTTTAGGTTACTCGATATTGTTACTCCCAGATCGGTTTCTCTGTTTACATTCTTAAGCTGAGTGCAATTCATCGAATAGTTTGCTTTCTCATTTAGGTATCCGATATGTAGTACTTTACATTTAACTGCATTGAAACTCATTTGCCAAATTTGGGCCCAATGTGACAATTTATCTAGATTGTGTTGCATATCATCAACTTATTCTTTTGAGAGTACACTATTTGCAATTTTTGTATCGTCAGCAAATTTTGAGATTGTACAGGTGAGACCGTCATCTATGTCGTTGATGTAAATTAGAAAGAGAATTGGTCCTAGTACCGATCCCTGGGGTACCCCGCTACTTACATTGGTCCATTTAGATGCCCTACCGTTTATGACTACTCTTTGCTTTCTGTCGCGGAGCCAATTTTCTATCCATTTCAACACACCATCTTGTATTCCATGCGCTTTTAGTTTTAGCAGTAAACGTTTGTGGGGAACTTTGTCAAAGGCTTTTTGAAAATCAAGGTATATAATATCTACAGCTTTACTCTCATCGTAGAGGTTGAGGATATCGTGGAAGAAGTCTAAGAGGTTTGTTAAACAGGAACGTTTTTTACGAAAGCCGTGTTGAGTATCTTTAAGTATGTTATTTTCCTCTAAGTTATTTACGAGTCTGTCTCTTATGACCGTTTCTAGCATTTTACATACAACTGAGGTTAAGCTAATTGGACGATAGTTAGTGGGTAGGGATTTGCTGCCTTTTTTGAATATCGGTGTTACGTTGGCTATCTTCCACTGATCAGGCATAGTTCCAGACTGCAAGGATTTATTGAATAGTAATGTCAGTAGTTTGGAGAGCTCATCCTTAGCTTCCTTTAGAACTCTAGGCGAGATTGTATCAGGTCCTGGCGTTTTATTTACCTTGAGTTTATCTAAACAATTCAATACTTCTCTCTCTGTAACGGTGATATTGCTTAGAACATCTGAATTATCAATCTGAATCGGCGATGGTGTAGGGATATCACTAAGGTCTTCTGTTGTAAAAACTGATGCAAAGAAGGTATTGAGGGCATTACTCATTTGTACTTCGTCTTTGGTGTATTCTCCATTTCATCGACTAACTGTCCAACAGTTGAAGTAACTACTTTTTTCTTTCTGATATAACTATAGAATTCTTTCGGGTTTGTTTTACTTTGATTCGCAATATGTAACTCTAGGGTCTTTTTACTTTGCTTAATTAACTTTTTTGGCTTTGCGTCGTAGCTCTACAAATTTCACCCGTTCTTCGTCATTTTGTGAGGATTTTAATCTATCATTAGCAAATTTTTTAGCAAGCAGGCAGTTTGAAATATCTTTATTCCACCATTTGGGCTTATTACTATGGCCTGGACGCCATATTTTCGATGGTATGCAGTCTTGCACTGCTTTTAGGTAAGTGGTTTCAAATAACTTCCAAGATGTATTTATGTCGTTATTGTTAATTAAAAAGCTCCAGTCAGTTTCTGAAAACATAGCTCTAAGTTTATGAAAGTTTGCTTTCTTGAAATTAGGGACTTTTTCGATGCTACTATTTGGTTCGTTACTAGTAAAGTTTAAAGTGAAAGTTATCGTACGATGGTCGCTGTTACTGAATTCATCACCAACATTCAAATTCTCTATTAATTCTTCTTTTGTTGCAAGTACAATGTCAAGAATGTTATTACCACGGGTCGGTGTTCGAACAAATGATAAAGCGAACTCTCTTGCAAGTTCGTATACAAGTCATGTCCGGAGTGTGAAGTAAAAGTATCGCCCCACTCGGTCACAGGTAAATTAAAGTCGCCAAAAATTACGGTATCTTGCGAGTAACTTACATCTGCAATTTGTTCGTAAATTTCTCGGTGAGTTTGCACTGATTGAGCTGGAGGTCTGTATATTAACGCAAGTATTATTTTTGTACCTTTATTATTCTTTATTAGCACAAAAGATGTGTCGACGTTCACAATTTGAGGTTTTGACATGAGGGTAGGGTTAAGACTTTCTTTGATATAAAGTAAAACGCCACCTCCATTTCGATTTATTCGGCTTTTCTCAAACATTACATAACCGGGAAGTGAATACTCTGCTAAAAAGTCTCTATCTTCTGTATTGAGCCAAGATTCTGTTATGCCAATCACATCATAATTTTCTGTAAACACTAGCTCCTCTAAATCTGAAAATGTATTGCGTATTGCTACGAGCGTTTGCATAGAAAACCTTTAAATTTGTTATTTTAGAACTCACGGAACGCTCTTTAATAATATTGTTGGTTCTTGTCGGATCTACATGTATGTTCATGGCTGTCCTAGGTCCTCGCTGTCTTCGGTCCTTATCGCTGGTGGTCCTCGGTTGCCTCTGTTTTTTGCTTGGCGTTGGATGATTTATGTTACTGCTGCTTCTTCTTGGATGGCGTTTTTTGATCCATGGCTGCGGACTGCTTCGTGTAGGAGACGACCCATGCGTGCTGAACCCACAGGGTTTAGATGAGTGCCATCCTTGCGGAACAGAGTAGGCTTTTTATAGAAATTATCCCAGAGGTTGATGAATTCAACTTCTTCCTTCAGACACAAATATTTTAGTCGGCTATTTGTGCTGAAGGCCTTGTCGTAGAATTTGTCAGGTGCGTCGATCTTGGGGAGAATGCCTGAGATGATGATATTCCTTGACTTGTTTTTCTAGTGCTGGATCATCTTGCGATATTTCTCCATCAACTATTCGGATCTGGTGCGCATGATGTCATTTGAACCAGCATGGATGACAAATGAACCAGCATGGATGACAAATGAACCAGCATGGATGACAAGATGACAAGAGAGAGAGAGAGAGAGAGAGAGAGAGAGAGAGAGAGAGAGAGAGTACAAAGGAGTACAAAGGAGCACAAAGGAGTACAAAGGAAATAAAGCAACAACAGATCTAGTGACCCTTCTAGGTTGCTTGTCCTTCAAAACACTGAGGATCAAGTGTCCAAACAGTGGTTTAGAGTGGGTAAGGGAACATTGGAAAAATAATTACTGCCCTGGAACTAATGTCCGTGGCAGGATTAGGAAGTTAGTAGGGGACATATGGGTTAGTAACTGAGGGGGGGGATAAAATAAAGTTATTCATTTACAAACGCAGTCAGTCGCGGGCTTGATGCGAGATATTTGTCTAGGCGGAGTTTAAATGAATCAACGGTGATGCAGTCTATAACGTTTCGGGGAAGCCCATTCCACAAGTTGACAACTCGATTGAAGAAGAAATTCTTAGATTCGTGTGAGTTAAAAGATTTACCAATAATTTTGCAACCGTTTGCCCGCGTGTAATTAGATTGGTCGATAGTGAAGTACTTACTATAGTTCATATTGTCGATGCCTTTGATGATTTTGAACACTTGAATTAAGTCACCTCTTAATCTGCGCTGGGTTAAAGGAAATAGATTTCATTCTCTAAGATGCTCTTCGTATGGTTTGTTCTTTAGGCTAGGTATCATTTTGGTAACTCTACGTTGAACTCATTCTAGCTTGTTTATATCTTTTTGGTAATAAGGGCACCAGGATTGAACGCAGTATTCCAGAAGAGGGCGGACTAAGGAATTGTAAAGGGTTAGGATAACGTCTTTGGATTTATGCTCAAATGACCTGCCTATAAAGCCAATTATTTTGTTTGCCTTCTTAACAACTTCTGAACATTGTTGACTCGGTTTTAGGTTACTCGATATTGTTACTCCCAGATCGGTTTCTCTGTTTACATTCTTAAGCTGAGTGCCATTCATCGAATAGTTTGCTTTCTATTTAGGTATCCGATATGTAGTACTTTACATTTATCCGCATTGAAACTCATTTGCCAAATTTGGGCCCAACATGACAATTCATCTAGATTGTGTTGCATATCGTCAACTTGTTCTTTTGAGAGTACGCTATTTGCAATTTTTGTATCGTCAGCAAATTTTGAGATTGTACAGGTGAGACCCTCATCTATGTCGTTGATGTAAATTAGAAAGAGAATTGGCCCTAGTACCGATCCCTGGGGTACCCCGCTACTTACATTGGTCCATTTAGATGCCTTACCGTTTATGACAACTCTTTGCTTTCTGTCGCTGAGCCAATTTTCTATCCATTTCAACACACCGTCTTGTATTCCATGCGCTTTTAGTTTAAGCAGTAAATGTTTGTGGGGAACTTTGTAAAAGGCCTTTTGAAAATCAAGGTATATAATATCTACAGCTTTACTCTCATCGTAGAGGTTGAGGATATCGTAGAAGTCTAAGAGGTTTGTTAAACAGGAACTTTTTTTACGAAAGCCGTGTTGAGTATCTTTAAGTATGTTATTTTCCTCTAAGTTATTTACGAGTCTGTCTCGTATGGCCGTTTCTAGCATTTTACATACAACTGAGGTTAAGCTAATTGGACGATAGTTACTGGGTAGGGATTTGCTGCCTTTTTTGAATATCGGTGATACATTGGCTAGCTTCCACTGATCAGGCATAGTTCTAGACTACAAGGATTTTTTGAATAGTAATGTCAGTGGTTTGAAGAGCTCATCCTTAGCTTCCTTTAGAACTCTAGGCGAGATTGTATCAGGTCCAGGCGTTTTATTTACCTTGAGTTTATCGAAACAATTCAATACTTCTCGCTCTGTAACGGTGATATTGCTTAGAACATCTGAATTATCAATCTGAATCGGTGATGGTGTAGGGATATCACTGAGGTCTTCTGTTGTAAAAACTGATGCAAAGAAGGTATTAAGGGCATTACTCATTTGTACTTCGTCTTTGGTGTATTCTCCATTTTCATCGACTAACGGTCCAACAGTTGAAGTAACTACTTTTTTCTTTCTGATATAACTATAGAATTATTTCGGGTTTGTTTTACTTTGATTCGCAATATGTAACTCTAAGGTCTTTTTACTTTGATTAATTACCTTTTTGGCTTTGCGTCGTAGCTCTACAAATTTCACCCGTTTTTCGTCATTTTGTAAGGATTTTAATCTATCATTAGCAAATTTTTTAGCAAGCAGGCAGTTTGAAATATCTTTATTCAACCATTTGGGCATATTATTATGGCCTGGACGCCGTATTTTCGATGGTATGCAGTCTTGCACTGCTTTTAGGTAAGTGGTTTCGAATAAATTCCAAGATGTATTTATGTTGTTATTGTTAATTGAAAAGTTCCAGTCAGTTTCTTTGAACATAGCTCTAAGTTTATGGAAGTTTGCTTTCTTGAAATTAGGAACTTTTTCGATGCTACTATTTGGTTCGTTACTAGTAAAGTTTAAAGTGAAAGTTATCGTACGATGGTCGCTGTTACTGAATTCATCACCAACATTCAAATTCTCTATTAATTCTTCTTTTGTTGCAAGTACAATGTCAAGAACGTTATTACCACGGGTCAGCGTTCGAACAAATTGATAAAGCGAACTCTCTTGCAAGTTCGTATACAAGTCATGTCCGGAGTGTGAAGTAAGAGTATCGCCCCACTTGGTCACAGGTAAATTAAAGTCGCCAAAAATTATGGTATCTTGTGAGTTACTTACATCTGCAATTTGTTCGTAAATTTCTCGGTCAGTTTGCACTGATTGAGCTGGAGGTCTGTATATTAATGCAAGTATTATTTTTGTACCTTTATTATTCTTTATTAGCACAAAAGATGTGTCGACGTTCACAATTTGAGGTTTTTACATGAGAGTAGGGTTAAGACTTTCTTTGATATAAAGTAAAACGCCACCTCCATTTCGATTTATTCGGCTTTTCTCAAACATTACATAACCGGGAAGTGAATACTCTGCTAAAAAGTCTCTATCTTCTGTATTGAGCCAAGATTCTGTTATGCCAATTACATCATAATTTTCTGTAAACACTAGCTCCTCTAAATCTGAAAATTTATTGCGTACGCTACGAGTGTTTGCATAGAAAACCTTTAAATTTTTTATTTTAGAACTCCCGGAACGCTCTTTAATAATATTTTGGTCTTGTCCGGATCTACATTTATGTTCATGGCTGTCCTCGGTCCTCTCTGTCTTCGGTCCTTATCGCTGGTGGTCCTCGGTTGCCTCTGTTTTTTGCTTGGCGTTGGATGATTTATGTCACTGCTGCTTCTTCTCGGATGGGGTTTTTTTGTCCATGGCTGCGGACGGCTTCGTGTAGGAGACGACCCATGCGTGCTGAACCCACAGGGTTTAGATGAGTGCCATCCTTGCGGAACAGAGTATGCTGGTTGTAGAAGTTGTCCCAGAGGTTGAGGAATTCAACTTCTTCCTCAGACACAAATATTTTAGGCGGCTATTTGTGCTGAAAGGCCTTGTAGTAGAAGATTTGTCAGGTGCGTCGATCTTGGGGAGAATGCCTGAGATGATGCTGGAAACTTCCTTGACTTGTTTTTATAGTGCTGGATCATCTTGCGATATTTCTCCATCAACTAACTCTTCGGATCTGGTGTGAATGCATGACGTCATTTGAACCAGCATGGATGACAAAAATGGTATTTTCATTTGCATCTTTTGTGGTATCTTCTTTCGAAGGCTTCCACAATGTCGTCCAGTCCAGCTCCTGGGATGCAAAATCTTTTTCGTCGAAGTAGTTCCTCTGAACGCGTCCGTTGGACATCGTTAGATCCAACGTGGATGACGTACGTGGTGCTTGCGGGGACGAGCCTGGAAACCTCTTCCACAGCCGCAACAATGTCGTCCACGCCGCCACCTGGGATACAGAATCGCCTTCTGGTCCTGGGTGCCCTGGCGCAGAACTCGGTTAATTGGCCACGAACCATGGAGTTGCCCACAAGCCGAATTTCTTCGGTTTCCTCTTCCTCGTCAATACCAAGAGTTTTGAAGCGGTTTTGGCATGTTGTCGGGATGACCTTCCTGGTACTGGTACTGGGATGCACATTGTTTCTCACTAACTGAAAGTTGTCCTGGGGGAGAGTGAGAGTAGAGTCATTATTATTTTCTGCAACATCTAAGGTAGCTGCTGGTGTGGGTACCGATACTGTATACACTGGAATGGCGATTGACATCGTAGTGGTTTCTTGGGCCGAAGGCACTCCTACTTTGAGTGTGGCAAATTCTTGAAGGGATTCAAGCTTCGTAGTCAGGGCATCGATCTTGTGGTGAGCTGCATTCAATTCATCCGCAATCTTCTCTCGGAGCTGGCAAAATCTACAAATTTGGACATCAGTATCAACAAACATTGTAGGGCCAAATTTACCGGAACAACTCGTGCAGGTTCGTTGCGGCGCCATGACGATATAATCACAATATGCCTGAAAATCACACAAATTTATGTTAGCAAAATGGTACAATTAAAGCCTGAAAATCACAAACAAAATTATGTTAGCAATGTGATACAATTAATTCCTGAAAATCACACAACATTTTGTTAGCAATATGATAAAATGAATATGCCTGTAAATCACAAAAAATATGTTAGCAATAGAACACAATTTATGCCTGAAAATAAAACAAAAATTGATGTTAGCAGTATGACACAGTTAAAGCCTGAAAATCACAAATGGACTAGAAATTTGTTACAAAATTTACTGGAAAAAACAAAAAGTGGGAGAGGGTTAATGTAGCCTAGTGAGAAAACTGGAAAACAGTATACAGTACAGTAACAAAGAAACATTTGTTAGCAATATGGTACAATTAATGCCTGTAAATCACAAAAAGAATGTTATTCACAAAAAGAATATTATGCCTGTAAATTACAAAAAAATATGTTAGCAATAGAACACAATTTATGCCTGAAAATAAAACAAAAATTGATGTTAGCAGTATGACACAGGTAAAGCCTGAAAATTGCAAATGGACTAGTAATTTGTTACAAAATTTACTGGAAAAAAAGTGGGAGAGGGTTAATTTAGCCTCGTGAGAAAACTGGAAAGCAGTATACAGTACAGTAACAAAAAATATTGGTTAGTAATATGGTACAATTAATGCCTGTAAATCACAAAACGAATATATTAATCACAAAAAGAATATGTTAGCAATAGAACACAATTTTATGTCCGAAAATAAAAATACAATTATGTTAGCAGTATGGCACAGTTAGGCTAAAGCCTGTATATTAGTTTATACAGTGGTCGACACAATAATAATAATAATGGAGTTAGTAATATCCCTGGCAAGAGTGTGAGAGGCCTATTAATATGGTGACAAGTATTTGAAATGCGATTAATAAATAGGCTATCAAAAAGTATTACAGTAACTAAATTATTGTAACCCAATATTAAAACAATATTGACAAATGTTAGTGTGTGCGATTTATATAGATAACCAAGATAAAAAGTTCAACCAAGTACAGTATTGGCTAGACTTTGATATATAAAATACAAGAAGAGGGTTTGTTTATGCGTACACAGGTGGCGCTGGTATCGGCGGCGTCTCTACAAACTTGACAAATAGAATTTTGAAAAACAAACGTTTATCAGTCAAAACTACAATACAATGTCATGCAAGATAACTACTGGGTGGTTTGCTAAGCACTTAACTACAGTGAGGGCTAAAATATCTACAATAAGTGCTAGAACTTTATAATATGAAACAAGCAAGTAGTTTGTTTACTTTAGAGCGTCGGTCGTCACTAACCGGTACAAATGTAAACAAAAACAGTCTCGAAAAACAAACGTTTATCAGTCAAAAACACAGCAAAATTACATGCAAAGCAACTACAGGGCAGTTAAGCTAGAGCTTAGCTACAGCTCATGCAAACAAATAAGGGGATGAGTAATGGAGTACTCAAGTTATGGTCAAATTTCGAGCAGCGAGAGCGAAGTGCTGTTGGCGGGTCGGGCTCGGGCTCGAGATCGAGAGAGAGAGAGAGAGAGATTTGATTTGATTTTGCCCCGAGGGGCGAGTTTATTGAGCAGCGCCCCCCATCCTGTGAGGGGACAACCACTAGTAAGGCGATACATACTGCTCAAAGAGCCATTATTCCACTGAAACAACAGCATCGTCGTCTGGTTACATTCATATTTGTGTTTATAAATCAGGTTGGCATTATTCAGATGTGTTATTATAGTTTCCTCATTTAATTGTCACATGGTCTGTATATACGTATCTCTAAAAAAAAAAAAAAAAAAAAAAAAAAAAAAAAAAAAAAAAAGCAAGCAAGCTTGTAGTGACTGAATTATTAATTGACAGGTTGTAAATAATAGCACTACAGAACTAGTGCAATCGTATGAGGAGACTATTCATATTTTCATTACATCAATGGTTATTGAGATCATAGTTAGCTGAATACAATTATTGTCAAGAATTGATTAAACACCGAATGAAGCTTCAAATAATGCACTCGTTTCCAGGGACTACCACTCGAAGAGAACATTGAAGTCAAACGGTCGTCAACCAACACTTAATATGCTGAACATAAACTGTGTGTTTGTTTGTTTATTTTCTTTTTTCCCTCACTGTTCTTTTTTCCTCTTTTTTTCCTTTAATAAATTGGCTGTGGTTCATCTTCTGTGTTTATTTTATTTAGACTGCTTTTAAACCAGTTGTTGAATCTTAAATTTGGTTGTTGTGCATAATATTCCTTAATTTTCTCTAGAGTTGGGTCTTGTGATAGTTCTAGTTTGTGCCATATTTGTGTTGCTTGTCTATGGAGTCGGACATTTAATGGTAGTGTGTTTGTGTATTCGTGTATTTGTTGTGTCGTCATTGTATAGGGGTATCTTTGGTTTGTGTCGAATCTTAGGGCTTTGTTTTTTTTTTTTTGTTTTTTTTTTTTTTTGTAAGCGTGTGATTGTGAGATTGAATATACTTAGTGGGTATTTCAAGAATGTGAGGGTGTAAGGAAATGTGATTTGTATATTAGAAGACTGTGATTAACGAGACGTGTAACATGTGGAGGGAGGTGGTAGAAAGAGAGGGATCTCGTTGGGGGTGGAAGTTTCGCTCCCAGGAATTTTTGTTCCTGTGGTATTTCAATAATAATAATAAAATAATAATAATAATAAGGGGACAACCACTGGTAAGGCAATACATACTGCTCAAAGAACCATTATTCTATTGTAATAACAGTGTCGTCGTCTGGTGTTATTATAGTTTCCTCATTTGATTGCCACATGTGCTGTACAGTATATAGGCCTACGTGCTCATGAAAAAAAAAAAAAAAAAAAAAAAAAAAAAAAATGACTGAATTATTAATTGACAGGTAAATAATAGCACTACAAAACTAGTGCAATCATATGAGGAGACCATTCATGTTTTCTTACATCAATGGTTATTGAGATCATAGTTAGCTGAATACAAATATTACATACATGATGTGACTAATATTTCGAACTACATAAATTATTATGCAATAATAGTACCACAAATATATTACAATCATATGAGGGACACTTCACATTCTTCATTACATCAACGGTTATTGAGGCCATAGTTAGCTGAATACAAGAGTCACATACATATGTGACTAATATTACCAACTACCGAAGTTATAATGGAATTATAGTAATACAAATTTTTTTTTTTCAAACATGAGTTACATGGTTCAAATTCTTATTACAATAATGGTTATTGAGGGGATAGTTGGCGCAATATGACCAGTGGAGAAGTTTACATGCCGATAGTAATATAATATTTAGTAGGGTGTGTGGTTATGGGAGAGAGGGAGGGGGGTTGTAGGAGGTAGAGGAATGGGTGGGAGAGGAGGAGGGGTAGGGGGGAGGGGGAGGAGGAGGAGGTAAGGTACTCCAGGGAGGAGGAAAGTGTGAAAGGGGAGGTGTGTGTGTGTGTGTATGTGTTGGGGAGGGTGGGACATACTACATATAAATAAGTTGTTTAAGGCCAGCCATAGTACTGAAGAAAAAAAAAAAATATGGTAGTTTGTATTTCAACGCAAGTCTACAGATATCAGCAGTATCGCTTCATCGTACCTGACACAACATATCAATAAGTAAAGAAGGAAACTGTATACATGCAAAGATCAAGATTCAATTATGTTTAGTAGCAAAACAATATTCAGAAGGAAGATACTAATAGTCCTCCGGGAGGGATATGCCGCATATCCGAAGGTACTTAATTGTAGGTCAAACCATTAGCCGAGAATATTGAGGACAATTATGTTGCTTACATATGCAAGGGTCATGTATATTGGCTTGCAAAAGGATATGAATTGGCACTTAACAGATTATTTAAATAAATACTGTGTTAGAGGCTCAGAGGGATATGTATATACTGTACATTGTCAATCTATTAAATGAGAATAGCAGTGATAAGTAAAGAAATACTGACTGGTATTATAAGTGTGACATGATCAATGAAAATATGAAATCGTGTAGAGGGCGTTACAAAGGGTTTAAGTGTGACCTTGTAAGAAAGAAGAGATGTGTGGAGGGCAAGGGGTGCATACTTATAAGGTTCATGTTCATGTTTACAGTACATATTATTGTGGAGGGCAAAGTTCTTGTGTTTTTTAGTATGTTATTGATTACGTTATTCTTTAGCATGTATATTGCTTGATCCTCAATTGTGGTTAACTGATTATTCCTGTATTCCCTAATCATTGGGCATTCCAGGATATAGTGCTCGAGAGAGTGTTTGTTGGGAGCTCTGCAAACCCTACATTGCCTGTGCTCTTCTTCTACCTGCCAATTCAGCTGCCATGGATAACAATAGCCAAGCCTTATTCTTGCATGTACTGAGTCTACCCACCTACTCGTTGTATGTTTACCATAGGTGTATTTGGTCGTAAATGCTACTTTATTGTAGTAGTTTATAGATCGGCTGGTATTATGATGTCTAGCTCTGTCTTCATCCACTCTTTCTTCTTGTGTCTTTTTAATTATAGTTCTCATTTGTTTCAATGACAGTTCAAGAATATGATCAGGTTCTTCTTTCTCTGTGGCCTCCTTGGCAAGCTTATCTGCCCTTTCATTGCCCGGGATGCCTACATGTGAAGGAATCCAGGCAAATTTGACCCCTAGCCCCTTCTCCCCTACACATTTTATCCCCCGTCTGATATCTTGTACAAGGAAAGGATAGGTGGGTTGGGGGCTAGAGATAGCTTCCAAGGCCGCCCTGCTGTCAGATAGGATAAGAATATTCTTTCCCCTTCGAAAGATACTCCCAATTCCCATCGCTATTGCCACCAGCTCAGTTTGAGTGGAGGAGGCCCAGTCCTGTAGCCTGGATAGTTCATCGTCTTCCTGAGCAAAGTTGCCACCACTCATAATAGTGATGGCAGCTCCTGCCCTCCCAGTTACGGTGTTAAGTGAGCCGTCACAGTATACCTGATCAGTGTTCTCATCTGTCATATCTTCTATTAGTGACATAAAGTTTGTCTTCAGAGCGTAGGACGGGATCTCAGACTTTTTTGTGTCGAGTTGTGTCACTATAATCTCAATAGTGGCCTCTTCCCAGGGCGGAAGGGGGACACTCAATTGCCGGTCATCTGGATGGTAGTCTGTAAGCTGGGTGGGCGGGGTGGGGTCAGTCAGTTGCCAGTCACCGATATAGTAGTCTGTAAGCTGGTAGTCAAGAATGTCAGCAGCAGTTACATGTGGCCAGTCCCTGCCTTTTAAGTCATCTATTCTAAGTAGCTCCATTAGTGCAGTCTTAGGTCGTGTTTCTCTGTCGTCTCTCAGTGTTCGTATGCCTATTATCATATTTGTTTCTTTTATTCTATCAGTGATGGACGATAGATTTAACTCATATCTAAGATTTTTTACCTTGACATTTCTCGGACATCCAAAAATAAGTCTCATGGCTTCATTTTGCAGTTTGTCAAGTTTTTCGATCTGATTAGCAGGTAGACAGGATAGAGCAGGTGCATGGTAGTCAATTACTGATCTAATATAGGCAATGTACATGGTCCTGAGGATAGTGATGGAGGCACCCAAGCCTTTCCATGACATTACTTTAAGGGGCCTTAGTCGTCTTTTACAGGTGGTCATTACATGATTAAATTCAGCATTATTACCCTGTGGTCCCCCAACATACACTCCCAGATATTTATAATAGTCTACCCTCTCCAGTACATTACCATGAAGATGTAGAGGCTTGTTACGATTCCAACCTTTTGTTATGGCTTTTGTTTTGTTTGTTGATATTACCAGGCCTAATTGGTCACAAGCTTCTCCTACCAAGTCTAGGGCACGTTGCATGTCCCTGTGACTATCGGCCTGGATCAAAATATCATCAGCATAGCTTTTACAGATCACTCCTCTGGGAAATTTGAGTCTAACAATAATGTGCATTAATATGTTGAATAGTATTGGACTTAATACTCCCCCCTGTGGTGTACCCAGCTCAAGCTTACGTACTTCTGACTTTTTACCTTGAAAGACGACATATGCACTTCTATTGCTGAGGTATTCCTTGATCCAGCCCAATAGTTTACCTTTTACACCCATTTTCGCCAACTCGCAAAGTATTACATCCCTGTTTGCTACATCAAATGCACCCTTTAAATCTAAAAATACAGTAAAGTTACACCTATGGTTAGAGAGATATGATGTGATACAGGACATTGTACTTCTGCCTTTGATGTAGCCATTCAAATGCGGGCTCAATTGTGACTCTATTTTGTGCAGTAGCCTATTAAGGACAATCCTTTCAATTGTCTTGCAATAACAAGAAAGAAGTGATATAGGTCTCATGGCTGTAACAGAACCAGCCTTGGGTACAGGAATTATGACAGCTCTTTTCCAGTCAGGAGGGATGACACTGTTGCGATAGCTAAGGTTAAAGAAATCCAGCAATGGATTGCCTGCAACCTCTGTCATTGCACGTAGAATGGGATATGTTATCCCATCCTCCCCTGGGGCACTACTTTTGTTGTTGGATAGGGCTCTTTGGAGCTCGTAAGTGTTTATATCTTTACACGAGTCATCCTTAATGGCTATCGCTTCGTCTACTTGTTGGCGAAAATCCGGCAGGTTGGGTCCTAGCTTATTCCTAACTCTGAGAGGCAGATTACTGTAGGTGGAGGCAGAGGCCCATTCATCCATAAGGGTTTGAGCATATTCCTGAGGGTGGGGATGTGCTGCAGTTTGGTTAGTTTTCCCCCTTGCAATATTTATTTTCCTCCACACAACACTGATGGATGTATCTTTATTTGTGTGATTTAAAAAGTCTAACCAGAATTTCTCCCTTGCTTTAATTTTAGCCTGATGGGCCCTTTGACCACAGATTTTTATATTTTCAAAGTTTTCACCAGTTTTATTACCCTTCCAAATTTGTGTAGCAGTTTTTAACAAATTGGTGGTATCTTGTACCTCTTTATCATCCCTGTACCACCTTTGCCAGATTCCACCCTTGGCATTTGAACGGTATTTGTTTCCCCTATTATTTTTGTTTTTTTTCTTGTTTGATTGCTGTTTGTTTTTGTTGTCTTTTATGAGAGATTTGCTGTTCAGCATATCTTGTTAGATCTTGATAGAAAGTATTTATTGAGTTAGTCTCAGGATATGACTCAAACCACTTACTCATTCCCTCCACAAATTCTTTGGTATGCTGTGGTAGGAGTTGGAGCCTCTTCCTCCCCCCATCAACCCGCCTCTTTTTAACATCTAGCTTAGTTAATAGTGCAAAGTGATCAGATAATAGTAAGTCCTGCTTGTGAACAGAACAGGTACGATATGGCTCGTTATACAGACAAAACATAATCTAGCCTGCCACCTAGGACATGCGTTGACTCCGGCTGTCCTATTAGTCTTACCTCATTACAGGAGTTTATATAATTTAACCATCGTTGACCATTAACATTAGTATTATTCCTACCTTCATGCGAGGACAGAGCTCTATGGTGAGCATTTAGGTCGCCCATCAATAGAGTCTGTTCTTCATATAGCAGGTCAGGAAAATTCTTGTGTATCGAGTGAGTTGCAACCTACATATATGTTGATTATATTAAGTTGGTAATCATCAAGGTATAACTTTAAAGATATATTTTCAGTGTCCCTACCAAAAGAACAATAAAACCTCTTTACAGGTATAGTCTTTTTTACATACGTAATCAAACCCCTGGCAGATGTTTCAGTGCAGTTGTGTACATGGGCAATATAATTTCCAAATCTAGGGCGAAATGTTTCATTAGCCCTGGTTTCTTGGAGACATATTACATCCACGTCATGCAACATTGCAAAATGCTGAAGCTCTACAAAGCGTTGGTTAATGCCATTGATATTCCAACATAACACCTTTAGGCCTGTATCACAATTTCCTGTGTTATTCATTATCACTACCTACTTGGGTTTCTTCAACACTAGCTATCTCTACCGGGTCTACCATACCCTCAATTACTTTGGCTGTCTCTTTCATTGTTTGAAACAGCAGAGAGGAGGCGCATACCCTCCCTTTCTGAAAGTTTTTCTAGTTTTTCCCTTATTGATTTAACCGTGACCTTTCTTGGCAAGGCATGGGAAACATTGTTTAAAACATCGTCTCTTACTAATGGAATTCCAGTTTGTTCCCCTCTAACACTGTGATATTCCCCCTGCTTACAGTTTGTAATATTACTCGCATTGTCACTATTGTTCTCCGCCTGGTTATTGTTCGTTTTGTTGGCTACACATGCGAGTACCAATTTCATCGCCTCATTTATTTGTGCTCTCATCATCACACCTAATTGTGCTTGGAACTCAAGTTGTTGCTCCATGAGCCGTTGCAGTTGCTGTTGTTGTTGATCCGCCACAGACCTGAGGTGAGCCAGGGTAATTTGTATGGCGTGTGTCATCTCATCGTTGTTGTTGTTGTTGTTGTGGGGGGGGTGGGGGGGGGGGGTTCGTGGCAGCCGGGATGTTGACACTTGTTGTTGTTGTGTTTGTCCCACGCCTGTACCCGCCACATCTGCCCACACATGTGTACTGGTGGGCTGTCTTGATGTCCCCGCGCGCCCTTGATCCCCGACTTCTCCCCCCACGCCGCTGGCAGTGGCTGCAGTCTCCTGGGCCAGCCCTGCCCCCACAACCATGGTGGTGTTGTTGTTGCTCCCTTGTCTGTCACATTTTCGTACCTGTGGGGGGGACAAAGGAGGGACAGGGGAGGAGAGTGAGGAATGGGAAGAGGAGGAGGAGGAGGATGGAAGGGAGGGAGGCAAGAGGGGACGGGAGGTGGGTGTGAGAGGGAGAGAGAGGGGGAGAGTGTGACGGAGGTAGAGCGGTTCACTGTATGCCCAGCTGACCGGGGTGAGGGGGTAACGGTGAGTGGAGAGTGGGGGGCGATGTGATCAGCTGACGACCTGTTTATTTGAGCTCCTAGTTGATGGGTGTTTGCTGCAGAGAATCGAGTGTGCATTATGATGACCATTGCAGTTGGCGCACCTTGGAGAGACATATTTTCCTTGTTTTATATGTTTGCCACAAACGGATGACTCGTGTTGCCCTGCGCAGAACCTGCACCTGTGACATCCCTTGCAGCTAAAACTTTTGTGTCCCCATTTGCTGCAACGTAGACAGAAGGCAGGTGGTTCGTGAAGTTCATTTTTCTTTAATGTTTGCATTATTGCAGGTTAGTATAATTTCCAGAAAGTCGTTGAGTATTAAGGAAAATTAAATACAGATGTTTCTAATTAACATCAATACATAACTATACATAAATATATAAATACACATCGCAAGAAGGTTAGTGTGGTGGTGGCAGGAGGGAGAGAATTCGATTCAGTTCAATCGAGACGGTGCGGCGGGACTACATAACTAATAAGTGAATGGTTGTTTACAAGATGCCTGTATACTGATTACAATAATTTAGATTAAAAAAAGGTAGAAGTGAAATGTTTAGTAATATTTTATAATACGGACCTATTACCAATAGTATTGAGATCTGAACTTATGCCTGTATACATTTATAGTTTCTGAAATATCTTAATTACCGTTTTAAGCTTTATTTGTATACAAATTGCAAATAACCTATAACAAAAGCTCCCTGGTAAAAGTACGGTATATATAGTATTTAGTATTGCTCAAGTAATCACCTTATTATACAAGGACAACACCACAAAGGCTAAAGAAGAAATCATAATGCTCAATAATGCACTACATAAAAAGATAACGGGTACCGGTAACCAAAAACATTGCAATATTTACAATAGCCTACTGTATATATTATGATTTTATAGGGATTAACTTATGAATATTAGAGACCCTTCCTAAGCTTAATGCAATACAATAAAGCAACTGGGACAATAAATAAGTGATCATCGTCTTGAAGAGGGTTATTGAGTATTATAATACTCTTGTTAAGAGAGATCCTTTTGAAACTAAATGTCATATGCTGGCGATAACTGGGAACACATAAATGGAGATAAAGTTTGTTAGTGCTTAAGATCTTAATAAACAGTTACCGATAATTACGATATGCAAATTACTGGAAGGTTATCCTATTATGCATTGCGTAACTTTGTGCACACAAATCAAGTGATTATATCGGTACACGTTTTAAGATTCCCCGTGTTAATTATCTTGTTCTCTCTCGAATGGTATGGAAGACTCCTTGTCGCTGATGGTAGGGCGCTCAACAGACAAATATCAACAGGTCAGCGTCTCTCCAACCACTAACATGACTTAGATCACCGTATTAAGAGTTCTGTATATCATTACCTCTACCTGCTACATTAGCGTTTTTAAACCATAGCAACATCTATTATTATTCAATAAGAAACCCTTTGGTAAAATAGGTAGCAAATATTAAATGTGCATGCTTATATCATTCACAATACCTATTCATAATTATTAACAATACTAACACCTTAAACATACAGTAGCTTTCGCCAAATCTAGAATACCTTCTTCCAACCCTAGTTCATCCATGCTCCACCTTTACACACCCAGGATTCCAGAGAATGGAAGGGGAAAACATATCTTTGATAAACACCATCCAGTGTAGGGATGCAACTAGCGCGGTTTTATTATGGTGCTGATAATGTCGGTGTTTTATGCTTGTATTATTTGGGTTTCATTTAAAAGAAATCTTCTAAGTCTATATGCATGTTCTGTAGTATGTTACACATAATATATGAAACATAAACATCCAACACATTTAATATTTATTGGCGCCTCCGTTGCAGCCCTACAAAGGATAATTTATTTAGTTGAACTTATACATTTTAACCCTTATACGGCTAAGCAGACGACAATTATTTGATTTTGTTAATACAACTACAACTTTTCCACACTCGACTTCCGAAGGACTTCTAGGAATCAAAAGATTCATAACAATATTAGTTAACTATTAAACTGGCTAGCTAATTTTAATATTCATTGCAAAACTATATAATCTTTCAATATTCGTTTGGACTAATTCACGCAATCATACCCTAATCAACTTCGCTCCATTGCTCAATATGTGAAGTAAAATCAACTGAGTTACTTCTACCTTTTCGTTTTCTTAAAAAGTAGCAGCCTTTCTGTTGTTTGTTCACATTTCTTTGTGGATATATATTTATATGAGAGAGAGAGAGAGAGAGAAAGAAAGAGAAAGAGATTGACGCAACATGGATAACATAAAACAAGTGGGTACCGGTATCAAAAGATATCTTATGTTCAATATCACCTTATAGGAATATAAAGAAAAGCTTAACAGAATAACCCCTCAACTAAATCATACTGCCTTATCAGGCCTATCAATAACAATTGATAAATACCTAATTTCTCTCTTACAGCCTATTTCTTTCTGTATATATATATATATATATACGGTATATATATATATATATATATATATATATATATATACGGTATATATATATAATATGTGTGTGTGTGTGTGGGGGGGGTTTTTCAGTTACCGCCAACATATTACTTCAAGTTCTAGATACACCTCTAGTAAAAGGAGAAATAATACAGAAATTCAATAAACCACTTCAATATGATTACCACTTTCCGGTATTTATAGTTGCAGTTACTTCTATATTACTGCATTCGGTTTAGGCGTCTATTATTCAGAGATTAAAGGAATATAATCAAGTTACCAATTTACCTGTTAACAATTATATCTAATTCAACAAATTTACTATCAGTAAATTTCGACTGGTTCCAAGGAAAAACAATATGGTGGCGGCATTGTAGGAAATATATATAACATGTATGTAGTGACTTGACTGTAGAGTATGCTAAGTATTCTAATGAAGGTGATGACATCGAAGTTCCCTAGTGTGTGTGTGTGTGTGTGTGTGTGTTTTGGGGGGCGTCATCTGAAGTTGTCCTCATCCTTTCCACAAAAGCCATGCACATCACGTTACCAGAGAAATGTTCGCCAATGCCCGAACTAATGTTGTTGTTCATATGACTGATAGAAACCTCTGTTGTTCTCTTTCAGCAAATGTGATCCGGTATGCACTAAATAATGTATTCATAATCAAGCCCTGCTATGCTATATAGCACAATCCTATAAACATATTGTGTAATGAAATGGCTCCAGTTATTTAAATGTGGCAACCCTTTACTGGACTATTTGCTCGTTTGCCCTCCCACACCTCCACCGCCACCACAACTATATGGCTGTGTGGAAGGACTGGCAAGGTTCTTTTTGGGCTTGGTGAAGTCGATTTAATTTCCTTTGCAAAAGACTGAAATGTCTGAAGTGATGTAAGCAATACAGATAAATGGTATTTCAAGTTAGGAAGCATAACAATTAAATATATTATTCGCATGATATATTTACTATACGCCATCGTATGCACTTAACTACTACGCAAACATGTTCTATAGCAACTAGAGATGATGATAGTCTGCAAAATGCACATAAACTAAAAAACACAAATATTTCTGGCCTTTAACCGTCATTATTCTAATAATTTGTCTGCATTAATTTGTTCATGATTATTAATATATTGACGCCCTGTATAATAATATAACGATTTTAGTATGACACACATTAGGCGACTTTATTCAGATTTGGAAACGTCCATCATAGTAATTAGGTTAAACACAATAAGTCAACCCTTTTGAACCCGATGATTACTTTGTAATTCCAGCTACAACATATATATTTTGACCACCTTTAACCCTTCAATCAGAAAACGACATTTTAGTTTTGTTGTTAATGTTACTGCTAAGTGTTCTTGCTAACATTAGAAAGGACCTCTAAGGATCAAAGGGTTAATTAGAATTTCAGTTAATCATTTAACTGACTGGTTGAATACAATTGTGTGACGATTGCTAGGATATATACACATATTTACATACTCTATTTGAAAAGATTAAGAAGGATCTCTCACATTCTGAGGAGAAAGCCATTCATTACCAGGGCGCTTTTTGAGTATTGGGTTCCAAGAGAATAAGAACTCGGTAATAAATAGCCACCACTCTTAAAGTATAATTTTCATACGAAAGCAAGTTCAGACATTTACACTACAAACTTCATGTTATAACACATTTTAAATGTTACTGTCCATAATAGTTATATGCCAAACAATCAATATGCAGGCATCCTAAACACAACCATTCACCGGTGAGTCATTAATACCAGCATCGCCGTCTCGATTAAAGTGAAACAAAGCCCAGGCACCTGCCACTGACACTCTCACCTTTTCTGCCATGCCTAAAAATTTGAGTAGGATTAATACTAACTGTAAGCTCTTCATTTCGTATCCATTTATTATCTTACATCATTCTGGAACGTCTACTAAAGCCACTTTCACACATTCACGATGTTGGTCCCGATGTACCTATTTGAATATCGGGACACAACGTGGTGCAATCCCCAACGTGTGTCGGGGCATCGGGGAGCGGCGTGTTACCCACGGTGCGGGACGTAGCAAATCGTACTTGGCCACCAAAGTTTTGGATTTGTTCAAAAATGTTGCACGATGGACTTTTGGCGTGGTACCATGGGGTACATCGTGTTGTTGACGTTTGGACGGCGTGTTGAGCACCGGGTTTCATCGGTATACACACGTGTTGGCATCTGGGTGCATCGGGAACATTAAGGGTTGTTTTTAATCCCCAAAAAACACAAACAAATATATAATGTTTTGGTCATGCTGCCTAAGCCAAACTGCAGCTGAATCCATGCAATAGTTTGGGAGATATCGGCGTTTGAATGCAAATTATTAGCGCCGTGGCAAAATTACCCCGCGGCGAAATTACCCCGTCTTACCCTATCTATTTTTTATTGGTGAAAATGGGGAGGGAAAGTACGGGCGAGCGGACTGAACAGTAACCTTCTCCTACGGTGAAATTCCACATTATTATTTTTATTTTTGATTTTTTTTGAAATCTTATATAATAACCTTTCCTCTTGCCATTCATAACAAAAATTGAAATAAAAAAAACAAAAAAATATTATGGGTGAAAACCAACTAAGAGCGAATATTTTGGTGCAGTTGGGATTCTAAAAAAAGCTAAAAACTATTGTTATAGATTAATTTCTATAAAGTCCAATATTGATGATAGCATATTCTAAACACCGCCATCATGTTCAACGGAAAAAATAGCTGTGATTTAGTATGAAAATAACAATAACGATTAAAAAACGATATACCGATACCGGTATATCTCATATAGTTTATAATATAACAGTGCGTTTAATCTCCAGAGGCAAGGGTCTAAACACAGCAACAATAACATATAAAAGACGTCGCCAGTACAGAAGGGCGGCCCTACAATATTGTACGGTGTCAAACATGGCCCGCCAGAGCAAATAAGTTTGACACCCCTGGTGTAGAGTGACGTGCAGGTACTATATCCGCACAAGATAGGTTTTCATCAATACATTTAACCTTCCACAATTAGAGAAAATATGATTCATCACGAAGTGTAGCCTACCTGTGGAGATTAAACGCACTATTATATTACAAACTATATGAGATATAGCCTACCGGGTATATCATTTTTTTTAATCGTTATTTTTATTTTCATACTAAATCACAGCTATTTTTTCCGCTGAACATGATGGCGGTGACTCCCCTGTAGCCAGGTAACGTAGAGTGATAGCCAGGCGCATACCAGGTGGGACGGCTTTCCTCCAAAACTTGTCGTGCTTCTCCACCAGTGGGCCAACACGTTCAAGCAGCTCTCCGAACATGGCTTTATCCACCCGCCCAAAATTTTTGTAGGAGGTGGTGTCTTCCACAGCCAACTCCTTCAGCAGGTTGTCATAGTGGCCATACTGCCCTCGCCTCAACAACCACTTCTGCAAGGCTCCGTACAGGGCAACATCTAATCTTGCCTGATGTGCTGCCAGATCTACCTGCAGCTGCAGGACCTTGAGTTCATCTATGGTGTAGGGTAGGGCGAGTGGTGCTGACGTGTGGCCGTGGCTTGGGAGTTGTGTAGAGTGAGATACAGGTACCAGAACCGGCCCCTTTATATCGAATTGTGTCTGTCACCCCGTCTGTCGTTGTGGCGTCTGTGGCGTCATGTTCACCGTGTCACACACGTAACGTAACACCATCGTAAGTCCATCCCCCCTCGTCGTCTTCCCCTCGTGCCACGTCGGGGTACGGTTTTGACCGGTCGGGGTACGGTTTTGACCGGAATTTGGACCGTTAGGGCATTGACGTGGTGCCCTCGTGTTGCAACCGTGGTACCATCTGGCCTGTCGTGGCTACGACGTGTCACCGTCGAGGCTTCGTCGTCAAACGCGTACATCGTGTCACTGTCTCTGCCGATGTACCAATTTGTGTACCTCGGGGTACATCGGGACCAACATCGTGAATGTGTGAAAGTGGCTTAACCCTCCAGTAATGTAAATAATGATGAACATGAGTTTCCCGATATTTCTCGTGTCACCCAATCACGTCCCGTCTTTCACACGCTATGGGATTTGAGGGATTCATTCATAAAACTACGTTGTTTACTACGGATGCAATACCAAACACCTCCACACACCACAACATTTTTGCGCAGGACTAAGTTGGCCAACTGTACATAGGAAGGGCTCGGGGCAGCAATCGTGAGAGAGAGAGAGGTGCGAGGAAATAGGAAGGAAATGAGGGGAATAGCGAGAGAGATAGAGAGAGAGCGAGCTTAATCCCTCAGTAATTACGACACGAGTCTTGTGTCTCACTGCATCCCTTTCAATCCTTTACACACATAAACTCACACACACAGTAATGTATCCAGTTATGTATTTAGTCAGTTAACGTCTAATTAGTCCATCAGTCATGCACGTCATGGGAGATATTATTAGTCAAGCATCAATCCGTCCTGCAATTAATATCAGCCGTGAACGTAATCAGTATGTTATTAAGCGGGCAATTAAACTGGCTGTCATTATCACTATCTAATCTCACACACACATACATACTGACCGGCACCTACTACCGCCCGACGCCCCTCCTCCTCTACGCGCTGTTCGCCACTTCAACCGTATTGTCCCCATAAGAGCACCACGGACTGACCGCTACAAGAACAGAGCCATTCCTTCAATAAATAATCAATAAATTATATACATATTTTTAATTGTAAATTAGCCTGTTAGCTCCTGTGTCAATTTTAATTTTAATTTTAACTAGGCCCTATGTATCAACTTCCTTGTATATTTTCAGCCTTCGGGCTGCTTTTGTGAATAAACCGTTAATTATTATTATTATTATACACACACACACACACACACACACACACACACACTTGTATCCACCTTCACCCTTTTAATCTTGTCAAATTACAACATGTCCTTGTCTTGTTCTTCTTAAGGGGGTATACCTACTCGTTTCTTCTGGACCCCCTTCTCCCTCATGTTTAGCGTATTAGTTTTGAGGTTTTAAGACGTTCGTTCCGTTAGTTTGGCGATTGTGAGACCTTTCGCCTCATGTTTTTGTCGATTTTTTCCTGGCGAGCGAAAGCGGGCCTCTAATAGTAATAGACCACCAACACTAAAAAAGACGTTGTAAGTGGCCTCTTATTCCAGAGGCCTATTTATACTGCTAGGTCTAGAGAGGCACATTGTGTAAGAAGAATTGCCCAAATGTTTCTTTCCCGCCCGGGAATGGAACCCGTGTCCTTTTGGCTGTGAACCAAGTGCGCTAACCAATATGGTACGGACCACGGTGTGTGTGTGTGTGTGTGTGTGCGATTCTGTAAAATAAATTTTAAATTATATACCCGGTAAACTAAATAATGTTTAGTTATACTCCCATATATTTCCGTAGTAGACATACAGTAATTTCATCGAAGTTAGATTCTAAAATCATGATACGGTAACGATAATTTTCTATATTCTAATAGTATCTCATAGAAACAGTAAGAACTTTAGCTGTATATTAACCCTTTGAATACCAGCGACGTCTTTTCAATTTTATTCTAGCTATATTTAGACGATATTATGCAGCTTAGGAAGGATCTGTGGTAGTTAAAAGGGTTGGTTGAAATAGTTTGAAGCCTTATTATGGCTAGAGGTCTTTCCGAAGCTGAATAAAATCGCGTAATAGTTGCTAGAATAGGAAGAAAAGGACATCACCGGTACAGTATGGGTTAATACACGTTCTTATCATTAATACTATTACCTGATGCAGATGTTGCAAATAGAACTACTCGTATAACCCAGCACTGCAAGATAATGCAGATTATAACATACCTGTATTATCTAAAGGGTGTTAACCCCTTGAAGCTCTGATGCGTTTTAGCACTTTATTTTGGCTATCATTAGACGAATTTATGCAGCTTAGGAAGGATATGTGGTTATTCAAAGGGTAAAGACTAGCTCGATCAACTCTCTGACTTCCATATACCCTTCCTATTCTGAATAAAATCGTCAAATAATTACCATAACACAGAACAGAAATGCGTGTCGGATCTTGAAAGGGTTAATTAGATAAAAGAACACGATTATTTACACCTCATTATTTTATCAAGGAAATCAGTGAAGAATGTGGGTTTATAACACTGAACTTTGCCTTCCGTTTCTGTGTGTGCGTGTGCTAATTAATCTACAAATAGTGTAGCGTGAACATTGATTGATATTAACCTCAATGAGAGAGAGAGAGAGAGAGAGAGAGAGAGAGAGAGAGAGAGAGAGAGAGAGAACCTTCTAATATGATACAAACAAATAATGATAGCAATATTGTCATATGTAGCGCCGCATGTGCGAGTACTGTGTCTGTGTGCCCTGGCTGTGGTACCGCAGGTGGCGGTGGCGCCTGCCTAGACAACACGGCCCCTGCTAGACACACGGGCTTGGGACGGGAGTGCAAACTAGACAGGTGCCACGTACCTAATATTGTCGCAAAACTTAGTTGGGCTACTGTACATACTGGTATATATACAGTATATACTGTACAGTATATATACAGTATATATATATATTGTGACGCTCCTGCATAGTAGCCACGTGCGGGCATGCGCGAGTGTCGGCTGCCCAGCCGTTTAGAAACCGGCTGGCGGCAGCCGGCTGGGCGGCTTTTCCTTAGTATATATCCTACGACAATGTAACTAATGTCTGGGATATTCTTATGTTGTTTCACAGCTTGAAGCTGCCCTTATTCTTAACCAACACATCTTAGTATATTTTATTCTCGATAGTTGATTGTTTCATTATTATATATAAGATGTAAGTCTAGTGAGAGTGGGAGCAGACGAGCGGGAGAGAGAGAGCGAGCGAGCAGGGTGGGGGAGGTGAGTGTTGCTTTTCCTCCTCCTCCCTCCTCCCTCCCGGAGGAGTTGCTCGCCCGCGTGGCCTTTTCTCTCGGTTTTGATTGGCTGGTGGTTCCTGGCGCCTTCTGCAGGCCTGCTGCCGGGTGACGTAGCGGCCTGTGATTGGCTGACCACCGTGCCTTTGTGTGGGATCCTGGAGGGGTTCAGAGGAGCTATTCTCCTCAGAGCTCACCTCACTGTCGTACCCTTCGGACCCCCTTGATATCTATCCCTCTCAACCCCACTTAGAAACTTTCTCTCTTACTTTGTATACCTTCCTTCCACTACTTCACCAGTCTATTTAATTACCCCATCCCCTTGATAGACCTTTTATCTATCATTGTATTAACGACGAGCTCTCAGATAACTAGATTTTTTTTGTTTTTTTTAAAAAGACCTCCGTCTACGTATTGTGAAAAACCTGTTATCCTCCGGCAAATTGTGGGGTTGAGTGAGTGAAGGGGGGGACAGTGAATGAAGGAGGATGCATGTTTTTCATAATACGTGTTGCTAGCCCCAAACGCGCGAGCAACTGTGGCTTTCAACCATCCGACACATCCCCTTTTATTAATGTGCATCACACATGTTACATACAAATAAAGTTTATGTTTTGTTTTACCCTACTGTGGAAAGACTACGGATACACCACTCCTGCCGGGGCCTCACACAGTGGCATGACCCAGTCCTGTCGAACTGAGCTCATGACGCTGGTGGCATTGCCCCGGATGATAGCCATCCCTAGTCTTTGCTTGAGCCAGAGGGTTTCCCGGGGTTCTCCTGAAACTTCTCTGATTTTACGGCCTATTTCATTCACCATCTTAAGGGTGGTATAGTTTCGAATGCCAGGGGCTCGAACTGATGAATTCTGGCGATGGCTTGATATTTTTCTCGCTTTTTATTTTCTGCTATCTGGGCGGCTTCACCTGCTTCGTCGGCGTTTCTGGCGGCGTTGGTTGTGGAGAAAGTGTCAACACATGTGGCATCCCACACGAGGCACCGGCCATTCTTGTAAGGGAAAGTGGTCATCCCATCTGGCCGTTTGCCGTCTTCTCTGTGAAGTCCATGTGGTTCGAGGATTGATGCACGGTTAGCACTCTGCAGGGCCCGTTTTATGACATCATTTAGTGCAGTGTCTTGGCAGGCGGCCTGCGTTGTAATTACATGACAAGGCATGGTGACCTTGAGCATCCATCCTCCCATCACACTTGCAAGTGTGTGGGTGACAAACTGCCGCACCCACTCTGAGCGCGATGGCGACCCGGAGCGCTTCAGCATTCAAGTGAGTTCCAAGAGGTGGGATGGGGATGGCGTGTAACCACAAGCCACTCTCCGAACGGGCGGCTGCCTGGAGGCGTGCTTTTGCAACCTGGTCTGCATTGGTTAGGAGATTTTCTTGAGTTTTCTTCGCCGAGATGGTATCCCACGCTTTCTGCTTGCTCCTGGAGGTACCCTGAGGCTCCTCCTCTACTCCTGTACTTCCCTTCCAGGTGTTAATCGCTGCTGTTACGTCCCCATTAACCCGTGGAGCCCCGGCTAGTTTTGTAATGTTTGCGCACCAGAACCCGGCCGGTTTTCAAAAAATGGTTTTATTCCAGAAACAATAGCGAATGGGTTAGGAATGAAGGAAAAACCACGAAAAACCGCTCAAAAAGCTTAAAAAATGGTCCTACAGAGCCCCCGAAAACGGATTTTATAAGAGTAAAAAATTGAAGGCAATTATCCCAAAAAAACAGGTTTTTGCGCGCTCGCGCGCACGCACGTGGACTTTGAGAGTTTTCAACCATCGGCACGGTTGCGTGGGATACGTACACAGTTCCCATACAAATCTGAGCCTCTTGAGTGGCTACACCTGAGGTTACGGTCGGCGCAATTAGGGTGACGCGCCAGGCGCGTCTCTGGGGCTGTGCGTTACATACATCGCCGACGCGTCAGGCGCGTCGCTGGGGCTGTACGGGTTAAGTGTCATTCCGGGTTGAGAATAAAGGATGGACAATACGAGGTCGTTGGTTGCGATGAGGGAAGAGATAAAGGCTGGGGAGGCAATATCCGAGGCTCTCCGTATGCCCAAGCCCCCGAGGCGGACAGGAAGGGTGGCTTGTGTCCAGGCCCGTTCTTTAAATTCCACGTTGGTGATGCTGGTCACTGCTTCTCGGATTATGCTGTCTAATTCTTGGAGGCCGCCATTGTTCGTGTAAGTCATCGATGTGCGCAGGAGGTATTGGAGTTTTGGGATGGAGAAACAGTTCTTGAGCAGGGCCAGAGCTGAGTGGGCATCGATGTGTATCAGGCGACTCACGAGACGTTGAAGCTCCTCCTTTTTAACTTGAAGTGCTGGTGGGATTGCTGCCAGAGTTAGTGGGGAACCTAATAGGGTTTGCTGGTGCTCCTGAAGGATCTTTACATCTGGCAATATGTTTCGAAACAGGGCCTGAGTCTCTTCTCCTTGTTCACGTGTGTGGTTGAGGAGGACAAGTTCACATTTGGTGTCATTTATCACTAGCCTGGCCTGGCCGAGGTCAGTTATGATGTTATTTAGGTCGGTTAGAACGTTCTCTACTGACCCACCCAAGGTTGCATCGTCCAGGTACCATACATTCAGCTCTGACCTTACTTTGTTAGCTGCTGCATCCACCCCTATTGAGAAAAGAGCAGGACCACCTGGATCTCCCTGCTGTAACCCGGTCTCTGATGGGATTACCGTCTCGCCAAAAATCAGGATTGAAGGTTTGGAATAAGCCTGCCAAAGTAGGGGGTACAGAGTGGGGATGTGTTCTTGAGCTGCACGGAGGAAGACATCCCTGCGAATGCTGTTGAATGCGTTCCGCATGTCAATCTTTAGAAGCACTCGTTTTTCTTGGGCTTGGCTGAGGTAGGTGCGGGTTGCGTGTACAGCAGCTTCACACCCCCCTGGAGTTCCGAAACCTAGTTGAACTGGTCTTAAGTGTTGACCTAGGCCATTCGAGAGTGGTTTCAAACCCACCTTTGTGGTAAGGCGGCGGAAGGTGTTCCCTACTGCTATTGGGCGCACACCGCCATCTTTTTTTGCCAGTGCACAGAGTGATGCCCCAAACAATAGGGGTGTGGCACAGTCGGGTACTTCCCCTCTTAAAACCATGTTGATGAATTTGGTGAGGGTTTCCAAGAGTGCCTCCCCAGCAGCTCCTGATCCCTGACCCAAGAGGCCTTTGCATTAGATAACTAGATAGGATTTTGGGCCTTATGCAGAGATATAATTGTTAATGAGACCTAGGAAGCTTTTTTGTTGTCTCATATTTGGTGGTTTCATGCTTGCTAGTGTGTTCTTGTGGCAGGTGAGCAGGGGCTAGACCGGAGGGGAGTTTTTTTTGCGATCCTTTAAGTGAAGTCTGCTGGTGCGAGTCCTGTGGACCTGCACGACTTTACTAGGATACCCGTGGGAGTCTGGGGGGCATTTTCTTGTCTGTGTGCCTGTGTGTCTAGTGTTGTGTTGTGTGAGGGCCCTTGCCTAGTCCACTCAGCACTGCGCTAGCACGTCTTGCGTTTGTTCTAGGGTCGCCAGGAGAGAGTCAGATACTTGGGATCTGAGTCTCTCAAGAGAGCACCCTTTCGATTAGAGTAATTTGGCACACAGACTTGGGAACGTCTGAGTATCCGAAGCCTATATCCTTCCGGCTAGACCTCTGCCACCTGGCAGATTAACAGCTAGCAGTTTATTATATCTGTATGCTTGTTATGGTGCCACAGTTTACCGTCTTTGTGAGCATTGTGAGTCGGGGTGTGGGTTATAAAGCAAGGTTCACACATTGGCGAGTCGGAGCGCAACTCCAACGCGAGTGATGAAATTTTTGCACTCGCCAATGATTATCCCAAATTCGCCGACACTCGCCGACACTCGCACAGACTCGCGTGGACTCGCGGTGGACCGCGTAGACTCGCGAACGCGGCCAAAATTTTTGTACAGACACAAAAATTGGAGAGTCAAGTGGGAGTAGGACGCCAACTCGCATAGAGTCGCGTAGACTCGCGTAGACTCGCGTAGACTCGCGTAAACTCGTGTGACACTCATGTAGACTCGCGTGACAGTCACGTTGTACTATTTAGAAATTTAATGATCGCGAGTCTACACGAGTCCACGCGGGTCTACGTGAGTCTACACGAGTACAACAGGAGTCTACACTATAGTAAACAACCAATATTGCCAAAGGCGAGTTTAACGGGAGTCAATCAGGAGTCAACACGACGCTAACGCGAGTTAACACGGGGTAACGCGAGTGTAACACGCGTAAACGAGAGTACCCACGTGGTGGTCTGGATTTCACAATATATGTCGCGAGTCTATGCGAAACAAACACGAATTTACGCGATATTAACGTGAGTCTATGTGAGTCTATGCGAAACCAACGTGAGTCTACGCGAGTAACGGTGAAACTAACGTGAGTCAACGCGAGTGGTGTGCGACTGCTGGCAACACCGCGCGAGTAGGTGGCACCACCACGTCAATACCCCCTATAAAAAGGGACTGCCCGCGGTGCTCGTCCACTCTCCACCGTGACCCCACCAAGGACCCATTGACCCGGGCCGCACAGCGACCCACGATGCCCTACCACGCTGCCTGCCCTACCACGCTGCCCTACCTGCCTGCCCTACCACACTGCCTGCCCTACCACGCTGCCCTACCTGCCTGCCCTGCACCATGCCTTTGCCCAAGGAGAAGGTGGCGGCCACCAAGTCTCGGAAGGGTGGTGATGGTGTTGTGAAGAGAGGCAAGGCTACACCTTCCGAACAACCCCGCATCGCACCCCCTGCCAGGAGGCCTGTTGCGTCGCAAGACTTGGACGACTCGGATGACATTGTGCCGGACAGCCAGCCCAGTGGACATGAGGACATGGACGTGTTTGATGGAGATATTGATGCTGACGACAGCCAGGATACTCGGACCAGCCAGGATACTCAGACCAGTCAGGATACTCATACCAGTCAGGACACCCCAGATAGCCTCAGTGACAGTGATGATGATACCCCTGACCCCCCTGTCAGCGCGGGCCCTGTGCGTTATGGCGCCATTAAGGAGAATAAGTTGACAAGGGTGATCTTGAGCGACGAGACTGAGGACATGCTGGCCGAGTGGGTGAAGGACACCCCCATGTTATATATGAAGCGTAGCAAGGCCTACAAAGATACGCGCAGGAAACTCCGCGCCTACGACGAGAAGGCTGCTACCCTGGGTGTTAATGTCACAGGTAAGTACCCACAACAAAACATGCAGCATGCAATATTAATTGTAATAAGTGATTGAATACCTTGATGTTGTGTTCTTGGTTTGATTCCATGTGATTTATATCTGCATTTTCAGTATGAGCACAGCTGCCGCTCTCCGCCTCCTGATGGACATGGTGTGTTGGTGGGTGGGTGGGTGGGAGGGTTGGGCTGTATCCTGCAGGGTACGTCCGTCCATGGTGGTGTTGCGTGGTGTGAATAATGGTGCCAGTGGGGGCCTCTTTATATACGTATCCTGACACTCGCCAACACTCGCACACACTCGTGTTAGACTCCCATACACTCCTGTAAACTTCCTGTAGACTCGCGTTCATCTCGTGTAAACTCCTGTGACACTCGTGTAGACTCCCGTAAACTCGCACTATTCGTACCCTGGAATTTGACCGTTATTTTTCAAATTTTGGCGGTGCATGTTGGGGTCGTGTTACACTCGCCGACACTCTCGGATACTCCTGTAAACTCGTGTAAACTCGTGTAAACTCGTGCAAACTCATGTAAACTCGTGTTATTTTTGTGTTACATGCGTGTATACTCGCATCAGATGCTACTCGCGTTGGGTTCGGGCTCCATCATGGTGAGTATGCGGCGAGTGTGACTCGCGTTAGCCTCGCGCTCCGACTCGCCTATGTGTGAACCTACCTTAGAGACTCTGTCTGAGCAGACTTGCCTGACTAAGAGTGAGAAGCACACCTGTATGTGGTTATGTTGCGAGTTGCTGCCTTTATTTAATTATACCTATGCCATTATACACTGTATGTCCTATCACTAGTATTTATTCCTGCTTATGAGTTAAGAGTTCTCTAAATCCGTAACTTACTTTCTTTGCTAAGCATCAGATCCTACAGTAGCCGCATGCAGTTTAGAAACCTGCATCTTGTCTACCTGTACGATGTTTTGAGGACTGTTTGCTTTCACCTTCTTTCACGCAGGGGTGATTAGTGGTATTAATTAACGTAACGTTAAATGTACTTTCTTCTAGTTTGTTATTAAATTGTTTCTGCAATTTAATTCCGTTATCTATCTTTTCCTTGAAGCTTTAAGTCAACTTAATTGTGTGATCTTTTATATAGCCTGCTTGACTATCAGCAGTCTATAGTGCGTGCACCCTGTAACCGAGTCATAGGATACCTTGTTGTCCAGGCAGGACTCTTGACGGTTTAGGGTGGTTTGTTGCCTGGGTTTATAGATAAGGGTGGGATCTAGCGTTTTCCGTTGTTGCTTGTTGCCGCATACCTAGTCCAATAGAAAGAGCCCAGTGTTTATATATCCCAGGACGTAACAATATATATATATATATATAATTTAGAGAGAGAGAGAGAGAACAAAAATAAATAGGTAGATAAATAGATCGATATAGACGTGTGAGTGTGGGTGCGTGCGTGCGTGCTTGCTTGTGTGTGTGTGTGTGTGTGTACTAGTGAGTCTGTGTACCGGTATGTGTTTTACAGTATGAATTAAATAGACTGAGTGCTGGCTTCATTATTGCTCTCCGTCATTATATTTAAAAATGTATATGTTAATTAGATTCTTTGTTTTATGATTAAGCGGTTTTGTTTTTGTTTGTATTCTTCTTGTCAAGCTTTTATTCTTTTATATTTGTATAGATATTTCTTTGTTTTGTCTTTCATTGTCTTTTGGAAACTGTATTATATATGATTTGTGTTTTTGTTATCATAATTAATAATTATATGTAATATTTGTCATTATTTTTTGTATTTAATATTTATTGTTTTAATTATTATATTACTGTTTTCTTCATTTTTATCATTGATTAATTATTTGCGGGAGTGCTTTACCATGCTTGGTGACGTATTGTTTTGCTAGCTACTTTGGTAGTGGCTAGAGGACTTGTAACCGCTTTTTTCCCACGCGGCTCGAGCTGGTGCGAGTATATATACAGTTCCTCGCGACTCTCTCCCTCAGATCTGGTTTCTAGAACGCACTCATCTTTTTCCCTTGCTACCTGTACCCCGCTCGCACCTGAGAATCTTTTCCTCTGCCTATCTCTCTCATTTTCCATATCTTTCACCCCCTTTTTATTAATATTATACCCCCTCTGGTTAACTCTGCAAAATCAGCTTCATGCTGGCCAGTTGTATTGTGCGTTAAGGTCTGATATAACCCATGTATGTTAGTGGTTAAGATAAGTTGATCACGAAGCATTGGTTGGCTTTCATAGTACCGCTTCCTTTAATTATTAGTGTTCTGCTGGATTAGATAATGCTAGACTAGGAGTCGGATATTATAAGGTATTGTTTCCTATGAGTGCTGGCTTTAGTTAAAAGCTGCACGACATACCTGAGAACTGGAGTTGATTGAGTAAATTCTAGTCTGTGTGCCATTGAGAGTAGAGCATGGACGAATGAGGGCTTTTTGCCTATACCGTTCTGCACTGTTCTAGTCTCGATTGTTTGTCTTTGAGGTACGCCAGGAGAACGCTTAATACTTCGGTATTAAGGTTTCTCAAGAGAGCTACCCTTCATTATAACGTAATATTTGACGCACAGACTTGAGATTTGCACTAGGCTATGCGGCATGCCATGCGCACCGGTATCTCGTATCATTGACTCTAGCTAGACTTTATCAATCATAGTAGACATTAAGTATATTAACCTAATTACTCTTTTTATGCATACCCGTTTATGACTACCCAAGCGATTCGCAGCCTAGTTTGATGTATTGAGACACAAACGACTTAGGCTCTTTTTGTTGATAGGAATACTGCATTGTCGTGGCGATTATTATTATTGTTGTTGTGTTTAGGATATTCTTGGCTCCGACGGCATTATATATATTCCGCCTTTTTGTGTGCATAGCCTGCACGAGCATTGTTCCGCTGCCTGCCTTTTTGGGTTCCATTTCCGATACGAGCATCTTTATAGCATCTAACATTTAAAGAAGATTCCTTGTTAGTGTTGAAGGACTTTAGTGCACTTTCTTTCATGCAGGAGTGCCTGACATTTATTGATTAAAGTAACGTAAGCTGTAACTTCTCTTACCACCTTACTTTGCATACCATAACCAAGCACCTTCGGTTATAGGTAGTAATAGGCTGTTTTCACATAACATTAAGCCTAGAGTACACGCACATTTATTGAGAGTTTGATAGCCTATTATTGCATATAGAACTCTGTAGAGTATTTGTGTTCTTTGTTCACTGGGAATATACATCAGAGGTTGGAGCTAGCGCTTTCCGTTTAACATTTATGCCATTACTAGT